>CANJKZ010000477.1:0-600000 GCA_947471745.1 Closterium sp. Naga37s-1 | reverse complement strand
TCCATGAGGCTACCCACCAAAGGGCATGCCACAAATGCCACCAGCTGGTGCAGGAGAGGGGATGAAGGAGACGCAACGGAAGAGAAGGGCATGAGCGGGGATGGGGGGCGGAGGAAAGCACAAGCGGAGGAGTGTAAAGAGAGAGAAGGTTGAGGGAGGAGGGTGGGAAATGAGATGGATGTGCTTTGAAGAGTCTAGGGGTTTGGGTTTTGAGCTGGAAAAAGGGGACGGACGGAGAGCACACGAGCACGTGTGTGTGCCGGAGGATGTGCTCACCCGGCTAGTGAAGCTTGCTACAGCCACTGGCAGTAACGAGTGATGCAATAACGAGAGCAGGGCTGCTCTGGCGAACCGCCACGACTGCTCGCCGAAGCAATTGAATGCGTAGGTCCAATACAGGGCTGCAGAGGTAGAAAGGCAGGAGAGAAAGGGAGTCGATAAGAGAGGCATTTCAACGTTTGGTTAGATACAAGGCTGCCGCAGAGGGCAACAAGGCGGGGAGAGGAGAGGTGTCTGGAAGAGGAGAAGGAATTTAGAGAGTTTTAGCACGGAGAAGGTGGGAAAGTGGGGGAGAGGGCGGTGTTAAAGCTGCTGGCAAGGCGGACAAAGAAAAGAAAGGATTGAGAAAACTTGTAGTGTCTAGTTGACCTGGTTAACGCACCTAGCGTCAAGTTGACCTGGTCAATACACCTTGTAGTGTCAAGTTGACCTGGTCAACGCACCTTGTAGTGTCAAGTTGACCTGGTCAACGCACCTTGTAGTGTCAAGTTGACCTGGTCAACACACCTTGTAGTGTCAAGTTGACCTGGTCAACGCACCTTGTAGTGTCAAGTTGACCTGGTCAACGCACCTTGGAGAGCAGCTGGATGGGCAGGATGAGCAGTCAAGACCGCGTTGACCGCGGGAAACGGCTCCTCTGCATTTGACTTTTTCACCGCTGCTTGCGCTGCTTCATGTGCCTCTTTGTGCAAACCCTTGGGCCAATCCTCCTTTCGAAGGGAGCTCTTCGTCTCTAGTAGTTCCTCCGTCGCCGTGCTGCTATCGTCGTCACTCTCGCTCTCGCTGTCTGATGACTCCGATCCACTGCTGCTGCTGATGCTGCTGCCGCTGCTGCGGCTGTCGCGGGTGCTGCTGCGGCTACTGCCGCGGCTGCTACTGCGGCTGCTGATACTGCGGCTGCTGCTATTATCCGATTTCCCGGAGTTCGACGAGTCATTCCGTAGCAGCGCAGATGATTGATTAAAGTCGGTACCGATTCTGATGCTGACGCCGCAGCCAGTGGCCGCGGTGCCGCCACATTTCAGCGGGGGGCCGTCTCCGCAGATCTCGCTGCCGCCACGCTGGTCGTCTCCCCGCGGTACAGGCGAACGGGCGGCGCGACTTATGCGCCGCCATGCGGCGCCTGCTACGCCGCGTAACAGGCTGCTCCAAAACCCGCCGCTCGGGCCGGTCTCCAGTTCACGCGGCGGCGACTCTCTCTCGGCATTAGCCGAGCCTTCGTCTGCAGAGTCCGTCGGTACCGTGACAGTGACCGTTACGTTATCGCGCGAATCAGCATCGTTCCTTCCGTCTTGGAGTTGAATCCATTCGACCAGCCTGAGGGAACCGCTTGCTTCTTGCGCAGACTCCGCAGACAGCCGCGAGGGTCTCTCGTTAGTTGTGTCATCGCAATCCATATGGATTCAGGGTGCCTCTATAGGGTGGGTTCCTTCTTCCAGTTATGGCCGCGCTCCCACTGTTGTCGTCTTCACATGGGCCAACTTTACTTGGGCTACGATCGGGGAGTGGAAAGAAGGGCTTCGCGAATGCGACGCGCCGCTAGATTCTGTCGGATGATCAGGATCTTAGTTATGTCAGGCGGCGACGGACGCGACGCGATCACAGCGCCGAACTCGCCTCACAAACACGCCGCATCGTCGCGATTGGAAAAGAGTTCCAGTGAGGTGACCACGTTGACACTTCGCATCACAAGAGTCTCCTAGTAAACGAGCATTTGCTATCAATGCAATTATCAGGATGAATGATGGCACGCGCCAGCTGCAGTTCCGGCTCTGATCGATCGTTGTTCCGTCTCCTGTACTATAGTAGGTGTGGGGATGGTGGTCTGAGGAATCAAGTGCTTGCATATCATGCTTGAAATTGGTGCTTGGCTTGGAATAGTGAAATTCGTGCGATCAGCAATAATCGAAGTTGATTCGGCCCAATTCTTCGAATGCGACCTGATGCGCATGAACGCGTTCCCTCGCCGTTTGGGCAGGCCCGGAAACTTCAAATATTCAGTTCAACAGAAGCGGTTGAGTACAATATTGTGCACTCCAGAGCGGTTTTCTCGCTTAACCACTTGGAACCGCAACTCACCTGCCTGAAAGTACGTTTATGCATGAACAATAAACGAACTCCCAAGGGCCCGCCCTTTGCGCCATCAAAGTGCTCAAATCAAATGGTCAACTGATTTGACTCTCATCTCATATGAAACGGGAAGGCCTTGGGGAGTGACCAAACCGCACATTTATATAGTTCGTTCATTCTTAGTGGCTCAGAACGGTTCCACACGGTGGAACGCGGTAATCGTTGTTAATCGTCTATTCCACCCAGACGCAACAATTTGGACCGCGTACCTGGCGAATCGTACCACCTAGATACCCCCTAAAAGGCGAATTCTGTAGTGTTTCTGAGAGAGGTGAGCTGAATCCACTCAAAACGATGTTATTATAGACAGTTACTACTGTCAATGCTTGTATGCACCCTTATAGTGTGTACGCGCTGTCGCCGACGCCTTCTCCCGGGGAACCATGGCCGATTGAAAAAGGAAGGGTGCTGCAGGAGAGCGACCGCTTACAGTTAGACAGGGGTTGGTCAGAGCAGGAGGTGAAGGCGGCGCTCAAGAGCTTACCGTCGGGGAAAGCCCCGGGACAGGATGGCCTGCCGAAAGAATTTTTTGAGAGGAACTGGGGGTTGCTGGGCCCGGCGGTGATGAGGGAGATCCGAGACTTTGAGTCGACGGGCGTGCTCTCGGAGGTTTTCACGACGGCGGTTACGATTCTTCTGCACAAAAAAAGGAAGCAGAGACGATGTGGGCAATTATCGGCCGATCACACTACTGAGCCTTTTCTACAAATTACTGGCGAAGGTGCTGGCGAACAGAATCTGTCAGAATCAAGAGACAGCAATGAATGAACTATGGAAGAGTTGGGTACAAGTATGAAACCCTAAACGGGGTTGTATCCCATATTGGCTACCCCACTACCCCTAAAGGCAAAGCAAGCTCAGGGTGGATCACAACGTCACCACACACTCTGAGCACAAGCAAAGGGCCACAAGGCCAGTTCACATGTAGAGGCATATATGCAACACAAACAGCACAGTGATCTCTACCTAGCAAGGCAACATGCAGGTATATATATATAGATCACAGTACAAGCAAAGCCTACAGCAAGTGAGGAAAAGTGGGCACAAGCCCTAGCAAAGTGCAGAAACGCTGATGATCACCAGACTGAAGTGCCTTGGTGAATATATCAGCAGTGTTGGCCCGAGTAGCCACGTAACACAGACGAAGCTGACCACGCTGCTGCAACTCTCGAGCCAGGAAGTAACGCAGAGCGATGTGCTTCGTTCTGTGCTCCAGTCTGTGCTCCTCACACAAGGCAATGGCTGCCTTGTTGTCGACGTACAGCACTGGAGGAGAACGAGGCCGCTCTCCCAAGTCGGTCAGCAGGTAGGTGAGCCAGCGTAACTCCTGTGCAGCCATGGCTGTGGCGTAGATCTCAGCCTCACAACTGGAGCTGAGAACTGAAGACGAACGTGTAGAACGCCAAGAAACTGAGCAAGAGCCAAGGCTGAAGGTGTAACCCTGTGACGACCGCTGAGTAGTCTGGTCGTCAACCCAAGAAGCGTCTGAGTGCCCAGTGAGAACAACTGAGCTCCTCCCTCCAAGCACGAGCCCCATGCCTGATGTACTGCACAAGTAGCGCAGTACCCTCTTAGCAGCATCCATGTGCACCTTTCGGTGCCGACCAGGAGCCACGTAGCGAGCCAGAAGGCCAAGAGGGTACGCGAGGTCAGGACGAGTGCAAGTCATCAGGTACATGAGGCAGCCAACTAGCTCTGGGTAAGGACCACTCGGCTCTATGGACTCGTCCGAAGGTGGAGCTGAGAGCGAGTGACCTGTAGCCAGAGGAGTGGCCTGTGCCGAGGACCAGGTGAAGCCGAAGCGCTGAAGGACCTGCTGCACCATGTGTGACTGAGTCAGTGTGATGGTGCGGCGTGCTCTGTCCCGGGTGATCCGCAAGCCAAGATAGCTTGTCAGCTCACCCAGGTCTGTGCACGTGTGTCTCTTCTGCAGCTCCGACTTCACCAGAGTGAGAGCCTCAGTGTCAGCAGTGGCAAAGACCAAGTCGTCGACGTACACTAGGATGTAGAACGGCGGCAGCGAAGTGTCGGTGCGCAGAAACAGCGACGGGTCAGCAGTCGACGGAGCAAACCCAAGAGCCGCAAGTGTCGTCCTCAGTGTGTCGTGCCACTCACGTGGCGCCTGGCGGAGACCGTAGACCGGCCGCCTGAGGCTCCACTGGGTACCAGGAGGGAACGACCCAGTGAAGCCAGGTGGGCGGCGCAGCCAGATCTCCTCGTGCAGGCTGCCCTGTAAGAAGGCTGTGCTGAAGTCAAGAGAGTGAAGCTCGTAGTCACGCTGAGCGGCAACGTGCAGGAGCACCCGAAGAGTGGTCATCTTCGGGGTGGGGGAGAAGGTCTGGAAGAAGTCTACTCCCTCTCGCTGACTGAAACCTCGTGCAACGTAACGCGCCTTGAAGGCAGGCGGAGAACCTGGCGGCCGCTTCACCCTGAAAATCCACATGCCACTGACGATGTTCGCCCCAGGTGGGGGAACCTCGTCGACGTAGGTGCCTGTGGACTTCCAGGATGCCATCTCTGCGTCCATGGCTGACTGCCACTGAGAGGAGTACTCACCCGCGATCGCCTCAGCGTAAGAGCGCGGGGTCGGGATGTCTGGAGCATCCGGGTCTCCCTTAGGGGTAAGCAGCATGGACACGAGATGAGGCGCAGCGGCTGCAAGACACTCAAGGTCCTCCTGCCTGTCCTCAAGGACGTCCGTGCCAAGAGCACACTCACCCCCGACGGACGGAGGACAGACAGACTCAGACTCAACAACAAGACTAGCGGCGTAGTCTAGACGACAGGCAGCAGCAAAGTCAACAAGCTCAGCAACTAAGGCAGACGTAGCAGCAGACTCAAACGACGGGTCAGTGACAACAGTGGCTAGCAGACGCGTGACAATAGGGTGCTCAGCACAAAACCGGTCAGACTCGGGGTCCGCAACGACATGCAGAGAAGACGCAGGAGGGGACGGCAGAGGAACACGCTGTGGAGGAGAGGAAATACGACGGACTACGAGGTGGGTGTCGGGGACAGCCGGCAGACGCGGAGGAGGAACACGACGACCGGAACGACCAGAACAGACAGGCGAGACAGGACGCGACGCAGGCTCACGACGCTCAGTAAGACTCCCTAGCTGCTCAGTGTAAGGAGAAGGAGCAGGCAGCGGTGAACCAGGCTGCAACGGAAGACCAGTAGACGAAGGGAGACTAAGAACCTGGCAAAGCACAGAGTCAGGCGGTGGCTGAGACGACGGAGACGGTGGAGCGAAGATCAGGCGCGGCTGTGCAGTGACACCAGCACCAGCAGCTCCAGTACCCCCAGCAGCTCCAGCACCTCCAGCAGCTCCAGAACCTCCAGCTCCAGCGCCACCAGCGCTAGTACCTCCAGCAGCTACAGAACCTCCAGCGCCAGCACCCTCAGCAGCTCCAGAACCTCCAGCTCCAGGGCCACCTGCGCCAGCAACTCCAGCAGCTCCAGAACCCTCAGCTCCAGCTCCTCCAGAACCAGCTCCACCAACAGCAGCACCCCCAGAACCGGCACCTCCAGTCCCAGGGTCTCCAGCCTCAGTGCCTCCAGCAGCAGCACCCTCAGACTCAGCACCTCCTGCCCCAGCAGCTCTAGTACCTCCAGTACGAGCACCTCCGGGACCAGCACCACTCCCAGCTCCAGTGACGACAGCAGAAGTACCTCCAGCGGCAGAGCCCCGAGCTCCAGAAGCGCGACCCTGACGGCGACCGTACCAGTCGTGCAGCTGCTGCGAGGTGAGAGGCACACGCGGACGAAGGCGGCTACTCCAAGGAAGCCGCGCAACAGCAGACTCAGAACCCTCAGCGCCAGAACCCGCAGCAGCTCCAGAACCTCCAGCGCCAGCACCCTCAGCAGCTCCAGAACCTTTAGCTCCAGCGCCACCAGCGCCAGTACCTCCAGCAGCTCCAGAACCTCCAGCGCCAGCACCCTCAGCAGCTCCAGAACCTCCAGCTCCAGCGCCTCCTGCAGCAGGGCCCCTAGCTCCAGCAGCGCGACCCTGACGGCCAGCGTACCACTCAAGCAGCTGCTGTGGGGAGAGAGGGAGTCGACGACGAGAGTGCAGCGGCGAGGCACCAGCGGAGCGACTACGGAGACGGCCGCTCCCGGGAGACTGCTCACCAGACGCCTCAGCGTCCCCAGGCTCAGCACCCCCAGACTCCTCACACCCAGGCTCAGCACCTCCAGTCTCCGCACCCCCAGGCTCCGCACCCCCAGGCTCAGCACCCCCAGGCTCAGCACCCCCAGGCTCAGCACCCCCAGGCTCCGCACCCCCAGGCTCAGCACCCCCAGCAGCAGCACCACCCTCAGCAGGACCTGAGTCACCAGTGACCTCAACCTGAGGGGGAGGGTCTACCTGAGACACACCTGAAGGAGCAGGACCGGGAGCGGGGAGGGGGTCTACCTGGGGAGCACCTGGAGCGAGGAAGAGCGGCAGGGGGGGGGGAGGGGCAGTGCGGTAGGGGAAGAGACGGTAAAAGGGAACCGACTCGTCGAACGTGACGTCCTGAGAGGGTAAGACACGGCGCGAGGTGGGGTGGTAAAACTGCCAACCAGGCGCGTCAGGGACGAAGCCAAGGAAGACACAGGGAACAGCGCGGGCGGAGAGCTTGTCCGCAGTGGTATCGGGACAAAGGCACGAGCACCCCAGACCCGGAAACGCGACGCATTGCCAACCTTCCCCATCCACAGCAGTGTGGGCGAGGTCTCCGGCAAGGAGACATGGGGCCAGAGGTTGAGCTGATGCGCGGCGTACCGGACCGCAAACGGCCACAGAAAATGGGGGGCAGCCGCATGGATCATGGAGGTACGAGCGACCTCCATGATTAAGCCAATGCGGCGCTCAGCAACCCCATTCTGCTGCGGAGAGGCCGGAAGCGTGAACGACTGGCGGATGCCCGCTCCGCCCAGTAGGCTGCCAAGAGGTCTGAGGAGAACTCACCACCTCTGTCAGAGTGCAGACGCAGGACAGGAAAGTCCGAGTGGAACCGCTCGCGGAGCTGGAGACGAGCAGCGTGGATCCAGGGGATCAACACATCAGGGACCTCCCCCTTGCTGCGCAAGGGGAAGACCGTGGTGTAACACGTGTAGTCGTTGACGACCAGCAGGAAGTACCGCTCGTGGCCCTGTCCACGGACGCGGGCTGGGCCCCACACGTCCAGGTGGAGAGTCTGCAGGGGAGCCTCTGTGGGAGGGAATGAGGAGGAGTGAGGAGCGGCGCGCTGCCGCCCCTTGACACAGGGAAGACAGGGAGGAGCAGGCGAGGGTGGTAGAGGAGGCAGAGTCTCTGGAAGTCCAGAGACAAGGAAACGGCGGTGCATGCTACGAAGGCGCTACACCGAGGGGTGACCAAGGCGGTGGTGCCAAAGGAGGGTCTGGTGCGACAAAGCGCGACACGAGCAGGGGGCCGCTAGCTGACCTAACGCAGACGCAGACGCAGACACAGCTACATGAGGGGACACAGTGGTCAGTGTGTACAGACTCGAGCCAGGCGCTCGGGTGAACGTGGCCAGGTGCCGACCAGTCCGGGAGCACGTACAGTGGGTCACACGCTGACCTCCAGGGGTGAACTGGTCAACCCACACATCCTGTAGGTCAGCTCCACTCACCAAGTTCGTAGAGAACGAGGGGAGGAGAAGACCTGACAGGGAGCCAGACGGGACCGCAGGACACGGCAAGACCGTGGAGGAGTGCGCAAGGACTGGACCCCCAGAGGGGTCTGCCAGGGAGACTGCAACCGGCCGAAGGAGCGGCGTGAGTGTGGTGCTGTCGCGAAAGAAGGAGCGGGAAGCACCTGAGTCAAGTGTGAAGGTGTACACGGCCTCAGCAGGCGCAGTACCAGAGAGAGCAGGCTCACCAGCACCTGGAGCAGCAGTCTCACCAGTACCTAGAGCAGGAGACGCACTAGCACCTAGAGCAGCAGCCTCACCAGCACCTAGCGCAGGAGACGCACTAGCACCTAGAGCAGCAGCCTCTATACCTGGGTCAGGCGGTACGCACAGGGAACAGGCACGGTCATCACTAGTAGGCAATGCATACATGGCAGTGAGAATAGCATCATAGTCAAGAGCAAAGATATCTACCCCCTGCCCAAGCAGCTCCAGCCAGGTGGGGAGCTCAGCCTCGTCATCAAACTCGGTGCGCCAGTCGTCGCTCAGACGGGCGAAGCAGCGGGACTGGGTGTGACCAAGTGTCCCGCAAGCTTGACTAGTCCGATCACCTGTGCGTGGGACGTACGGGCAGCGAACGGTACTCCGAGACCCTCGACTCTGAGCGTACCACTCGTGAAGCTGCCGGGACGTAAGTGTCTCGCGCGGACGCCGCTGCAGCTGCAGCTGGCCACTGCCAGACGCTCTCGACCGACCAGCTCCAGGGCGACAGTCACTACGGCTACCGCCACAACCCCAACTAGCGTACCACTCACGAAGCTGCTGAGGCGTGAGAGACTCGCGCGGGCGTCGCTGGGGCTGCATCTGGCCACCGCTAGTAGCAACAATAGCAACAGTAGCAGCAGCAGCTCGGGCAGGGCAGGCACGGCAGGAGCGGCAGGCAGGCAGGCAGGTAGACAGGCAGGCAGAGGGCGCTGCAGTGCGCGAACAAGGCAGGTGCTCACCAGTGGCGGGCAGGGCCGGCGCTTGGCGGGCGGCGGCAGGGTAGGCGCACGACGGCGACGACGGTGGGGCCGCAGCAGCAGCTGCAGAGTAGGGCCGCGGCAGCTGCAGGGCGGGGCCGCGTCAGCTGCAGGGCGGGGCCGCGGCAGCGGCAGGTCGGGGCTGCGTCTGCTGCAGGTCAGGGCCGAGTCTGCGGCAGGTCGGGGCCGCGTCAGCTGCAGGGCTGGCGGGGCCGCGTCAGCGTCCGGGCGGGGCCGTGTCAGCAGCAGGGCGCGGCGCGCGGGGCTGCAGCGCAACGCGCGGGCAACAGTCTCGGCGCGCGGGGCTGCAGCGCGACGCGCGGGCAGCTGTCGCGGCGCGCGGGGCTGCAGCGCGACGCGCGGGCAGCTGTCGCGACGCGCGGGGCTGCAACGCGCCGCGCGGGCTGCAGACGCGGCGCGCGAAGCAGGCGCGAGCCGCGCGCGGGCTGCCGAGGCGCGACTCGGGCAGGGTGGGCGACTCGTGGGGCAGAAAACGAGCCGCGCGCAGGAATTAGGTTTGCGCGCTCTAAGCAGCAGCAGATCGCACAATCAGCAGACAGTAGGCAGCAGGCAGACGGCGCGCGCAGCGCAGCACGTCACAGGCACAGTCAGTCACAGTCACAGTCGTGGGGTAGCGGTAGGTGGGCCCGAAAAAAAAAAAAACGGTCCTACGGACCTACTGCTCTGAAACCATGTCAGAATCAAGAGACAGGAATGAATGAACTATGGAAGAGTTGGGTACAAGTATGAAACCCTAAACGGGGCTGTACCCCATATTGGCTACCCCACTACAGCCTACACATAGATAACATGCATATACTTTGACAGAATCAGGGTGGTCTTACCTAAAGTGATCTCGCCAGACCAGTTTGGCTTCCTCCCGGGAAGGAGTCTTGCCGATGCGGTCTCACTGGTGGCGGACGCGATAGATGCCGCGGAGCAGGAGGACGAGGACTGGCTGCTGCTGCTGGTCGATTTTCAAAAGGCTTATGATTCAGTATCACGAGAATACCTGTTCACGACGCTGAGCAACATGGGGTTCCCGAGTAAATTCACAGGATGGGTGAAGGGTCTTCACGATGGAGCGGCAACCAAGGTGCTGCTGAACGGTTGGATAGGGGAGCGGGTGGAGATGGCTAAATGAGTGCGTCAGGGCTGTCCGCTCGCCCCGTATCTCTTCCTCTGCGCGGTCGAGCCACTCTGCCAGGAAATAGAAAGAAGGAAGCTGGGGGTCAGGAAGAGAGGCGTGAAAGGGGACTTAGCATACATCGGATACGCAGACGACACGACACTAATCCTAAAAGGGAAAGAGCAGTTGGAGGCAGCCGGGAAACTGCTAGGGGAGTTTGCGGAGGTCTCAGGGCTGAGGGTGAATCACGACAAGTCGATGCTGATGCCGCTGGGGAAAAACCTGAGGCTGCAGCCGATAGTGTCGCCTTTCAAATGGGCGAATAAGAACACGTCGGAGCGGCTGCTCGGAATCTGGATCACTTCTGGAGGGTCGCCGGGACCTGCATGGGACAAAGCCTTCGAAAAAGTTAGCGCGGTGCTGAGCTGCTGGGAGACAAAACACCTCAAAACCTCGGCGCGGGTCACAATCATAAACAATTACGCGATGCCGATCCTACTATTTCAGGCGCAGATTTACGCCCCGCCATAAAAAGTCTGGACCAAGGTGAAGCGGTTGTGCCACAACTTCATCTCTGGAGGGAAGGCGCTCCTTGACAGGCACTTTACACTCTGGAGCTATGAATTGTCATGCAGAGGACGGAAAGATGGAGGCCTGGGAGTGATTGATCTGAAGCATCGGATCGACAGCACGGTGATTCAGGTCTTGGGGAAGGCTCTGGCGGAGCAAGATCCACTTCGGAACTGGCTATGGGAGAGAGCGGCAGCGTTCCCGCTCGGTGTGGCCACGATATACGCACACCCTTCGATCCTGAAATACTGGCTGGGGGGGGGCATGAGGTGGAAGGCTGCAGTGAGAGCACTGTGGGACTCAAAGATTGTGGTCATAGGTGATCCGGCTCACAGGTGGGACGCAGAGGAGGAGCAGTTACTTTTCAATCGTAATATTTTCTTCAGAGGCAAGTCACCCTTCGGAAACCAGGCGGGCTCTCTCTGTCTGAAGGGCATCCGGCTGGGGGACTTGGTGGTTAAGGGGAGGGATGGCAGCAGGACTCGAAAGAGCGAAGAGGACCTGGAGAGAGAGTTGGGTGGAGTGGATCAAAGGAAATGGGCTTTGAAAGCGTGGGAGGCGACGCCGCAGGGGTGGAAGGATCTGGTACTCAAACAACTGTCGGCAGAGGAAGTTTTCAGAGAGACAACGCTAATCCGCTCTGCCTCATATTGCCCGGGAGAGTTTTTCTACTACCAACTGTAGTACGTGAACAACGGCGAACTCTACGGTAGGAGGGTGACGGTGGATAAGAAAGGATTTATATCGGCGATGGAGTACGCCAGCGTGGTAACGGTTGAATTCCGGAGCGCTTCCCCTATGGCGGTCATAGAAGGGAGAGTCCGGGGCGTGCTGGGGGCCCCAAGAACGCGCCTACTTTATTCCACAATCTGTGAGAAAGGCGAGCGAGCTGGACTGAAGCAGTTGAGGAAGGCAATGAAACCCTCATTGGCACAGCCAAAGCAACAGCTGAAGTGGGAGGAGGACTTGGGGAGAAAGATCGACTGGGGGAAAGCCATCACAGTCCGAGACTCGCTGGCAACCCCATGCAGGGCACGCGAAGTGGTGCTGAGGGTGCACAGTAACAACCTCCAAGTGGGGGAGAGGCTCCCCTTCCTGGGTGCAAGGGCGAAATGCACGCACTGTGGCGGAGTGGAATCGCAGGATCACTGCCTTTTCAGCTGCCCGGTGATACAGCAAGTGGTGGGGGCGATGAAGAAGGCGGTGCAGTGCATGAACCCGGGCAGGTACATGAGGTCTCTCGGGGACATGCTTTTCCAAAAGAATGGCACGACGTCCGGCTTCCCGGAGGCTGCAATCATCTCCATCACAGCGCACCAAGTGTGGTTGGAGAGGTGCAATGCGGTCTTCCGAGGCAGTCGGTTCCAGCCAAAAAGGGCAATGAGGCGTATTGCGGTTGGCTTCACACGTCACGTGAAGATCTACAGCAGAGTGCGGATGAGGATGACTGGCAGAAGTGGCTCGAAAAGGACGGGTGACTGGGGCCACCTGAATGCTGACGAGGCAATTGCTATGCGAAGGCTTTATGAGACGAGGCTACGATGACGTGGAGGGCAGGATTTAAGGCGATCTGGCAAGATGGCGGTGTAGTTTTCCAGCCTCCGTAAAAGGACAAGGGGGGTTTGGTTACTTGTGACCTATGCATGCCCTCCTAGCAACAGTTACGACTGCGGATGTATGTATACGTGTAGTGTACTTATGTCCACCACAAAAAAAAAAAAAAAAAAAAAAAAACCTCCTAGTGAACCCCCCCTTCTTTCCTAAGGCAATATCTCCCTTCTCTCCACTAGAGAACCCCCCCTTCTTTCCTCTCGATATTCTCCTAGCCTTCCTAAACCTCCTAAGTTCCTAACTAGCTATTCGAAATGGTATCAGAGCAAGTTCACTAATATCCCGACCTTTTCTTTAGCTCGTCATGGCACCCTCGTTGTGCACCCGTACCTATCGCGCCCCCCGTCATGCGCCCGTCGCGACGGTTACGACGTCGTCAGTCGAGACCCCTGGCGCGGCCCTTTTCGTGCTACCGAGGCGAGAGGGGTATCATGAGACACACCTCACGCGGCAGGACCTGGGTTAGGGGGGGTGTACCGGAGGATCAGGACCAGGAGGAGGAGTGGGAGCCAGGAAGAGGGGAGGGGGAGGAACCGGGAGACATCGGTGGGGGTAGCGGGCGTAGTATGACATAGACTCGTCGAAGCAGACGTCAAGAGAGTCGAGGAAATGGTGGAGGGGCGGGTGGTAAAACTTGGAAGTTAGGGGCGTCCACTGGGAAACCAAGGAAGACACAGGGAAGGGCGCGAGCTGAGAGCTTATCCGCAGAGGTATCGCGACATGCGCAATGCAGCACCAGACACGAAACTCCGATGCAACACAAGGGGACCTGGTCCAAATACTGGTCGGTGAAGCCTTTGGTCGTGAGACACGAGTCCAATGGTTCAGCTGGTGGGCGGCGTAGCAAACATCATAGGGCCACAGAAAATGGGGCGCACGGGTATGATTCATGAAGGTGCGGGCGATCTCCATGGCCAAGCATATGCGGCTCTACTGTGGGGACTCCGGAAGCGTCCAGGACTGAGTGATGCCCTGCTCGCGACATAACCCGGCAAGCACGCCGGAGCGAAACTCACCCCCACGGTCGGAGTGAAGACAAATGACACGACTACCACGCGTAGCACTAGTGGCAAGCAACCACAGGACCAGGGTAGAAGTGACGTCAGACCTTTTTCGCAGTGGGAACACCGTGGTGTAGCGAGAGATGTTGTCGACGACCACTAAGAAATCTCTCTCTCTCTCTCTCTCTCTCTCTCTCTCTCTCTCTCTCTCTCTCTCTCTCTCTCTCTCACACACACACTCGGGTACAGGGCGAGGAGCGGGGCCCCAAACGTCCAAGTTGAGAGTCTGGAAGGGCGCAGTGGCCGGGCGAAGAGAGGAGGAGTGAGGAGTGGCGCACAGCCTACCCTCGACGCAAGGGGTGCACGGCGCCGCAGGCGAAGGAGGGGCCGACGCAAACGCAAGCAGGAGACCTGAGAAAAGGCGCTGGCTAGACATGTGACGGAGACGTGAAAGGGACGAGTGACCCAGACGGTGGTGCCACAGTACTGTCAGGTGGGTGAGCGACCGACAGGAGCACGACGCAGCAACCTGACCAGATGCAGCTACCTGACGAGACGGGGCTACCTGGGAGAAACGTGGCCAGGGTCGCCCCAAAGGCACCGTTCGTGCAGGTCGCAACACGCTCGTGCGGAGAAAACTAGGTGCCAACACCGAGGTTCTGAAGGGGTCCAACACCCACCAAGTTCCTGGAGAACGAGGGGATATGGAGACCAGTGAGGACACCAGAGGTGACCGCTGGACACAAGAGGATGGTAGAGATGCGGGCAACTGTTGGTCCTGAAGTAGGATCAGCAAAGGCAACCGAAACCGAAACAGTAAGCGGTGTGACAATCGTGTGGTTGCGGAAGAAGCACTGAGACGCGCCATAGTCCAGCGTGAAGGAGAGCGACGCGTCAGACGTAGGTACATCCGGGCTAGTAACTACACAAGCACCTAGATTAGAAGCACAAGCACCTACACTAGCAACATGCAAGGATCCTAGTCTACGAACGCGCGGGCAAACAGATCCGGCAGCACTATATTCAACATCGGTATACATCACAGAAGTAGACTGCTAGGCATCAAGTAACTCAGCCGCAGACATGTCAAACAAATCAAGACCAAGGGAGCGAGCCAGCAGGGCCCAGTTCGGAGCGGGGCTAAAGCCGTACTGCGCGCGGACGCGGTCCGTGAGCTGCGCAAAGCATTGACCCGAAGGGTGCAGACGGCCACAGGGGCTGCCCTGACGAGTGCAAGTCTGGACAAGGTACGGGCAGGGAGTAGGGGCGATACCACGTGACGTCCAGTTGAGTGGGCCTCCGCCACGTCTAGCGCTCCCCGGTCCACCAAGTCCCCACCGCTGAGACTGTCGCTGGACCTGCCGCTGAACCTGCTTCTGCGGCTGTCCCTGGTGCTGCTGCTGTCCCTGCTGTGGCTGCTGCTGCTGTCCTTGTTGTGGCTGCTGCTGTTGTCCCTGCTGTGGCTGCCGCTGTTAGGACTGCTGCCCCTGCTGTGCTGTGTACCAAGCAACTGGTCCAACACCCCCTCCCGTCGGGCCTGCAGGCCCAGTACCACCTCCAGTGCCGCCTCCACTAAACACACTCGTGCCGCCACTCCCTCCGCCACCCCGTCCACCACCACCGCCGCCACCACCCTTCCCCCATTTCTTACCTCCCCTGACTTGGGTCTGCTGACTAGTGACGGACACGGCCGCAGTCTCGTCAAAAACAGGAGACGCAGTAAAGGCAAGAGAAGCAGTGAAGGTGGGGAGTTGTGGGACAGTACACTCCTGAAAGAGTGGAAGAACTACGGCAGGAGTAGCGGAGGCAACGGAGCAGATGTTTCTCTTGACGTCCTTGAGACCGCACTAGGATGCTTCCGAAGAAGCGCGTCGCGTACAAGTGCAAGGCGGTCAGGGAGACTAGTGACTATGAAGTTAATAGTGATGTGTATAGGCGGGGGGACGACATCAAGCTCAGCCTTAGAACAAGCAGCACGGTAGCTGGCGTCGAGCGAGCGCAAGTGGGTGGCAAGGTCACCAGTATGGTCAAATGCTTCTAGGTCAGGAAGCAGAAACGGTATGAAGAGGGGACCAAGAGAGGTGGAGGAGGGAGAGGAGTAACGGGTCGTAATCGCATCAAAACAATCCTGTGCAAACCGAACCTGGCTGAAGTGGGCCTCCTCATTCTCGGGGAGAAGGCTGCCGAGAGCAATACGAGCCGCATCGTCACGAGACGGCCACACCGAGAGAGGTCAACGGGCCTGAGCAAAGCGCTCCCGCTCTGCGTCAGTGGGCTCAGTAGGCAGGTCAGCAGGGCGCGGAGGCGAAGGCAGGTCACAAGAGGCGTGCGCTCCGAGCGTGTCACCATCCTGGCGCTGACTCTGGAGGTATAATTGGGCGCAGAGGAGTAAGGTGGGAAAGTCTAGAGCTCGACCCTCCGCATCGAAACGAAGGGCTCCGGCGGACGCCATGGTGAGTCATCGACTGAACTAGGGGCGAAAGGCTAGGAACGGCCAGAGAGAGGAGCAAACGAAGCTAGTAACGCCAGGCTAGTAACGGTCAGAGTGATGAGTAAACAAAGCTAGGAGTGCCAGGCGAGGAAGGTAGCTGATGGAGCTATGAACGGTCGGAGGGAAGAAACCCTAAATCATAATAGTAACGAGGGAGAACGAATAAGCGTCGGTAGTACACTAGTGTTAGGAGGTGCGGCTTCTAGCCGCTGTGGAGCGGAGCACTGAGAAAAGGAACGGAATGCAATTGCGCGTCAGCTTTTAGAGGCACAAAGGCGAATACTGGCACCCTCTTTGTATCATATTCAAATTCTGACACGTTTTTTGTGCCAGATATGAGTTATGACACAGATCTAACACGCCGTTCGCGCGAAATTTGCACACGAGGGATGTTTTTCGTTACGATTATAAGATCCCCCCCGCCCCCCCTCCCCCCTCTCCCCTCTCCCCCCCCCCCCCCCCCCCTCTCCCCCTGTAAACGAACAGTACATGGTAAACCCAATAGCATTGATAGGCAAATACGTGTACCCGGGGTTAAATAAACTGCATGCCACCTACATGTTCACCCTAGGATTTTTGTGTGCATTTGTAGAGAGTCCCCCGGGTCCTATAGTCGAGAGAATACGGTATACAACATCATACGAGCTCAGGTCCAATTATTACGATCCTACAACGCTTCCGCAAAACATTCAGTTACAAGTACAATATCATATTCCCAGCTGTTTGAGTAAACCCTAAATCGAAGATTGCTTTTAGCATTCCATAAGGTGCAGCCTTACCGCACCTGCTACTAGCGAAGCAACATCTGTACCACTACCACGTTAGCCCTTATACGGCACGCAGATCAAGAGTCGAAGGTTAACTGTCGCGACAGTTGACCGACCTGGACCAGGAGGTTGCGACCTGCTTCAACTGTCTCGAGAGGTTACAGGCAACATCAAAGTAACCGTAAGGATCGCAATAGTCACTGCTACTGGAGTGATACCTGTATTACAGTTAATAAGGGAATGTACCCCTCAAAGTACACGGCTAGCTAGGATCTACCGTATCACCCCGAATATAGGCTCCGTCCGATTATAGGCGCCGGCGCCTCTATCTGGAGCATGGCGCTTATGGCTGGAACTCGATTATAAGCGCACCCCTTGTTGTTCCTGTCCTTATTATAAGCGCATCCCTTCAACTTTAATTGGAGGCGTTACAAAGAAATCACTAAAATGTCACTTTTCTTAGCAACTACAACATCAGATTATGCTAGATCTCCTAACAACAAGTTTAACCGGGGTACTTCTGCCTAACAAGGATCATCCAGTACCCCTGCTACTCCTCCTCGTCAGATTCGGGCTCTGGCAGTTGTTGCCAAAAAAATCCATCAGCGATGATGTCATCGTCGACATCCACTTCCGCTGTCAGCTGGCTCCGCCTGTGCGCCATGGCGAGTCCATCCTCACTGCCGTCAAGCGCGTTGCTGATGCCACAGGTGAGGAAGGCGCGCTTGATGAGGTCAGCCGGCACTGCCTTCCAGGCCTGAGATATCCACCTCAGGACGACCTCAGGTGGAGGCTTCTTCAGGTTCCCTCAAACATTACGGGAGAACGGTGGAAAGCCGTTAGTGCAACAACAAGGATTTCCGGGGGGTAAAACAATACTTTGTTCATGCCATACCTGCTGCCGGCAGCTGCTCTTGCCCCTCTGCCTCAAACCACCTCTGGTACTGCTGGCGGACCGACGCCTTAAAACTCTTGTTGATGGAGACGTCGAGCGGCTGTATCTCCGCCGTACAGCCCGACGGGATGATTGCCGGCACGCAGTTCATCTCGCGGAGCTTCTCCTTCACCCCTTCGATGAGGTGACCGCGGTAAGAATCCAGCACCACCATCGAGCTCTTGGCTTGCCGACCAAGCCGAGGCTTCAAGAAAGGCTTGACGCACTCCTCAAGCCAGCGAATGACGCCCACGGAGTCCATCTACCCGTTCTCATGGCAAGCCACGACCACATCTGCACGAAACACTTACGGATGGTTAGAATTCGAACCCAGAACAGAACGCATCGAACGTACCCTAGACCTCATGACTTACCGGCAAGGAAATCGCCCTTCGGCAATGTCTTGCGCTTGAAGATCACCCACGGCTTGAGCTTCATTCTGTCCGCCGTGCACGCCAACATCACGGTCACTCGCTGCTTCTAATACCCGCGCTCCTGATAGGCACCGAGCGAACACCCGTTTCCTCCACGGTGGTGGTGGCGGGCATCTCCAGCCAGAGCGGCATCTGGTCTGCGTTGATGATCCACGCGGTGTCGATGTCGCGCTCGCGACGCTTGGCACGTACGAACTGCCAGAAGCTCTTGCACTGCTTAGCGACATCTGTACGGCGGTGGAAGAGAGGACAGACACAGACGGAGGGTGTTAGTACAAATAAACAAAAAACACGTGGCAAAGTACACGGGGTAATTCTTACGCGCGGCGTTTTCTTGGCAACCCTTGTCTTCATGCGCACGCTCAGATTCCATCGCCGCCAAAAGCGCTCCGACCACCTCTGGCTTCCTTTCCAGTTCACGTCGGGGTACAGAAGCTTCATGAACTCCCGCGACCACTCCTGCAGGCGGCCGACGGACACGGCGGTTCCCTTGCGGCGCCAGTCGAGGAGCTTCCCGTACACCTTCAGCTCCATCGGCCGGTACCACGACGCTCGCCCGCGGCCGTGCATGCGCTTCCGAGCGGAGTAAACGTCCTTGAGGAATTCCGCCGCCCGCTTCCAGTTGGTGAGGCATTTGCGGTGGATTCCACTCTCGCGAGCCAAGGCGCGCACCGACACCGCCACATCAAGCAGCGCAACCCACTTCAACTTCTCCGCGGCGTTATAACCCTGACGCTTGTGGTCGGTGACCTTGTGCCTAGGAGAGGGGGGGCGGGCATCACGGTTCTGTGAAGAGGGGTGGGGTCGCTTGCGATTAATCGGGGGATAGGATGGTATGGGCAATTTCTCCACGCCGTCGTCGTCATCGTCGCCCGTAACACCTTCTGGAAACACATCCTCAGCGGTGCCGCCCTCGGCGGTAGCCTCCGTGCCACCCTCGGCGCCGTCAGCGCCACTCGCTTCCTCGGCGTCAGCCACATCGTCGTCGGCGCCGACTGCAGATTTGTCCCAAGGGCAATCGTCGGGCTGTTCCCAACGTGCTGCCGGCGCGTACTCCACGTCCACGTACTTATCTGGGGCCTTGTTGGAATCTGGCTCGGAGAGGTATTCGTCAAACGTCGATGGGAGCAGCAGCGTGAGCACGGGCTGATTGCCAGTGTGTTGCGGAGACACCGGACCCTGAGTACACGGAGGAACAGGAGGAACAGGAGGAACAGGAGGCGCAGGAGGCTGTGGTGGCTGTGGTGGTTCTGGTGGGATACGCGAGTACCACCTGTCAGCGTCTGCTCTAAACGCGGGCCTTCGCGTAGGTTTTTTCATGAACAAGAAGTGTGTGCCGCTGAATTCCGCCATGGCTTCCGCAGCCAGGCTGTTAGAATCTAGCAGCAGGAATGAATGAACTATGAAAGAGTTGGGTACAAATATGAAACCCTAAAAGGGGCTGTACCCCATATTGGCTACCCCACTACAGCCTAAACATATATATCAGATATATCATTTGACACACCCCCATAGGCAAAGTGGGGGAGAGCAAGGGGTCACAAGACCAGTCAAGAGGAGCAAAGCAAGCTCAGGGTGGATCACAACATCACCACACACACTGAGCACAAGCAAAGGGCCACAAGGCCAGTTCACATGCAGATGCATATATGCAACAACAACAGCACAGTGACCTCTACCTAGCAGAGCAAGCATGCAGGTATATATATAGATCACAGTACAAGAAAAGTCTACAGCAAGTGAGGAAAAGTGGGCACAAGGCCTAACAAAGTGCAGAAACGCTGATGATCACCAGACGGAAGTGCCTTGGTAAATATATCAGCAGTGTTGGCCCGAGTGGCCACGTGAGCAAGACGAAGCTGACCACGCTGCTGCAACTCTCGAGCCAGGAAGTAACGCAGAGCGATGTGCTTCGTTCTGTGCTCCAGTCTGTGCTCCTCACACAAGGCAATGGCGGCCTTGTTGTCGACGTACAGCACTGGAGGAGAACGAGGCCGCTCTCCCAGGTCGGTCAGCAGGTAGGTGAGCCAGCGTACCTCCTGTGCAGCCATGGCTGTGGCGTAGATCTCAGCCTCACAACTGGAGCTGAGAACTGAAGACGAGCGTGTAGAACGCCAAGAAACAGAGCCAGAGCCAAGGCTGAAGGTGTAACCCTGTGACGACCGCTGCGTAGCCTGGTCGTCAACCCAAGAAGCGTCTGAGTTCCCAGTGAGAACAACTGGGCTCCGCCCTCCAAGCACGAGCCCCATGCCCAATGTACTGCACAAGTAGCGTAGTACCCTCTTAGCAGCATCCATGTGCACCTTTCGGTGCCTACCAGCAGCCACGTAGCGAGCCAGAAGGCCAAGAGGGTACGCAAGGTCAGGACGAGTGCATGTCATCAGGTACATGAGGCAGCCCACTAGCTCTGGGTAAGGACCACTCGGCTCTACGGACTCGTCCGAAGGTGGAGCTGAGAGCGAGTGACCTGTAGCCAGAGGAGTGTGCTGTGGCGAGGACCAGGTGAAGCCGAAGCGCTGAAGGACCTGCTGCACCATGTGTGACTGAGTCAGTGTGATGGTGCGGCGTGCTCTGTCCCGGGTGATCTGCAAGCCAAGGTAACTGCGCAGCTCACCCAGGTATGTGCACGTGTGTCTCTTCTGCAGCTCCGACTTCACCAGGGCGAGAGCCTCAGTGTCAGCAGTGGCAAAGACCAAGTCCTCGACGTACACGAGGATGTAGAACGGCGGCAGCGAAGTGTCGGTGCGCAGAAACAGCGACGGGTCAGCAGCCGACGGAGCAAACCCAAGAGCAGCAATTGTCGTCCTCAGTGTGTCGTGCCACTCACGTGGTGCCTGGCGGAGACCGTAGACCGGCCGCCGGAGGCTCCACTGGGTACCAGGAGGGAACGACCCAGTGAAGCCAGGAGGGCGGCGCAGCAAGATCTCCTCGTGCAGGCTGCCCTGTAAGAACGCGGTGCTGAAGTCAAGAGAGTGAAGCTCGTAGTCAAGCTGAGCGGCGACGTGCAGCAGTACCCGAAGAGTGGTCATCTTCGGGGTGGGGGAGAAGGTCTGGAAGAAGTCGACTCCCTCCCGCTGACTGAAGCCTCGAGCAACGTAACGAGCCTTGAAGACAGGCGGAGAACCTGGCGGCCGCTTCACCCTGAAAATCCACATGCCACTGACGATGTTCGCCCCAGGAGGGGGAACCTCGTCGACGTAAGTGCCTGTGGACTTCCAGGATGCCATCTCTGCGTCCATGGCTGTCTGCCACTGAGAGGAGTACTCACCCGCGATCGCCTCAGCGTAAGAGCGCGGGGTCGGGATGTCTGGAGCATCCGGGTCTCCCTCAGGGGCAAGCAGCATGGACACGAGATGGGGCGCAGCGGCTGCAAGACACTCAAGGTCCTCCTGTCTGTCCTCAAGGACGTCCGTGCCAAGAGCACACACACCCCCGACGGACGGAGGACAGACAGACTCAGACTCAGCAACAAGACTAGCAGCGTAGTCTAGACGACAGGCAGCAGCAAAGTCAACCAGCTCAGCGACAAAGGCAGACGAAACAGCAGACTCAAACGACGGTCAGTGATAAGAGTGGCTAGCAGACGCGTGACAGTAGGGTGCTCAGCATGAAACCGGCCAGACTCAGGGTCCGCAACGACAGGCAGAGAAGACGCAGGAGGAGACGGCAGAGGAACACGCTGCGGAGGAGAGGAAGGACGACGGACTGCGGACGAGGAACACGACGACCAGAACGGACAGGCGAGACAGGACGCGACGCAGGCTCACGACGCTCAGTAAGACCCCCTGTCTGCTCAGTGTAAGGAGAAGGAGCAGGCAGCGGTGAGCCAGGCAGTAACGGAAGACCAGTAGACGAAGGGAGACTAAGAACCTGGCGAAGCACAGAGTCAGGCGGTGGCTGAGACGACGGAGACGGCGGAGCGAAGAACAGGCGCGGCTGTGCAGTGACACCAGCACCAGCAGCTCCAGTACCCCCTGCAGCTCCAGCACCTCCAGCAGCTCCAGAATCCTCAGCGCCAGCTCCTCCAGGACCAGCTCCACCAACAGCAGCACCCCCAGAACCGGCACCTCCAGTCCCAGGGTCTCCAGCCTCCGTGTCTCCAGCAGCAGCACCCCCAGACCCAGGGTCTCCAGCAGTAGCACCCTCAGGCTCAGCACCTCCAGCCCCAGCAGCTCCAGTACCTCCAGTACGAGCACCTCCGGGACCAGCACCACTCCCAGCTCTAGTGACGTCAGCAGAAGTACCTCCAGCGGCAGAGCCCCGAGCTCCAGAAGCGCGACCCTGACGGCGACCGTACCAGTCGTGCAGCTGCTGTGATGTGAGAGGCACACGCGGACGAAGGCGGCTACTCCAAGGAGACCGCGTAACAGCAGACTCAGAACCCTCAGCGCCAGCACCCGCAGCAGCTCCAGAACCTCCAGCGCCAGCACCCGCAGCAGCTCCAGAACCTCCAGCGCCAGCACCCTTAGCAGCTCCAGAACCTCCAGCTCCAGCGCCACCAGCGCCAGCACCTCCAGCAGCTCCAGAACCTTCAGCTCCAGCACCCTCAGCAGCTCCAGCAGAAACAACTCCATTAGCAGAGTCACCAGCTCCAGCGCCTCCCGCAGCAGGGCCCCTAGCTCCAGCAGCGCGACCCTGACGGCCAACGTACCACTCAAGCAGCTGCTGTGGGGAGAGAGGGAGTCGACGACGAGAGTGCAGCGGCGAGGCACCAGCGGAGCGACTACGGAGACGGCCGCTCCAGGGAGACTGCTCACCAGACGCCTCAGCGCCCCCAGGCTCAGCACCCCCAGACTCCTCACGCCCAGGCTCAGCACCTCCAGTCCCCGCACCCCCAGGCTCCGCACCCCCAGGCTCAGCACCCCCAGGCTCCGCACCCCCAGGCTCAGCACCCCCAGGCTCAGCACCCCCAGGCTCCGCACCCCCAGGCTCAGCACCCCCAGAAGCAGCACCCCGAGCAAGACCACCCTCAGCAGGACCTGAGTCACCAGTGACCTCAACCGGCGCAGTCAAGGGAGGAGGGTCTACCTGAGACACACCTGAAGGAGCAGGACCGGGAGCGAGGAGGGGGTCTACCTGGGGAGCACCTGGAGCGAGGAAGAGCGGCGGGGGGGGGAGAGGGGCAGTGCGGTAGGGGAAGAGACGGTAAAAGGGAACCGACTCGTCGAACGTGACGTCCTGAGAGGGGAAGACACGGCACGAGGTGGGGTGGTAAAACTGCCAACCAGGCGCGTCAGGGACAAAGCCAAGGAAGACACAGGGAACAGCGCGGGTGGAGAGCTTGTCCGCGGTGGTATCGCGGACAAAGGCACGAGCACCCCAGACCCGGAAACGCGACGCATCGCCAACCTTCCCCGTCCACAGCAGTGTGGGCGAGGTCTCCGGCAAGGAGACACGGGGCCAGAGGTTGAGCTGATGCGCGGCGTACCGGACCGCAAACGGCCACAGAAAATGGGGGGCAGCAGCATGGATCATGGAGGTACGAGCGACCTCCATGACTAAGCCAATGCGGCGCTCAGCAACCCCATTCTGCTGCGGAGAGGCCGGAAGCGTGAACGTCTGGCGGATGCCGTGCTCCGCACAGAAGGCTGCCAAGAGGTCTGAGGAGAACTCACCACCTCTGTCAGAGTGCAGACGCAGGACAGGAAAGTCCGACTGGAACCGCTCGCGGAGCTGGAGACGAACAGCGCGGATCCAGGGGATCAAAACATCAGGGACATCCCCCTTGCGCTGCAAGGGGAAGACCGTGGTGTAACGCGTGTAGTCGTCGACGACCAGCAGGAAGTACCGCTCGTGGCCCTGTCCACGGACGCGGGCTGGGCCCCACACGTCCAGGTGGAGAGTCTGCAGGGGAGCCTCTGTGGGAGGGAACGAGGAGGAGTGAGGAGCGGCGCGTTGCCGCCCCTCAACACAGGGAAGACAGGGAGGAGCAGGCGAGGGTGGGAGGGGAGGGAGAACCCTGGGAAGACCAGAGACAAGGACACGGCGGTGCATGCTACGAAGGCGCTGCACCGAGGGGTGACCAAGGCGGTGGTGCCAAAGGAGGTTCTGGTGCGACAAAGCGCGACACGAGCAGGGGGCCGCTAGCTGACCTGACGCAGACGCTGACGCAGCGACCTGAGGGGACACAGTAGTCAGTGTGTACAGACTCGAGCCAGGCGCACGGGTAAACGTGGCCAGGTGCCTGCCCGTCCGGGAGCACGTACAGTAGGTCATGCGCTGACCTCCAGGAGTGAACTGGTCAACCCACTGGTCCTGGAGGTCAGCACCACTCACCAAGTTCGTAGAGAACGAGGGGAGGTGAAGACCTGACAGGGAGCCAGACGGGACCGCCGGACACGGCAGGACCGTGGAGGAGTGCGCAAGGACTGGACCCCCAGAGGGGTCTGCCAGGGAGACTGGAACCGGCCGGCTGAGCGGCGTGAGGGTGGTGCTGTCGCGAAAGAAGGAGCGGGAAGAACCTGAGTCAAGTGTGAAGGTGTACAAGGCCTCAGCAGGCGCAGTACCAGAGAGTGCAGACTCACCAGCACCTGGAGCAGCAGCCTCACCAGCACCCAGAGCAGGAGACGCACTAGCACCTAGAGCAGCAGCCTCACCAGCACCTAGAGCAGGAGACGCACGAGCACCTAGAGCAGCAGCCTCACCAGCACCGAGAGCAGCAGGCTCTATACCTGGGTCAGGCGGTACGCACAGGTAACAGGCACGGTCAGCACTAGTAGGCAATGCATACATGGCAGTGAGAATAGCATCATAGTCAAGAGCAAATATATCTACCCTCTGCCCAAGCAGCTCCACCCAGTCGGGGAGCTCAGCCTCGTCGCCAAACTCGGTACGCCAGGCGTCGCTCAGACGGGCGAAGCAGCGGGACTGTGTGTGACTAAGCGTCCCGCAAGTCTGACCCATCCGATCACCTGTGCGAATGACGTACGGGCAGCGAACGGTACTCAAAGACCCTCTACTCTGAGCGTACCACTCACGAAGCTGCTGGGGCGTAAGTGTCTCGCCGGGACGCCGCTGCAGCCGCAGCTGGCCACTGCCAGACGCTCCCGACTGACCAGCTCCAGGGCGACAGCCACGACGGCTACAGCCACAACCCCAACTAGTGTACCACTCACGAAGCTGCTGGGGCGTGAGAGACTTGCGCGGACGTCGCTGGAGCAGCATCTGGCCACCGCCAGTAGCAGCAGTAGCAGTAGTAGCAGCAGCAGCAGCAGCAGTCTAGCAGTAGTAACAGAAGGAGCAGCAGTAGCAGCAGTAGCAGCGCGGGCAGGGCAGGCGCGGCAGGCAGGCAGGCAGGTGGCGCTACAGTGCGCGAACAAGGGAGGTGCTCACCAGTGGCGGTCAGGGCCGGCGCTCGGCGGGCGGCAGCCGGGGAGGCGCACGACGGCGGCGACGGCGGGGCCACGACAGCTGCGGCAGAGCAGGGCCGCGTCGGCGGTAGGGCAGGTCCGCGACAGCTGCTGCAGGGCGGGGCCGTGACAGCTGCAGGAGGCTCCGCGGCAGCTGCTGCAAGGCGGGGCCGTGACGGCGGCAGAAGGCTCCGCGGCAGCTGCTGCAGGGCGGGGCCGCGACTGTGGCAAGGGGCGGCGTCCAGAGGAGGGGCGTCGCGACAGGCCGGGGCGACGTCCAGGGGGGGGCGCCGCGACGAACAGGGGCAGCCGCGGCACGCGGGCCTGCAGCGCGCAACGCGAGCTACGGGCGCAGCGCGCGAAGCCGCCGAGAGATGCGCGAGGACGGCAGCCGCGGCGCGCGGGGCTGCAGCGCGACGTGCGGGCAGCTGACGCGACGCGCGGGGCTGCAGCGCGACGCGCGAGGCTGCAGCGCGACGCGCGGGGCTGCAGTGCGACGCGCGGGGCTGCAGCACGCAGCGCGGGCTGCAGACGCGGCGCGCGGAGCAGCATCGAGCCGCGCGCGAGCTGCTGCAGGGCGGGGCCAGGTGGGGCCGCGTCAGTGGCAGGTCGTGGCCGCGAGGAGGGGCGGCGCTCTGGCCTGACGGACCTGCAGGGGCGGCTCGCGGGCCTGACGGGCCTGCAGGGGCGGCTCGCGGGCCTGACGGGCCTGCAGGGGCGACGTGCGGGCCGTACGAGTCTGCAGGGGCGGCGCGCGGGCCTTACGGGCCTATAGGGGCGGCGCGCTGGCCTAGGGCAGCAGTAGGCAGCGCGAGGGCTGCAGGACGGCGCGCGCAGCGCAGCACATCACAAGGCAAGGCAGGCAACACGTGGGGTAGCGTGGTAATCGCAACGGTAGGTGGGCCCGGAAAAAAAAGACGGTCCTACGGACCTAGTGCTCTGAAACCATGTTAGAATCTAGCAGCAGGAATGAATGAACTATGAAAGAGTTGGGTACAAATATGAAACCCTAAAAGGGGCTGTACCCCATATTGGCTACCCCACTACAGCCTAAACATATATAGCAAATACATCATTTGACACGGGCGGGAGTGACCAAGAAACTGAACGAGAAACTGACAGAACGGTAGAACAAATGAGAGATTCAAAGGGACCCCTTCTGGTTAGCGCCTCGGGGTCCTCGTCGGGGAGAGACGGGTACCCCCTGTCTGAACCCGGAGAGGAGGGTATCGCGGCACGAACATGCTGCGCTGGCAGTGCATTCCAGCCCCTTCTCGATGGTTCGGGTGAAATGCAGCTGCTTGCCAGCGCGTGAAAGCCTGATTGGGCCGCATGGCAACTTTAACGTCAGCGCTGGCAGGTGTGCTGCTCCTGGACGGGCTTTGTGCGGTCGGAAATCGAAGCGCGGCAGTTTTCGGCGGGATTTCATGCATGATCCCACGCGCACGTTACACAATTGTGCTCGCCTTATTGCGGGCTTCGATTTGGTACATATAAATAATAAATTCATTTTTGCCATCATATAAGCGCCGGCACTTATGGCCGTTACTCAATTACAAGCGCCGCCCCTAAAAAAATCGAATTTATTATAAGCGCATATGCGCCTATATCCGGGTCCGGGGTAATACGGTAGATATTGCATGTAATGTTTCATTATAATCAGTCTTGTAATTTACATTCACTATCAAGAAGGTTGTACTATAAACACCTCCGCTATTTACTCTAGCAGACTTATCATGTTGAATATCTCTTCCTTATTCTAACATCCGATACATCATTCAAATTGACTTGTTACGTAGATTCTAAGAGCATAATATTTTACATGACACAATACACTACATCATGAATACACTTCAAGACCCAGCCCACCAGGAGAATTCCAATATTAAAACTAACCCACTATCATAAATTACCATCTACATGCACCACACATTCTTCACACATGGTGCTACGATACATATACCCTCAGAGCTGTCTGAAGAGAAGGCGAGTCAATCAGCGAACATGCTCGAGTAACCGCTGCGGCTTATATCGGAGGTGCTCTACACCATCATACCCATCAATTTTCGAAGTTCAAACCCGAAACCCCGCAGTAGCAATTAGCGCCTCTGCATTGCTCTGGATCACCACATGATCACCACCACCGCACAACTCCACCCCCAAAAGCTTTCCACTTCCTGTATTTCGCCCAATCTGCATCTCTTGCCCACCCAACCGAGCTTTTTCCACCCTCTCCTTTTCTTCCAACTTCGTTTCTCCACACGACACCTTCCTCCACCAAGCCTCCGGCTGGTTCGGAAATAACTCTGCCAGCCTCGGGTTCGGCCAAGCCAGCCAGGAGCAGTAGAGCGCAGCCGCGGCGAAGATGGCAGCAACGGACATGAGCACGAGCGCGCCGAAATACCGCGGATCGTGGAGAACTATGGCGAGCGCAAACATGAGAAGCTCTGCGAAACTGGCGAGCGCCCTATGTGTGGATCCGAATGAGTTGGCGGATGCGGCAGGAACGGCCGTCTGGATAACTTGTGTGCCAACAATTTCGAACATCCAGTGGCCCACGCGGGACAGCACCTGGCGGGGAATAGGGGTGGCGACGAGGTGGGGAACGGGGTTGATTAGGCCAGCTCGAATGTCAAGTGGCCCACGCGGGAGAGCACCTGCCAGGGATAGGGGTGGCGGGGAGGTGGGCAAGTGGGGATTCGGCGCTTTTCGATCAGTGGCCGGCGCTTTTTCGGCGTGTTCCCGTCACCACGATAAGAAGTGCCGCGATAGGTATAGCATGATGGGAGATACTGCAGTAAGGAGTTCCTCGATAGTAGCAGACTCACTATGATGAGGAGGAAGAGCAGCAGCAGGCCTTGGTGCAGAGAAGGCGGCGCGAACGAGATCGACGAGAAGGTGAGAAGCGAGAGGAAGACCAACAGCGCTTGATAGATCAGCGCCGCACTGCCAGCCTGGGAGGGAGAGAGAGCAGAGGGAGAGACGGATGGGAGAGGAGGGAGAGAGGAAGGTAGAGACAGGATCGAAACAGAAAAGAGGGAAGTGAGGGATGGGTGTGAGGGTTTTCCTGACGGGCAGATGCGGAGGAGAGAAGAGATAAAGAAAAGGGAGAGGACGATAGAAGATGGGGGACGCTAAGGAGGAGGAGCGAGAGAGCGTTGGCATCTAATCCTTGTTTCATCTCACGTTCTATAGTCATCCAAGTGCTTGTTGATCTCGCAACACACAATCCTTCCCACCGCCCGCACCCTTTCCCCTTCCCTCTCTCAGCATCGCCCCTTGCCTCTCCCACTTCACCTGTAGAACGCCAAGGTGAGCGACGAGCGGCGACGACACGAACGTAGCCACGAATCCCATGGCGGCACACGCGCTGTTGAACTCGCCGATCACTCCCATGTGCACCCCTGCCAGTATCAGGGTTTGGGGTTTGGGGGTTGAAGTTTGGGATATAGCTTGGCAGTGGGTTCAGGTGGAGTTGTGGGCGCGGTGTGTGTGCGTGCGTGGGTGCATGTGTGCGTGAGAATGCGTGCATGTGTGTGTGCATGCGTATGTGCGTTCATGCGCGCATTGATCTCTGTGGATATGTGCGTACATGCGTGTGGAGTGACGCACTCACCATGGAGCGTGAGGTAGGAGGTCATGAGTCCCCCGGGTGTGAGAACACCATTCAAGCACAGAAGCACATACGCCATACTCGCAGGCATCACCAGCTGTTTCACATAGCTTCGAAACCCCTTCCCCATTGCTTCAACCACCCGTTTCAACCCGCCCACTGCGTCCACCACTGCTGATGCTGCCACGCCTGCCACTGAAATTCCCATCCCATCTGGACTTCCCATCCCCTCTGCTGGTGCTCCTACTGCTGAGCTTCTTGGAAGTGCCTGCTGGGATGAATGGGCAGGGTGAGGGATCGCCTCTGCTGCTGCCGCTGCTGCCGCTGCTGCTGCTGCTGCTGCTGCTGCTGCTGCTGCTGCTGCTGCTGCTGCTGCTGCTGCTGCTGCTGCTGCTGCTGCTGCTTCTGCTGCTGCTTCTGCTGCTTCTGGTGGTGTTGATGCTGGTGCTAGTGCTGCTGCAACGGCTACCATGCAGAGCGATGCTGGGGGTGGTCCAGAAGCAAGGACACCACCATCAGCATCAGCAGCAGCAGCAGCAGCAGCAGCAGCAGCAGCAGCAGCAGCAGCAGCAGCAGCATCAGCAGCAGCAGCATCAGCAGCAGCAGCATCAGCAGCAGCAGCATCAGCAGCATCAGGAGTATTGCAATCGACGCTAACAACACAGTCATGTGGCGAATCTGGAATCAACCGAAGTGATTCTGGCGTAGACCTAATCGACCCTTGCGTCGATCGAAACGAACCGAGCGTCAGCCGAAGTGATTGTGGTGTTGACCGAAAACTCCCCGGTGTTATCCTAATCGACCCGAATGCCGTTCGCAACGATCCTTGTGTCGATTCAGGGGACGTTTCGAGGGTCCGAGACTGGCTGATGGCTCCATTGGAGAGATGGTTTGTCAGGCGCGTGAGAGCGAGCTGCCGTGGGGATGAGGTGTGCGTGCGTGTGTACGTGTGCGTGTGCGAGTGAGAGGGAAAGGGGGGGACGAGAGGGGGAGGGGTGTTGGGGCGAGAAGGGGATGGGGGGGTGGGAGGGGGGAAGGAGGGAGGGGGAGAGGGAGGGAGGGAAGGAAAGAGAGAGAGAAGACATGAAGACATGCAGGCAGGGTGCGGTAAGCTCACACGCGGAAGGAAGGGTAAGCTTACACCATGGAAGGGAGGGAGAGTGCAATGAGACTTTTGAAATTTCTCAAAAGGAATCCAGTATCCAATATTCAGTATCGAGTATGGAGTATGCTTTTGAGCATTCTTGGGGTGAATACGCACCATGGCAGGGAGGGAGAGTGCAACGACGGCGAGGCATGCTTTGGCGCATACCAGCGGGCCCCAGGCTGCAATGAGCCATCCAAAGATGAGCGCTGCTGCCACCTGCACGTGGCGTGGAGCGAGGGGGAGAGTAAGGTACGGTACCAGAAGAGTGTAGCAGATGGGAGAGCAAGGGAGATAAAGGATGGGATTTGTCTGTGAAAGTGACGCCATCCCTGCCCTTATTGCACTAGTAATCAAGTCCAGGGATGGTGTTGACTATAACTGGTTCCACCCACCTGCAAGCTGCGCTTTCCGAAACTGACTCTCCTTAAAAGAGCCCCTTTTCAAGGAAAGGCAACTCTCCTGCACCTCACGCACACCTCTGGTACACCCACATGACACTTGGAACATGGTAGCGCGATAAATGCCCTCACGGCTCATAGCTCACAGCTTGCAGCTCGCGGCTCACAGCTCGCAGCTATAGCAGTATCAATGCTCGCAGGTGCAATCGTTTATGGCGTGTCTCACCTCGCAGCTCTGTTCCGCCCGCCTGAGCATGGCGTTGGCGTTCGCCAATGGCACGGGGCGATCCGGTCCAACAAGCTGAGGGTTGCGAGTTGCGCGTGGGAGGAGAGGGCGAGGGGACAGACGGGAAGAGGGATGAGGAGAGGGGGCGGGGAGAGGGGCCGGGCAGAATGGGCGGGGAGAGTGGGTGGGGAGATAGGCAACGGGAGAGAAGATGCATGGCAGTGAAGCAAAGGAGAGAGCTTGTGTGTGCTTTGTGGGAGCATGTACGAACATGGATGCGCATGTGTGTGTGAGCAAGCACGTATGTGGCACAGGTGCGTGTGTTGTGCGTGTGTTGTGCGTGTGCTGGGCTCACCACGAGGACCCAGTCATTCTCAAACGCCACTCCCGCGGCCATCCCCATTAGCTTATCCACACAGCCCGCCACCACCAGCACAATGAACCACCCCTGCTGTAGCACAGCTGTTGCGGGGACAGCAGAGAGCGCTGACGTGGCAGTTGACGTGACAGCTGATGTGGCCGCTGACATGGCTGCTGACGATGCGGCAGCTGATGTGGCAGCTGTGCCGGCAGCACCTGCTGCTGCTGCTGCTGCTACCGCCGCTGCTGCAGGGGTGACGAGATGAAAGGCATGTATCATGGCCGTTGCTGCGACAACCATTGCTGTGGACTGTGGGGAGAGCGAGAGACGAGTGGAGGAGGAGGTGGAAAGGCGACGGGGTGGGAGGAGAAGAGAAAGGAGGGCCGGAGATTGGGCGGGTGGAGGGGGGAAGGCGGGAGGAGGAGATGAGGGGGTGTGCTTTGGAGGCATGACGAGGACAGAAGGGGGATTGAATGGACGGCGTAAGGGCGGCAAGATCTGTTAGCACATAGTTGAAAACTGAAGCCACTCCACACACTGAAAACTGAACTCACTCCATACTGAACTATCATGCTCATTTGAACAGCCTTGAGGGAACTGCATGCTTACCTGGACAAAGACGAGAGTGCTGTAGGCTCGCACTCTCGGAGCCGAGTCCATGAGGCCTCCTATGGCGGGGCATGCTGCGAATACCACCAGCTATTGGACAGACGAGTTGGGATGCGGGGGAGGCGAAGAGGGGAAGGGGGAGGGGAAGAGATGGAGGGCTGAGTCCATGAGGCCTCCTATGGTAGGGCATGCTGCGAATACCACCAGCTATAGGACAGACGAGTTGAGATGCGGGGGAGGCGAAGAGGGGGGAGGGGGAGGGGATGGGAAGAGATGTAGGCGGAAAGAGAGAGAGAGAAGAGGGAAGAAAGGTGGGGAGAGCATGTGTACATGTGATGAGTCACGGCATGTGATGCGTGCGTATGTGTGCATGTGATGTGTGCCAGTGTGAGAGGGCATAGCCGCGTGTTCTCACCCGGCTGACAAAGCTTGCCACCGCCACTGGCAGTAACGAGCGAAACAATAACGAGAGCAGGGCCGCTCTGGCGAAGCGCCACGACTGCTCGCCGAAGCAGTTGAAAGCGTGCGTCCAGTACAGAGCTGCAGAGGCGGAGAGGCAGGCGAGAAAGGGAATGGAGAAGGAAGGCGGTACAAGGCACTGGTAAAATCAAAGGCTGCGGCCGCAGAGGGACAAGGCGGGGAGTGGAGAGCGGCGGTGGAGAGGGAAGAGAGGGAATTGCAAGATGGAGATTGGAAAGTGAGGAAGAGGGAGGGGAGGAAGTGAGAGAAGAGAAGACGCAAAGGAGACATCGCGAAAAAGGCCTGTGCAGAAAACTGCGGAAAAGTAACTGTGCAGTTTTTGGTTTTCTGACCCCTGTAGTTTTCAGAGTCAAGGAAGCTAAAGATTCGGGACGTGACCTGGTCAACGCACCATGCAGAGCAGCGGGATGGGCAGGGCGGGCAGCCAAGGCGGCAGGAAATGGCTCCTTGGCGTTCGGATCAAATGACTCCGAGTCAAACGAGTCAAATGAGTCAAATGGGGGCGACTCTTCTGCCGCCGCCTTGGCCTGATGTTTCTTTAGAGAGGTGCCCTCCATTTCTAGTGCCACCGTCACCATGCTGCCTTCATCATCGCTCTCGCTCTCGCTGTCCGATGATAGAGATTCACTGCTGCTGCTCGTGCTGCTGCTGCTGCCGGTGCTGCGGCTGCCGCGGCTGCTGCCACAGGTGCTTCCGCTGCTCCTGCTGCTGCTCCCGCTGCTGCTGCTCCCGCTGCTGCTGCGGCTGCTATTTTCCGATTTCCTGGAGCTAGACGACTCGCTCCGTAGCAGCGCAGATGATTGCTTGAAGTCGGTACCAATTCTTACGCCGCCAATCAGCGGAAGGTCGTCCTCGCAGATCGCGCTGCCGCCACGTTGGTCCTCTCCCCGCGGTAGAGACGGACGGGTGGCGCGATTCGCGCCACGTAACAGGCTGCTCCAAAACCAGCCGCTCCGGGACTCCGAGCCACGCGGCGGCGAGTCTCTCTCGGCATTAGCCGAGCCTTCGTCTGCAGATTCCCCTCCTACAGCCACCGGCGGCGTCGGTACCGTGACAGTGACCGTTACGTTATCGCGCGAATCGGCATCGTTCCTTCCGTCTTGGAGTTGAATCCATTCGACCAGCCTGAGGGAACCGCTTGCTTCTTGCGCAGACTCCGCAGACAGCCGCGAGGGTCTCTCGTCAGCAGTGTCATCGCGAGCCATGGCGCTCCTCGGGATTGAAAGGAGGGGCTTCCTGAATGTGCCGCGCCGCGTCCTGCTGGATAAGGATCCAAGTAATGTCAGGCGGCGACGGACACGACAGGATCACAGCGCCGAACTCGTGAACACGCCACGTCGACGCGATTGAAAAAGAGTTCCAGTGAGGTGACCTTTTCGATACCTTCGCCCCACAAGAGTCTCCTAAGAAACAGGCTGCTACCAATGCAATAATCAGGATGAGTGATGTCACGCGCCTGCCGCAGTTCTGGCTCTGACCGATCGTTGTTCTGTCCCTGTGTACTAAAGTTGGTGGCGTGGGGGGGGGGGACGATCATATCCTAGTATATTGAACGCTTGCGTAGTATCACGCTTGAAGATGGTGCTTGGCTTGAAATTCTTTTGAAATTCGTGAGATCAGCAATAATTGAAGTCGTTCCGAGTCGCATCCTGTTCCGATTGGGTTATATGTTTGTTCTGCCCTCTGCCCTAATATTCTGTACGTATCATGTGACGTGATATGCGTGAACGCGTTCGCTCGCCATGTGGGTAGGTCTGGAAAAGTTTTTCCTATTTCAGTTCAACACAAGCGGTTGAGTACAATATTGTGCATTCTAGAGCGGTTCTTCGATTCACCGCCTAGAACCGCTACTCACCAGCCCGAAAGTATGTCTATGCATGAACAGAGAACGAACTTTTCATGACCTGCCCTTTGAGCCATCAACACACTCAAAACGTGTGGTTTGACTCTCAATAAAATGGAAGGCTTTCGGGGATACCCAGCTCGTACATTTATAAAATGTTCATGCTTCGTGGCTCAGGACGGCTCCACACGGTGGAAAGCGGTATTTGTTGTTCATCGTCTATTTCACCCAGACGCAACGAATTCGACCGCGTACCAGGCGAATCGTACCACCTGGATCCCCTCTAAAAGGCGAGTTACGCAGAACTTTGAGAGAGGTCAAGTGAAGGCACTCAAACGATGCTATTATAGGCAACAAAATAGCTAGGCAAGTACGTGGGTGATTTGGAACGAGCCCAGTAGGCTGAACCAGCGAGAACATTAAGAAATATCTCATCAATACATTGGTCATAAGTTTTGTTTTAATTGTGCACAATGGAATGACAAACGAGGGTTTCAAGAAACTGAGAAGAGAATGGTAATCTATGCAATAACAAGGAGCTCATATTGGTTGTATATCTTCCTACTTATTGGGCGTAAAACTCAAGTTTTGAACGTGCCGTAGACTGAAATGACATACATTATGGCTAAAAGAGCATGGGACAATTGGAAGGAGCTTGTGGTACTGTATGCTAGAAACCTATTCTGTATTAGTGTTGTTGTATCTGTCACTATACTATTTGAGGCGAGCAATAACTCGACACTGACCAACACAACAGCAACCGACATGAAACCTCCCCTCCACGACACTCCACGATTCGCTGCCCAACCACTGCCAAAGCAATTCAACCTCAACCACAACCAGTTGGAAATGCGCGAACCAGCTCCCGTGTGGCGACCGTCGTTCGCATAGTGGTTGCGACCCAGCTGTCACGAAATTAATGGTTTCGTCCATGACTGTCGCAACGAGTTGGGAGCTCGTTTCGCCACTGTTTGGTCGCCTGATCGAGTAGAGGTGGTCTTTAGCGAATACAGGCGAATGTCCTGAGCTATAATGTTACACGCTCTCCTGCTGTTTCGCTAGAAACACACTCGACGACATAGAAACGAAGTCCAGAAGTCCAGCTGAAACTCGTGCTGCGCGATCGCGGATTGAATGCAGCTCTCAAGTTTCATCAGTTCAGCTGCATTTCCCAAAACCACTTCAGCCTACTGCCGAAGTTCTCGAGCCCCGATGTTGTCGTCTCTATCCACTCGAGCCGCATCCAGTGACAGAATCATCGAGCGTGGCGTGTATTGTACTGGCCAGCGAGCGCGAGGTTACACATGCATGTCGCGTATCGCATTTAGGGGTAGCCCCGCAGGCGAGTGGGAGAGCCATGGTAGCGTCGTCTGGCGCTCATGCGAAACCGAATCCTCCCGTCATTAGGGTTCATTTGACACTTCCGTGGCGCGCTCTCGTCCAAGCTCCAACGGTTATCCCAAGTGTGCAGATCTCTAGAATGCGAGAGGCGGATGACGGAGCGGGGGAGAGGGAGGGGAGCGGTTTGGGAAGCGGTTCGGGAAACGTGAGCTTCGGGGAGAGGGAGTATCGCGATCAAGCATCCAACTTCGATTCACAACGAATTGGGGATGGCGAGGGAAGAAGAACAAATTTCCTCGTGCTAGCAGCCTGTCCTTGCTTCCTTCCTAGCCCTACCCTTTTGGCAAGCGTCGTCCGATTTTACATCCGACGGTTTTCGCCACCATCTTCCTATATCTTCCGTTCCCATCTGACGAGAAACGCGAAGATTGCGCGATCACGAGATTTCCTGCATTTTTCAACGCTTTTTCGTCTTCCCAGTTTGATCTGAACACCTCCTCGAGGCGCAGAATTCTTATTCTTCTGCTCGCCACCAAACAGCCTGAATCCTAGGCTATTCCGCCCGTGACCTGCAAAGCTATCAAGCGATCGCAGCCGTTGACATGAAGATCTGCGTGCTCCACCCGTCGTACGATGGATCGCTCTCGCCCTGCAACGGGCTCGATCCGGACGCCGTTCCTCAGCTGTGGCTAGACTTGCCAGGGTACCATGTCACGTCCGTTCACCTGCATAAGGCCACAGCCGTTAAGCAGCTCATCGCGCTCACTCGCCGCCAGCAATCCAGTCGTCAATTCGCGGGTAAATTACCCTCGGGAGGGCAACTAGCCCCAGGTAATGGACTCCCCTCGTGCAACAACCCGCTCCCGCAGGGCCTGACGAAAGGAGAACAGCCGCCGCTGGCGCCGCTGGTCTCAGCTGACGAGCAGAATGATAGTACCACGACGAGCATCACCAGTAGTGGCGGTGCTAGTACTACTAATCCTAATCCTATTACCAGTACTAGTTCTGCTGTTACCACTCCACGTGATGCTCGTTTCAGCGGAGACAGCTCCGCTTCCACGAGTTCAAGGAGTTCCGCGAGCCGCACTGCGAGTTCCAGCAGCAGCGACGGTTCCAGCAATGGCAGCAGCGCCGCGGATGATGAGGACTCTACCGACGCATCTGCACCGTTCGATGTGTTCCTGAATCTCTGCGACGGAGCGTGGGATGAGGATCGGCCGGGGATAGAGGTCGTGCAGGCACTAGAGCGCCTCAACGTGCCGTTCACAGGGGCGGATTCCCGGTGCTATGAGCCGAGTAAGGAGCAGATGAAGATCGTGGCCGTTTATCACGGGGTTCCGACTCCCCCCTGGCGCGTGTGCTATGATTTGCGGGATGTGGAGGAAGCTGCGAGGGTGCTTCATATGCCTGTGATTGTGAAGCACGCGAGCGGGTATAATAGCGTGGGGATGACGCGGGATTCCAAGTGCGGGACTGTAGAGGAGCTGAAAACGCAAGCGGGTGTGATGATAACGAGTTTTGGGTCCGCTATGGTGGAGGAGTTTGTGGCAGGGCGTGAGTTCACTGTGCTTGTGTCAGAGGATCCTGAAGCGGAGGCAGCAGCAGCAGCAGCATCAGCAGAGCAGAAACTTGCAAGCGCGAAGCAATCAGGCGGTGTGTTCGTATACGCGCCAGTGGAGTGTGGGTTTCCTCCAGGAGAGGAGTTCAAGCACTTTGACCTCAAGTGGGTGGAGCATGAGGGACTGCAGTGGCGCCGCGTGGCTGATGAGGGCATGGATGCGAAGCTAAGGAGCATGGCTGCTACCATGTTCGCTGCGCTCGGGGGTGTTGGCTATGGAAGGTGAGCAACATGGGTGTCGTGTTGGTATTTGGGCTAGAAGAGCAGATATATCAGCCACCATCACCGTACTGCCCTTCATACCACACCCACTTTCGCGGTGTAAGAAGTTGATTTGATGAGGCAATGGCATGATTATATTAATGTATTTTGGAGATTTTCAAGATGTGGCAATGATTCTCATGTCTTGCTATTGCCCCCTCCTTTGTCTCTTGTCGTATTTGTTTGTCTTTCCCCTCATTCTGACTCACTTTGTTGTCCCTGCATCCCCTGCTCTCCGTCTATTCCCTCCTCACACCGAACATCCAGGCTTGACATTCGAGCTGATGCCGAAGGAAACATCTACTTTCTCGAGATGAACCCCAACTGCGGCATCTTCTACCCTCCGGACCAGCAGGGAAGTGCGGACTTTATCCTCTCGCTCGACCCCTCCAACGACCACCGCTCCTTTCTGCGCCGCATCCTGCTGGCCGCTGTGCAGCGCTGGGAGCGCCGGCAGCCCTCTGTCCTCGTTAAGCAGTGCTCCAGTACACCTGCTACTCCTCAAAACAGTACATCTTTGCCTGCAGCACCTGCACCTTCAGCATCTGCTGCCTCCTCTGCACCTGCTGAAACCTCTGCAGTAGTATCTGCTGCCAATGACTCCCAGCTCAACCCCACCGTCCTACACAAGCCCGCTAGCCCCTACTCCCCGCCCAGCTTCGGCCTCTTCGCCGCCCGTGACTTTACCCCAGGTGACACAATCGAGCTCCTGGAAGAGGCCCCAGTGCACCTGGTGACACGTCAGCATGTGGAGAAGCACTGGTCGGCGCAGCAGCAGCTGTGGTTCCGGCAGTATGCGTGGCCGGTGGGGCCGGGGGTGTGGGCTATGTGGAGCCCCAGGGCAGAGGACTGGAAGCCTTTGAACCACTCCTGTGACCCGAACGCGTGGTTGGAGGGTCTGAATGTGGTGGCGCGGAGGGCGATAGGCAAGGGCGAGCAGATCACAATCGACTATGCCACGTGAGTTGAACAAGTTTGAATCAGGTTGAAGGAGTTTGACTTGGTATGATTTTTCCGGCGCTTTGGTAGTGTTTCTTGTGGCGCTTGTTTTTCGAGGAGGGCAGGGTTATGCCATGTGAGTCGGGAAGGTTTGATTTTCTGGCGCCTTGGACCTTGTCTCTGTAAAACCCTGTGTGATGAGGTCTCCCTTTCTGCGTCTCTTTCTTACTGCCTGTGGAACCCTGCTTGTTGTCTCCCTAGCACACCAAGGCCCATTGGTGGGAATACTGTCAACCATCTGACAATATCTCCACCGTGTATCCTTGTCAACCCTGCACCGTGCTCCCCACTATGCCTGTGCCTCTGTCCCCTGTGCGCTGTGCCCTCTGCCCTCCCCCCTCCCCCCTCTCCCCTCTCCCCTCTCCCCCCTCCCCATCAGCTTCTGTGTGGACAGCGAGCCCTTCCCCTGCTCCTGCAGCAGCAGCAAGTGCCGTGGCAACGTCACCGGGAACGACTACCTGGTGAGTGAGTGGACTGGATTGCTGCAAACCAGTGAGGTGGGGCCTTTGATGCGCCTCAGAACTCCTGCAGCAGCAGCACCAAGTGCCGTGGCAACGTCACCGGGAACGACTACCTGGTGCGCGCACTAGCCTTACGCAAGCCAGTGCGGCCTCTGAGGCGCCTCTAAATTTCTGCAGCAGCAGCAGCAGCAAGCGCCGTGGCAACATCACACGGAACGACTACCTAATGAGTGCGTGCACTGAGACTGGATAGCTGCAAGCCAGGAAGGCATGCACAAGAACAGTCTCAGTGCAGATTTGTGCTGTACGATTTGCCTGGTTCTTCCTGGTAAGGGGCTTGCAGTGGTTGCTGCACGAGGTCTCTAATGTGTGCCTTGCTCAGTTGACACACCCTCCTGCTTATGCATACCTAATCATAAACATCCTTTCCCATTTCCCTCGCTTTTCGCGCGTGTTCCTGTCACAGGCCCCGTGGCTGTCTGAGGAGTATGGGGAGCACATGTCAGCGCAAGTGCTGTACCTTCGAAAGCAGGCCCAAGCATCACCGTGTGGCACTTTGGAACCAATGCTAGAGAGTGCCAACTGGATGTAGCAACTGCTTACCGTGTGTACGGTAATTACCTGCAGTCTCAGCTGATCACACTGGAGGCCAGCTGCCGTTTGCTACTGTATCTCCTCCTCTCTTTCCTTTTTATGCATGAGCAAGCTGCGCTTCTCCACCATGCCTCTCCAAGTGCATGGTGGTACAGTATGTACCGTATGTAGTATGCATGGTACTTGCTTTCTCACACCGAACCGAACACACCATATGTCCTGCTTGGTCGCTGGGACAGTCACAGGTTCACATGGCATGGCATGACGCCGCGCACGTACCTACTTCTCGTGCATCTCTCTATGTGGTGAAGTACGGTACACGTACACCACATCATTCCCTCCTACCAAATGGTTTGCTTGGTGGGTGCACCTTGTGTACATGTCTACTACCTATGCATGGGCTACCGGTAATCCACAAAACGTGGATTCCCACCCAGCTCCTTCTGCAATGTCAAGTGTGCAGTCGCCCATGAAATGCTTTGCTGATAAGCAATGACAAGTTGGAATTACCGTAACATCCCTTCCCAAGTTCCAGCAGTGTGCAGTGCAGCTAATACTTCGGACGTTTCTACGTCTATCTGACAGATCACTATGTGTGCATCTGATTACGGTATATTGAGCGCCCTATGACAATAACTAACCTTACATTAGGTCTGGTATGCGAATTAAACACTCAAGAATAAGAGGCTTGGGAATACGGTAAGAAAAACGCATGAGGCAGATTTTTGGGGACACTTTATTTGCTTATACCTGCTACAAATATTGACAGATTGCCAACTATTTACAGCAACGCTTCTAAAAGCACTGGAAAAAAACCATACCCTACAGCTACATTAGCCATCTGAGAACCACCAATTTAATATGACCCATTTGGGTCAACAGTCTGGAGTAGGGCACATACGGTAACAGCTAGCCCATACTAGAGCCCTATCATGTGCGCTCCCCATTACCTCCTCATGAAGTGTCTTTGAGCCTGCTCCTCTCGCTGCTCCACCACCCCCCAGCTACGAATGCACATGCGCCTCCTGGAATCATACGCCCTAAGCCCATGCGCATGCAGCCTTTCCGCCCTGCTTGCTCGCCCAACAATCCCACTGTTCTGCACCGCAATGCACCCAAGCTTCTCGCAGGTCCGGCCCAAGCCTCCCAGGCTCGGAGGAGTATCCCAGATGCCCTTGATGCTGCCAGTAGGGAAGAGCCCTCTGTCTAGGAAGACTACCTTAAAGCCATTGTTCCACCGGCACAAGTCCTTGCCAGCCTGAACCAAGATAGAGAAAGGAGAGGACAGGGGAAGGCAGGAGACAAAGGTAGGGAGGAAATGGATGAGTGTGTGTGGAGGGGACTGCAGATAAGGCATTGAAGCAAGAGAGGGAAATAGGAGCAAGATATACGGTAGATGAGGACAAGCAACTGAGGCCAACCATCATACTGTAGAAATACCAGCTTGATCTCACCTTGAGTCTGCCGCCCTCTCCGCATAGCACATCGTGAAACGCCCTGTATTCCTCCACTTCATCCTCGCCCTCCGCCCCACTCCCTCCCCCAATCCCTCCCTCCTCGCCTGCCTCCGCTCTCACTGCAGCCATATAAGCCACCACCGAGGCCAACGCCTTGAGGGATAGGTGCGACGGCCGGGCAAACAAGACCCCAGCACCTATGGTCCGAGCAGAGTTGGGTGCGTGATGCATGTCAGATGACATGCTTTGCACGGCTAGAGTGTTGGAGTCTAGCGAGAGGAGGTATGGGAGGGGGTTGGAGAACCAGACTGTGTGGACGTCAGCCCACAGGACGGAGTAGCCCAGGCGGAGAATCTGCATCATTAGGACTGGGGCAACCGCAGCCAATAGGGAAGCAGATGACGTGTCGTTGGATGATGGTGCGACAAAAGCAGCAGTAGGAGGATTCGCGGATTGATTTGAGACCGATGCTTTATGCATGAACACGGGAATGCCTTGCAGGAAGGCATACGCATACATGCGCGCATCCAAAGCGGCCAAAATGTAGTTGGCCATCCCAAGGTTGCGCAATCTGCAAATACTGTTCATAGCAGCCTCCCTGTCTTCAAACGAAGCTGCCAATAAGATGACCGCTTGCTGCTCGCTCGCAACAATCGGCAGCAGCTGCTCCAGTGAATGCGGCAAGCCCTCGGTACCCCTCCAGAACGCCACTTGGGCGGTTGTACGCGCTTCAGCTTGCTTCTTCTCCGACGATAAGGACTTCTTTCCTTTTGTTGAGGGCTTCGTACCATTCCTAGCAGAAAGTGCAGCTTCGGCGACAGCTGCAGTCAGCGAATTACTTTTCGCCACGGTTGGCTCGGTTTGGATTGAAGATGGCAAGCGAAGCCCACCCATGTCTTCTAATCCTAGAGCGAATTCATCTTCTAGTGAGGATAGACTGGGATCCGCGCCGTGAGGTCCTGACCGCAAGTCCCGGAGAAAATCCGCGTCAAGATTCTGCTCCATCCCTGTCTCGCCGCACGATAACCAGTTCGCATCGTACGGTCTCGTGTCGCCCGTAGACCTGCCTGCGAACGGCGTATGTTCGCACGAGCAGTTACCAGGTCGGCGACGTCGCATAAGACACATGGATTCACCTGGTACAAGACGAGCGGGAAAATAAAAATGATTAGATATCGAGCGAGCAACGGCACACCGCTGGCCACCGTTGGCCAGAAGAACAAAGCAGCACGATCGAACGCGAAAGTAGCATGTCTTGACGACTCATCAACAGAAGAATAAGCATACCTCCAGGCACGAAGCAGGGAGCGAGTCGCCACGGCGCGTGGCTCAAAGAACCACCTTCGATGCTAAAACCTCCAGCGAGCCGCTGAATTCGCGCCATGTGCGCATTCGCGTACACCTCCCACCGCTTCGCGTTTTTCCCGGGCAGCGGCTGCCACAGAGCTCCCTGCCCGAACGAGAACGACTCGCCGGATAGTAACCCTCCGCTGCTGTGGTGCGATCTCCCCGCTTGCGCGCTCTCCGCCCCGCCTAGAAGCCTCCGCCTCTGCGGAGCCTGCCGCGGCGAAATCGAGCGCGCGAGCCTCGAAACGAATCCAGCCTTCTTCCGGCGGCCGCCATTTCCGACGCTATTTTCGGCGACGCCGCCGGTTTCGCCGCGACGTTTCTCGACGGCGAGTTGCGCCTCGCGCTGCGCGTCCAACGCGGAGAACACGCGAACCGCCGTTACCGCATCCGTCGCATCCACTGCGAATCGCGACTCTGGGTCATCCCGCCACGCCGCCGCCGGAACGCCAGCCTCGTCAGCCGCCTCCAGTTCCGTCGCAGCGCGCCCAACTTGCGCCGTAACGTTACCGTCACCGTTACCGTTAGTACCGTTGGCGGCGGTGGCGGAGAGGGAGCCAGCGGCGCGCGCAACGAGCCAGCGAAGGTAGCTTCCGCGGCCGAGGAAGAAGGGCGGGATGGCGACGCTGGGATGGAGAAGCGGCGCCGCGGGCCGGTTCCACATGAGGACGGTCGCACCTGCCGCCACGTTCAGCTGCCCGCGTTGGCGGACGTAGTCACGAATCTCCTGCTCGTTGACCTCGCCAGAGTCCGCCTGATCCGGGCTGTCCCAAACCGGTGCAGATCGGCGGCGTCGGGTGGAGCCGCTGGACGGGGCGGGAGCAGCAACGTGGGTGGGGAACCTGTCGCGAGATGCAGCTGAGGAACGGTAGGGAACAGCGCCGGCTTTCGCGGAGGACGAAGGGTGGATGTGCGGAGGGAGTTGGTCGAGCGAGAAGCGGAAGGTGTGGACATCCCAGGGAGCCGAGAGCATGACGAAAGAAGAAAATCGCGACGCGAGTCGTCGCGCCGCGAATATGACGTCGTTAAATAGGAGCACGTCCGGATCCACTAGCATGGCTAAGTCACAGTGGGGCGACGCGGCGTCAGACGACGCCGCGCCGAAGGCCTGGATGCGCGCGAGGACGGAATTCAGCAACGGTGTGCCTTCGAGATTCGTGTCCACGTCAGCATCCACGCTCACGTGGTTCGGAAACTCCGCCGCCACCGACGCTAACGAGGGGTGCGTGCCAAGCAGAACGACGCGTGGCGTGGGATCGAGTCGCAGCCACGACATGAGCGCGCGGCGGTGCGAGTAGGAGGAGACGTTGTAGGCCGTGGGCGCTGAGAAGATGGTCACGCGCGGACACTTCGACGCGCGCGCGGAAGAAGGGCCGCGCGCGGAAGCAGCCGTTTTCAAATTCAAAGGATTTGACGGTACAGACACTTGGCCAGGTTGCAGTAGAAGTCGTTGGACGGTATTCGTCGCACGCGTCGTCGCCGTCCCGTCGCAGCCGCCCCATGCTGATCGCGAGCAGTGCTGGCGCCCGGCGCGATGCCAGCCGACGAAGGACGTGAGGGAGCAGAGCGCGATGAGACAGACGACGACGCACTGCGCCCGGGCGATGCGGGAGGAGGAGAGTGAGGAGCAGAAGGCTGAGCAGAGGAAGCACGCTGCGGACTCGGTGAACGTGGGCTGGACGGTCATGGCGGAAGAGGATAGACTCCTGAGGAGTAACCAACTTAATAACCAGTTACTTCTGTACAATTGGTGCGTCGAAGAGATGCTTGAACTCCAGGTACCAAGAGGAACTTTCTACCTATCAATTAAGAATGTATTGTGATTGAACTGTGGGAGAGCCTCAGACTTACTTAGACGCGCTTCCTAGTTCTGCTGGTTGTGGCTGGAATTGTGTGACTAACTTCGCAATTCTGATCAACTCATGGGAGACTGACTAACACGCAGAATTTGGATCCTCCAGTCCAGTACGAGAGAAGACATGCAACTAGACTTACGCCCTCTTGTTCAGAATATTGACATGAACAAGGCCTCGTCGTGGTGCTAGTCAATCATCCGTACACGTACAAGGGAGTTTAGTCAAGCGAAGGAGCTAAACAGACAATTGACTTGACTAATACGTGAAGAGAGGAGCTTGCTGGCGGAAGTGCTGCTCTTCGTCCAATCGACGAAAAATGTCGCTCGAGATCTGCGAATGGGGTGACCATAAGTGTACAGCTGGGAGGACAGAGACCGTGGATGACCATAAGCGAACTTTCCAGTCTCCAGTCGTTCTGCGGGGGCGATGGATCATGGAATGGAACGGAGGGAATGAATTACAGTATGGGATCGAAGAAACGGAAGGAGAGGCGGTTCGTCCGACACCTGCGTCCAGCTGCATGCCATGCCACCATCGGCTGTTCCCCAATCGCTGGTGTGGTCAGATGGGATTGGATGGGGGAAGCGCTCTGGTTGCTGATTAGTCAGGTCGGGAGAATGAGACCAGGCGCTGCGGGATGGGACGCTACTCTCAACTGGCCAGGTGTGTTATTGATTTGGCATCGATCGGACAACCTTTTTGATCAGGGCGGCACCCGCATGTATCGTCTTTTAGGACTACCCTTTCAAACCATTCTAAATCCAAAATAGAACGTTCTATATTGTACCAAGCCTCATTGAGCCGCATCCCGACATAGTTTTGGGACTCACCCACAGAGTACAGTACTTGCACAGTGCTTGCACAGTTCACTGGAGGAGCGACAGTGGTCGGTCAAGGACGTTGTCCAGCCCAACACTGCCCACTTGGAGGGGCTCGTGTACACTACACAGTTGGACATTGGCAATGAAGGGATGAGGCAATGTAGGGTCGAAGGGATGATGGGGTCAGGTTAGAGTGTAGAACAGCACAAGGGTGGTTTGTTGAAAGGTTACCCAACACCGTTCAAAAGCGAATCACACATGTAACTCACTCAGTTAGCCCCATAGAATCCCTACAGAACTTATAATCTCCAACACTCAGAAGCTAAAAGTACGGGGTAAGAAATCTCAATGTTGGACAAGCGAACTCCGGACAATCAATCTGTGGGAGCGCAGGGCCCAGCTGTGGGAAACGTCTCTCCTTCAAACCTGAGCAGAGACGTTTCCGAGGGGAAGTTTGCCACGAGCAAAACAGCACGGAAGGAGGGGGGGGGAGGTTGGGGGTGGAGGAAAGGGGAGGGGAGGTAACACCCATCTCATCACACCTGCCAGCGTCAACCGATCGCGGGAAACCGTCCATGCATGACTAACTCTTGTCCAGTACAGCACTGTAGAACGAAAGGACAACCATGTCAAATTCTCAACAAAGTACAGTACGTACTCTTCATTTGTAGGTACACCCTTTCGCGCTAGAGTTGCTCTGGCTGTAAGAAAAATGCATGTAAAAAAAACACAGTTTAGAATGGTTAGATACGGCAACTACACGAGAACTCACTCGAAATCGCCATACTCACGGCAGAGCTGAATTCGCTTCCGAACGCACCAACATCTGCACTTGCACCATCAGAAACACCAACAACAACAACGTCGTCCCGACATGAGAGTGTGGGACAACGCTCGACTGCTGTCAGCGATGGCGTTGCGCACGAAGCATATGACGTACACGGTACAACACACTACAAGGGAACGATTGCGGTTGAGTCGCCACGTGACGGTGGTCAAAAGCGCATATATCTTATATAGCAAGCGACGTGCCGAAGGCTAGTCGCACGTATATTGCATGCAAGCCCCGGGCCATAAGGGCAGTTGCAGTTTTCAGCTGTCATGGTGTTTATCAGGTCGTGGAATCTTAACTAAGTTAGTGTGATTTCTCCCTCTACGCAGTATAGGGTTATCTACCTGTGTGCCCTCCTTAGTCAGACGAGTGTAATAAACCGTATGAATCGACACTATTACCTGATGAGGGTCGGTTGGGTTGGGCGAGCTGCAATTCTCATCAGTAAAAGGGCCCGTCTACTACTCACTTCTAGGCTGACTGGCTAGAAGTCAAACTGACTGGCTTTTCTTCTTCAAGAACTCACCTTTACGATGCCCGAGCTGGTTGCACAGTGTACGTAGAGCAGCGTGATAGCGGCATTCATGGCTACAACGCCCACCGTGGCATGCACGGTTGTCCCCCGAGTCCGATGTCCCCAGTTATTGTAGAACCCTGGTTTCGATCGTCCCACAAAACATATTTTTTTGCGCCATCGCTACGATACCATTGAAGTTGGTGACGCCGAGGAGCAGTATTTATTGTGGCATTTCGGGCTTCATTTCCTTCTGCCTCATGCAAGTAGCCCACTTGCTCGTATAGCACCGAATATCCGCTCATTTAGTCCCGGACCGATCAAAGCTGTCTCCAAGTACATAGCTTTTGACGTCCCGAAATGGAAGCCGTGATTGGCTTGAATCTTCCGCGTCGACTTGGGCACCACGCATCCCACGTATGGCACTCGGTCACATCGCAATACGATGGCGCCCTAGGGATCGTAAGTTTGGAAGGTCACTCCCTTTACGACAATACTCGCTTGGCGGAATGACGATTGCAAGTTACCAATCCATCGCAAGTTCATCAAGAAATTTTACGATTTTCAGTGTCAGACCACCCCGTTGAATGGGATGGAAACATCGGGGGCGTTGCGGTTTGAGCAGCATGGGCGTCGTAATTGCAACATCGTTAGGTTCCATCGTGGTATTGACACAATGGCAATCCCCACGTGGTGACTCATCCATAATCGTTCCCTCGTAGTGCATTGTATCGTGTTGTGTGCTTCGCGCGCAACGCCACTACTAGCAGTGGTCAAGAGTTGTCCCACACTCTCATGTCGGGACGACGTTGTCGTTGTTGGTGTAGCCATTGGTGTAACTGTCGAGAGGGAGAAAATGTGTGCTTTATCGAGAGGAAAGAATGCACAAAACTGTCGAGAGGGCGAAAATATGTGCACTATCGAGAGGGACGAATGCACAAGTATAAGGCGTTGTACTCTCTAAAGAGTGCCCTTAACTAACAAACCTAGCCTATAAACAATAGAACAAATATAGTTTGACACACACCTTAGGCTGGGTAAGAGGTAGTCAATGAACAACAACAACAAGCAAGCAAACAGAGGGCAGCATGACTAGTCCAAGCCTCTAAGGCAAAGAAGCCACAAGGCCAGTCAATAAGTTCACACAATATATATGCGTTGTAACACACAAAGCAAGCAACAAGGATCAATCCGCTAGCAGGTGATGGCCTCCTGTAACTAGGCCAAGCTGAGTGCATTGTCAAACATTGTACATGTTTATATTGTGTAGGCTATAGTGAGTTTAGCCTTAGAGAGTACAACACATTGCTAGGGTTTCCTACTTGTATCACCCTGCTGCCTAGTTCATTCATTCTCGTTCAGTTCTAGTTTCTAACATGGTATCCGACGCCTAGGTCAGGACCTAGGACCGACGTTGGTTAGGGCCCACCGTTCCGTCGCGCCCTTGCGCCTCTACCCGCGCCATCGAGGGCCCCTCCTAGCGCCGTCGAGCGCCCCTCCTAGCGCGCCGTCGAGCGCCCCTCCTAGCGCGCCGTCGAGCGTCCCACCTAGCGCGCCGTCGAGCGCCCCTCCTAGCGCGCCGTCGAGCGCCCCTCTCAGGACAGCCGCGCGCACCGCCGCCCGTCCGCCGCACGCGCAGCCGCCCGCTACGCTGCACGCGCAGCCGCACGTTAGGCCGCACGCGCAACCGCACGCACGGCCGCACGCACGGCCGCACGGCCGCACGCACGCACGACCGCACGGCCGCACGCACGCACGCACGACCGCGCGCACGCACGCTTGCACGACCGCGCGCACGCACGCACGGCTGCACGGCCGCACGACCGCACGCACGGACGCACGGCCGCCCGCACGACCGCGCGCGCAGCCGCCGCACGCCGCCGCGCCGCCTTGCCCGAGCCGAGCCGAGCCGCGCCGCCCTGCCCGAGCCGAGCCGCGCCGCCCTGCCCGAGCCGCGCCGCGCCGCCCTGCCCGAGTCGCGCTGTACTGTTTCACTGCTACTACTGTTCCTACTGCTCCTACTGAAACTATGGCTAGTCCTGCAGTTCTAGCTTTCGATACTGAGGGCCGCCCACTACGTTTTGACACCTGGCTCGAGGACCTCCACCTGTTCGTCCAGCTCACTGCTAGGGAGGATATTTCGCTATATGATCATGCGTTAGGACTCTCTCCTGCCCCTGCTGCGACTGCTGACAGTACTGCCCGCTCACAGTGGCAGACTCGTGACGCCCACTCTCGCTTCCCCATTCGCAACTCCCTGCCGGTAGATGAGCGCGAGCACTTTGGCCAGCACAAGACTGCTCAGGCACTGTCCACTGCTGTAGTTGCGCGCTACTCCTCGCCTGCCTCTGCTGCGCTAGGCCGCCTCTCACTACCCTATATGTTCCCAGACCTGTCCGCTTTCTCCACAGTAGCTGACCTCATTACTCACCTCCGCACTAGTGAGATCCGCTTCCGAGCTGCCATGCCCGCTGAGTTTCTTGCCAAGAACCCCCCCCCGCTGTGGCTCACTCTTTACCACCTGGTCACCCGTCTCCCAGACTCCCTTCGTGCGGCCAGGGACCACTTCCTTGCTCTCTGCCCCACCGAGCTCACCATTGACCTGCTTGAGAAGCACCTGCTGGCAGCTGAGACTAGCATAGTCGCTGTCGGTGCGTCTCGTGGCGACCCCCGCACCCCTTTCTTCGAGGGGTGTTCCCCCTCCCCTCTTCTCCCCTCTGTCGCCTCTGCTGCTGCTGTCGACCTTCTTGGTGCTGAGAAGGTCGGGACTACGTCCACTGCTAGTGGGGGGCGCCGCAGCGGCAAGGGCAAAGGGGGCAAGGGGGGCGGCGGTGATGACGGGGGAGGCGGTGGTGGGGGCGGTGGCGGCGGTGGGGGTGGTGGCGGGGCTGGAGGGGCCAGTGGCAGCGGCGGGGGTGGTGGCGGCAGCGGCGGGGGTGGTGGCGGCAGCGGTGGAGGAGGTGGCCGGGGTTGGGGCGGTGATGGTGGCGGCAGTGGACGCGGTGGCGGTGGTGGCGGTGGTGGTCAAGGTGGCGGCGGCGGCGGTGGAGGTCGTGGAGGCTCTGGCGGTGGCCAGCGCCAGCAGCAGACCCCGTCGCCCCAGGAGCTTCGTGAGTGGTACTCTCAGCGTGGGGGGGGTGGCCTTAGCTGCCCGTATGTCATCCGCACAGGTGACCGCACTGGTCAGACGTGTGGGAGGGCGCACACGCAGCATCGCTGCTTCTCCCGCCTCGACGACGCCTGGCGCACTCAGTTTCCTACTGCTACTGAGCTGCCCCGCTGGTTTGATCTGATCAAGAAGAACATTGATGTCTATGCTCTTGACTTTGATGCTATTCTTGGTGCCATGTATGTGATGTCTGGTAGTGGAGAGGGTGACTGTTACCTGAGTGTCTCGCCCGACCCGGGCATTAGGACCAGTGAGGCTGCCGCACTAGGTGCTCGTGTGTCTGTTGCCCTAGGTGCTGGTGAGGCTGCCGCTCTAGGTGCTGGTGTGTCTGTTGCCCCAGGTGCTGGTGAGGCTGCTGCTCTAGGTACTCGTGAGTCTGCGCCCTCTGGTACTGTGTCTACTGAGGCACTGCACACCTTCACACTGGACTCAGGTGCTTCCCGCTGTTTCTTTCGTGACCGCACTGCCCTTGAGCAGCTTGCTCGGCCAGTTGCAGTCTCCCTCGCTGACCCCTCTGGGGGTCCGGTCATTGCGACCTCCTCCACTGTCCTCCCTTGTCCTGCGGTCCCGTCGGGCACACTGTCAGGTCTCTACCTCCCCTCGTTCTCTACGAACTTGGTGGCGGGTCGTGCGCTCCAGGACGGGGGTGTCCACCAGTTCACCCCTGCCTACGAGCGCGTGACACACTGCACGTGTGCTCGGACGGGTCGCCACCTGGCTACCTTCACTCGGCAGCCGGGGTCGGACCTGTACACACTGACCACTGAGTCCCCTCAGGTAGCTGCGTCTGTGTCTGCGTCGGGTCAGCTGTCGGCCCCCTGCTCGTGTCGCTCTCTGTCGCACGAGACTGTCCTCTGGCACCACCGCCTTGGTCACCCGTCAGTGCAGCGCCTTCGTGGCATGCACTCCTGGTACCTTGTCTCTGGTCTTCCCAGGGTTCTCCCTCCCCCCCCACCCTCGCCTGCTCCTCCCTGTCTTCCCTGTGTCGAGGGGCGGCAGCGCGCCGCTCCTCACTCCTCCTCGTTTCCCCCGACGACTGCTCCCCTGCAGACCCTCCACATGGACGTGTGGGGCCCAGCCCGCGTCCGTGGACAGGGTCACGAGAGGTACTTCTTGATAGTTGTTGACGACTACTCGCGCTACACCACGGTCTTCCCCTTGCGCACCAAGGGTGAAGTCCCTGATGTTTTGATCCCTTGGATCCGCGCTGCCCGTCTCCAGCTCAGCGAGAGGTTCCACTCGGACTTTCCTGTTCTGCGTCTGCACTCTGACAGAGGTGGGGAGTTTTTCCTCCGACCTCTTGAGGGACTTCTGTCGTGGGGAGGGCATTGAGCAGTCGTTCACGCTACCGGCCTCTCCACAGCAGAGTTGCTGAGCGCCGCATTGGCTTGGTCATGGAGGTCGCTCGTACCTCCTTGATCCATGCGGCTGCCCCCCACTTTCTGTGGCCGTTTGCGGTCCGATACGCTGCGCATCAGCTCAACCTCTGGCCTCGTGTCTCCATTCCGGAGACTTCGCCGACACTGCGTTGGACGGGAGAGGTTGGCGATGCGTCGGTGTTCCGGGTCTGGGGATCTCGTGCTTTTGTCCGCGATACGTCCGCGGACAAGCTCTCCTCCCGCGCTGTTCCTTGTGTCTTCCTTGGCTTTGTCCCGGACGCGTCTGGTTGGCAGTTTTACCACGCCACCTCGCGCCGTGTCCTGCCCTCTCAGGACGTCACTTTCGACGAGTCGGTCCCCTACTACCGCCTCTTCCCCTACCGCACTGCCCCGCTCCCCCCCCCCGCCTCTCTTCCTCGCACCAGGTGCTGCTGTGGTAGACCCCCTCCCCCCTCAGGGTGCCGCTCCCTCAGGTGTGTCCCAGGTAGACCCGGTTGAGCCTATCGAGGTAGCTGTCGACTCTCGTCTTGCTAGGGGTGCTGAGCCTGAGCGTGCGGAGCCTGGGGGTGCGGAGCCTGGGGGTGCGGAGCCTGGGGGTGCGGAGCCTAGGGGTGCTGAGCCTGAGCGTGAGGAGTCTGGGGGTGCTGAGCCTGAGGGTGCTGAGTCTGGGGGTGCTGAGCCTGAGAGTGCTACGTCTGAGGGTACTGAGCCTGGGGGTGCTGCGACTGACCGTGCTGCGCCTGGAGGCGCTCCCTCTTCACAGCAGCTGCGGGAGTGGTACTCGCGGTACTGCAGCCTCAGGAGGGGCGCTTCTGGGGCTAGGGGTGCTGCTGGAGCTGGTGCTCGTGGTTCCCCGCCTAGGCGAGAGCCGCCCTCTCCCCAGCGGCTCCGAGAGTGGTACGCTCGGCGCTGCAGTCTCCGGAGTGGCGCTACTGGTCCTTTGGACCCTGGAGCTGGAGCTGCTGCTGGTACCGCGGACCCTGGAGCTGGAGCTGCTGCTGGTGCTGGTGCTGCTGGTGCAGGAGCTGCTGGTGGTGCTGCTGGAGGTGCTGCTGGTGCTGGAGCTGCTGGAGTTGCTGCTGGTGCTGGAGGTGCTGTTGGTGCTACTGGAGGTGCCACTGGTGCTGGAGCTGCTGGAGGTGCTGCTGGTGCAGGTGCTGCTGGAGGTGCTGCTGGTGCTGGAGCTACTGGAGGTACTACTGGTGCTGGAGCTGCTGGAGCCGCTGGTTTTGGAGGTGCTCGTACTGGAGGTACTGGAGCTGCTGGGACTGGAGCTGCTGCGGGGGTTGGAGCTGGAGGTACTGGAGCTGCTGGGGTTACTGGTGGTGCTGCGGGAGTTGGAGCTGGAGACCCTGGGGCTGAGGGTGCTGGTGCTGTCTCTGCTGGTTCAGGAGGTGCTGAGCGGCAGCGGCCGTACTACGTTCCGCTCCTTCAGCAGGTTCTTGGCCTCCCGCCCTCCACTGGTCCTTCTCCTCCCCTACTGAGTCCACCACCTGTCCAGTCGCAGTCACAGTTACCGCTTGCCTCTCCGCTGCCTGGTCCTTCTCCTTACGCTGGGCCGACTAGAGGTCTTACGGAGCGTCGTGAGCCTGAGTCTCGTCCTGCGTCGCCTGAGTCTCGTCCTGAGTCGCCTGAGTCTCGTCCAGAGTCGTGTGTCCGCGCTGTCCGCGCTGGTCGTCGTGCTCCGCGTCAGCGTCCTCCTCCTGTACTTGGAACTCACTATATGACTCTGCGTCCTTCCACTGCTCCACAGCGTGTCCCTCTGCCGTCTCCTCCTGCGTCCTCTCTTCCTGACGGTCCGGACCCGGAGTCTGACTCTCTTCGTGCTGCCAGTCCTACTGTCACGCGTTTCCTCGCCACTGTTGTCACTGACCCTACCTTTGAGTCCTCTGCTGCGTCTGCTCTAGTCGCTGAGTTGGTTGACTTTGCTGCCACCTGTCGTCTAGACTACGCCACTAGCCTTGTTGCTGAGTCTGAGTCTGTCTGTCCTCCGTCCGTCGGGGGTGAGTCTGCTCTTGGCACGGACGTCCTTGAGGACAGACAGGAGGAGTTTGAGTGCTTTGCCGCTGCTTTACCTCATCTCGTGTCCATGCTGATTGCCCCTGAGGGAGACCCGGATGCACCAGACATCCCGACCCCGCGCTCTTACGCAGAGGCAATAGAGGGTCCCTACTCCTCTCAGTGGCAGACAGCCATGGACGCAGAGATGGCTTCCTGGAAGTCCACAGGCACCTACGTCGACGAGGTTCCCCCACCTGGGGCGAACATCGTCAGTAGCATGTGGATTTTCAGGGTGAAGCGGCCGCCGGGTTCTCCGCCTGTCTTCAAGGCGCGTTACGTTGCACGAGGCTTCAGTCAGCGAGAGGGAGTTGACTTCTTCCAGACCTTCTCCCCGACCCCGAAGATGACCACTCTTCGGGTTCTGCTGCACGTCGCCGCTCAGCGTGACTACGAGCTCCACTCTCTTGACTTCAGCACTGCTTTCCTACAGGGCAGCCTGCACGAGGAGATCTGGCTGCGCCGCCCACCTGGCTTCACTGGGTCGTTCCCTGCTGGTACCCAGTGGAGCCTCCGGCGGCCAGTCTACGGTCTCCGCCACGCACCCCGTGAGTGGCACGACACACTGAGGACTACTCTTGCTGCTCTTGGGTTTGCTCCTTCTACTGCTGACCCGTCGCTGTTTCTACGCACCGACACCACTCTGCCGCCGTTCTACGTTCTCGTGTACGTAGACGACTTGGTCTTTGCTACTGCTGACACTGAGGCACTCGCCCACGTGAAGTCGGAGCTGCAGAAGAGACACACGTGCACAGACCTGGGTGAGCTGACAAGCTATCTTGGCTTGCGGATCACCCGGGACAGAGCACAGCGCACCATCACCTTGACTCAGTCACACATGGTGCAGCAGGTCCTTCAGCGCTTCCGCCTCACGTACTCCTCGCCTCAGTCCACTCCTCTGCCTACCGGTCACTCGCTCTCAGCTCTGCCTTCGGATGAGTCCGTAGAGCCGAGTGGCCCATATCCAGAGCTTGTGGGCTGCCTCATGTACCTGATGACCTGCACTCGACCTGACCTTGCATACCCTCTTAGCATCCTAGCACGCTATGTCGCTCCTGGCCGTCACCAGAAGGAGCACATGGATGCCGCTAAGAGGGTGTTGCGCTACTTGTGCAGTACGTTGGGCATGGGGCTTGTGCTTGGAGGACGGAGCGACGTTGTCCTCACTGGGTACTCAGACGCTTCTTGAGTTGACGACCAGGCTACGCAGCGGTCGTCTCAGGGTTACACCTTCAGCCTTGGCTCTGGTTCAGTTTCTTGGCGTTCTACACGCTCGTCTTCAGTTCTCGGCTCCAGTTGTGAGGCTGAGATCTACGCCACAGCCATGGCTGCACAGGAGTTACGCTGGCTCACCTACCTGCTGACCGACCTGGGAGAGCGGCCTCGTTCTCCTCCAGTGCTGTACGTCGACAACAAGGCCGCCATTGCCTTGTGTCAGGAGCACAGACTGGAGCACAGAACGAAGCACATCGCTCTGCGCTACTTCCTTGCTCGAGAGTTGCAGCAGCGTGGTCAGCTTCGTCTTGCTTACGTGGCCACTCGGGCCAACACTGCTGATGTGTTCACCAAGGCGCTTCAGCCTTGTGATCATCAGCGTTTCTGTACTGTTCTAGGCCTTGTGCCTACTGTGCCTCGCTTACTTCTTGACTCTGCTTGTACTGTGATCTCTATATATATATACCTCCATGCTTACACTTGCTAGGTTGTGATCACTGTACCTCTTGTTATATTATCAAACTGCATGTGAACTGGTCTTGTGACCGCTTGCTTGTGCTCGGAATTTGTGTGGTTTCCTTGAGATCCACCCTGAGCTTGCTTTGCTTTGCTTTGACTGGTCTTGTGACCATCTGGTTGTCTCCCACTTCGCCTATGGGGGTGTGTCAAACATTGTACATGTTTATATTGTGTAGGCTATAGTGGGTTTAGCCTTAGAGAGTACAACACATTGCTAGGGTTTCCTACTTGTATCACCCTGCTGCCTAGTTCATTCATTCTCGTTCAGTTCTAGTTTCTAACATGCATAACCGCTGATGATCATGAGGCTGAATTGCCTTGGTGAATTTATCAGTAACATTGGCTTCTGAGGCCACAGATACCATGCGTGCCTGGCCGCACCGCTGTAACTCGCGCAGAAGGAAGAACTGCAGCTCAACGTGCTTCGTGCTGCCCACAAGTCGAGGCTCCTGACAGAGAAGGATCATGGCCCAGTTGTCAGCGAACATGACCGGGGCAGTACGAGGCAACTCACCCAAGTTAGTGAGCAGAAAGGTCAGCTAGCGGAGCTCCCGTGCAGCCACAGCACCGGCATAGATCTCAGCCTCACGGCTAGAAAGAGCATCAGACAACGCACGAGTCGACCTCCACTAGACAACTCCAGAGAAGAGACTGAAACAGTAGCCTTGTGAAGACCTCCGAGCCTCTGCGTCGTCCGCCCACGACACATTAGTGTGCTGACAAGGCTGGCAGCCGGTCTCCCTCCAACCACAAGCCACATGCCTGATGTGCTCGCCAGATAGCGCACAACCCCCTTAGCGACCGTCGAGTGGGCAGGACGATGTCTCCCAGGCGCAACAAAGTGAGCTGGGATGCTGAGAGGGTAGGCGAGGTCTGGACGAGTACAAGTCATCAGGTACATGAGGCAGCCCACTAGCTCCACGTACTGACTACTAGGCTCAACAGGCTCGTTAGGAACAAGAGCCTAGTGTCCATGGTCAACGGCGAGCGGGGTAGCCTGTGGAGAAGAGAAGCGAAAGTTGAACCGCTCGAGGATCTGCTGCACCACGTGTGATTGCGACAGTGTGATGGTGCACGCTGCTATGTCCCGAGTGATATGCAAGCCAAGATAGCGACGCAGCTCACCCAGGTCAGTGCAAGTGTGTCTCCTCTGCAGCTCGCCTTCATCGAGTCCAGTGCAGCTTTGTAGGGAGTAGCAAAGACGTTGTCGACATAAACAAGGATGTAGAAGGGCGTGGAGCAAGAGCAGACGAACAGACAAAGGGTCAGTCGAGGACAGAGAGAAGCTGAGTGCAGCAAGAGTCGTACGTAGCGTGTCGTGCCACTCACAAGGAGCCTGCCGCAGACCGTAGACTGGCCGTCGAAGACTCCACTGGGTGCCAGGAGGGAACGACCCACTGAATCCAGGTGGACGGCGAAGTCAGATCTTCTCGTGCAGATTGCCCTGTGGAAATGCGGTAGAGAAGTCGATTGAGTGGAGCTCGTAGTCACGATGTGCTGCTACGTGCAGTAGTACAAGAAGGTCTGAAAGAAGTCTACCCCCTCTCGCTGACCGAAGCCTCTTGCCACGTAACGGGCCTTGAAGACATGCAGCGATCCAGGTGGCCGCTTCACCATGCCGTCAACTGCGTTCGCCCCAGAAGGGGGAACTGCGTCCACGTAAGTGCCTGTGGACCTCCAAGATGCCATCTCTGCGTCCATGGCTGCTATCCACGCAGCTCACTGTCCCGAGACTGCCTCATTGTAAGTGCGAGGAGTCGGGATGTCAAAGTCGCCAGGGTCACCCTCAGGAGCTGTCAGTATGGCAGAGAGATGAGGAGCAGCGGCAGCAAGGAAAGCCAAGGGCAAACTCACCCCCTCGGATGGAGGACGGGCAGTGTCAGAGACCAACTGAGTGGCATAGTCTAGGCGGCGGCTGGAGGCAAAGTCAGTAACAGCAGCGACAAGAGCAGAGACAGATGAAGGAGGAGCAGTAGGGTGAGTGACAAGGGAGGAAAGGACACGAGAGGGTGTAGGACGAGCGGTACAAGGGAAATTAGAGAACGGAGGAGGGAAGACAGTGAGAGATGACTGAGGAGGGGAGGGGAGTGGAGGAGGAGACAAACGAGGTGGAGACGAACGAAGGCTCACATAGTGAAAGCCAGGAAGAGGGGACGAGGGGCGAGCACGAGGGGAACGACGAGTAGTCCAAGAGGAGAGAGACGAAGCGGGTCAGGGAGAAGAGAAGGAGACAGAAAACGAGGAGAGAAACGAGCCAGAAACGGGTCCGAGAGAGGCAGTGAGGCAGTAGGAGGACAGCCAGTCGAAGGAAAAGGAAGACCAAGTACCCGGAGACCAGTCACCAGAGGCGACGTCTACTACGGTGACGGGGGCTGCGGCTGCTGCTGCGATGACGGCTACTACGGCTACCGCGACGGAGGCTGCTGTTGCTGCCAATACTGCGGCTGCTGCTGCTGCTGCTGCTGCTGCTGTTGCTGCTGCGACTGCCGTCGATGCTGCTGCTGCTGCTGCTGTTGCTGCTGCTGCAGTTTCACTGAACGACGCGGAGCCACTGCACCCCCAGAGTCCGAGTCTCCTACGGCAGAAACTCCAGTGCCTGTACCTCCAACGTGATCACCCCCAGCGCCAGCACCACCACCGTCGGTACCCCCAGAGCCAGCGCCCCAGACACCAGCACCGTCAGGCTCGGTACCCACCGTAGCTGCACCCCCCAAACCAGCACCCCCAGTATCCACATTGACCGGCCGCTGCGACTCGAGACCTGGCTGCGGCGACACAGGCTGTTGCGGCGACTTCGAGGACGAAGCTGGCGACGGTGGGGACTGCGGGTTGATGTGCGACAGACCAGACGGAGCAAGACACGGGGGGAGGGGAGCTACCAGAAGGGTGGGATCAGGGGGGGGAGTGGGAGCAAGGAACAATGGAGGGGGGGGGAACAGGGTAACTCGATGGGGGAAGCGACTGTAGAAGCAGACAGACTGGTCAAAGGTGACGTCACGAGAGCTGAGGAAGCGGCGGGAGGAAGGGTGGTAGAACAGCCAGTTAGGAGTGTCGAGTGGGAAACCAAGGAAAACACAGGAGACAGTTCGGGCTGAGAGCTTGTACGTGTGAGAATCGCGGACGTGAGCAAGATAGCCCCAAACGCGGAATGCAGACGCAGGCGCCAGTGATCCAGTCCAGAGGATAGTCGTCGAAGCTTGTGGGCATGAAGAACGGGGCCACAAGTTAAACTGGTGCATATCGTCGTGGACTGCAAAGGACCACAGGAAATGGGGTGCACTGCATGGCACATGGAGCTACTACTGCTCACGCTAAAGAGGCAGGGCGGGCAATGGTAGTGGCGGTGGCGCTCGTGGCTGCTGCATGCAGCAGTTACAACAGCAGCAGCGCGAGCATGGGCAGCGGTGGCGGCGGACTACAGCTGCTGGCACGCTAGTGGGCAGTAGGCTGCAACATTGGGGCAGCGCATGGGCGGCAGGCTGCAGCAGCGAGCGGCTAGCTTGCGGCAGGTTGCAGCAGCGGGCGACGAGCTGCAACGTGCGGGCAGCGATCGCTGGCAGCAGCGGCGATTGCGAGCTGCAGCTGCCGGCGCGCTGGCGTGCTGTGGGGCCTAAACGACAGCGCTACGGGGCCTGCAGGGCGTGGGGCAGGGCCGACGGGCTAGCGTAGCGGGGCCTACGGGGCTTGCAGGGGTGCTAATCGGGGCCAGCGGGGCAGGGGATGGGACCTGCGGGGCAGCGCGACGGGGCATTTGGCGGGATGGGCTAAGGGTGCACAGGGGGCGCTAGATGGATCGGCCTAGGGTCGGGCTAGGCTCGGGCTAGGTGCGGCGGAAGCGGAAAAAGAAACTAACTATCGACGTAGCTCTATACCATGTCGAGAGGGAGAAAATGTGTGCACAATCGAGAAGGGAGACTGCACAAGTATAATGTGTTGCACTCTCTAAAGAGTACCACTAACTAACAAACCTAGCCTATAAAAATACAGCAAATATATTTTTACAGTAACGACGTGGCGTATTGAATCTTTGCAGCGTCCCACTTGGCGTAATTATCGAAACAAAACGCGTTCATCATGAAAATTCACGGTCAAACTGTCGGACCACTCCGTTGAATGGGGTCGAACCATGAGGGGCATGCAGCTTGAGCGGCATGGGCGTCGCGATGGCAGCGTCGTTAGGTTCCATCGTGGTATTAACACGACGACAATCCCTAATTGCGTCATCTGCTACCGTCCATGACTCGCCCTGCATGGAAATTGTAAAAATCCCCAACCAGCAGATTTGACACCCCCAGGGGTCTCGTCAGACCGAGTTCCTAGTTTGTTGGAAGGACCGCACGCCAACCAAAGGCAGCTGAGTGCCCCTTAGCAACATCGGGAGGCACCCTGTCCTCCTAGAGTAGTTGAGTAGCTGGGGATTCTGCAATGTACATGCAAGCGGCGGGCTTCCTTGCGGTAGAGGGTTGTATCAAGAATGATTCAAAATCCTTAGGTCGCACCTAACTTCATTGCATACGACACTATTCACGAGCTCGACCGCTCTTCAACCTTTACCGCTTCACGTTGTTTGCCACATAGCGCGCTACTTTTGCCAAACCACACACTTCTGTATAAATCTGAGTCGGTCGACGCCTCGTGACTAGCCCAGACCTTGTTGTCAGCTTTGCATAGCATAGCTTGCTGCTGCTTGTTACCGTTTGCATATTTCGTTACATAATATTCAATCATGTCGTCGCTCATATTATTACTATTACTTTACCCCTTTGTGCGATCCTCACTTCGCTCGTTCCATTGCACACGTAACATTTATAAAACTCATGGGTGCAACTCTTTACTCGATTAGTGTCTTATTCAAATTTGAATGGACAATGCCTATGTTTCTCCTATATTCATTATCTTCCAACACACGGTATCATTCCGCAACGTTTATCCGTTTTACTTAATGTTGGAATTTTGATAACCAGCCACTTATTTTTGATTTGTTCATACAAGAAATGTGCACGTCTATAAACAATTCTAGTTTATATTCTAGGGTCATCCGTAGGACGCGATTGTGGAAATATGCAACAATTTAATCAGTTTGAGTTTTCCATGCATCGTGCATTGGTTTCGAATGAAAGTTGGTGCTATATATTTTGGCAAATTTGATTGCATTCGTACAATGTTTTTAGGTTTCATGCTTTGTCATGGATGAATACAAATGTATCGCATTTGACAACTTCTATATCAAGTGTGTTGTGGCATGACGACAAGACCATGTGTTCCAGGTGTCACAGAGTAACGTGTGAAAGATAGAACGAGGAATGAATGAACTAGCAAGCAGGTGGGTACAAGTAGGAAAACCTAAATGTGTTGTACCCCATATTGACTACCCCACTACAGCCTTGGTGAAGATATCAGCAGTGTTGGCCTGAGTGGCCACGTAAGCAAGACGAAGCTGACCACGCTGCTGCAACTCTTGAGCAAGGAAGTAGCGCAGAGCGATGTGCTTCGTTCTGTGCTCCAGTCTGTGCTCCTGACACAAGGCAATCATGGCCTTGTTGTCGACGTACAGCACTGGAGGAGAACGAGGCGGCTCTCCCAGGTCGGTCAGCAGGTAGGTGAGCCAGCGTAACTTCTGTGCAGCCATGGCCCCTGCGTAGATCTCAGCCTCACAGCTGGAGCTGAGAACAGAAGACGAGCGGGTAGACCGCCACGAAACAGAGCCAGAGCCAAGGCTGAAAGTGTAACCCTGTGACGACCGCTGCGTAGCCAAGTCGTCAGCCCAGGAAGCGTCTGCGTGACCAATGAGGACAACTCGAGCCCGTCCTCCAAGCACGAGCCCCATGCCCGACGTACTGCACAAGTAGCGCAACACCCTCTTAGCGGCATCCATGTGCTCCTTCCGGTGTCTCCCAGGAGCAACATAGCGTGCCAGGATGCTAAGAGGGTATGCAAGGTCAGGTCGAGTGCAGGTCATCAGGTACATGAGGCAGCCCACAAGCTCTGGATACGGCCACTCGGCTCTACGGACTCATCCAAAGGTGGAGCTGAGAGCGAGTGGCGAGTAGGCAGAAGAGTGGACTGTGGCGAGGAGTACGTGAAGCCGAAGCGCTGAAGGACCTGCTGCACCATGTGTGACTGAGTCAAGGTAATGGTGCGCAGTGCTCTGTCCCGGGTGATCTGCAAGCCAAGATAGCTGCGCAGCTCACCCAGGTCTGTGCACGTGTGTCTCTTCTGCAGCTCCGACTTCACGTGGGCGAGTCCCTCAGTGTCAGCAGTAGCAAAAACCAAGTCGTCGACGTACACGAGAACGTAGAACGGCGGCAGAGAGGTGTCGGTGCGTAGAAACAGCGACGGGTCAGCAGTAGAAGGAGCAAACCCAAGAGCCGAAAGAGTCGTCCTCAGTGTGTCGTGCCACTCTCGGGGCGCCTGGCGGAGACCGTAGACTGGCCGCCGGAGGCTCCACTGGGTACCAGCAGGAAACGACCCAGTGAAGCCAGGTGGGCGGCGCAACGAGATCTCCTCGTGCAGGCTGCCCTGTAGGAAGGCTGTGCTGAAGTCAAGAGAGTGAAGCTCGTAGTCACGCTGAGCGGCGACGTGCAGCAGTACCCGAAGAGTGGTCATCTTCGGGGTAGGGGAGAAGGTCTGGAAGAAGTCAACTCCCTCTCGCTGACTGAAGCCTCGTGCAACGTAACGCGCCTTGAAGACAGGCGGAGAACCCGGCGGCCGCTTCACCCTGAAAATCCACATGCCACTGACGATGTTCGCCCTAGGTGGGGGAACCTCGTCGACGTAGGTGCCTGTGGACTTCCAGGAATCCATCTTTGCGTCCATGGCTATCTGCCACTGAGAAGAGTAGGGACCCTCTATCACCTCTGCGTAAGAGCGCGGGGTCGGGATGTCTGGTGCATCCGGGTCTCCCTCAGGTGCAAGCAGCATGGACACGAGATGAGGTAAAGCAGCGGCAAAACACTCAAACTCCTCCTGTCTGTCCTCAAGGACGTCCGTGCCAAGAGCACACTCACCCCCGACGGACGGAGGACAGACAGACTCAGACTCAGCAACAAGACTAGCGGCGTAGTCTAGACGACAGGCGGCAGCAAAGTCAACAAGCTCAGCAACTAGGGCAGACGCAGCAGTGGACTCAAACGAAGGGTCAGTGACAACAGTAGCGAGAAGACGCTTGACAGTAGGACTGACAAAGCCAAGGAAGACGCAGGGAATAGCGCGGGCGGAGAGCTTGTCCGCGGTAGTATCGCGGACAAAGGCACGAGAGCCCCAGACCCGGAACACCGACGCATCGCCAACCTTCCCCGTCCACCGCAGGGTGGGCGAGGTCTCCGGGAAGGAGACACGGGGCCAGAGGTTGAGCTGATGCGCAGCGTATCAGACCGCAAACGGCCACAGAAAATGGGGGGCAGCCGCATGGACCATGGAGGTACGAGCGACCTCCATGACTAAGCCAATGCGGCGCTCAGCAACCCCATTCTTCTGCGGTGAGGCCGGGAGCGTGAACGTCTGGCGAATGCCCTCCCCACGACAAAAGTCCCGCAGAAAGTCAGAGGCAAACTCACCACCTCTGTCAGAGTGCAGACGCAGGACGGAAAAGTCCGTCTCGAACCGCTCGCGGAGCTGGAGACGGGCAGCGCGGATCCAAGGGATCAAAACATCAGGGACCTCACCCTTGGTGCGCAAGGGGAAGACCGTAGTGTAACGCGTGTAGTCGTCAACGACCAGCAAAAAGTACCGCTCGCGGTCCTGTCCACGGACGCGGGCTGGGCCCCACACGTCCATGTGGAGGGTCTGCAGGGGAGCAGTCGTCGGGGGGAACGAGGAGGAGTGAGGAGCGGCGCGCTGCCGCCCCTCGACACAGGGAAGGCAGGGAGGGGCAGGCGAGGGTGGGAGAGGAGGCAGAGTCTCTGGAAGTCCAGAGACAAGGAGACGTCGGTGCATGCCACGGAGGCGCTGCACCGAGGGGTGACCAAGACGGTGGTGCCAAAGGACGGTCTGGTGCGACAAAGCGCGACACGAGCAGGGGGCCGCTAGCTGACCTAACGCAGACGCAGACGCAGCTACCTGAAGGGACACAGTAGTCAGTGTGTACAGACTCGAGCCAGGCGCTCGGGTGAACGTGGCCAGGTGCCGACCAGTTCGGGAGCACGTACAGTGGGTCACACGCTGACCTCCAAGAGTGAACTGGTCAACCGACACATCCTGGAGGTCACCTCCACTCACCAAGTTCGTAGAGAACGAGGGGAGGTGAAGACCCGACAGTGAGCTAGACGGGACCGCCGGACACGGCAGGACCGTGGAGGAGTGCGCAAGGACTGGGCCCCGAGAGGGGTCCGCCAGGGAGACTACAACCGGCCGACTGAGCGGCGTGAGTGTGGTGCTGTCGCGAAAGAAGGAGCGGGAAGCACCTGAGTCAAGTGTGAAGGTGTGCAAGGCCTCAGCAGGCGCAGTACCAGAGAGAGCAGACTCACCAGCACTTGGAGCAGCAGACTCACTAGCACCTAGAGCATCAGCCTCACCAGCACCTAGAGCAGCAGACTCTATACCTGGGTCGGGCGGCACACACAGGTAACAGTCACCCTCAGCACTAATAGTCACAGCATACATGGCAGCAAGGATAGCATCATAGTCAAGAGCAAAGATATCAACACCAGACCTAAGCAGATCAGCCCAGCGAGGGAGCTCAGCGGCGTCAGGAAACTGTGCGCGCCAGGCATCAGACAGGCGACCGAAACAGCGCTGCGTCGTGTGTGGCAGCCCGCACGTCTCCCCACGGCGGTCGCCGGTGCAGAGAACGTAAGCGCAGGGACCAGCACCCCCAGACCTCCCACGCCCAGCGTACCACTCACGAAGCTGCTGGGGCGACGGGGCCTCACGGGAACGCGGCTGCTGCTGTCGCTGGCTGCCGCCAAAGCCTCCACGCTTCGCGGCTCCACCCCTACCAACACCACCGCCGCCGCCACCCCAACCGCCGCTGCCGCTGCCTCCACCACGTCCACCGCCGACACCGACGCCCCCACTCCCGCCACCACCTCCACCTCCACCCCCACCCCCTCCTCCTCCTCCACCGCCACCACCGCCGCCCCCGCCGTCCCCTCCACCACCCTTGCCCCCCTTGCCCTTGCTGCTGCGGCGCCTCCCACTAGGAGCAGACGCAGCCCCGACCTCCTCGGTGCCAACGAGTTCGACAACAGCAGCAGAATCAACAGAGGGCAAAAGGGGAACGGGGGAACACCCCTCAACGAAAGGGGCGCGAGGGTCGCCGCGAGAAGCTCCTACCGCGACTATACTAGTCTCAGCTGCAGTGAGGCGCTCCTCGAGCAGGTCAACGGTGAGCTCGGTGGGGCAAAGGGAGAGAAAGTGGTCCCTGACTGAGCGAAGAGAGTCAGGGAGACGGGTGACGAGGTAGAAGAGGGTGATGTACATGGGGGGGGGGGTTCTTGGCGCGAAACTCGGAGGGAAGCGCTGCGCGGTAGCGGGTGTCACTAGTGCGGAGGTGAGTGATGAGGTCAGCGACTGTGGCAAAGGCGGCCAGGTCAGGGAACAAGTACGGCAGCATGAGGCGGCTGTGGGCAGCAGTGGCAAGGGAGGAGTAGCGCGCGACGACAGCGTCATACAAAGACTTAGCAGTCTTGTACTGGCCAAAGTGCGCGCGCTCAGCAGACGGCAGGTGACTACGAACAGCAAGGCGAGCAACAGCGTCACGAGTAGTCCACTGCGAGCGAACCGTACTGTCAGCAGTGGCAGCAGGTGCAGCAGAGGCGCCGGACGTGTGATCGAAAAGCGAGACTCCGTCCTTAGAGTCGCACTGAAGAAAGAGCTGCAGATCATCTACCCAAACGTCGGAATCAACCGCACGACCCTCAGCATCAAAGGTTAGAACTGTAGGGCTAGCCATGGCGGCAGTAGCAGCAGTAGCAGCAGAAGCAGCAGTAGCAGCAGTAACAGCTGTAGCAGTAGGAGCAGTGCGGGCAGGGCAGTGCGGCTCAGTAGGGCAGGGCGGCGCGGCTCGGCAGAGCGGCGCGGCTCGGCAGAGCGACGCGGCTCGGCTGGGCGGCGCGGCTCGGCTGCGCGCTTGTCGGGCAGGTGCGCGGGTAGCGCGGGTAGGGCAGGTGCTCACCAGGGGCGGGTAGGGCAGGTGCCACCGGCGGCGGGTAGGGCAGGCGCGCGACTGGCGCGGGTAGGGCAGGCGCCCGACGGGCGGCTGCAGGCGCTCGACGGGCGGGTAGGGCAGGCGCGCGACGAGCTGCAGGGTAGGGCAGGCGCGCGACGGCGGCTGCAGGTAGGGCGGGCGCGCGACGGCGCGGTTAGGTCAGGCCGCAACGGGCGGCTACAGGGCAGGGCCGCGACGGGCCGTTAGGTCAGGGCCGCGACGGGCCGGGAGGGCAGGGCCGCGACGGGCGGCAGTAGGGCAGGGCGCGCGACGGCGCAGGTGAGGCAGGCGCGGGGCGCGCTTCGGGCAGGGCAAGAAAAAAAAACGATCGTGGTGGGCCCTTCAAAACATTTTACGTTCCCACTAGGGAACCTGCTCTGAAACCATGTGAAAGATAGAACGAGGAATGAATGAACTAGCAAGCAGGTGGGTACAAGTAGGAAAACCTAAATGTGTTGTACCCCATATTGACTACCCCACTACAGCCTACACAGACTATGTCATATAAGTTTGAAATAATGCTTCGTACAAGAATAACCATTCGCGGACTCCCATGCACACCATACAATTGTAACTTTCGTAGAGTGGGTGAGCAAATGTTCATACATCAACATTTTTTTAACCTATCTAGTTGCTTCCTGTTGACAATTTCGACTGTTTTCATACATGATTCTTGGGCATTGAGGGGTTGCTCGTATTGCGACAGGCCTGATCAGAATGGCGGATAAGCCGTGAGAAGTTATTGAGTATCCCCAACTTTATCCGAGCCACATAAATTTTAGATGGCTACATAACGTGCCGTGTCCATAATGGAAGCTTAGTAAGCGAGTGTAACTACCTTAGCACGCAAACACTCGTCTCGTTTCCATCCCTCCAACCCAACCTTTTTGCAAAAGCATTGTAGATATGGATATAAATCGTCGATTTGGGATTGCCGCAGTACCGAAGTGTTTGATGACTGCACCTTTTTAACGCTTAAGTTGATTTCCCTCCTCCCCATCTCTACCCCACCTCCCCTAGCATGGGAAAAAAACAACCGAGGTGATTTTGCAAACACCAATTTGCAGGTGTAGATTTCAAACTATACTTGCAAATTTTGGTGAAATTGTAAAAGGTGCTTCATATGGCTTGTACGAGCATTTCCCGAACACCCTGGAAAAACTTAACAACAGATACTGTTCATACAGAAGAAATACGGGTGGAAACGCATGGGCCTATATTCCTTTGCACTAAACCGCGTAATCATCAAGCCCCATTACGCGATACCTCGTGCCGACGAATTGACTGATCAACTCCGGATCGCCCATGTTTCCTTTTCTGAAATATACCTAAGATGTGGTTACCACTAGATCCGAGTCGATAGGACCGACTGTAAGAAAACAACCTCTCGCACCCTACACGGTTCAATCACCTTCACAATAATGCCGTGAGACCATCGCCTTAGCGACCTTCTAGATGACGATGAATGAGACCTTCCAACAACCTTTTGGATAAGGGCATAATCGTATACTTATACGACAAACAAGTTGATGACCTCAACATATCACAACACTTACAAAACTTCAAAAGAGCAAGTTGCCTTTGTACCCTGAAAAATAAATATTTTCTCGCCGCCCGTACTATACGTGGCTGATCAGCATCGCCCCTTCGAGCTCGTCACTGACTCCTGCAACATTATCATTTGAGCAGTATTGTTGCAGGTTTCCAGCAAAGGATTGCAGCCCATCGCTTATGAATTCCGTGAAATTTATCTGCCTGAACACAACTGCCCAATACACGACAGGAAGATGCTCGTCACCGTGCGTGCATTCGTCACCCTGAAAGGTACAGACGCGACCGTACGGACAAACCATTGATAACTGTAGTACCTTCTCGCACAATCGGATCCGAACTCACAAATTGGACTATTCGGGGTCCAACTTCCACTGTACAGTCACTTAAAGCCCAAGAGCTGAATTACTCGATGGAGTCAACGAAAAAATTTATAGGTTTGGAAGGCAGGCATACAGAGGTTCGGTTGGGTTGCGAAACCCTTTCACTCGCGAAACTGGTTTGCGACGAAAACGAGAGTGGAATGTTCATACCAAACTATGCACAGTTTGAGAAACTTAGAGTGAAGACTATTACTAGAAAATACGGGTGAGGCATAAGCTCGTAAGAGCATACGTGTAGTCAGGGCGTGGGCGTTGACTCGAGAGGGACCAGAGGTGCAAAAAGAAGGTGTGTGGCGTGGAATGCGAGAGCGAAGTGCAAAGGGTGTGCGGCGTGCGATGAGATTTGCTGCGTAAACATCGCGGCAAAAGTCGAATCCCCACCCATTTGCCCAAGCGTGACCATCCCCTCACCCACGCTTTCCTTTCCCCAAATCTCACGCTTCCCCTGTCCGTCGTCCACGTCGTCGCCTTCGCTTCCCCCGCCCGTCGCCGAATATTGCCGACGCCTCATCTGATGCTCACATGCACGCCTTCCTACTAACGCAATCCACAGATTATTTACCCATCGGCATCGCCCTTATATCATTCTTCACCGATAGAATTTTGCAATAGTTGATCAAGGGTAATTATATAAAAATGGAAACTAGCCGGATCCGGGCCCACGGATACTCGCCGTTAAGAGAGCTATACTGCAACAGGCACACAACAGAATTACGTCGGGTAATTTTGGGGTAGATAAGACGCGACAATAACTTTAGCGTTATAACTGGAAGGAGCTACTTACATATGTGCAACAACACATGGTATCATGCTCTACGTGTCATGTGATGGGGTCATCTCGGAAGAAGCAAGAAGGACAATTATAGTAAATCGGGCCGTCCAAACGCGTATGGCAGCGAGTGACTATGGACTTCGTCATGAGGTTACTAGCTGCTTCTAGTGGTAACAATGCGATCACGGTCGTCATCAACCAACTAATAAATATGGCTCATTTCGTTGCGTGCAAGAAATGCATCTCCACTGAAGAATCTGCTCGCCTATCCATCGCGACCGTCGTTCAACTTCATGGGATACTAGCAGCGTTCATCAACGACCACGATACAAAATCACTAGCAACTTTTGGAAGAACTATGGGAGTACCAGTCAAGAGGTTTTGTTTTGCTCAACACTCAGAGAGTTCGCCTGATCGTTGTGAGAGTACGACGGCTTATGCTTGCTTATTATGCTATATCTAGCTTGGGTTTATTTTATCATGCATAGATATGCTTGATTTCCTAGGTTAGGTGCATTCCTATATGTTATTATAGTTATATCACCGAACCAGGTTACATGTACCGAACTCAAGCCTTTCGGTTCCCACCGAATTGCTTTCTACCGAGTTCCGGAAGATTCTGTTCGGGACGCTTCGCGACCCTCAGAACATTCGCGTAACACCTGGGTTACCTGCCTTGTGTCGAGCCTATATATAGCCTCGTGTTGTACCCAGGTGGATCAGTCAATTCAGACTCTCTTCTCTGAGCTCGATCCTAGATCCTCACACTTGGTAATCAGAGCCGTTTACACGCGAAGTTTTTTCGACCACTAAAACCGAGTCTTCAAAAACCGCGGGGGCGACGACTGTTAAACACCGATTTCGGGTACGTAAAACCGGTTCCGTGTTTTTCACTCCCCCTCGTTTTCGGTTTTCGGACGCGCAATGTCAGGGATGGAGGGGCAAGGCGAGAATTACGCGACCACCCACGACATCGCCAGCCTTCGCACCGACATGGAACAGACGCAGGCGGCGATCCGGCGAATCGAGGCCCTCCTGACAAACCAATTGGTAGCCGCCACAGCAGCAGTGAATGCAGCAGCGAACGTAGCAGCGACAGCAATAGCAGCAGCGGCGACACCGACATTTCACGGACCGATGGCACCACCTTCGCCGAACCTCGAAGCAGCTCGCCCGAGGCTCCCCGAAGCGTTCGATCCGAGCACGAGAGGATCGGACGTTCGACGATTCGTGGCGACCCTCGAAATATATTTCGAGACCTTTGGCCGTTCGACCCCGACACACGATGCAGCAAGGATTCGGCTCGCAGCGACACTGTTGCGAGGACCAGCACTCGAGTGGATTTACTACAGTGTCGTGGCCCGCGGGGAGAAAACGTGGGCGCAGTTTTGGGCAGACCTCATCGAAAGATTCGAGCCGATAAATTCGGTGTGCATGGCGCGGCAGCAGATTCATCGACACAAGCAACTCGCGAGTGTAGCGCTGTACACGCAGCAGATGGAACAACTTTTCAACCGCATCACCGACCTGACCGAAGGCGAGAAAATCCAAGCGTACACCGAGGGGTTAAAAATGGAGATTCGCCGACAGGTCATCGCCGCGAACTACAGTAGCTATCCGACATGGTACGTGCAGCCGAACGATTCGACGCGTTGACGCGTGGTCAACCCGAAACACGACACTACGGGCCGAACCGTACATTTGGCACGGAGCGATCGGCACCTCCCACGGTCACCGAACTGATGGATATCGACAGATTTGACGCGAAGCAGCAGCCGACAAAATGCGAATTCTTCGGCGCAGCCGGGCATCAAAATGAAGAAAGCACGTACGGCATTGCTGGGCGGCAACAGTACAGCATGTCAAACTTATATGCTATAGTCTGTGTAGGCTGTAGTGGGGTAGTTCATATCGGGTACAACACTTTTAGGTTTCCTACTTGTACCCTCCTGCTTGCTAGTTCAGTCATTCGTTCCTTCACTATTCTGACATGGTATTCTGAGCAGGTTCCTGCGGAGATAACTATTGCAACGGGAGCTAGACCGCGGGCTAGGCACGGATGCTCATGTGATCTCTGCGTTCGTTCGTTCCTTAGTCGTTTCCAAGTGCTAACACTGCTTGCTAGTTCACGGGGAAAATCGGCAAGAGTTTCACTAGGAAAACATAACAACAAAAGTTCAGAATGATTACATCAACATTAGCAACTCTGACTACATCAGACCTAGCAAGGCTGCTGGTCGACTGCCAGCGCAGCACGGTCGACCGCGTGCCAGCACGACTTGGTCGACCGCGCTCCAGCAGAGCAGAGTCGCGGCTTGCCAACGTTGCCAGTCCGCAGTGTGCCAACGCTGCAGTAAGTCGGCTGCACTGCGTTGCATCCGCGGGACAACGGTGCACCAGCTTCGCAGGTGCGTGCAGCTGGTTGGCGCCCAATTCCCCGTCACTTGCCCAGCGCAGACACTTCACCCGTGACGGCGCCCACCAGCCACGTCGACCTCGGGATACCACCCCCGAGGTCGTCCTCGCAGAAAACACCCTCGCGACTTTCGTGCACATCGCCCGGGTATCCTGGTTGACCGGGTATTTCGCGGTCCTCCCGCGGTTTCGCGGCCACCGCGGTCCTCCGCGGTTTCGTGGCCCCCGTGGTCCGCCCACGGTTTCGCGGTCCCCGTGGTCCTCCCGCGGTTTCGTGGCTCCCACTATCCACCGCGATTTCGTGGCTCCCACGGTCCACCGCGATTTCGCGGCTCCCACGGTCCACCGCGATTTCGCGGCCCCCGCGGTCCTCCCGCGGACGGCTCCGCCCAAGCGAGGACGGGGCCAAACACAACTCCCGTTGACACTCCCCTGCCGCGTTCACGCTTGGGCCCCCCCGCGGCCCACATGGCAGTACTGCTCGAAGAATAGCCCGTCGGCGTGCACACAACGCACAGCACGCCGGTCACCGCACCAGCCATGCAAAAGGGCATGGCACCTACTGCTGCACGTCGTTGTCACCGTCGCCCACATCGGCCAGGCGCACTTGGCCGATTGCAACGGAGCACCGGTTGAAGGCCGGGTAGTGCAGCGCCTTCGTCAGGAAGTCGGCCGGCTGCTTAGCGGTCGGGATGTATTTCAGCGAAAACTTCCCGCGCTTCACCATGTGCTGCAGCCAGGCCTGTCGCCGTTCCATGTGCTTGAGGTTGCCCGTCAACCCCATGCCCTCGCCGACCGTGATGGCCGACTTGTTGTCCACCCTGAGAACAGTCGGCTTTCCGGCGTCCAGCCGCTGGAACTCCGCGAGGAGGAAGCGAAGGCGACGTCCCTCCTTGCCGGCTTCGACGGCCGCCACGTACTCCGACTCGGTCGACGACAGCGTCGCGCACTTGATGCGCTGGCTCGACCAGGAGACCGCGGCCCCTCCGTAGACGAACACGTAGCCGCCCGTGCTCATCCGGTTCTGCTTGTCGTCCGCGTCGTCGGCGTCCACGAAGCCGACCAACTCCAGTGACTCCGGACCACCGCCGTACTCCAGGGCGGTGTCTCGCGTGTTGGCGAGGTAGGCGAGGCAGCGGTCGACTTCGCGCCAGTGCTGGTCGCTCCTCACCGTGAGGCCGCTCCCCAGCTTGCTGCACGCGAATGCGATGTCCGGCCTCGTCGTCGTCGCCGCGAACTGCAGCGAGCCAACCTTCTGCCGGTACTCCTCCTCCTCGCGCTCCTGCGCTTCCTCGTCGTCGAATGTCTGCTCCGCGTAGGCGGCGACGGAGACCGGCGTTTTCGGAGTGCGCCCGGTCTGCTCCTCGTCGATGAAGCGTCTGCGCAGCTTGTCGGCGTAGCCCTGCTGGTGCAGCCACAGTTTTCGCGCCGGCCTGTCGCGCACGATCTCCAGGCCGAGATACTTCTGCACCGGCGAAATTTCGCGCAGCTCGAAAGCGGCCTCCAGCAGCTCCTTCAGCTCCTTCAGCATCGCGGTGCTGCTGCTCGCGGCGAGAAGGTCGTCGACGTAGACCAGCACCCAGCAGGTCACCTTGTCGTCGCCGGCCTTGAAGTACAGAGCCTCATCGACTTGGCTCTTCAGACAACACGTCGTTGAGAGCCGTGTACCACAGCAGCGGCGACTGCTTTAGCCCATAGAGGCTCTTCAGCAGCTTGCACACCCGGCCGGTCCCGTCGTTGAAGTAGTCCGGCTGGTACATGTACAGCACGCGGTCGAGCTTGCTCTGCAAAAAGGCGTTCTTCATGTCCAGCTGTATCAGGTTGAGGTCGAGGACGGCGACGATGCTGAGGAAAATCCTCAGCGTGACGTAGCTGCTCACCGGCGCGTACGTCTCGTCGTAGTCAGCGCCATACACCTGCGTGAAGCCTTTCACGACCAGCCTCGCCTTTTCGCACTCGACAGTGTCGTCGATGCGGTACTTCGTTGTCAGCACCCACCGGTTCTTCATTACGTTCACCCCCGGCGGGCGTTCGACCAGCTCCCAAGTGCCCATGTTGATGAGGCTACGAATCTCCTCCTCCATGGCGGACTTCACCGCCGGGCCCTTCCAGCTCGCCAACGCCTCCTTCACCGTCATGGTCGAAATGTCCCAACGGTGCTCTGGATCGGCGTGCATGTCGGGGTCGAGCTCCGAAAACTCCTCATCGTCCTCGGCGTCATCGTACGCCAGGTCGTCGTCGTCCACGTCGTACACCGTGGTGAAGGCAGCGGGGACGAAGAAGTCGGGTGGCCTCCGAATTCGGCCCGACTTTCGAGGTCCGGGCTGCACCTCCACCACGTCGCTCGATGTGCCTTCATCGAACTGCTCCCCTGTCGTCCGCTCCTCTGAAGCGAGCTCCCCGTTCGAAAGCTCCCCTGCCAACTGCTCCGCGGTTGGCTTCGCGGTCTCCTCCGCGGTTTCTTCCGCGGGCTCCTTCGCGGTTTTCTTCGCGATCTCCTCCGCGGTTTTCTCCGCGGTTTCCTCCTCGGTCTCCTTCGCGGTCTCCTCCGCGGTTTCCTCCGCGGGCTCCTTCGCGGTGGCCTTCGCGGTCTCCTCCGCGGTCCTCTTCTCCGCGACTGGCTGAGCGTCACGTCGGCCACCGGCGATGCGCTTGGCCGGCGCCACAGGCGACGCCCCACGACTCCCCTCATCGCCGGAGGCCGACACCGGAGGCAGGCCACGCAGTTCGACGGGAAGGGAATGGGAAGAAGGGGCAGGAGATGGCGAGGCAGGGGCGACCGCGACATCCTCATCAGCCTGCTCACCGACCTCAGCGAGCAGAGGAAGCGTCGCCGTCGAGGTGTCCGTCGGCGGGTTGGCCCGCGTCCGCCCCGACGCGGGCCCGAATTCCGACTTCCACACCTCCAGCGACAGAGTTTTGTAGAACACCACATCCGACGTGGTGACCACCCGGTTGTCGGCGATGTCAAGGAGCTCCCAGCCTTTGCTCTCCTCCGACACGCCGAGGTGAAGGCCCCACCGGGCCTTCGGATTCAGCTTCCCACCGCGATGCTGCTCAGGGACGAGAAATTGTGCCATGCAGCCCCACACCCGCGCCAGTGACAGGTCGGGCTTCTGCCCGGTGAGAAGCTGGTGCGGCGTCGTCCCCGCGGGCAGCGTCGACCGCTCCAGGCAGTTGCGAACCCAGACGGCCTGCCGCAGAGCGAGATGCCACCAGTGGTGCTGCACGCCCATGTGCAGCAGCATCGTCCGCACCGACTCCACCACCGTCCTCATCTCCCGCTCCGCCATGCCATTCTGCTGTGGGGTGTAAGGGCAGGTTAAGTCGTGAACGATTCCCTTGCTGTCCACGAAGGCGGTGAAGTCCTTTCCGAGGAACTCCCCTCCGCGATCAGAACGCAGTTACAGCACCGAATGCTTCGCCTGCCGCTCCACCAGCACCAGCCACTTCTGGAACTCCAGCAGCACGTCCGACTTCTTGGCGACCGGTCTCACCCACACATAGCGGGTCTTGCGGTCCTTCAGCAGCAAGAAGTATAGGCTGCCATCCTTGGCAGCCACGCGAAATGACCCGCACAAATCGATGTGCACGACGGCCAGGACGTCGTCGGCTTCGGAGCCGTGGTCGGGGAAGGTGTGCCGCGCCAGCTTCCCGCCGACGCACGAAACACACGGTGAGTCGGCGCCAGACACCGACTTGAGGTCCAGCCCAGTGGCGACCTCGTGCTTCGCCGAGCTCCGGATGGTGTCCATGCCAACATGCGCCAGCCTCGCGTGCAGCCTGTTCGGGGTTGCCTTCGTCGCCGAGACGATCGCCCGCAGAGCGACCTCCTCTTTCGCGGGCGTCGTCGCCTTTACCGCGCATGGGCGTAGGTCAGTGCAGAGGACCCGGCCGGTGTACGTCGCTCGACCGAGCACGTCCCCCGCCGCGGAGACGAGCAACATCCGATCGCCGTCGTCCTTCAGCGTCACCCCGCTCTCCTTCAGCTGGCCAGCCGAGAGCAGATTCGCCTGCACGCCCGGGACGTAGAGAACGTCGGAGATGAGCACTCGCTTCCCGGCCTCCCCTTGCAGCGCAACCGTGCCTCGGCCGCGAACGTCCTGCAGCGCCCCATTGAAGCCACGCACATGTTTCACATCGCCGCTCGGCCCCAATTCAACGAAGGCCTCCTTCGTCCCCATCAGGTGGTGCGAGCAGCCGCTGTCGAGCAGGACCACCGCGGGGTTTCGCCTGCACAGCTACCGCCACCGCCTGGAAATCCTCGCCAGCTTCTGGCGCCAGCGAGACAGTCGGCTCCACGATACCGACCAGCGAGCACGACGCCTCCTTACCGTCTCGCCCTTTGCCACCCGCGGAAGAGTCGGCGTCCTTCGCCGAGGTCGATTTCGTCGACTGCTTTTCTTTTCACGGTTGGTTTCCTCGACGCGGACGACGGCTGCCAGAACTTCCGCGGCCTCCCTTCGCGTCGTCGTCGTCGGAATCGCTGCGGTCGGGGCACTCGAAGGAGAGGTGATCGGGATCGCCGCACAGCCAGCATTCCCGACGTCGACCTCCTCCTCCACGACCGCCATCCTTGGACGACTTCTGCTTGTCAGCGTCCTTCGCCGGCTTCCCGCCACCGCGGTGACTGCCACCAGTCTGCCCGCGCTGTCCCGGGCGACCACCTTGCTTCGCGGGGGCCGCGAAATGGACTTGCGCGAGGAGCTCTTGGGACCGCTCAGCCTCCTGCATCGCCTCGTCCTGCAGGATGTACGAGGTCAGTGTGTCCTCGTTGAGCGTCGCCCGCGTGCTCGGCGCCATCGACAGCCGCTTCAGCAGATTGTAGCTGCTCGGGAGTCCTTGCATGACGTGCGTGACGTACGAAGCCGTCGAGTATTCCGCGCCAGCCATCCGAATGGTGGCGAGAATTTGCCGGGCTCGATTGCAGTAGTCAGTCGCGGTCTCCTCGTCGCCCATATGCAGGTGCGTCAACTGCCCCTCAAGCTGGGAGATGAACAAGTCGTCGGTGACCTGGTAAGTTGACTCTATGAAATGCCACGCCCGGTGGCCTGCGTCGAGGTACTCCCTGCACGACTTCAGGGCGATCTGTACGGCCGGCGAGCAGCACCGCGAAATGACCGTAAAGGTCAGCAGCTGCACGGCGCGAAATTCTGCTCGCAGGTCGGGGTGGTGTTCCTCTGGCGTCGCCACGGTCCCGCGGGCGAAGCCCATCAGCCCGGCCATTTCCAGCTGGGGCTCGATGGCTTCCTTCCACGTAAGGATGTCGGGACGACCGACCAGCAGAGGGGTGACCGAGATCCTGTCCGGCGTGAACTTGAAGTAGCCGTAGCTCGGCGCAATTCCTCCCGCGGTCACGTGTGTCGCCGACATCGGCGCCAATTCACTTCGTCTGCCTCCGACGTAGTTTCGCGGGGCCCCTGCAGCCGCGAACGACTGCATCCCTCGCGCCTGAACGCCGCCGACTTCATCGGCGTGAATCACACCACGCTGCCTCGACGTGCCTCCCGCACTGCTGCCGACTTGGCCACCTCCAGCGTTGACGCCCAAGTCGACGCCGCCCTCGGTGTTCACAGGTCGAGGAGAAGCAGGCTGAGAAGGAGGGTGCTCCGTCGCCCATACGGCGCGGATGCCAGCCTCGACGACCGCCCACGGGAGGTCGCCAAACTCCTGCGCCTCATGGCGTCTCCTCGCGCCTGCCAGCCGTGCCTCCATGGTGTCTGCAACACCAGTGTCACCCACGCCAACCATGGTGGTGATTCGCACAGCTGCCGGCCTACGAACACAATAGGTAAGTGACTACTACGTCGACCTGGCTGAAAAGGTAAGTCGTGTGCTGTCCACGCTCACCGCACCATGCGGAGATAACTATTGCAATGGGAGCTAGACTACGGGCTAGGCACGGGGCAAGAGTGATCTCTGCGTTCGTTCGTTCCTTAGTCGTTTCCAAGTGCTAACACTGCTTGCTAGTTCACGGGGAAAATCGGCAAGAGTTTCACTAGGAAAACATAACAACAAAAGTTCAGAATGATTACATCAACATTGGCAACTCTGACTACATCAGACCTAGCAAGGCTGCTGGTCGACTGCCAGCGCAGCACGGTCGACCGCGTGCCAGCACGACTTGGTCGACCGCGCTCCAGCAGAGCAGAGTCGCGGCTTGCCAACGTTGCCAGTCCGCGGTGTGCCAACGCTGCAGTAAGTCGGCTGCACAGCGTTGCATCCGCGGGACAACGGTGCACCAGCTTCGCAGGTGCGTGCAGCTGGTTGGCACCCAATTCCCCGTCACTTGCCCAGCGCAGACACTTCACCCGTGACGGCGCCCACCAGCCACGTCGACCTCGGGATACCACCCCCGAGGTCGTCCTCGCAGAAAACACCCTCGCGACTTTCGTGCACATCGCCCGGGTATCCTGGTTGACCGGGTATTTCGCGGTCCTCCCGTGGTTTCGCGGCCACCGCGGTTTCGTGGCCCCCGTGGTCCGCCCACGGTTTCGCGGTCCCCGCGGTCCTCCCGCGGTTTCGTGGCTCCCACTGTCCACCGCGATCTCGTGGCTCCCACGGTCCACCGCGATTTCGCGGCTCCCACGGTCCACCGCGATTTCGCGGCCCCCGCGGTCCTCCCGCGGACGGCTCCGCCCAAGCGAGGACGGGGCCAAACACAACTCCCGTTGACAGTTCCCTCGTGGGAACGTTTTTTTTTTAGGGCCCACCACGATTAAAACTTTTTTTTCCTGCCCTGCCCGAAGTGCGCCTCGCGCCTGCCTCACCTGCGCCGTCGCGCGCCCTGCCCTAGTGCCGCCCGTCGCGGCCCTGCCTTCTCGGCCCGTCGCGGCCCTGCCCTAACGGCCCGTCGCGGCCCCCTGCCTTCTCGGCCCGTCGCGGCCTTGCCCTGTCGCCGCCTCGTCGCGGCCCCTACCTAGCCGCCTAGTCGCGGCCCTGCCTTGCCGCCCGTCGCGGCCTACCCTAGCCGCCATTCGCGGCCCTACCCTGCCGCCCTTCGTCGCGGCCCCGACCTTGCCGCCCGCCGCGGCCTCTGCCTTGCCGCTGCTCGTCGCGGCCCTGCTCTACTGCCGCCCAGTCGCGGCCCTGCCCTGCTGCCGCCCTGTCGCGGCCCTGCTCTGCCGCCGACTCGTCGCGGCCCTGCCCTTCAGCCGCCCCAGTCGCGGCCCTGCTCTACCGCCGCCAAGTCGCGGCCCTGCCCTGCTGCCGCCCCAGTCGCGGCCCTGACCTAACCGCCAGCTGCGGCCCTGCCCTGCACCCGCCCCTGGTAAGCACCCGCGCCGCCCGGCCGATCCGCGCCGCCCAGCCGAGCCGCGCCGCCCTGCCGAGCCGCGCCGCCCTACTGAGCCGCACTGCCCTGCCCGCGCTGCTCCTGCTGCTACTGCTGTTTCTGCTGCCACTGCTGCTACTGCTGCTACTGCTGCTACTGCCGCTATGGCTAGCCCTAATGTTCTTACCTTTGATGCTGAGGGGCGTGCGGTTGACTTTGACGTGTGGGTTGACGACCTGCAGCCTTTTCTTCAGTGTGACTCTAAGGACGGAGTATCCCTTTTCGATCACACGTCCGGTGTCTCTCCTGCACCTGCTGCCACTGCTGACAGTACGGTTCGCTCGCAGTGGACCACTCGTGACGCTGTTGCCCGCCTTGCTGTTCGTAGTCACCTGCCGTCTGCTGAGCGCGCGCACTTTGGCCAGTACAAGACTGCTAAGTCTTTGTATGACGCTGTCGTAGCGCGCTACTCCACCCCTGCCACTGCTGCCCTCAGCCGCCTCATGCTGCCGTACCTGTTCCCTGACCTTGCCGCCTTTGCCACAGTCGCTGACCTCATTACTCACCTCCGCACTAGTGACGCCCGCTACCGCGCTGCGCTTCCCACTGAGTTCTGTGCCAAGAACCCCCCCCCCCATGTACATCACCCTCTACTACCTAGTCACCCGTCTCCCTGACTCCCTTGCTTCAGTCAGGGACCACTTTCTCTCCCTTTGCCCCACCGAGCTCACCGTCGACCTGCTAGATGAGCGCCTCACTGCAGCTGAGAAGAGTATCGTTGCTGTAGGTGCTTTTCGCGGCGACCCTCGCGTCCCTTTCTTTGTGGGGTGTTCCCCTGTCCCCCTTCTCCCCTCTGTTGCTTCTGCTGCTGCTGTCGACCTCGTTGGCACTGAGGAGGTCGGGGCTGCGTCTGCTCCTAGTGGGAGGCGCCGCAACAGCAAGGGCAAGGGGGGCAAGGGTGGTGGGGGACAGTGGGGGCGGCGGTGGAGGCGGTGGAGGAGGCGGAGGGGGTGGCGGTGGAGGTGGGGGTGGTGGCGGGAGTGGGGGCTTCGGTGGCGGGGGTGGGGGTGGTGGAGGCAGCGGCAGCGGCGGTGGAGGCAGCGGCAGCGGTGGTGGAGGTGGCGGCGGCGGTGGTGCTGGTCGAGGTGGAGCCGCGCAGCATGGAGGCTTTGGTGGTAGCCAGCGCCAGCAGCAGCCGCGTTCCCGTGAGACCCCGTCGGCCCAGCAGCTTCGTGAGTGGTACGCTGGGCGTGGGAGGTCTGGGGGTGCTGGTCCCTGCACTTACGTTCTTCACACCGGCGGGCGCCGTGGGGAGACGTGCGGGCTGCCACACACTCCGCAGCGCTGCTTCGGTCGCCTGACTGACGCCTGGCGCGCCCAGTTTCCTGACGCTGTTGAGCTCCCTCGCTGGGGTGATCTGCTTAAGCAGAATGTTGCTATCTTTGATCTTGATTTCGATGCTATCCTTGCTGCCATGTATGCTGTGACTGATAGTGCTGAGGGTGACTGTTACCTGTGTGTTCCGCCCGACCCGGGCATTGAGGCTGCTGCTCTAGATGCTAGTGAGTCTGCTGCTCCAGTTACTAGTGAGTCTGCTGCTCCAGGTACTAGTGAGTCTGCTGCTCCAGGTGCTGGTGAGTCTGCTCTCTCTGGTACTGCACCTACTGAGGCCTTGCACGCTTTCACACTTGACTCTGGTGCTTCGCGCTCCTTCTTTCTCGACAGCACCACACTCACGCCGCTCAGTCGGCCTGTCGCAGTCTCCCTGGCTGACCCCTCTGGGGGCCCAGTCCTTGCGCACTCTTCCACGGTTCTACCGTGTCCTGCGGCCCCATCGGGCTTGCTGTCGGGACTCCACCCCCCCTCGTTCTCTACGAACTTGGTGAGTGGAGCTGACCTCCAGGACGCGTGGGTTGACCAGTTCGCTCCTGGAGGTCAGCGTGTGACCCACTGCACTTGCTCTCGGACGGGCCGCCACCTGGCCACGTTCACCCGTCGGCCTGGGTCGAGTCTGTACACACTGACTACTGCGTCTCCTCCAGTTCCTGCGTCTGGTCAGGTAGCAGCGTCTAGTCAGGTGTTTGCTGCTGCGTCCAGGTCTAGTCCGGCGTCTGCCCCCTGCTCGTGTCGTCCTCTGTCACACGAGACTCTCCTTTGGCACCACCGCCTTGGTCACCCCTCCCTGCCTCGTCTTCGAGGTATGGCCTCCCGTACCCTTGTCTCTGGTCTCCCCCGGTCCCTCCCTCCCCTTCCTCCGGGGCCGGCCCCTACCTGTGTTCCTTGTGTCGAGGGCCGGCAGCGCGCCGCTCCTCACTCCTCCGAGTTTCCTCCGACAGAGGCTCCCCTGCAGACTCTTCACATGGACGTGTGGGGCCCAGCCCACGTCCGTGGACAGGGTCACGAGCGTTACTTCTTGCTGATCGTTGACGACTACTCGCGTTACACCACAGTCTTCCCCTTGCGCCGCAAGGGTGAGGTCACTGAGGTGTTGATCGACTGGATCCGCGGTGCTCGTCGCCAGCTCAGCGAGAGTTTCGGGTCGGACCTTACTGTTCTGCGTCTGCACTCAGACAGAGGTGGTGAGTTTTCCTCCGACCTTCTGAGGGCTTTCTGTCGTGCGGAGGGCATCCGCCAGACGTTCACGCTTCCGGCCTCCCCACTGCAAAATGGGATTGCTGAGCGCCGCATTGGCATGGTCATGGACGTCGCTCGTACGTCCATGATCCATGCGGCTGCTCCCCATTTTCTGTGGCCGTTCGCGGTTCAGTACGCTGCGCATCAGATCAACCTTCAGCCTCGTGTCTCCTTGCCGGAGACCACACCTACTCTGCGGTGGACGGGGAAGGTTGGCGATGCGTCTGTGTTCTGTGTCTGGGGATCTCGAGCTTTTGTCCGCGATTCTTCCGCGGACAAGCTGTCCTCCCGTGCTGTTCCCTGCGTCTTCCTTGGCTTCCCCCCTTACGCGCCTGGGTGGCAGTTTTATCACCCCACCTCGCGTCGTGTTCTGTCCTCTCAGGACGTCACGTTTGACGAGTCGGTATCTTACTACCGTCTATTTCCCTACCGCACTGCCCCTCTCCCCCCCCCCCCCGCTCTTCCTAGCACCAGGTGCTCCTCCGGTAGACCCCCTCCCCCCTCAGGGTCCTGCCCCCTCAGGTGTGTCCCAGGTAGACCCTGTCGAGCCTGTTGAGGTAGCTATCGACTCTAATACTGCTAGGGGTGATGAGCCTGCGGGTGCGGGTGCGCGGCCTGGGGGTGCTGAGCCTGGGGTTGCTGAGTCTGGGGGTGCTTAGCCTGAGGGTGCGGAGCCTGGGGGTGCTGAGCCTGAGCGTGTGGAGCTTGGGGGTACTGAGCCTGGGGGTGCTGCGTCTGGGGGTGCTGAGCCTGAGCGTGCTGAGTCTGGAGGTTCTCCGGGTGTCTTGTCACGGCGGGAGTCCCTCTCTCCACAGCAGCTGCGAGAGTGGTATGCTCGGCGCTGTCGCCGTGTTGTTGGGGCTGCTGGAGCTGGAGCTGCTGGAGGTCCTGCTGGTGCTGGAGCTGCTGGGGGCGCTGGAGCCGCTGGTCCCGGAGGTGCTCGCACTGGAGGTGCTGGAGCTACTGGAGTTGACGCTGCTGGAGGTTCTGCTGGTGCTGGAGCTGCTGGAGGTGCTGGAGTCGCTGGTCCCGGAGGTGCTCGTACTGGAGGTACTGGAGCTGCTGGAGCTGGTGGTGCTACAGGAGTTGGAGCTGCTGCTTCTGGAGCTGTTGCTGCTGGAGGTGCTGCTGGAGTTGGAGCTGCTGGAGGTGCTGCAGCTGGTGGTGCTGCAGGAGTTGTAGCTGGGGACCCTGGAGCTGGGGGTACTGGTGCTGTCTCTGCTGGTTCTGGAGGCGCTGCGCGGCCGCGGCCGTACTACGTTCCCCTCCTTCAGCAGGTTCTTGGCCTCCCGCCTTCTACTGGTCCTACTCCTCCCTTGCTGAGTCCACCGCCTGTCCAGTCGCAGTCGCAGTTACAGCCAGCCTCTCCACTGCCTGGTCCTTCTCCTTACTCTGGACCGACTAGAGGTCTTACGGAGCGTCGTGAGCCTGAGTCTCGTCCTGCGTCGCCTGAGTCTCGTCCTGTGTCGCCTGAGTCTCGTCATGAGTCGCCTGTTCGCGCTGTCCGCACTAGTCGTCGTGTTCCGCGTCAGCGTCCTCCTCCTGTCCCTGGCACTCACTATATGACTCTGCGTCCTTCCACTGCTCCACAGCGTGTCCCTCTGCCGTCTCCTCCTGCGTCCTCTCTTCCTGACAGTCCGGACCCGGAGTCTGACTCCCTTCGTGCTGCTAGTCCTACTGTCATGCGTTTCCTGGCCACTGTTGTCACTGACCCTTCGTTTGAGTCCACTGCTGCGTCTGCTCTAGTTGCTGAGCTTGTTGACTTTGCTGCCGCCTGTCGTCTAGACTACGCTGCTAGCCTTGTTGCTGAGTCTGAGTCTGAGTCTGTCTGTCCTCCGTCCGTCGGGGGTGAGTGTGCTCTTGGCATGGACGTTCTTGAGGACAGACAGGAGGAGTTTGAGTGCTTTGCCGCTGCTTTACCTCATCTCGTGTCCATGCTGCTTGCCCCTGAGGGAGACCCGGATGCACCAGACATCCCGACCCCGCGCTCTTACGCAGAGGCGATAGAGGGTCCCTACTCCTCTCAGTGGCAGACAGCCATGGACACAGAGATGGCTTCCTGGAAGTCCACAGGCACCTACGTTGACGAGGTTCCCCCGCCTGGGGCGAACATCGTCAGTGGCATGTGGATTTTCAGGGTGAAGCGGCCGCCGGGTTCTCCGCCTGTCTTCAAGGCGCGTTACGTTGCACGAGGCTTTAGTCAGCAACAGGGAGTTGACTTCTTCCAGACCTTCTCCCCTACCCCGAAGATGACCACTCTTCGGGTGCTGCTGCACGTCGCCGCTCAGCGTGACTACGAGCTTCACTCTCTTGAGTTCAGCTGAACCAAACTAAAACAAATACCTGAGGCTGTACCAACGAAAAAACCTGCTACCTTGGGGGAGGGAGGTCTAATGGGTGTGACAAAGAGCAGTGAAGAAGGGAGTGTGATGCATGGTGCAAGCATGACAAGAAAACAAACAGAGTGCGAGGGTTGGGAGAGGAGAGGAAGGGCGGGGTACTTAGCTGTGGGTTGGTTGGGTGGAGAGCAGCTGCTGCCTGTGCACCCCATGTCCCCCGCCACTGCCACTCCCGTGTGAGCGACCTGCTGGGACGAGAGGGGGCAGACGTGACAGAGAGAGGAAGGGAGGGGTTGGGGGTGGGAATGGGGAAGTGAAAGGGGAACAGAGGAGTGGGGGTGCAAGCGGAAAGAAGCAAAGACGAGTGGAGTGAATAGGGAGCGAAGAATGCAGCAAGTGCAAGCATGATGCGTGCATAAATGGATTGCTGCAGTGGCACACCCAAGAGACCTCGTACCAGCTAAACCAAACTCAAACAAATACCAGAGGCTGTAGTACCAAAGCAAAAAATACCTGCTACCTTGGGGGAGGGGGGTCTCATGGGTGCGACAGAGGGCAGTGAATGTAGAGCATGATGCATGGTGCAAGGATGACATGAAAGCAACAGAGTGGAGGGAGGACAAGGCACTTAGCTGGCGGTTGACAAAGCAACGAGAGCTGGTGGTGCTGCCGCAGCTGCTGCTCACCCCCACGCCAACAGATGTACAGCCGTGCGACCATTTCGCCAGCCATTACGCGCGGACGACCATTCCGCCATGCGATGTCGGACGGACGACGATTTCGCCATGCGATGTCGGACGGACGACCATTCCGCCATGCGATGTCGGACGGACGACCATTCCGCCATGCGATGTCGGACGGACGACGAGTCTGCCGTGCGACGACGCGCGGACGACGATTTCGCCGTATTACGATGCGCAAACGACGATTCCGCCGTGCGACGACACGCGAACGGTTCCGATCATGCTGCCCCGATAGCGTTGTCAGTCGTACCTGAACGCAGGCAGCGCAGCAATATGATGGTGTTTTCAAAAGTGACACTAACGAGGCTCAGATCGAATGCATCGAATGCAACTCAGAGGCAGGCAGAGAGAAAGTGTGAGGACTCGTAGGGATGAAAGAAGCAACAGGATAATTTCCATTTCGAACAAGTCGTACCGAAGCATTCGTAGAACAGTGTGCGGAAATCGCGGAAGCACGCGCGACGAGGCAACGACGGCCTGAGGATGAGAAGCGCGTCGCCACGACGGCACGTGTTCGGTAGCGCAGGTGCATCTGGCGTGGGTGAGACAGAAAAGTGTATCGGGAAATGAGCATCTGAAGAGGTTCGAACGCGAAATGAGAAGCCTGATAGAATGACCCACGAGAAAATGACGCTAGCCGAGAAGTATCACCGAACCGGGAGACTAACCTTGTCGGAATAACTATACGGATATCATTGCTTCATCTCCTTATCGACAGCACGGAGAAGTCGCAACCCCGCCAGAAACCGCTCCCAAGGAAAACGCGGTTAGCGAGAGAGTACTAGAGCAGCAGTCGACAGGGGAAGCTAACCGTTGCGAGAACGATAAAAAGTTGTAGCCAGCGACAACGAAGCTAGCGGCCATGGATAGTCCTGAGGACGAAGAAAATGTCGTCGTAACTAAGTAGAGCGGTAAGATGAGACCGAACGGAAAGGAATGCAGGCAAGGAGGTATGGAGACGCAAGAATGAGGAGATAGAGCGGAAAGAATCGGGGAATGGTGGCGATTGGCGCACGGAACGAGTTGTGCCCATTGGGTTGCCCAAGTTGGGAATTCATCGAAACAAAATATGGCTATGTTGCGCGCGGTTGAGATGGTCTCAAAGTGGTTGGATTCTGTTGTGTGCCTGGGTGCTCCCAGTTTCCGCTGGGCCATCACAGGGATGTGTCAGCACAGCCCAAAGTAATCCCAACCAATCCCGAGGTGGGCCAAGCGGCGGAGGAAGAAGCACCGCCCACGAGATTCTCCCGCGAATTTCCGCGAGCGCGCATGATTTTCAACAAACGGCCAAGTGACGAAAAGCGTGTGCGACATGGTGAAATAGCATTTGCGACGCATTGGTTGTTTCGCATGTGCGTACCAAGCAATCCTCTGCTCGGACAATACACTTTTGCGAAACTCGGATGTGTCGCCAAGAACGTCGAGCCTAACGGTTCCGGCAAGGATAGCGCGGGCTCGTGAATGAGCTCCCCCCAAAAGCCTGACACACCACAGAAAAGGCGCAGATTCGGGAGTTTTGCGGAGTGCAGCCTCAGAAGGTGGGGCTGCTGCTCCAACGGGATGCCTGCGGACGGCCCAACTTGGGGAAATTTGTAGAAATGCATCGAAGTTTCTGATTCGTCAAACAAGCTCCATGACTGTCCTGAACATCATCGGGGCTGTTCGCCAGCACCTGTGAAGCCAAAAACCACGGGATAAGGACGGGATCAGGAAGGTGGGTCTCGTCTTCCTGATCACGTCAGTTAGGGTTCGTTTACCTCCGTCAGCCTGATCAGTCCGTAAAAAAGGTGCCGAGCCTCCTCTACCGTCCAAACCAGCAACCAAAGTGGGCGTCTGGCGAACGCCCCTATTTGTCCACCAACTTGAGCTGCTCGACGGCATATGGAAGCGGGGACGCAACTTCGTCCCCAGGCAAAATTCCATCCCCAAGCCATGCCATCGCCATGCCCCGTTTTTCAAAGGACAGCGATGGCACAGCCGTTGCATTGCCGTTCAAAGCCCTTGGGGGGAAGGTGGGGATGGAGGTTCCCGATGCGGTTGCGTAATTTCGCTTTCCGGGCGCATAAGTTTCTCGAGTGGCATTACGCCCAAACCTAGGAGGTGGGTTCCGCCTCCGTTTCCGGATGCGGTCGCGATGCCGATGCCATCTTTTTCATTCAAATTTTCGATTTGCTTGCGAACAGCACCATCGTGTGATCCAAGAGACGTACTGAACTAACAAACGCATCGGATCACCTACACATACTTTTAAATTATTCTTGGATATGACGGAAACATAAACAATCAGCTAACCTTACTATATTGTTCACAAGAAATAAAAATTGTGTGGATCACACTGACATCTGCAACAATAAAAGAGTTTTATTTGTTTATATCCTTCAAATCTGTACTTGTTGAATGGCTTCAATAAAGCAGCACAAATTGAAGCTCACTCATACTTGTTATACCAAATAATACCGTATATATAACTTGTTATACCAGATTAAACAGTAGAATAATACTGTTTGACTGAAGCGGGATTACAAATTACATACATGGAGTGCAGATTGCTGCTTTGCAATCATGGCATATCGCAGCCCCTTGTCAGAAATAAGGAATGAAGAATGAAACAGAGAAGAGGTTTGCACTAGCAGGCAGTTGAGTACATATAGGAAACCCTAATTTGGGCTATACTCGCTATAGAGTACCCCACTGCAGGCTAGACAAATATCACATTCTGACACACCCCCATAGTCAAAGTGGGGTATAATCAGCACAGCAAGCAGTCATAGAGCAGGTTCACAAGTACAAGCAAAGCTAGAGGCATTCACAAAGGGCAAGTGAGGAGGAGGAGGCGGGACTGTGAGAGGAGAGGAGATAGGAGGCGACGGCTGAAGCTGCAGACACACGGGCAACAGGAGTGGCTGGCACAGCGGCTACCGGAGCAGCGTCCCGGACTACTGGAGTAACTGGCTCCGCGGCTAAGACGAGCAGCAGGAGCAACGGACCCACGGGCGACTGGCGCAGCAGGCTCGCTGGGCTACCGGAGCAGAGCCCCGGACTACTGGCGCTGCTGACGACACGACGGCTGCCTCCGCTCAACCTCCCCCAACTGTCCCACCCCCCTTTCACACACCCCTTGCTGCACCCCTAGCTGCACTCCCACGACACCCCCCTAGCACCACTCCCTCGGCTCCCACACACCCACCCCCCTCAGCGGCAGCTGCAGCAGTGGGAGACGGAGGAGGAGGAGGAGCAGGGGACGGCTCACACACCCGCCACCCCCATACTCGCCACCCCCACACTCGCCACCCGCGGGGAGGAAGAAGCCTCGCGGCGCACGGGGGCACGGGGCGGCGCAACGGGAGCACACGGGGCGCACGCGGGTCCCCAGGGCGGCGCGACGGGAGCGCAGGGGGCGCGCGCGGGTCCCCAGGGCGGCGCGACGGGATGGCGGGGGCCGTGCGCGGGCCCCCAGGGCGACGCGACGGGATCGCGGGGGGCGCGCGCGGGTCCCCAGGGGCGACGCGACGGTCGACGGGGGGGACGCGCGGGTCCCCGGGGGCGGCGCGACGGTCGATGGGGAGGGACGCGCGGGTCCCCGGGGGCGGCGCGACGGTCGACGGGGGGGACGCGCGGGTCCCCGAGGTGACGCGCGAGGCAGTAAACCGCCGCGCGCCTCGGGGCGCACGGCAGGCAGAAAACCGCCGCACGCCCCGAGCGCGCGGCGGGCAGAAAACCGCCATGCGCCCCGAGCGCGTGGCGGGAAGTAAAAACGTCGCGCGCCACAGGGCGCGCGACAGACAGGACAGCAGCGGAAGCAGGTGGGCCCACAGGCCAGGAGCGTACTCGCTCTGATAGCATGTCAGAAATAAGGAACGAGAATGAGAACAGAGAAGAGGTTTGCACTAGCAGGCAGTTGAGTACATATAGGAAACCCTAATCTGGGCTATACTCGCTATAGAGTACCCCACTGCAGGCTAGACAAATATCACATTCTGACACCCCTTCCCTTGACAACCCACAACAGCACTGCAGATTGCTGCTTTGCGAAATGCTCCACGGGGGTAGCATGGAAATCGTACAGCACTGCAGCAGCTGAGAGTCTCTTGCAGCAAAGCTGATGGCGTGACAGCGTGACAGAACAGTGTGGGGTTGGTTCCATACAACACCATCACTGGTGCGTGCCCACTGCCTGCGCTGCCTCTTCTTGCGCCTGCTGGCCACCACTGCCCCCCTCCTGCCCCTCCGTGTGCACGCGCACATACCCCACGGGGGGGCACCTCAGATATGTCACCGTCGCTTTGCTGTTGCCCAGGAACAACCGCGCCTGGGGAAATGATATAAGGCAGGACGAGAACGGAGGGGAAGGGTGGAATCGATGGAAGGACGGAGGGAGGGAGGGAGGGATGTTGAGGCCATGATGTGCATGGCATGGATGGGGCAGTGTGGTCACATGTGAGGCGAACAATGCCATGGGTATGGGCATGGATATTGGCATGGATATGCTCCTGGGTATGGCCATGGGAAAGGGTATGGGAGTGAGCATGTGCATGAGCATGAGTATGAGCATGGACATGAGCATGAGCATGGGCGTGGGCATGTGCATGTGCATGAGCACGGGCATGGCATCACCTGGTCCACAGCATCCTGTATGGTGTCTGCCATCTCCCAGTGCAGCACTGCAGGGCCCCGCGGGTCCACAGCACCCACTACATACACCTTGCCCACCTGCCCGGGGGAGGAAAGGGCATCGGGGAACGGGAGAGGGCAGGGTGAGAGAGGGGCCGCGGAGAAGGCATGAGAGCGAGAAAGACGATGGCTGGCAGCATGAGGAGAAGCAGACGCAGGAGCATGATGCCACAGCACGCAACAGTGCTGCTAAACATCCGATCCTTCTGTGTGGTCACATGTCTAGCGCCCCATCAGACCCCATGCCCCACGCCCCACGCCCCACGCCCCACGGGCACATCTTATCCATGCCATGAGCGGCCCACGTGTACATGTAGACCCCACGCACGAGAGCCATACGCCACAAAACCAGGGCATGTTATGTGCCATACGCCCGTGCTCCATACCCACACGCCTGACACCCCACAGCGTGCACACCTTATCCATGCCATGGGCAGCCCACGTGTACATGTAAGACCCATGAACGAGACCCATACGCCCGATACCCCATACCCTCCTACCCCACACCCCACAGTACACACCTTGTCCATGCCATGAGCAGCCCACGTGTACATATAGAACCCATGCACGGCAGCAGGCCCCAGGCCCTGGCGGTATATGTCATTCAGCCGCTCGTCCTCCACAAACTGCTGCTGGTAGCGCTCAAACTCGTCCAGCCCTGGTGCGATTGCCAGCACCTCCTCAAAGAGGCGCCGGTACGCGTCGTGTGCGGGGGAGGACCACGCGTAGTTCATCTCGTTCACCATTATCTGTGGGGCGGTGGTGGTGCGGAGTGTAATGGGGGGTGGGGTGCGGTGGGGTGCCGTGGGGTGGGATGGATGTATGTAGGGAGAGGGAGGGTGTACGGAAAGGAGAGCTGTCGTAGGCAGGTGTAATGACGTGAGCACGGGCACACTGTGTTGGTGTTACTTTTGAGAGATTTCAAATGTAGGTGGATGTGGTGAATTGAGCACGGGCTACACACCCATGAATGATGTGTGTGCGTTCATTCAGTCGAACCCGCATGGCACAGCATGGCATCACATGGCATGGTATGGCATGACGCATGGCGTGGCATGGCATCATGGCATGACATGGCATGGCATGGCATGATCTCTCACCACACAGCCGCCCTCCTTGAGTAGAGGCACACCATCCACATACCTGGAGGGGGAGGGAAGGGGGGGGGAAGATTCGGGGAGTTTGGAAGGTGCGCGCACGGAGGGGAGGGGCGGGGGCAGGGGGGGGTGTATTCATGGAGGCGAGGAAGGCGAAAACGAAGTGGAGGGATTGTTGTAAGTCGAGCAGGCTTGAGTTGGCATGCACTAGTAGCATTGCACACACACAATACACGTGCACAGGCACTGGGGCAGAGCATGCAGTCAAATGAGTATGAGCAGAGGCAACTCACATGTTGTAATAGTATCCCAGCGCGTAAGTGTTCACCTGCAGTCGCGCACCCATGGGGCACGGGGGTCGGTTAGAATGCGGAACGACTGAGAAGAGCATGGATGGGCAGCAATGATGGGTGCAGCACACGGCATGCACATAGGTAGCAACACATGGCAGGAGAAACAACTCCTCGACGGCTTGCCCCAACACACAAGCGCATGCGCCTGTGCGATTCCCCATGCATCCACAATACCTATTGTTTTCAGACAATGTGTGGCAGAGCGGATCAGAGCAGCAACAGCACAGGCGTTTGTGGAGAGAGAGTGCGGTGCGGTGCGGTGCGGGAGGGAGGGAGAGAGAGAGCGGCGTACGCACGAGCAGGGGGTTGAGGAACATGTCTTTGGTGTAGGGCCCCAACGCACTGGGCGCCATAATGAGTATGTCCGCCTGGGGGAGGGCAGCAGGGCACGCGGTGGGGTGGGGTGGCGGGTGCAATGCAATGCATGGAACACGAAGGGTGTGTATGTTTGAGTCGACTCAGAGATCGCACGAGCAGGGGGGTGAGATACATGTCTTTGGTGTAGGGCCCCAGCGCACTGGGCGCCATAATCGTGTTCTGAGTCGACTCAAAACAGGACTCATTACACGCGGTGTCTTTGGTGTAGGGCCCCAGCGCACTGGGCGCCATAATGAGAATGTCCGCCTGGGGGAGGGCAGCAGCGGGAGGGGTTGTGGGGGATGGCATGCATGCGATGTGTGGAAACACGGGGCTGTGGTGGTGCCAAGGTGACAGGGTAAAGCCACGGTGGAGTAGGAGGAGAGAGGAAGAGGAAGTGAAACGGAAAGGGAAGGGGAAAGGTGCCCCTCAGAAGCACCTTCAGGCTTGAGCGCTGCTTATCGCCTATCTATCCCTTCTACAAGAAGGCACTCAGGTCAGAGCAACCAGGTTTACAGGATGAGAGGAGAGGAGAGGAGAAGCGCATTGAATTCCGTTGCAACCCCCCTGCTGTCAACTCACCTGGCCTTGCACGTCCATGACCTTGTCCCGGTAGATGGCTGCCAGTGTCCTCTCATGCCTTTTGAGACATCTCAAAAGCATCCCGTAGCACCCCTTGCTGTCAACTCACCTGGCCTTGCACGTCCATGACCTTGTCCCGGTAGATGGCTGCCAGGGTCCTCTCTTGAGGCGCCTCAAAAGTCAGCTCAGAGCAACCAGGTGTACAGGAGAGGAGAGGAGAAGCGCATTGCATCCCATAGCACCCCCCTGCTGTCAACTCACCTGGCCTTGCACGTCCATGACTTTGTCCCGGTAGATGGCTGCCAGTGTCCTCTCATGCACCGCCTGGGTCTCCCCTGCTGTCACCTGCACCGCACCGCACCGCACCGCACCGAACCGCACGAATCAGCATTGAGACGCAGAACAGCATAATAGCTTCACCGCCAGCACTGCTGCTCGCCAGCGAAACAACTCAGCGTTTTGCACACTGGATTGCCAAGTTGTAAGACAAGGTGGAGTGTGGCTACCCTACCCCCCTCCACCTTCCCCTTCTCCCTCCCCTTCCCCCTCCCCTTCCCCCTCCCCTTCCCTCCTCTCTCTGCCCTGCCGTACCTGCAGCAGGCCGAACGGGGCTCGCATGAACCAGAAAATCTTGACGCACAGCCACAGCGGCAGCAGCTGGAGCACGCCGGGGGAGAGAGAGACGGGGGGGGGGTGGGAAGGAAAGAGAGGGTGAGGAAAAAGGCACACAAGGAAAGAGACAAGGAAATTCAGGCTAAGGAGAAGTGTGCTGGCCCTCCGCTTGCTCAAGCCTCACCTCTTTCTCACATTCCTCTCCTTCCGTACCTCACCTACCCGTTTCTACATGCTGGCCCCTGGTCGCACATGCTCGCTTCCCCCCTTGGCCCCACCTTGAGCAGCAGCACTGTGGAGTGCATGAAGAGCTTGTGCCGTGGGGTTCACTTGCGCACTAGCTCGGACACCAAGCTTATGTAGAACGGGAACAGAGGGGCGGCGGTGGTGGCACTGGTGGTGCTGGTGGCAACTCCCCTGACTACTCCTCCTCGCCCCCTGGACCCACCTTGAGCAGCAGAATAGTGGAATGCATGAAGATCTTGTGCAGCGGGTTCATGTTGCGCACTAGCTCCGACACAAAGGTTGTGTAGAACGGGAACAGCTGCACGGGGGGAGGAGACAAGGGGCCAGTGGTGGTGGGCGATGGGGGGGAAGGAGGGGGGGGGGTCAACTCAAGAATTGGTTCATGTTGCGCACTAGCTCCGACACAAAGTCCGTGTAGAACGGGAACAGCTGCACGGGGGGAGGGATGGGGGAGAGGGAGGGTGGGAGTGGGGGTTGGTTGCTGTAGTATGGTGGCGGAGGGGTGTGGGAGGAGGCATGTGCCGCGGTGGCGTGATCGAGGCAGGATGGAGGGCAGATGCGGAAGGGCAGGTGGCGACGCAGGAGAGGAGGATGCAGGGAACGTGGAGCATGGTGCAGGGAGGCGGACGGGCAGGTAGGCATCATCATCACCCAGGTGCTGATGTGGGCATGCAGGCATGCGGGCATGTGGACATGGGGGCATGTAGGAATGGAAGCAAGTGGGCATGCAGCCATGCGGGCATGCAGCCACGCGATGCGGCATGGAATCGCAGACCTGGTCATCGATGACAGTCTCAACGTGGAAGACGTCTGTGTGCTTCTGCATCATGCGCCCGATGCGGTGGAACGTGGTGCATGGTGCATGCAGGCGGACAGGCGGACAGGCAGGCAGGTAGGAACACACACCTGGTCATCGATGACAGTCTCAACGTGGAAGACGTCTGTGTGCTTCTGCATCATGCGCCCGATGCGGTGGAACGACTTGTGCAGGGCATGCGGGGGATGGGGGCATGGTTGCATGCAGGCATGCGGGCACAGACCTGGTCATCGATGACGGTCTCCACGTGGAACACGACTGTGTGCTTCTGCATCATGCGCCCAATGCGGTGGAACGTGGTGCATGGGGCATGGTGCATGCACGCGGACAGGCAGGTAGGAACACACACCTGGTCATCGATGACAGTCTCAACGTGGAACACGTCTGTGTGCTTCTGCATCATGCGCCCAACGCGGTGGAACGACTTGTGCAGGGCGCTGCGCGTCGGGTCAAACAGCGACCTGCCAGCCATGCGCACAAACAGCCCAGGAATCGCAAACAGTCCAGTTCAGCAGCACACGAGCTGTTGCCCTTGGTAGGGAATGCGCGAATCGAGAGAGAGACAAGGCGTGGGGGAGATCACGGGTCGAACTGTAGCAGTATTGCTGGTATTTTGGGTTTAAAGAGTACGTCCGGCGGTTCACAGGTGCTGTTCCCCCCCCCCCCGGTCAGCTCAAGTCATACTTGGTGTTGCGCAGTGTCTTGGAGTCATGGTTGTGGCGCAGACACTTGTAATGCACCTGCATGCATGCACGTATACACATGTGCACATATGAATGCACACACACACACACACACACACACACACACACACATACACACGCACGCACGCACGCACACACACACACACACACATACACACACACACACACACACACACAGAAACAAACCAGGTAACCACATATCCACACACACACAAGCAACAGAGCACAAACTTAATGCACCGTGCCAGTGCACGAAAGCGGCTCGTCCAATACGCACCCACAAACCAACCCAGGACACTCCAAACATACCATCACCGCCCTCCCTCTCTCCATCCCCTCACTCCCTCCACCTCCCACTCGCCCCGTCTCTCCATGCGCCAAACTCAGCAGCCCTTCTCACCCGCCCTGCCTTCAGCGCAACTCAGCAGCCCAGCTATGATACGTCATGCAACAACAGCTCACCAGGCCGGTGGCGTACGACTTGTACCCGCCGTGTTTTGAGTCGACTCAAAACACTTTCAGCGCAACTCAGCAGCCCAGCTATGATATGATACGTCATGCAACAATAGCTCACCAGGCCAGTGGCGTACGACTTGTACCCGCCGTCCATGCTCACGTAGTTCACATTCGCGTACACCACCAGATCCGCCTCCGCAAAGTGCCGGTTGATCTGCATGCCATGCCACAGCACAGCACAGCACAGGGGTGGGAACGACGGAAAGTGTGCGAGCAGCAGCAGTGGATGGACAATAAATACTGACGAGAACGCTGCATCAACTGCTGTGGCCATGGAAAGCTTCGCACCCCTCAACACCCACCCTTGACACCTTCACTCCGCTCTCCCACCTCCCGCACACCACCCCCTCCCTCTCCCCCCCTCTCCCCTCACCTGAACAGCCTCCCCGTGTCGTGTAACTCTAATATCCACTGTCTCGTCCATATCCACTGCATTGTAATTCCCCATGCTCTCCTACCTCCCCAACCCCATCCCCCCCATCCCCCCCCTCCCCAATCTCCCCTCACCTGCACGGCCTCCCCATGGCGCGTCACACCGATATCCACAGTCTCGTCCATATCAACCGCATTGTAATTCCCCATCCGCTGCGGGTAGTACTTTCCGTACAGGTACCCCCCGCAGATGTGTTTAAACTCGTCTGCTCGGATATAGCGGTGCAGAGCGATGGAGCACACAAAGTGGATATCCGTGATGCCCAACGCCATGCAGTCGCGCTCCGCTTCTTCCAAGATCATCTGCCGTATGTCTGGGCTGCGCATGGGCGGCAGCGGCACGCTCACGTCGTCAAACGCCATCAGGATCTGACGCAGGGTGAGGAGGAGGGGGGTGTGGGGAGGTTGAGGGGAGGATGAGTCGTGTTTTGAGTCGACTCAAAACAGCGGCACGCTCACGTCGTCAAAGGCCATCATGATCTGACGCAGGGTGAGAAGGGGGAGGGGGGGGGGTGTGGGGAGGTTGAGGGGAGGATGCGACTTTTGAGGCGCCTCAAAAGTGGGCTGCGCATGGGCGGCAGCGGCACGCTCCCATCGTCGAAGGCCATTAGGATCTGCCCCCGGGTGAGGAGGGGGGGTGTGGGGAGGTTGAGGGGAGGATGAGTCCGGGAGAGACGGGAGGGAAGGTGGAGGAGGTGGGGGATGGTTGGGATGGGGATGTGGGGTCTCGTGCATGGGTGACATGACATGAGCGCCTAGTGTAGCGAGGCGTTGGAGATGGAGAGGTTAGGGAGTGCAATCGGGAATGGAGAAGAACGGTGCTGTCCTGTCAGCCACAAAAAGGCAGCTGGAAAAGCGGACAATTGAGACAATGGGTTGCAGCAGCAGCAGCAGCAGCAGCAGCAGCAGCAGCGGCGGCGGCGGCGGCGGCGGCGGCGGCGGCGGCGGCGGCGGCGGCGGCGGCGGCGGCGGCGGCAGCAGCAGCAGCAGCAGCAGCAGCAGCAGCAGCAGCGGCAGCGGCAGCAGCGCACCTTGGGGTTGGGATTGGCCTGCTTGATCTGCTGCAGTCTTTCCTTTAGCGGCGGCTGCCCCACGGGGTTGTCCAGAGCGTGCCGTATCATGGCACGCATCTGTGTGCCCGTACCCGTGGCCGTGCATGCAAGTGTGCGCGCGTGATGGGGAGAAGGGAGGGGGAAGGGGGGAGAGGGAAAGACGGGGAGGAGGGGGGAAGAGTTGGAAGGCCATCAAAGGAGAATAGATGATGAGGGGCGGAGCAGAGGTGGTTGGGAGGGCGGCAGGCATGCGGGTGGAAGCGATTAGAGAGGATGTGAGGCGTGGCAAGTGGATAGAGGGAGAGCAGAGCACAGCGCGTGAGCAGGACAAATGGATCAGAAACAAACTGCGAGGAACCATTGCACGATACATGTTGTGTGTGTGGGTGCACGAGAGGGAGGGAGTGCAGAGTGTGAGAGGCGTGGCACTGGCCTTGTTGGGGTTGGATTCGCCATCCTTGCACAGCCCAGGGTACACCACTCTTGTACCCTCGGGTAACTCCAGCAGGTCCATCCTCTCGCCAGTTTGAAACAGAAACTTCTCACCCTGCAAGTCACGTCATGCCCACGCCACGTCATGCCATGCCAGACCATGCCATCCCATGCCCACGCCACGTCATATCATACCACGCGAAACCATGCCGTGCCATGTCCACGCCAAGTCATGCCATGCCGGCATGACCGTCACACGGCACAACAAGGCAATGGATGGCAGGCGGCAGCAGAACGCTGTGTTGTGTTCAGCGCGAGAGGGGAGGCGTGCGGGCGGTAGTGCATGGTACGATTGGCCCATTGGCAGACAGCCAGCAGTGCACCCATGTGCGTGGGATGCGCATAAGGACACGTGCGGCATTGCACTCCCCGTCTCCACTCGAACCGTTTGAGACTTCTAAGTCCACTCAAAAGCCGCCCTTCATCCCGTGCTTTCTCTTCACCTCGCCTCACGGCTCGCCCTCACCATCCCACCTCCCCCCTTCGCCGCCCCCCACCCACCTCCTGTTTTATCCCTATTTGAAGGCCCGTGGCGCACCTTTTTGGAGTAGAAGACCTGCTGGGGCCGCTTGTGCGTCCCTGCCGTGTTCACCCAATCAGCAGGCGCCACGTCACCGCTCTCTGCTGCACGGCATGCGACACGCGTCCGTCTGTCCGCCTGCCTGCTGACGCTCCATACGGCCCGTGTGCGCGCGCGTGCGGCGGAACGCTCCCCGGAAGGCGACGAATGCGCGCGCTGTAGGGGGACGGGGAGGCGCCTGGCGGGGACCACGCGGAAACATTGGCGCGCAGGGATCGTGGGATGACGTGGAGGGTTACGCAAGAATTTCGCTGAAGTGCTGGGAATGCACGGAGGGCCGGGAATTCACGCACCTAAGTGGTGTAGCGAGCTGACGTGGCAAGAACGACGTGGCAAGCTCCGCATATCTCGCGGAGCGCAGACCTCGCGATCCACGCTGCAGCTGCAAGCCACGGGGGGGCTGTAGTAGCCGTGTCGGCCCGCCCATTCCCACAGCAACGCGCGACGGCGTACCAGCGCCGTGGATCGCGGGCGACGAGGCTTGCCCCATGCCAAGCCAATGCGGGCTATTACTATATCTAAAGAACAGCTGACGCGGGAAAGGGGGGGCTGGTCGCGCGAATCCTTGCAGCAACGAGTCAGGCGGGCGGCGGGCGGCGCGCTAGGCAGGGCCAGCGGGGAGGGCCAAAGAGGGGGGAGTCACAGAAGCCGGCAAGCTGAGAACGCTGGCCCGTGGGTTGGTCCGAGATCAGACCTAATTTTTCGTTTTGGGCATTCTTTCAAAAAAGAGTGACTGTGCGGGCCACTCGGCCCGGGCCCAGTGGCGCTCGCCATTTGCGGGCCGGGTAAAAACGGCGGCACACTACACTGGGCCGGGTAAAAAATTGCTGTAGTCTTTGAAGCAGCGGGTTTTAGGGACTTGAGCGTTTTTCCCCTGCCAGAGAGGAGAACGAACAAATTTCAGTTTTTCCGCGCCGAAAACAGCCGAACCAGACACCAGCTGCGTTGTTAAAAAAAATCCTTTAGATGGGCCGAGTTCAAATCCTCTCTTCCTGCTCTTGCAGGGTGAGCTCCAAACTGTACCCGGATTTCAAGGGTAATCAAGGTAACCACTTTGCCAAGATTAGCCCTGTCGAGATAGTTGCTGAGAAACATTCTGACATGGGGATGAACAGAGTCTTGAGAGGGAGGAAATAGCGGCTTGGGTGCTGCCGATTGCCGAACATGGAAGGGTTGGATGCATGTAGTGGGGGGGGAGGGATAAGGGCGTGTAACTTTGTTCCGACCAAACGAAATGGTCGACCATATGGACGGTTCTGACGATTGCGAAGTTTGTAGGGTTACTCAAACAGTTTGTAGTCACCCTGACCTGACAGAAATCGGATGATATTATTTCGTATAAACTTGCCCACCAAGCTAGTTAACGCTCTACTTAGCAGGAGATCAATGTTTGACATTCGGTTTTCGCCATGAATGTGTTTTCATACCACCGTTATTTTGCTGAACAATCTAATCTATCCGCGCCTACTATTTTCCACACCCAGCTCGATGCTGGAACTGGGATCAAACCTTTTCCGACAAATTTCGAGGGTGGTTTAGGGTGGTTGTTCCGCGTCCTGGCGAACAGAATGGTCGTTGTGCTCGAAATGTTTGGCGGGGCTCGCCGAATCGTTACACGTTTCGCTTTCGCCAGATCCAGCCATCGGATTTTGGGCTTGGTCGAAGCAAAGTTACACGCCCTAACTGACGTGGCAGGCAACATCGCACTTTGCGGAGATATTTCTGGTATTCCTATTATACAGTGTCTCGGGTTTATATCAAAACTTTCGGAAAACAGTGGTGCTACAATAAATGGGATAATAAACAGCAAGTCATCCAATATATACACGAGAAGCTCAAGTCAAATTTCCCTCTAATGCAACAATTTTATTAACCAGCACTAACGCCCAAGGGCTGCTGGCCATGTTGCAATACTTGCAATTCAAATTTCTCTATGCCATCCACGCGGGTGTTGCAGCCTGGGCATCTAAAGACGCGATGGAGAGACATACGTGTGTGGATACAGTAATAGCAAAACACGTGGGCACACGGTAGTGCACGATATGGCATGAGGATGGGCTGTGCAGAGCATACAGGGCACCCATCGCCAGCGGTGGGGGATGCAGAAGACGGGAGGCGGAAGAGGGAGGTAAAGGTTTGCTTGATTGCCGACACGCTGATCAAGGGAAGCACCAGCAGCAGCAGCTCCTGCGAAAACAGACGGCGCAAATGGCAGAAGATCATCAGAGGCAGAGATCATACAGAATCTCTCGAGGAAGCTGCACGAGCTAAGTACGAGAGAACAGAGGATGTGCAGGCCTTGTGGGTGGAAGGGGGGGGAGGGATGTGATGTGAGGGTGACTGACCGAGAACTCGTTCCACACGAGCTGGCGATTCATGTACTCAAAGCTGACAGCCCGCGCCATGTGTGGCTTGGCATACACCGCCCTTATGCCCAGCAGCCGCTCCGGCAGCGTGCGGAACCTGCCGACACACACAGAAGGACAACGAGAGAGTCTGATAGACAGGCGAAAAGACAGACAGACATGCACGTGGCAATGGTAGTGGGACCGCAAGCAGCTGCGTGGGAGAATGCAAAGCAGAAGCAGAAGCGAATTGTGGAAGCAGAGAAGGGCGATGTGCTAACTGGGAAGCAGACAGAATTGAAGACGAGAGAGGAAGAGGAGAAAGAGGCAGGGGAATCACTTGGCGGAATGAAGAAAGACAATGAGGTTAAGCAGTGACGCCAGTTTCACTGCACCCTCTGCCCGATGCAGCAGTCGCCACAGCCAGTGGCGCCATGATGCCTGCACACACATGGGGCAGGCAGGGCACCACCATGCAGCATAGGGAGGGCCAGAGGAGGGAATTAGGGAGAGAGGAATTAAGAGATTTGGGAACCTGGAACCATCCGCTAACTACAGCATACGAAGCCAAACAAGCAGTGGGACGGCGAAGGGTGGCAGGGCAGAATCAGACCTGCTGTCGTTGAAGCGCCTCGCTCCCTGGGCCCTGCCTTGCATAGGCGTTGTGCGGCATGTGTGCGTGCACGGGCAGCAGCCAACGCGTGGAGTGCAGGCGCGCCCACACGTACTTGAGCCCCCCTGTGAGCACCAACCACAGCACCTTCTGCCCCACCGTCAGCCCCGGCCCCTCCACCCCCGTCCGCACTGCCACGTGGCCACGCAGGGGGACGTGAGGGACAGATGGGGGAGGGTGGGGGACGGTGGGGTAGAGCGGGGAAGAGAAGGAGAGGGTGGGGGGAATGAGAGGGGGAGAGTGAGGGAGAGTGGACAAGGGAAGAGTGCATGTGCCTGGGAACACGTCAAAGCAAGGCGGAAAGCGCAAGACACGCCACGTCATTCCTGCCCACACAGGGCAAAGCATCCCACCTGCTATTGCAGGCGGTGCAGCCGCTCCCGCCCCCACGCCCATCCCCGCGCGTGGTGCGCGCTCGTCTCTGAAGCGGAGGTTCATGAGCGCGCAGCCGGGCAGGGGGCGGTCGGCCCAGAGGGAGAAGCGCCACACGAGCACGTCCAGCAGCAGCTCTAGCTCCGCCTCACACCTCGCCACCCACGCCGCCTGCCATGCACGGGCGGACGGGCAGGGCGGAGGGTACGCGGCAGGCCAGGGTGATGGGGTAGGGATAGGGGATAGGGGTATGAGGGCGGGACAGAGCGGAGGAGCAGGGGGAAGCGAGGGGACGGGGGGGACACGGGGCGTGCGGGGAGAGGGGAGGCGCGTTGAGGGGAAGGGGGTGGGAAGGGGGTGCATACTCGGAATATGGGGTGAAAGGAAGAATGCATTAGGAGTGAGGGGCGGTGGGGCGGTGGGAGAGGAACGGAGGTGGGCCGAGCAGGGAGGAGGAGGTAACGTACCGGCACGAGAGCGAAGACCCGCATGAGCTGCTCCTTGAGCATCAGCCGCATTTCGTCGTCCAATCGCAACGCATCCATCTGATTCACCCGCAGCACGTGCAAGCCACGCGCCACGTCGGTGCGCTGCAATGAACGACGAACAAGGGAACGGTTGGGTAGAACAGATTTCATGCATAGCCTCTGGCTACGTACGACGCGAGGCGAGAGTGAGCGGGACCAGCCAACATACTTCTAAGTAACAGAACGGAAGGAGAGAGTCGACATGGTGGTATGATTGAACGTGATTCTAGCGCGGCGCACCTGCAGCTGCTGCTGGATTGACTGCAGTTCGCCCGCGTGGCGCGCGACAACTGAACGCCACGTGGAGCCATCTGGTAGCTCCGCAACTCCACGGGAATTGCGGGATAGGGTTGATTCGGTTTCTTGACATGGTCTGTCCATTGGACTCATCGAGCACGATCCTTGAGAGATGCGGATAGGAGCAAGTGAAAAAGTACGTGGTTCATTATCATTCAAGCACCTCAGGAAAGAATATCTGACAACCACGTAGCTTGCTCTTATGTGGCACTTGCGTTATGTCTAAGGGACACATGCTAGAGTCACGGTTGGGGCGCGTTACAAGTACAGGTGTTCTGGGTTATAGGCTCTCGCTAAAAGAGTCCCTTTTCCCCCTTGAGTAGAATTTTCCGATATCGCCTAGGTGTAGCCCGACCTCTACAGTCCCTTTTTTGGCGGGAAATTTTGCAGCTTGACCGAATCATTGCACGAAGTTCAAGGGCGTGTGTGAAAATTTCTGAAGTTCGGAATAAACGTCGAACTTTAGGTGGTCACCCGTTTCGTGAATGTCGCGGAAATCCGTTGGCGACAGCATAGAAATGTTGGGCGCACATAACTGCGAATTTCAAATGTGAACTCGACTCGAGTCGAATGGGTGAACGTACGTGATCACGTTGAAACGAGCGTGTGTGTTTTCAGCACGTACGAAGCCCATGCGAATTTCGCGACGCATTGCGAAACAGGAAACGGCAGTACGTTGACGTGGCGAGCTGTTCAAGACTGTACCGAGCAACCTACGGGTTCGAATTTTTGTGTTCGACCTTGCGTGTGTGATTGTCACTCGTCTTAGTTGGGGACCCGCGGTTCGTATTTCTCTTCAAGGAAAGTCGAGTTGTGTTCGGTATATGAACGAATCCTACATTCGACCTAAAAATGTAAACCTTTGCATATTTCAAAGATCACACGCGCCCTAAAGAAGGGATCCTTGGTTCCATATTTAACTTTGTAATTGTATTTAATTGTTTATCTTGACAGTGCTTACTTCTCAAACCAGTCGTGCGGTCCCCAGCGCGCTCGACGATGACATCTCATTTATCTCGCTTACAGGGTAAAACAAAAGTTTTTACCTTCTATTCATGCCCCAAACCGTAATTGGTTTTGTTTTGTTTTCCCCGTTAGTCATGCGACATTGATCAATGCGGGAAACCGTGCGACGAGAAGTTGAAGCGAGCGCGGTCCAAATCTACGTAAAAGACTAAAAACAAAACCTAGTAGCAAACAAACCGCTCTGCATGCAATTTTCCTGAAACGGGACTATAAGAATCCCGTTTTGCCCGTGGTTTGAAGGTTTTCGCACATAGTCCACGCGCGGCGTGTCATTCCGTCGGACTATAAACAAGAACATCTGTAAATGGTCCGAGGGCTAGTTTGGGACACCGATCTTGCACACCATTTCCTCCGAACCTACGGACGTTCGGTTTGCTGGTTTCCAATACCGAGCTTGACACACCAACGAGAGGAAATGACGAACCGCCGTGTTTTCTTGTTTCAGATTCCAAAGGGCAGTGGTTTTGACTGCGCATCGCTCCGCGATCGCGCCCAATTCCCAGGGGCAGTTTGTTGGCCTTAAAGGCCCAAGCCAGAATTACCGAGTCGGGTGGCAAAGTGTCACCACTTTCACGTGATTGGTCGAAGATTTTCAGTTGGTTTTTTACGGGATTGGTTTTCGAATTTCCAACCGAACCTCCTTCTGGGGTTTTCCGAACCTACAATTTCCCCGTTGACTTCGTTGTGTGATTCGGGTCTTGTAGGTTATTTTCCGGGGCAAAAAACAAATACCCTCTCGGGAAAGACATGTAAACTTGGGCGGCATCAACCCTAAACGCAATGTGATAAGGTGTTTAGGGTTGATGCGTCCCCTGTACGCATGCCTTTCCCTAGAGGGTGTAATTTTTTTTTTGCACCTGTAAAACTGTTTTTAGAAAATAAACTGACCGTGGGAATTGGACGCGATCGCGGAGCGATGTGCGGCCAAAACCACTGCCCATTGGAATCGAAAACAAAAAAACACGGCGGTTCGTCATTTCCTCCACCAACAAGTTACAGGATTTCCGCCGAAGCGCCCTGTAAATGCAGGATGTTTAGGGCACTCGTGACACAGCTTCTCTACAGAGTACGCAACCATCATAACTAAAAATTATGCCCACAATTTAGTTTATTTCCCTCAAGGAATCTTGTTTCTAGCCTACCCACGTCCGACCCTGTCTGGTAGGCTCTCCAATGGGTGAGGTCCCGGGATCAATCCCCCGTGCCGACGTATTCTGCCAGCCTCCCATAAGGGGGTTCGCACGTGCTCACCTTGGGAGTGGATAAACAGTAATCACCCGGATATAACACCCTAGGGTCTTACTTTAAATACAGGGAAAAATGGGGGGTGGGGGGGGGGGGGGGGGGGGGGGGGTCTTCTTATTGGGAAATTGTATATAATACCCGGGTGTATTTATAAGCCACACATTTTTTTAACCAGAAAGAACTGGGAACAAAGGGTCTGGCTTCACTGGTATAATTTTAATCAGGGGCGCAATACGGAATATACGAAGATAACGTAACCCCCCACTGGAATCTGCCACATGGCAAATTCCAATGGGCCAACTCTGGCACCTGATAGGGTGAAAACAGTGCCAACGTCGCGCGACGAGGGCCCATGCACCCTCCGAGGCTGGAATCACGCACGGTGTTGCGCTGCCACTGTTTCAGTCACCTCTTGACTGGTTTAGTCACATCCCTGTCCCTCAAATGACTCTCATCGTCCCTTTGTGTGGCGGCTCCAGCGCACGAATTATGCGCTCACATCGAAAGAGAAGCTTCATTGGTTGAAGATGCAAGATGTCAAACTATCATGTTATGTAGGCTATAGTGGGGTAGCCCATATGGGGTACAACCCAATTAGGGTTTGCTACTTGTACTCCTGCATGCTGTTAATTTGGTCATTCTCGTTCAGTTATTTTGACACAAGACTCTAAGCCGGACCTGTCGAATCAAGCTCTGGCGAAGCTCGCGAAGGTGCAGCCCTGCCAGATCCGCGACTGGAAGAAGATGAGGAAACGACTAGAGGTCGCTTCCGGATGCCGCTGTTGCCTCATGGGGGTTGGTCGCAAAGTACCCATTTATGGAACGGGCGGTCTACCGTCAGTTCCTTAATCAACGGGCGAAGGGGCTCGCAGTGTCGGTCAACATGCTGCAGAAGTGGAGCGCCAAGTACATGAAGCATCGGATGCCCGGGGTGAATTGGCGCGCGTCGTTTCGCTGGTCTACTTGTTTCAGCGCTCGTTGGTACTTGGCAAGGCGGGTGTAGACTAAGACGGGGCAGAAGTTGGTAGCGGGTAAGTGTCGCGTTTCAGTGCGTTCATTAATGACTACGATGTCGTTCTAATGCGGACCGTGGTTCTGTTTGCAGATTGCAAGGCGAAGGTCGAGGCGTTTTGGAAGTTTGTGCGCCAAATAGGCACTCTGCACGACTACCAACTCGACCTCATCGTGAACGCGGACCAGACTGCGCTTATTCTGGAGATGCCGGCGGAGCGAACGCTCGAAATGAAGGGAGCGCGGATGTTTCACGTAAAGAGTGCGGGCTACGAGAAGGAATGCGTTACTGTCATGCTGGCAGTAACGGCCGGAGGGCTGAAACTTCCACCATACGTCGTGTTCAAGCGCAAGACCGTCCCGAAAGTACCCATCCCTGCCGGTAAGTGAACCATATATACGATTTAGCCCGTGCTCTTGCATGACACACTATCCGACCGTACCTGACCCTCTCGTTATATTCGACAGGTGTGGTGGTCCGTGCACAAGAGAAGGGATGGATGGATGAAACCCTTGTGCAAGACTGGATCACCCAGGTGCTTGTGCCGTTTCTGAAGCCCCTGCAAGAGACTACCGGACGCCGCAGGGAGGCCTTGGTGGTGCTGGACTCCTACCGAGGCCACTTGACCAAATTTGTTGGTCAGACGATGCGAATGTTTAGGGTGTCGAGGGCGGTCATCCCAGGGGGATGCACACCGCTTGTGCAGCTGTTGGATGTATCGATGAACCGCGCGTTTAAGTGCGATGTGAGGCATCGATACATCACCCAGTTCGAAGAAGTCGGCTTCAACCTGACACCGCGCGCAGGTGAGTTGATGCCATGAGTTCCATTTACGCAAACTTCGCTAGAGTGCCTGCGCACGCTCTGCAAGTCCACACTCGTGGTTGTGTATCCCTTCCCTTCCCTCACGCAACTTGCAGAAGCCACCTGCGGAGACGGTTCTACGCTGGATCGACAAATCCTAGGAAGCTGTCCCGGAGGAGCTCGTGAAGAATTCGTTCGTCACCTGCGTGATCCCCACCAGCATCGACGGCACCGAAGACCACCTCATCCTTGCCCACCTGCGGGACAAGGGTGAGGTGGAGGTGATTGACGATGCCAATGAAATGATTGACGACGAGACTGTCGTCGACCCCTTCTACGCTGAAGTCCCCATGCCGGCCGACGAGCTGCAGGTGGAAGAGGAGGATGACGCTGCAGAGGCGGAGGCGGAGGCGGCAGAGGAGGAGGGGGACGGGCCTGCAGAAGGCGGGGAGGCGGGAGAGTGCAGCGATGACGGAGATGACTGGTGGCACCCCGGGCGCTATGACGGAGAGGATGTTGAAGAATGGCACGCATGGGAGGATGATGACTAGATAGCACCTAGAAAGCACCTTATGGAAAGCCTGAACTTTGAGCCGGTGATGTCCTTGTTGTTTCTCTGAAAATCTAGGGATTAGTTGCTGGCGGTAAATTGTAGTAGTAGATTGAACCCCTAACCATATGAAATATCAGAGAAATTAGCATTTTTGCTGCACATAACATCCCCCCCCCCCCCCCCCGGGTCTTATACAGAATCACCCTAGAAGAGGGGTACAATACAAACGAGGTCAACAATAGCACCCACCCCGCACAAGCCACCCGGGGGTGTCAGAATGTGATGTTTGTCTAGCCTGCAGTGGGGTACTCTATAGCGAGTACAACCCAATTAGGGTTTCCTATATGTATCTCAACTGCTGCTAGTGAAAACCTCTCTTTCCTGTTTCTCGTTTTCGCCTGCTGTTTTGACATGCTATCAGAGCAGGTCGACCCTCCTGGGTCGATCCTGTGGATGGGCCCGCCACCTAATGCTTCCGCTGCTGTCCTGCCTATCGCGCGCCCCGGGCGCGCGACGTGTTCTGCTTGCCGCGCGCTCGGGTGCACGGCGTATTTTTCATCCCGCCGCGCGCTCGGGGCGCGCGGCGGTTTTCTGCCCGCCGTGCGCCCCGAGGCGCGCGGCGGTTTTCTGCCCCGTCGATCCGCGCGTCGCCCCCCGTCGCCCGTCGCAGCGCCCCCGGGGACCCGCGCGTCGCCCCCCGTCGCCCGTAGCGGCCCGCGCGACCTGCGCCAGGCCCGCGCGCGGCCCGTACAGCCCGCGCGCGGCCCGTACGGCCTGCGCCAGGCCCGCGCGCGGCCCGTACGGCCTGCGCCAGGCCCGCGCGCGGGTCGTACGGGCTGCGCCAGGCCCGCGCGCGGCCCGTACAGCCCGTGCGCGGCCCGTACGGCCTGCGCCAGGCCCGCGCGCGGGTCGTACGGGCTGCGCCAGGCCCGCGCGCGGCTCGGGCAGCCCGCGCGCGGTTCGTCCGGCCTGCGCCAGGCCTGTGAGCGGCCCGTACCGTCTGCCCCAGTGCCGCACGCCGTCCCCCGAGCTTCTGACCGCACTCCTGTGTTAGGGTTTGGGGGTGGAGAGTATGGGCGTGCCGTGTGTGTGAGCCGTCCCCTGTTCCTCCTCCTCCTCCGTCTCCCACTGCTGCAGCTGCCACTGAGGGGGGTGGATGTGTTGGAGCCGTCGGAGTGGTACGAGGGGGGTGGCGTGTGAGCGGTGCTAGTGGTTCAGCAGGGGGTGTGTGAAAGGGGTGTAAGACAGTTGGGGGAGGTTGACCGGAGGTAGCCGACTTGTCGTCCGCAGCGCCTGAAGTCCAGAGAGCCACGACCCCCTGTGGCCGTGTAGTCCGGGGCTCTGCGCCCGGTAGCCACAGTGTGAGCACTCCTGGTTGTCCAGAGAGCCACGACCCCCTGTGGCCATGTAGTCCGGGGCTCTGCGCCCGGTAGCCACAGTGTGAGCACTCCTGGGAGCACAGTGAGCCAGCTGCGCCTGTCGCCGTGTAGCCCGGGTTTAGCCTGGTAGCGTCAGTGATGCGCACTCCTGTTGCCCGTGTGTCTGCAGCTTCAGCCGTCGCCTCTCATCTTCTCGCCCTCCACAGTTTCTCCTCCTCCTCACTTGCCCTCTGTGATAGCCTCTAGCTTTGCTTATCCTTGTGAACTATTGCACTGCCTGCTTGTTGTGTTGATTGTACCCCACTTTGACTATGGGGGTGTGTCAGAATGTGATGTTTGTCTAGCCTGCAGTGGGGTACTCTATAGCGAGTACAACCCAATTAGGGTTTCCTATATGTATCTCAACTGCTGCTAGTGAAAACCTCTCTTTCCTGTTTCTCGTTTTCGCCTGCTGTTTTGACAGGGGGGTCTACAATTTCGGAGGGTGGTATATCCGGGTGCATACGGTACCTCAACCTCGTTCACCCAGCGAGCTTAAATAATTGAGGCGGGTTACGACTAACAACCAGGTGTGGGTAACACCCAGAGGGGTCCCCCCCCCCCCCCCCCCCCCCCCCCCCTCCCCTCCTTTACATTTACCTTTATATGCATGGCAGGCTCATATCGTGAATGGGTTGGGATCGTTTTTGTGGTAAATCAATCGCATGATTCGACCACCTATGTTACAATGAAGACATGATGCCACATCTCTTCTGTAGCACCTTTACATGTTGGTGTCTCATGCTGGTTATCATCACAATTGATGTGCGATCGATTGTGGGACACGATCGATCGTGCACTTGTAACACGTCCTTGTCATATGGACGGACACAAGAAATATTGCGGTTGGCTTGATCGATTTCGTCCTTGACGAAAAAATACATCAGTAAGATCTGTTTCTTTCTGTTGGCGAAGCCAGTCTTGTTTGCAATGCGAACTGCGTACTAGTTGTCGCGGAAGAGTTGAAAATATGAAACATCCTCCACTTTTGCTTCATTGAGTAGCTCGTGAAAGTAAAGCCCGTCCTTTGTTGCAGTGCAAGCGGTTATGAGCTCATCTTCCGCAGACGAAAGGGCAATCAGCTCTTGTTTGCTTGACTGCCAAGAGATGGTACCAACAGGCTCAAGACAAAATACGAATCACGTGCGTGAGCGTATGTTTCAATATCACCCGCGTGATTGGCGTCGACATAGCCAAGTAGTTTGAGCTTAGACAGCGGCGATTTGTGGTGAGTTAGCCCGATAGTAAGCGTCGAGATGAAGTAAGACACCACAGCTTCAGGTACTGCGCCACGACGGTGGGCCGTGCCGATGCCGCCTTCATAGTGGCCTCGGCGTTGGCACTGTCTGCGGACGTCCATATCACTCTTCAGCACGCTGCTTCAGGCGCCTCGACGACCTCTACCGCCTGTGTTTTGGCCATCGGGCGGCTCTCTCGGACTGGTACTCTCTGATGCAGAGTGGTGTGCCTATCTTTACTATAAATACGACTGACGTACCTGCTGTTTTAAATGCTGTTGACTCTAGTGTTGCTGGACCTTATTCGTGTGCCTCTAGTCTAGGATCTCTAGCTGCTTCTTCAGTAGGACCCTCTGCTGTTGCTAGCACATGTGTGACCACTGGGGACGCGCCACTTTCCTTCACACTCAACTTCGGCACTTCCTAGTGTTTCTTTCGCGACCATACGAGCCTCGCGCTTCTTCGAGCTCTCGTCGCAGTTGTACTGGCCGACCCCTCATCTAGACGAAACGTCGTGCGCAGCACTACTACGCTCCCGTGTCCAGCAGTCCCCTCTAACTTCCTCACATGTCTGCATCTCCCCTTGTTCTCCAGGAACATGGTCGGTGTGGGTCACCTTCACGACCTAGGTGTCACCATCACATTTCCTGGGCACGAGCGGTTTGCGACCTGTACGGACTCTACTACTGGGGCCCCTCTTGCCATGTTCTCCTGGGAATCTGGTTCAGGCATCTTTTCCCTGCGCACTGAGTCTGGCCCAGTGTCTGCGTCTGGTCAGGGAGCTACGTCCTGTTCGTGTTGGTCCTTTAAAACAACCGTCTTATCTGTGGCACCACCGCCTAGGTCACCCCTCTTTCCAGCGTCTTCGTCAGATGGTTCCCCGTCGCCTGGTCTCAAGACTTCCAGAGAACCGTTTTCCCCGCTTCCTCCCTCGTCTGCGCCGCCGTGCACTCCCTGCGTCGAGGGTCGGCAGCGCGCTTCCCTTCACTCCTCGCTATCTTACGCCACTGCCCCACTTGAGACCGTGCACATGGACCTCTGGGGCCCTGCCCAAGTTGCTGTACTTCGCGAGGAGCGCTATTTTCTAGTAGTCGTGGACGACTTTTCCTGCTACACCACTGTGTTTCTGTTGGAGCGGAAGGCCGACGTGCCTGACACTCTCCTTCCGTGGATTGTGGATGTCCGCACCAAGTGAGGTCTCCCTGTGCTTTGTCCGCACTCTGACCAGGGTGGTGAGTCCACCTCCGGTCGGGTCGAGCAGTTTTGTTGTGCGCAAGGTATCCGGCAATCCTTCTCGCGGCCAGACTCGCCGCATCTGAATGGAATCACTGAGCGCCGCATTGGCTTGATCATGGAGGTCGCTCGTACCTCCATGTGCCATACAGGTGCCCCCCCATTTTCTGTTGCCCTTTGCAGTCCGCTACGCCGCGCACTAGCTTAACCTGTGGCCCCCTTCCTCGCGCCCACAAGTTTCGTCGACCCTACTCTGGACTGGGTCACCTGCTCCTGCGTCTGCGTTTTGTGTATGGGGCTGTCTTCCTCATGTTCGCGATCCTGGTGCAAATAAGCTCTCAACCCCTACTGTCTCCTGTGTCTTCTTTAGTTTCCCTCTAGACACTCCTAGCTGGATGTTCTACCACCCTTTCTCCCGTCGCTTCTTTATCTCTCGTCACGTCACCTTTAACGAGTTTGTATGCTTTTACATTCGTTTCACCCACAGAGGTACCCCCGTCCCCCCCCCCCCCCATCCCCAGTTCCTCACGACCGCTCCCCCACCTAGTCCCGCCCTTCCGGTAGGTCCCCTCCCCCCGCGTCCCGCCCGATCTCGTCTTTTGCACGTTACCCCGCGGTCCCCACCGTCACCGGCCTCATCCTCTCAGTCGCCGCAGCCAGGTCTCGCGTCGCAGCGGCCGGCCATTGTGGAGATTGGGGGCGCTGGTTCGGGGGGTGTAGCTGCAGTGTGTGCTGGCCCTGGAGGTGCTGATTCTGGGGGTGCTGGTTCTGGGGGTGCTGACGCTGGTGGTGCTGGCTCTTGGGGTGCTGGCTCTTGGGGTGCTGACACTAGTGGTACTGGCTATGGGGGTGCTGACGCTGGAGGTGTTGGCTCTGGGGGTACGTTGGAGGCGTTTGCTCTGGGGGTGCTGACGCCAGAGGTACTGGCTCTAGAGGTTTTGCCGGGGGAGGTACGGACCCTGGGGGTGTAGCGGCCCAGCAGCAGTAGAAGCGTCAGCAGCAGCAGCCGCAACACCTTCAGCGGGCGCCGTCGCCTCCGGTGACTGGTCTTCAGCTTCTTGTTCTTCATTTTTCTTTGATTGAATGTCCTCCCACTGCCCCAGTGCCTCTCCCGTACCCGTCTCCGGCTCGTTTTCCTCCTCCCGTCCCTGACCCGCCTCGTCTCTCTTCCTGACACGAGGGTCGTCGCGACCCTCGTGCTCGAACCTCGTCCCCTGTTCCTTCGTTGACACCCCAGGCTTGCATGGGGCTGTCCTTAGGAATTGGGGAATAGATGTTTTTCCTGTGTACCTCCTTTTTTAGAGGTTGGTTGTTTGCTATTATCTCTTCACTTTGTACCTTGTACACTGATTTCAATCTAACCTTTCAATCCTTCCGAAACCCTGACCCAGAAGCGACAGAATGGTACAGCGGGCGTGTACACACTAACATTTCCGAATCAAGTCATCCAAGTCAACTAATGTGTACGTGTAAGTTTTGGGACTGGAAACCCGGCAAACAAAGTGTATTATGTTTGTCACGTTGTGAGATTCTGCGTGCTTTTGTGACTGAACGATTCGGCCGTTGCCTGTCGTAAACGACTGGGCAGTGATTTGCTGCTGTACAAGGCAGGTGCGCTCCTCATCCTTGTGTACGTGTACTTTTGCTGTAGCCTCGTGGACGAGGTCTGCAGCAGACCAGGCCAGGCGGAGTCATCGGGGTTCGTTCGGTTCGGAGTGATTAGGCGGAGCGATAGCGCGGGTGTTCAGGGCTCGGCGGCTCCTCCTCATTCTGAGTGGCATGGCATCCGTCCGAACCGAACATTACCCCTGAAGCAGATAAGATGCAGCCCCGAGCAGTTCTGGTTGTTGTGGGCTGGAGCAAGTGGCGAGGTTGTTAGGTCAGGACTCTCCACCACAGCTGACACGTCACGCGACGCGCCGCTGAAGTTTGCAGTGCTGGCTGTCCAGCATACGTGTAGAGATGTACTTTCTGTGTCATGGGTGTGAAAGTGAGCGCTTTTTCGTGTGAGATGAGACCTCCCTAGTACTATTACTGTACAAGGCCATGTCCCGATGCGCGGGCCAATGCCGTCTAAATTCACTCGGTTCGACAATTGTTCTCTCAGTGAGCGTCAGCCCTGGAGATATCTGATGGCCCTCTCCTTGCTTGGAGCTGGTTCCCTTGCTTGTTACACGAGAGTTAAGTCAGTCCAACTTGTTGAACAAGCAGTGGCTTGTCGGAGTTGCATGGCGGCCAAAGCGGCCTGCTCTGCGTGAACTAGGCTGACTCAACCTCGGATTCGACAGAGGACTGTTTCTAGGTCACATCTCTCTAATCACATCTTAGTAGGGTTTTTTAAACTCTCTTTCTTTTCTTGCTAAAAGCTTTCCCTACCTAGTACTGCCGCTCTTCCATTCCAAGCCATGAGTAACGACGTCACATGATCTCTCTAATCGCTTGTGAAATATTATATTGACGAGATGGACCGAGACCTCAATATGCTGTGAGATGTTCCAAGTAGTGCCTCCTAGTAGCCATGACGTACCTGGCGCCGCTCAGCTGTTGAGTGAGTGCCGCTGGGGGCACAGCAGCAGGAGCAGCAGCGTCAGCAGCTTGAGCAGCCTCAGCGCAGGCAGGGATGTTGGGATCGATTGTGACTGCAGCAGAGACAGCGACAGTGATACCAGCAACGACAGTGGCTATTCAAGCGGGCTGGCCGCAGAGGCAGGGGCGGAACGGGCCAAGGAGCAGGATGTGGGAGAGCCATTGCCGGAAGAGGAATTACTACCGGCTCGCCCTGCCCATCCCGCTGCTCTGCATGGTGCGTTGATCGACCACTCTCGGCTCCTCGCTTACCTCCGCCCGCCCACGCTCCCCGCCAGGCCTGACACACCCATGTCCCTAGGGACAGGACTTTCCACGGTGTGTCTCGCCCCTTTCCTCCTCGAGCCTTCATGTTCTTCTAGCTTGTCATGTCACCGTCCCCGCAATACTACGTGATCACCTTCCGGCTGCCTCAACTTGAGGGAGGTTCTGTGGATTGCCCTGGTTTTCACGTGTGGTTCCGTTCACGAGCTCCCAAGTTCTCACGAGTCCTAGTCATGCAAATGAAGCCTTTGACAGCGGAAGCACCACTCTCAACCTTCCATCTTCTCTCCCTCGTCCGACTGAGTCTGTCCTGCATGCACCATCAACCCTTCATTACCTTTCCCCCTGAGAAGGAAACGGCGATAGCTCCGGTCTCGCTGTGTGGAAGCCCGTGCGGCGCCCCCATTTCCTCTTCCCCCCCTCCCCCCCGCCCCTTCTGCCTCCCCCCGTGTGTCTCCTCCCGGCTCTGCAGCCCTGTACTGGACATTCGTCATCAACTGCTTCGCCGAGCAGTCGTGGCGGTTTGCAGGGACAGCTTCGCTCGTGTTATTGCATCGCTCGATACTGCCGGTGGCTGTGGCGAGATTCGTGAGCCAGGTGAGCACATGCACATGCACATGCACATGCACGTGCACAGCACATGCACATGCACATGCACGTGCACAGCACATGCACATGCACATGCACGTGCACAGCACATGCACATGCACATGCACGTGCACAGCACATGCACATGCACATGCACATGCACGTGCACAGCACATGCACATGCACATGCACATGCACGTGCACAGCACATGCACATGCACATGCACGTGCACAGCACATGCACATGCACATGCACATGCACATTTCACGTGCACAGCACATGCACATGCACATGCACATGCACATGCACGTGCACAGCACATGCACATGCACATGCACATGCACGTGCACAGCACATGCACATGCACATGCACATGCACATGCACGTGCACATGCACAGCACATGCACATGCACTCGCTTGATGTGCATTTAATCCTACACGTGTATGAATTCCATGTGGACACATTTGCATGCCGCAGTGCGCAAGCCCTCACAATTGCCCATCTCTCCCACATGCCCAGGTTTCAGGTTCAGATGGTTTTAGCTCCCTTCTTTTCACTACTCTATTTCCTCCCTTAAGATCGTTCCGCTACCCTGCTTTCTTCCACTTATCGTCCACCTCTTCTCCCCCACGTTTTCACCCGCCATTCTCCTCCCTCACCCCTCCCCCACGTCTTCTGCAACTGGTGGCGTGTGTGGCGGCGCCACTGGTAGGTGACCTACTGGACTCCGCTCCCAGGGTGCCGGCCCTCACAACCATCCTCGTCGCTCAGGTCAGCTCATCGCACGCCCCACAGCAACACCCTTCCTCCCGCACTGTGCCCTTCTCTTTCCCCGTCCATTGTCCCTCCCGTCTTTGAGCCACCTATCCATGCCTTCAAGTCTCCCCAACGCCCCCCTCACACCCTCCCCTCTCTACCCCATGCGCCATCTCTCTTGTCTCCCCTGCGCCCAGTCCACGGCCATCATGGTGGGAGCAGCAGCCACCATGCACGCGCTGCACCTCGCCTTCCCTGACACCGCAGTAGCAGCTGTTGCCAGCACAGCCGGCGCGTCAGCGCTGTGTGCGCTGCCGGCAGCAGCGGTGCTGCAGCAGGGGTGGTTCGTGGTGGTGGTGGTGGCGGGTGCGGTGGAGCGCCTCATGGGGCTGGCGACAGGCGTGGCTGTGGAGATCGACTGGGTGCTTGTTGTGCGTGCCCTCTCTCTATGTCACTCTTGTGGGTCCTTGTGGGACCACGGGAGCATGGGAGCATGGGAGCATGGGAGCATGGGTGCATAGGAGCATGTGAGCATGGGAGCATGGGTGCATGGGAGCATGGGTGCATGTGAGCATCTGCAGATGGGAGCATGGAAGGATGGGAGCATGGGAGGATGGGAGCATGGGTGCATGGGAGCATGGGTGCATTGGAGCATGGGTGCATGGGTGCATGGGAGTTTGAGTGCCATTAGCGCATGGCTAAGTGTCCCAATACGCAGCACCCTCAAGCGTCGCTAGGTCATGTCATGGGCTGCCTGTCCGTTCAACCTTTTTTTGTTCGAGTGGTACCACAAGGAGGGGTTGTCATTGGTGATGCTATTTTTAGGTGCTGCGTCCGGTAGGCTAGGCGTGTGGAAATGCCGTGACTGATGTAGACATGCAGGAAACTTCGGATGTATGAATGATTGTGACTGATTTTTCAGGATGTGATATTGAGTGGAGGGGGATGCACAAGGCTGTGTTTTCCAGGTGAGGATAGATGCAGTGTGATTGGGATGGTCAGTGTTCGTTTTTCTTCACAACCGGAAGAATGGGCGAGAGTGTATGATAAATGCAACCGCATATCATGTACACACAAGTGTACGCAAGCTATAAACGCTTGCCGATAATAGCGTATTCAATCACTTACACACATGGGGGTAGGGGTACATCGGCAAATGCATGCACGGTGCCTCACAATCGCCTTTGTTTTGTTGTCTTTCCCTCCCACCCTGCACACGATTCAGCTGGTGGGAGAGGATCGGCCAGTGCTCATGGCGACGGCCATGGCCACGCTGGGAAGGGTGGAGCTCTTGTGCGAGGTGAGGCAGGCTGTTCAGTGCATGTGGGTCACCCACTCGCCTCTGCTGCACACGCCATGCATGTTGCGTTGTCTCCCTGCTCTTGCCTTCTGAGGCGCTCGAGTGGCATGTATGCTGGGTTGCACTCCTGTGCATGATGCACCTTCCGATGTGAGGAGGGAAGGAATGTGTGGGTGGTTTAAACTCTTTTGACTGCTTCAGTGCATCCAGTTCAATTTGTTCCGCACACGCTTGAATCTCTGCGTCTTTCATGCAGGGCAACCAGTCATACATATGGTAAACAGACTTAAAGCTGTTGTCAACTCGCTCATGCAAACATACCTCATTACTCAGGATCTCGTATTTCTGACAAGGAAGCGGCGTGTCTCGTCAAATTGTCTCATTCCCTAATTGTGCTGTCTCTCGTCAAATGCCTGTACGCTGCTTCTCTAGTTCATCTAACCTTTATAAGTTTGGGCATGTCCCCTTCACCTCTCCACTCCACTCTCCCTAGCCACTGCCCACTCTCACTTCTGTCCCTTTCTTTTCCCCCTCTCGCTGCTCGCCATCCCATTCTGCAGGTGGCAGGGACATTCATCTTTGGGGCACTTATTGCCACCTATGGTCCGCTAGTCTGTGTCAGAGCATGCCTTGCTCTCGCTGCCCTCTCCATCCCGGCTCTCGTATGCCCCCCTTTGCCTGTGCCACGCATTCCTTCCTCTGCTACACTTTCTATTCTATGTTCAGACGCCGGCACGTGCCTTTGTCTTCCACATGTCAAGTCAAGCACCACCCGCTTTGCTTTTTCTTCCTTCCCTTTCCCTGTATCCATATGCCCCCTCCTTTGCACCTCTTATTCACAAGTCGCCTTCAGTATACTCCCCAAACCCTATTCTCGTTGTTGATTGTCATTGTCACCATGTCTGCAATTCGTTCTTCATTCCCCTGTCACTCGTACCTTCATTTAGCTCCCCCGCCCCCAAACCCCCCCCCCCCGCTTATTTACAATCGTCTCTATGTTTTCCCATCATTCAAGCACTCCCCTCCCTTCCCTTCCTCTCTCTCTCTCCCATTCTCCTCCCCCCCTTCCTATACCCTTGTCACCCATGCAGCTTGTGCAGAGATTTCTGCTCTAACGGGAGTTGGAGCTCTACGAAATGCTTCTCTGCAGCCACGCAAACTTTGTTGTTCACTAAGGAGAAAATTGGCTAAGTGTTGAAAAAGGCATAGATTTGGCACACAAGGAAAAAAATCACTAGAATAGAATGAAAGATAGAATACAAGGGTGAAATAGAAGCTACCCAACCAATGAACCATGCAGAGAACGTTCGCCCAAGAACGTTTACATAACTACTTTTAGGTGCGCTTTGCCAACTCAGCGTCGGCAGGTGAAAATTACAACACGTGCTTAGTTGGTAATTTTACCGACCTAAAAGTAGTTGTTTTAGCTGTTCAGGTTGTTTTAAACAACTTCTGTAACGCACGTTTTCGTAGTTACGAAAACGTGCGCCAGGTTCATTCTGTGCAGGTGGTTCAGTTTCGCCCCAGATTGAATACCCTAGTTCCGCGCACTGTTCCCCGGGGTCGATTTAATGTCATGCAATGTTCCGAAATTCCCACGCAAAAGTTCCGAAACGATCGCACTTTCGCGTCGGAGGGGTTCGCCGGTAGAAGATTCGGTCCTCTGCAGAATTTCGCTTCTGCAGATGCGCCATCCTCTGCAGATCCGAACTTCTGCAGATGCGCCCTCTGCAGCTCCACGTTCTGCTCGGCAGATTCGCCTTCGTCTGCAGCGGAACCTGTTTTCCGCTTCTGCGAGGTGACTCTGCTGCAGTGCAGAGTTCCGCGTTGACTTCTGCAGAATTCGCTTTGGCGGATTTCTCCCCTCCCCCGCAGAAAGTGACGACCCAGTCTGCAGGGTCAGTGCACACTCAACAGCTTGCGCTGACTGCTCTCACAAACCACCTCTCGCATGCAGCCCTCAGCCAGACTATTCCCCTTGAGGTCACTCCATCCACACAGAGATTGGTGCCCGCAGCGTCTCCTGCTACTCATGACGAGGCTACTGATACTGCTGCTGCTGCTCTACCGCCTGCTTCTGCGACGTCTCCAGCTGCCGCTTTTGACGCTTCGGGTGGTGCTACTGGTGTTTCGTCTTCTCTTGCTGCCTTGGACGATGGAGCTCGGGTCTCAGCTGAGTCGGTGCAGGGGGAGGCACTCTTTTCTGTACCTATGCGTGCAGCTTCTCACGTGGCGGATGCTGCAGCTTGCACAGTGCTACTAAGCAAGGAAGCAGCAGGGCTAGAGTGCTCACTGGCCATAATGCAGGAGACAGAACCCGCATGTGACATCACACCCATTCAACCAACCAGTCCAGCCCGTGCCACTGCAATCACCGCACTATCGCCCAGTCTTTCACCAGCTGAGGGGATACTCTGGAGATGCACACACGCTGTTGTAGTGTCATTGTTGGCAGTGGGAGCAGGGGCAGGAGCAGCGGTATCGGCAGTGGGGAGAGCAGCAGGGAAGGGGTGGAGGAGCTTTGTGCAGGAGGCGGTGATGCCTGCGAGCATGGCGTATGTGTTGCTGTGCTTCAATGCTGTGCTTGCACCCGGGGTACTCATGACCTCCTTCCTCTTCCACCACGGTCCGTTCCTCTGCCCCTCCCACCATGCCCAACGCTCCGTCCCCTCCTCCCTTTATCAATTACAAATGTCTATGTTGCAGGACGCGCTCTAGTGCCCAGAACCTGCTGCTGCCTCCCACTTGTGCGTGCGACTTATCTGGGCCTCGTGTGAGGTTGTGTGCTGTGCAGGGGTGGGCATGGCGGTGATAGGCGCATTCAGCAGCGCCGGTGCGGCCATGGGTTTCGCTGCTTCCTTTGTGTCGCCTGCACTCGTGGCACGCCTCAGGATTCTGCAGGTGCGCTGGGATGCCATGGGAGCACTGGTGGGCTGTGATGGGGGCAGTGATGGGATGTCATGGGGCAAGTGATGGGTTGTCATGGGGGCACTGGTGGGATGCGACGGGTGTGGAGTCATAAAGCTGCAATTTGAATTTCAGTGATCACCAGCTACTCATGGGCAATGAGATGCGACAGGGGAGAGTATGGTCCTTTTCCTTCTTCAATCAGCTCATTCCTCCCTCTTTTTCTTTCACTCTCGTCCCCTCCTCACTGCTCCCCCTTGTCGTTCACGCCAGGCGGGCAGCATTGCCCTTCTCTTCCAGGCCACCTTGCTCGCCCTATCCGTGTTCGACTTCTCCTCTCTCCGTCTCTGCCCTCCCTTTCTGTATCAGTGCCTGCTCATGCTCTTCCTCTTGCTTCTGGTGAGTCTGCCCCATTAGATTATAACTACTTGCTTATCAGGCAAATTTTTAGATTTGTCCAGACCTGCTTCTTGCTGTACCATGTCCCAAGTCTTAGTTCCTGCCATGCCAAGTACGCTCTAGGTGTGGATAGTCACTCACTTCCTTCGTCACTGAATCGTGTGGCAGGTACTTTCCCGCATGGGCCAGGGAGTGTACCAAATAGTTGAAGGTCAAATCATTCAGGCTGTCCCAGCGGCATCAGCCAACCTGTTTGGAACCATGGAGATGGCTCTGGCCTGCCTCGCAGAGCTCGCCATGCTCACCCTCGCCATAGTCTTCCACGATCCCAAGTATTTTGGCGCCCTTGTGCTCATGTCCTTGGCTGGGGTCGTTGCTGCTGCGGTGCTCTACTGCTCCTGGCTGGCCTTTCCCGACCCTAGGCTGCAAATTCTGTTTCCAAATCAGCCAGAGGTTCAGTGGGGAAATGTGCTCGGTGGGGGAATGTGCCAGGGGGAAAAGCCAACGGGAAAAGGTTTTGTTTGGATGAGCACAGGACGGTACAAGGCTACCTAGCTGGGAATATATATGCAGTCAGCCTATTACAGAAAATGAGTAAATAAGGTAGCAAGCTCTAAGAAGCGTGGTGTGTACTGAGTTCAGCTAAACAGATTGGCATGAATAACATGTCGTGTGTTATGCTTCACAAAATATAACAAAATAGAATGATATTCGTTGCGCTGCTTATACTGCTCCCGGACCCCACACTCTGTTCGCTTCAAGAGATTGGCACATTTTCTAGGAATGCCGTGTCACACCACAACACAGTGGTGCTCAATTTCTGACGCCACGCGTCATCACGAAGGCCACGCTTTACTCCCTCCCGTGCCTTGTTGTTCCTCCAGAGAAGACGAGAAAATCCCGTCGGGGGGGTCTCGTCGTCAGATGCTTGACGGCGTGTCACTTCAAACCTGTTTTATATCGCAGGTGTGTACGTGGTTGCATCTGCTCTGCCCATCCCATATTAATAAGATCGCATTCCCAGAAGCATGGTTACGGTATCCAGCAACCCTAAGAACTGCTCAAGCAAGAACCAGAGAAAGGTGCGACCAGACCTCGCGACACTCCGCGACCTATGAAACGAGGAGAAAGTTGGCAAAGGGTACGTTTTGTTTCTGTTTTTGCGCACTTTTTCCACTGTAAATGAGCTCTCACGAAATCTCTTGGCTTCCGACCGCCTCTGGTTCCATCCACACCATAGGCCGTGGTCTCAGCCAATCAAGTTCGATTGCTTAAAGTTTGTGTTCCCAAGGCTCTTCCACCAGCGTTGCCACCTCCCCATCCCTGCGGGCACATCTTCCAAAGGCGCTGCCAGACATCTGCACTTTTTTATGCGGGCAGTGCTTTGTGGGGTGTTGCTAGCCGCTCGTTCCGCCTTTGGTTTATTCAGCATCAGCGGCAAGCCCGCGGATGAGTGAGGGAGGAAGGAACCACCATACTTTCAATCCACCTCAGCTTCATGCACTAGTCGCGAGGACAATTCAAGAGCTGGTCAGGTCGGTAGAGTAGCGTCATCATCTGAGCAGCTAAGAAGAAACACTTCGTTTCCTCATTTGCGTGCAGCAGTTTCGTGGGGACGAGCACTTAGTTCGTCTGGACCCCGCTCGTTTTCACACTCGCCGCGCCCGCCTCAGAGCATTTTCCGCTCAAACCGCGTTCAAGCGACTGATTCTGCTTTCTCTTTATCTCGAGTCGCCATGGCCCCTCTTGGCCTCTCGCTTGATCAGGCGCTGACACTTCCAGCTCTGGCCCAACAGTTTGGACGGCCGCGGCAAAGACGCTGCACGCGCACCGCGTCGCAATCCCTCCGCGCAGGCGGCTTTCCCACTCCACGCGCGCCCAGTTCCTCTTGGCCGGCACGCGTCGCTGCGCGCACAAAGACTCGTTCCGCGCGCCAAACTCCGGGACAAGGCGCTACAAGCAGGACATTTCAGCCTCGCGCATCGCGGTCTCCGCTTCCCGGGTCCGACGATGCTCCCACTTCTCGCGCTCCTTCTGCTTCCTCACCTCCCTCTGCCGCTGCCACTGCCGCTGCTTCCTCAGCGGCTGTAGCCCCTACCGCTGCAGCTGCTCTCGTAGCAGCTATTGTTTCCGGCCTTGCTGATCCCGCACCAGCAGCGGCTGAGGCAGCGCCAACCCTACTGAAGCTCCTCACAGAGGCAACAGGAGGCGTAACTTCAGGCGTAGCGTCAAGTACTCAGGCGCTTCAGGGAATTCGCTTGCCTGACGCTGCTGGTGCTGCGACCGCGGCTGCAGATCAGGCGAATTCCTTCGCAGCAGCGGTAGCCAGCTGGGTTCAGAATATCGTAGAGCAATCCCCGATCGACGCCGCAACCGCCGCCGCATCCGCCGCTGCGAGCGGCCCAGCCAGTGCGATTCAGGCGGGAGCTGATCTCGGCCGTGCGATTCAGGAGCAGGGGCAGGCTGGGGCGGCGGCAGTGCAGCAAGCTTTAGCGGCAGCTGCGGGTGGGGTGGGTCAGGCGGGCGCATCGGCAGGTGCCGCCGTGAGCGCGTTGTCAGGAACAACTATCGCGAGCTCTCGTGGCCTAACGCGCCTCGGCGAGGCGTCCTCTGCGCTGTTACAAGTAAGACCCTATGTTCGTTCTCTAAGCGTTCGTACAATTGCCTTGTGTCTGTTGGTTACCTCCTCTGTCACCCTCTCAGAATACATCCGTCTCCACCTCCTAATTCGCGCCTCTTCTCCTCTCTCTCCGTCACGTTGTTTCCCGCGCCGCGCAGAGCTCGGATCATCTCACATCCTCGTTGCGCGTGTCGGTCGACTCCGCCTTGGCGCAGGCCTCCGCCGATCCCGCCTTTCTCCCCACCACCGCGGCGCGCCTCGCAACCTACCTCGCCTCTTCCCTCGCCTCCTCCGCTTCCTCCCTCGTCTCCTCCTTCTCTTCCCAACCCATCGTCGCGCCGACCGCCGCGGCGATCGCGGCAGGCCTCGCGGCGCTGCTCGTGAAAGCGGTGGTGGATGCTGTGAGCGACGCGCGAGAAAAGGGCAAGGAGATTCCGTCCACGTACGACCCGGAGGCAATCGCGGCGTATTTCAAGCTGCGCCCCGCGCGGGTGGTTGCGCGCGCCGTGTGGATGGCTGCGCAGTGTTCGGAAGTACTCGCGGGGTTGGCGCTGGACTACGCGCGCGGGGAGGGGAAGCAGAACGAGCAGTTGCGCGCGCAGCAGACGATGGAGTTAATCACGCGGCTAGGCCCCACGGCGATTAAGATAGGCCAGGCGCTAAGTATCCGCCCCGATATAATGCCCCCCGCTTACATCGAGCAGCTCCAGACGCTGCAGGACCGCGTGCCGTCCTTCCCCTCCGCCGACGCGCGCCGGATCATATCGGACGATCTCGGCCGTCCGGCGGAGGAGGTGTTCGACGGCTTAGATAAGCCCGTGGCGGCGGCGTCGCTGGGGCAGGTGTACCGCGCGCGCGTGCGCGCAACGGGGGAGGATGTCGCGGTGAAGGTGCAGCGGCCGGAGGTGCGCGAGGACATCTGCTGCGACCTGCTGCTGCTGCGCGCGCTCGCGCAGGTGGCTTCCGCCATCCCCGGCGTGCACACGGACCTGGCGGAAGTGCTGGATTCCTTCTCCAGCCGCTTCTGGGACGAGCTGGACTACCAGAAGGAGGTACGGGCGATTGCACCCTTCCCACCCTTCCCACCCTTCCCACCCTTCCCACCCTTCCCACCCTTCCCACCCTTCCCACCCCTTGTCTGCAGAGTTGCACCTCCTCGTTTTCGTCCTCTCGTTTGCATTGCTCGTCTGACCACGCTTCCCTCCCCCCTCCCTCAACCCCCCGCCTACTCCCCCCCTTTCTCTTCCTTTCCCCCTCATCCGCAACCCCATCCGCCAGGGCGCGAACGCAACGCGGTTCCGCGAGGACATGCAGAGGCTGCGCAATGTGGTGGTGCCACGTGTCCTCACAGATCTCACCAGCACTCGCGTACGTGACTCTATAGGGTGTGATAGTAGGGAAGTGGTGAGAGCGATTACATGGACGTTCGCACCTCCAGGGGCGCATTTAGGGACGCATGCAGGAGTGCTTGCAGGGATGGGCGCAGGGAGGGAGGGACACGATTGATTGACACAGATGTACCTCTGCGTTACCCTGCTCTCGTTTTGCTTGTCTCGTTCACCCACACGCAGGCATCATGCATGCACTTTCCCTCACACGTCAACCTTCCATCTCCCTCTTTCCCTTCCCCCCACCCACCCATCCACGCCCCCCTCCTACCTCAGGTGCTGACAACGGAGTGGGTGCAGGGCGAGAAGCTGTCAGACGCACAGACGGCGGATGTGAGCAGTCTGGTGACCCTGGCGCTCAACTGCTACCTCATCCAGCTGCTCGAAACCGGCTTTCTGCACGCAGACCCGCACCCGGGGAACCTCCTCAGGACCTCCGATGGCAAGCTGTGCATCCTGGACTTTGGATTCATGACTGAGGTGAGTGACGGAAGTGAGCGATGCAGGGGGTGCGATGTGTGGTGGTGTCTCTGTGCTTGGGATTTGTGAGGCGCCTCAAAGACCTTCTCAGAACCTCCGATGGGAAGCTGTGCATTCTGGACTTTGGGTTCATGACCGAGGTGCGTGGCAGGAGGGGTGCGATGTGCGGTGGTGTCTCTGGGGTTTGTGAGGCGCCTTGAAAACCTCCTCAGAAGTGACCTCCGATGGCAAGCTGTGTATCCTGGACTTTGGATTCATGACTGAGGTGAGTGGTGCGGTGGATGATGTGAAGGGGGCGAGGTGCAGTGCAGTGCAGTGTTGTCACTGTGCTTGGGATTTGATGGTATGGGCGGAGTAGACGACGAGGGGTGTGGAGGGATGGGGAGGGGTGAGGGCAAGGATGGAAGGAAGAGCGTTGGGAGGGGTGGGTCAGTTTGCAGGGTGGCAGTTAGGTATCACTTGTTGCGCTGGTGTGGGCCGCATAGCCCCATCCCACCTTTCCCCATACTCACTCCTTTGGTGCACCCCCATCTCTTCCATTTCGCTCATCCACTCCCCCCTCACCAACCCCCTCCCATCCCTTCCCCCTCTCTTCCCACCCCTGCCCCCCCACAGGTCACGGAGCCCCAGCGCTACGCACTCGTCTCCTACATCTCGCACCTACTCAGCGCCGACTACGAGCGAGTAGCCCAAGACCTCGTGGTCCTGGGCTTCGCCCCCATCGCTTCCCCCTCCCTTCCCCCCTCCCACTCCCCCCTCTCCCCCACACAGGTCACGGAGCCCCAGCGCTACGCACTCGTCTCCTACATCTCGCACCTGCTCAGCGCGGACTACGAGCGAGTAGCCCAAGACCTCGTGGTCCTGGGCTTCGTCCCCCCGGACCTGGTCAACGAGGAGAAGACCAAGTCTGTCGTCCCGCAGCTAGCCCGCGTCATGTCTCAGATCACCCAAGGCGGCGGCGCACGCAACATCAACTTCGGGCAGGTGGCAGAGGATCTCTCGTCCATGGCGCAGGACTATGTGTTTGTGATTCCGAGTTACTTTGCGCTGATTCTGCGCGCGTTTGGCACGCTGGAAGGGATTGGGTTGGACCGGGACCCGAGTTATTCCACGCTGCAGGAGTGCTACCCGTACATTGCCAAGCGCCTGCTCACTGACGACTCGTGAGTGCGAGGCTGGGGGCTGTGGTATGGGGCGTGGGTGGATGGGTGGCTGTGGTTTGCTCTGCTCATGCTTCATTCTCTTACTCCACGCTGCAGGAGTGCTACCCGTACATTGCCAAGCGCCTGCTCACTGACGACTCGTGAGTGCGAGGCTGGGGGCTGTGGTATGGGGCGTGGGTGGATGGGTGGCTGTGGTTTGCTCTGCTCATGCTTCATTCTCTTACTCCACGCTGCAGGGGTGCTACCCGTACATTGCCAAGCGCCTGCTCACTGACGACTCGTGAGTGTGTACGGGCGACGGGCTGTGGTTTGGGGCGCGGGTGCGTGGGGAGGGTTGTGTGTGTGTGCTTCGCTCAATGCTGTTTGCTCCTTTTGTGATGCATTTACTTTCTCTGTCCTTTCCCACTTCCCCCAACCTCCCCTTGCCTTCCCTCTCCTCTTCGTCCTCTCACCCCTTCCCCCCCCATTGCCTTCGTCCCCTTCCCCACCCCCAGTCCGCGCGCCCGTGCAGTGCTACGGGACTTCCTATACGGGTCAGGGGAGCGCCTGGACGTGGCACGGGTGGAGGAGCTCACACAGAACTTCCTCTCCTTCCGCCACTCTAATCCCCCTTTCCCCCCACCACAGTCCGCGCGCCCGTGCAGTGCTACGGGACTTCCTATACGGGTCAGGGGAGCGCCTGGACGTGGCACGGGTGGAGGAGCTCACACAGAACTTCCTCTCCTTCCGCCACTCTAATCCCCCTTTCCCCCCACCACAGTCCGCGCGCCCGTGCAGTGCTACGGGACTTCCTATACGGGTCAGGGGAGCGCCTGGACGTGGCACGGGTGGAGGAGCTCACACAGAACTTCCTCTCCTTCCGCCACCTCATGGCCACGCCCCCCTCTGCCTCGCCCCACCTCGATGCCGTTGCTGTCGACGCCATCGCCTCTGCTGCTGCCGCCGGTGCCACCACTCCCGATGATGCTTCAGCTGCTGCTGACGGTTCTGCTGACAGCCCGGGTGATTTTGCCAGCACTGGGGATTTCAGGCCGGCTGTTGCTATGGCGGCGGCAGGGAGGAGAGAGGGTGTGGGTGCAATGCAAGGAGCAGCAGCAGCAGCAGCAGGAGCAGCAGCAGGAGCGGTGGCGTGGCCTGGGGTGGATGAGGGAGCGGGCGTGGTGGATCCAGTGGCATGGGAGGTGGTGCAGACGGTGCTGGCACCAGAGGGCAGTTACGTGCAAGAGCTTGTCCTCACAGAGGTTGGTCCCGCCTCCCTCGCTCTCTTTCCTCTGCTCTCTCCCTCTCTCTGCATCCTCTCACGCTCTATTCTTACCTTTTGCCATTTTTCGGAGAGCAGCACCTGCTGCGGTACACTTATGCACATCATCTCTCTTGCCTCCTCTCACGCTTCCTTTCCCCCGTCCACTCGTTCGCCGCTTCTCCCCTCCCCTCCGAATCCTTCCAGATGGCGCGCACAGTGGATGCCATGTCACGAGAGGTGACTTTTGAGTCGACTCAAAACCCTCCTCTTCCCCGCCTCTCCCCATCCCGGGTACCCATCCCCCCAGATGGCGCGCACGGTGGACGCCATATCACGAGCGGCCTTTTGAGTCGACTCAAAACCCTCCTCTTCCCCTCCTCTCCCCATCCCCCTTACCCCCCCCCCCCCCCCCCAGATGGCGCGCACAGTGGACGCCATGTCACGAGAGGCCCTAGCAGCGCTCTGGTCCGCACTCGTCGCCCGCACGCTCCTCCCAGTGCCGGCGCAGCTGCAGCAGCCGGGCACCTACCCCCTGCCGCTCCTCCTCCCGGGAGCCGTGCTGGGCATGGTGAGCGGGGACTGGCGCACGGCCAGCCTGTCAGATGACGATGTGGAGGCGCTGGGGACTCTGCGGCGCCTCTGGACGCTGCTGGCGCCGCAGCTCAGGAGCATGGAGCCTGTCGGAGGCCCGTCCTCGCCTGCAGGTGCGCTGCTCTGCTCACTGCTGCTCTGCTCACTGCTGCTCTGCTCACTGCTGCTCTGCTCACTGCTGCTCTGCTCACTGCTGCTCTGCTCACTGCTGCTCTGCTCACTGCTGCTCTGCTCACTGCTGCTCTGCTCACTGCTGCTCTGCTCACTGCTGCTCTGCTCACTGCTGCTCTGCTCACTACTGTTTTGCTCCCTGCTTCCTTGCTAACTGCTCCTCTTCTTTGTGCTGCTCTGCTCGGTGCTTACTCCCCACTCTCCCCCTGCCTTGATTCCCACCATTCAGAGGCACTCTCCTTCTTCCGGGAAGCAGCGCCGCTCATGTTCAGTGTGCTGCCAGGAGCCGCCACCACAGCAACACGCTTCCTTGTGATGCTGCTGCAGCGCCAGTTACTCCGTCTAGCAGACGACCTCGATGGGGGAGACTCGGTGCAGCAGTGGGAGGCGGACCCCTACTCCCTCGCGCGCTCCATCCGCCCCTTCTGGATGCCCCCTGCCAGCTCCTTGAGGTAGCGCCACAGCAGCAGGAGTGCGAGGCGCAGTGGCTTGGGCTCGGCTGGTGCTGAGGTTGTGGAGGTAGCAGGTTGAGAATCAGTTGAGTGGGTGTAGTGCTGCTGCTTCAGATGGATGTACATGATGAGTCTGGTGGAGGGGTGAGTAGGAGCCGGTGCAGGTCAGGGGGGATGGAACTGGATATTATTGTGGGGACTGCATATCCTGTGTTGTGGTGGAGGGTTGCAAGGAGCACTTGGCAGCAGGAAGTCTGGATTTTGTCTCGGCATCATGAAAGGTTATGGCATGAGAAGGAAGCTCAGGGCTGAGGCAGAGGATGTATCTATGTCACTAAAAATATATATCAAAACAACTCTTTGGATTTTCACAAGCATTGAAATAATGCCGAGTACGGTAGTATGGTACGGTATGTGTCTAATTGAGCAGGGTCCGATAAGTTGTTGACTTGCAAACACTGCGTAGCAAAGCTGCTGTCATCTATACCTCTACCCACCAGTCACCAATTGGGAAAAGTAATTGCTGAATACGGTACAGTAAATCGAAGTATCAAACATATGGAAATGTCTGTCACCCAACAACAAATATCCCACTATCTCTGAAACTTCGGTACGCTTGCAGCCCCAGGGCAACAAGTCCCAAATGAATACTATAAATGAAGATCATGCTCGACAAGATTAGCAAGCAGCCAGCCACAGGAAGACAACCAGCCTTAAGCGAATGTGAGCTAACCCCATGCTAGCTCGAAAACATGCCTCTACCAGCCACCCTCTGTTCAGTCCATTCCATAACCAACCACCAACCAGGTGCCTAAGATTACTGTGTGTGAGAGTGGTAAAAGGGAGGCCCGGCAGGAGGGTAGGCACAGCATGGCCTCACTATCATTCCCTACTCTTACATTATACCTATCCTCCCTCCTACCGGTGCTATGGTGTGTGCTGCTGACTGCTGCAATGTGCTTCTAGCGATACTGTTTGCTTCGCATCCCAAGAGAAGTTCAAGTAAATGTTAGGTTCTAAGAGCTTGTTTGTCCCATTCAGCTTGCACTATATTCTACCCGTTTGAACCAAACCTGGGCAAAAACTGTTGCTCATGTCTTGTACACACAAGTTCCGTTTTGTTGTTCTACGATACCATAATGTGCACACATTCTCCTTCCCATTCTCCCAGCATTCACACTCACACCACTCCTACCATGACTTGGCAAATCCAACCTACGTGCCTGTCAATAGGCACGTCTAGACACGTCACAAGTCATGCTTTTCAGAGAGAAGAGTGAGGGCTGGAAAGACGTTCAAAGGGAAAAGGTGCGTGAAAGGAATTGAGAGGTGGGACGCAAGAGAGGGCGTACCAAACGTGCGGAGGGGGGAAAGGGGGAAAGTGAGGTAGAACGAAAGGGGAGCAGCGAGAGCGACAGACAGAGGTAAAGAGAGATGCAGGAGTGGGAAGGACAGCAGTACCATGCAAGGGGGCTGGGGGCAAGATCACAAGCTAAGGGGGACCGTGTGTTCTCCACCTGTTGAAATGAGGCGGCGGCTGCTGCTGCTGTTGCTGCGCCGGCGGCGGCGGCTGCTGCTGCTGCTGCGGCGGTGGCAGGTGCCGGAAGCTAACAGGGCGGCGGAAGGAGGGGCGTTGGCCCATGCCGCCAGGGGGAGCACCAGCACCCGCACCCGGACCACCAGGACCACCAGGACCCCCCCCACCACCACCGCCCATAGCACCAGGCGCACAGCGGAACTGATGGCCTGGAGAGTCCGGGGGGGAAGGCGGCATGGGCGGCTGCATCTGGTGGTGGTGCTGGGGAGGGGGTGGGGGACCCATGCCCATGTACGGGTTCCAAGGGGGCTGCCCTCGCTGCTGCTGCTGCTGCTGCTGCTGCTGCTGCTGCTGCTGCTGCTGCTGCTGCTGCTGCTGCTGCTGCTGCTGCTGCTGCTGCTGCTGCTGCTGCTGCTGCTGCTGCTGCTGCTGCTGCTGCTGCTGCTGCTGCTGCTGCTGCTGCTGCTGCTGCTGCTGCTGCTGCTGCTGCTGCTGCTGCTGCTGCTGCTGTTGCTGGTGCGGTGGTTGCGAGGGCAGGTGGTGGGGGTGCATGGGAGGCGGCGGGTGGTGGCGGGGAGCAGCGAAGGAGATGGGGTTGTCTGGTCCCCGGTGCAGATGGGGAGGCCGCCGGTGGGGGGCTGGAGGAGGGATGGGATGGGATGGGATGGAGAGGAATGCGGGAATGAGAGTAGGGCGGACTCAGAGACGCTGCATCAACCAGGCTAGCAGGAGATTGCGACAGGGGGAGAGGAAAAGAACAAGGGAAGAGAGAACGGGGGAGAACAGATGGCGAGGGAGAGCAATCGAGCGAATCGGACAAAGAGCGAGTTGGGAGAAGAGCAGCTTACAACGTGAAGGGGAAGGAGGCCGATCCCCGTATCCTGGCCCAGGCCCATGCCCATGCGCATGCGGGTGCGCAAACCCATGTGCCTGCGCATGTGCATGTGAGCGAGGACCATCGGCCAACGGCTGAACCCGCCAGCTAAAGTGCACATTCCCGCGAGGAGGCGAGTTGGGAAACCCATGCGGCATGCCTCTCTCTAGCCCCCCCCCGCGCTCCATACCTCCTCCTCTCTCCGGTCCCCCCCCTCTCCACTCAGTGTGCATGCTCCCTTCTCCTGGCCCCCCACCCATGCCTGCCCCGTGCCCTGCTGCTGCGGGTCCCAGCCCGAACGAGTGTGCGTGCGCGTGAGCATGCCCATGTGCCGCCCGCTGGTTCGAGTGCGCATGCATGTGCGGGTGGCTGGGCGACCGGCGCAAGTGGGGAGGAGAATGGGGCATGCCAGAAGGAGGAGAGGAGTGGCCGGATGAGGATCGAGACAGAGACGGGCGGAAGGAAGGGGAGAGGGACCGGTGATGACCAGGCGCATCACCAGTAGAGCCGGACGAGCTTCGGAACGTGCGGCGTGGGGGAGGAGCGGTCATGGGAGACGCTTGAGGGGGCCGGGCGGGAGGAGGGAGCGGCGACACCGGCTGACCCTGGCTGTGGCTCGAGCCTTGCTGGACAGGAGAACGCTTCACCCCTGCACCTCCACCCGCTGCTGCTGCTGCAGCGGCGGATAGCGGTGTGTTTACAGGGGTTGTTCCAGTTGGGGTTCTTGATGCCGCAGGGGTGGTTGGAGCGCTGGCAGGAGCAGGGGGAGCAGCAGGAGGGGGGCCCATGAGGCCAGACTTGCGGGTTGGAGACCCTCCACGCTGCATCTCCTCCCCACTCGCACCCACCCTGTCCTCCGCCTGTCCCTGTGACCCCTGGCTAAGGCTTTCCTCCCTCTTCTCCGTGCTCTGCCCTTGCACGCCCCTCTGCATGCTACTCCCTCTGCCGCTCTCCCCCACAGCTGCTGCTGCTGCTGTTGCAGCAGGCCCAGCTCTAGAAACCAACGCATCACCCATGCGAGCAGCGCCAGTCGCAGCAGCAGCAGCAGCCCCAGCAGGAACGCTAGCTGCTCCTGCTACCGCTGCTGCAGCAGACATTCCTGCCCCTGCTGCTGATCCAGCTGTGGCAGCAGAAATCGGAGTAGTAAAGGACGGAGGGGGGCCCTGGGTGCTGTACGGTTTCCCAGCTTGCAGAGGCGTGAAGGGGGAGAGAGAGAAGAGCTGAGGTGGAGCGGATGGGGTGTAGGGTGTGGTTGGTGAGGTGGATAGGTGTGGTGGGGCGTTGAGACTCCTCGGGGAGGCTGGGAGAGAGATGCGGGAAGAGAGGGAGTGAGGAGGGAGAAGAGAGGAATGGGAGGGAGGGGAAGGGGGAATGGATAAGGAGAGTGTGACGAATGCATTGGAGGGCACAGCAGGGCATGGGTCGGGCATAAAGGCAGGAGAAGGCTTTAGAAAGAGGGTTTGTGTTTGCAAAAGGCGAAACACAGCAGCTACTACCATGCAGAGATGCAAGCAGGGAATACAGAAACGTGAAATCCAAAACAGCACAGCGATAGGCTGCTAGAGACGAAGGGTGTCCGGTCCGGCAGTCACCTGCAGCAAGTGCTCCTGGCGCCTGGGTGAACGAGCGCACTCTCCTGGGAGTGTGCAACCCATCCTGACTGCCCACGCCCCTCTCCTGCCCCTCCTCCTCTGCTGCCCCTGGTGCCGCCGCCGCTGCTGCTGCTGTTGTTGCTGTTGCTGCTGCGCCCGTCTCCTCTCGTGCGCGCAATGCTCGTCGCTCCACCCACGGAGCATGCGGGGCTCCCTCACCCACCTGCAGCCCTGCCAGTCGCCCTGCCACCTCCCCACGCTCCTGCTGCTGCTGCTGCTCCTGCTGCTCCTGTTGCTCCTTCTGGGAAACTGCTGTGAGCGGAGTGATCACAGGCGATTCCTCAGAAGCTACAGGCGCCACTGCTTGCCTCTGTGAAGCCACTGCTGCACCAGCAGCAGCGCCGCCAGTCGCAGCAGAAGCAGCAGAAGCAGCCGCCCCAGTCGCCGATGGAGGCAGGGGGTTCAGAGCAGGGGTGGCCAGGAGAGGCGGCAGTGCTTTCTGGGCAGTGCTTTCGGCGGCACTGCCATGCACCGGATCTGCTGCTACCCTCACAGACCCCCTCCCTTCCCCACTCTCCCTCCCACAAATCCCCATACCGCCTTTCCCTCTTTCCCCACTTCCGTGCACTTCCTCCCTCGCCTCCGCCCTGCCTATCCCTTGACCCCTCGCTCCTTCAACTCTCTCGCCGTCCCTTGTCCTGTCGGTGCTGTCTGCGTGCCGTGCCTGCCACTGCTGCTCCCCCTCCCCGCCTCTGCCTGTTCCTACAGGCCTCTCTGCCTCCTTGCCCTCCTGCCCAGATTTCCCCATCCGCATATCCTGCTGCTGCTGCTGCTGGTGTGGCTGTGGTAGTGGCATTTTCCATGGTGGCGGTGGCTGCTGTTGTTGTTGCTGCTGCTGTTGTTGCAGTTGTTGCTTCTGCTGCTGCTGCTGCTGTTGTTGCTGCTGCTGTTGTTGCAGTTGTTGTTGCTGCTGCTGCTGCTGCTGTTGCTGTTGCTGCTGCTGCTGTCGCTGTTGCTCCTGCTGCTGTTGCTGCTGTTGCTGTTGCTGTTGCTGTTGCTGTTGCTGCTGCTGCTGCTGCCCTGCCCCTACACCAGCAGCGCCAGCCCCTACGCTTGTGCCCATCCCCATCCCCACGCCCATCCCTGCCGCAAACCCTTGCAACCCACGTACACCTTCCGCTCCCTCGCCCAAGCCTCTTCCCCCTCCACCCATCGGCCCTTGCTGCACGTGCGCAGGTGGGGGGAAGTGGCAGGGGAACCAGTTTCCATTTCCCCTGGATTGCTGCTGGGGGGCGGAAGGACCCCCCTGCATGCCATGGGCAAAGGGGGGCGGGAACTGGGGCGGGTTCATATGGGGGAAAGGCAGAGGCGCCAGGGGAAGCGGGGCCTGAGGCGGCTGGAGAGGAGGGGGCATTGTGAGTGGCCCCGGGGGCTTGCTTGGGTGGCTTGCAGGAGGAGCAGCGCTAGCAGCAGGAGGCGCAGGCGGAGGAGGAGGAGCAGATGGAGCAGGGGGGGCGGAGAGGTGAGGCAGAGGGGGAGGAGAGGCGGAAGGAGGGGGTTGCGCCCCCCCTGGACTCATTTCCATATCCATGTCTGTAGGGGATCCAGGAGGGAGCGGAGGGGGGGAAGGGGGAGGGGAGGATGGGAGCGGGGGCGGCGAGGGCGGTGGGGAGGACGGAGGCGGAGGTGGGGGGGGCATAGGAGGGGGCGGCGCAGTGGGGGGCGGTGGCGGCGCTGCTGTTAGCGCTGCTGCTGCACCTGGAGGTACTGCAGACAGTGTCCCGTGACCTGTAGCATCCCCTGCTGCTGCTGCTGCTGCTGCCCCTCCAGAGGCAGTCCTGTCCGCGGCTGCTGACGGATGGGCTAACATCTGCCCTGATGATGCTACTGGCACTGGCAAACCCACCCCTGCTGGCCCTGTTACTCCCGCTCCTGCTGCTACAGCTGCTACAGCTGCCACAGCTGCTCCTGCTCCAGCTGCTGCTGGCGCAGCTGCCTCTGCCAATCCAGCAGCAGGGAGTGCACGCCCCACAAATCCCTGCTCTGACTTGCCAGCAACAGACGCCTCCACAACACCACCAGCTCCTGTGAACTTACCGTGGGAAGGTGGATACTGGGAGAATACACGGCCGCTGCCCCGTGCCCCACTGCCCCCAGCACCGCTATCCATCAGGACAACGCCAGGCCGCGGCACTCCCGAGGCGGCAGCAGCAGCAGCAGCCACCGCGCTGGCTGCAGCAGAGGCTGCAGAGGCGACTGCTGCTGCCACCGCTGCTGCTGCACCAGTAAACGCGGACCCCTGTTGCTCCCCAGGGACAGCCCTTGTAAGGAAACCGGGGGGGATGATGCCAGCACCAGCAGCAGCAGCAGTAGCAGAAAGCAGCGATTCTGATTCACCTCCCTTGCCCACTTCACCCTGTGCCCTCTCCGCTCCTTCACAGCCCCCCGCCTGTCCCAGCCCCGCCCCGGCTCCTCCAGCAACCTCCTTACTCTGTAGCAAAGCAGCTTCTGACGAGTACAGTTGCACAGCAGAGGCGGACACTTGCAAGGGGAATATCCCAGGCCCAGATGCAGCAGCAGCAGCAGCAGAAGCAGCAGTGAAAGCGGAGGGAGCGGCAGCGCCTTGCAAGCCGAGAGGGCTCCTTTGCATATCGTAATGGGCGGAGCGGGAGCGAGGGAGAGGGAAGTCAGAGCGGAGCGGATCCGACCCTGAAGTGCTTGCAGCTGCACCTGTGGTCGACGCTGCTGCAACCGCTGCTGCTGCCACCGCGGCAGCACTAGGCGCGGCTGCTTGAGCCTCGGCGTCCCCGAGTTTTGCGGTGAGAAGGCGAGCCAGGGCGAATGTGGCGTTGCTGCGCTCATGGGACGGTGGGAGAGATGCGCATCACAAGCCGATGAGTGAATGCAACGCGGAAAATAAACGGCAGGTGAAACAAGGAAACAAGGCAACGGGCACAGCACGTACAGAGTCTCCCAACCACAGACCCCACCTCCCTTCTCAGCCACGACTCAACCACACAGCACAGGACAGCGTGCACAGTACACAATGCACACCCATCCACCATCCACACCACAGCCATACCACACCAATCCCACACCACACCCATCCCACCGCCCATCCCACCACCCATTCCACCACCCATTCCACCATCACCCCAGACACACCTGCCATATTCGTTCATGACAAGCCCATCCATCTCCCTCAACGGATCATCCAGCGCTCTCTCAGACCGCGACGGTCGCCTCAGCTGCCGATCCGAGTTTATCATCGGCACCAGCATGTGTGCTCCCACTCCCTGTCCCCCTCCCCCTGCCCCCCCCTCCCCCTTGTGATAACTCTTGTGTGGATGGGCGAAATTCCCGTGGTGGTGCGACTGCTGCGCCCCTGCCCCTTGCTCCTGCCCATGCGCCCCTCCTTCGCCTCGCTGCTCCCCCCCCTGCCCGTACGCGGGAACTTTGAACTCCACCCCTCGATTCCTCCCACCCTCCTGCCCCTGCCCTTGTTCCTGCCCGTGCTGCTGCAGCTGCGGGTCATAATTCCCCGGGGGGCGCGCCTCCTGCTCCTCCTGCTCCCTCTCCCCTGCTCCGCCTCTTGTTGCAGCTTGGGCTTGCAGGTGGGAGGAGGGCGGGACAGGCAGGCTTGAAAGCTGGTGGTCGCGGTTGCGCGCCTCAATCTGGTCTATGTAGTGTGCTAGCACCTCTTCTGCCAGCACCTGCCTGTGCTTCCACAGACGCAGGACCTGCAGGCGAAGGGGGGAAGTATAGGTGGGAGGGTGGGACAGGCAGGGCTGAGAGCTGGTGGTCGCGGTTGCGAGCCTCAATCTGGTCTATGTAGTGCGCTAGTACCTCTTCTGCCAGCACCTGCCTGTGCTTCCACAGACGCAGGACCTGCAGGCGAAGGGGGGAAGTATAGGTGGGAGGGTGGGACAGGCAGGGCTGAAAGCTGGTGGTCGCGGTTGCGAGCCTCAATCTGGTCTATGTAGTGCGCTAGTACCTCTTCTGCCAGCACCTGCCTGTGCTTCCACAGACGCAGGACCTGCAGGCGAAGGGGGGAAGTATAGGTGGGAGGGTGGGACAGGCAGGGCTGAGAGCTGGTGGTCGCGGTTGCGAGCCTCAATCTGGTCTATGTAGTGCGCTAGTACCTCTTCTGCCAGCACCTGCCTGTGCTTCCACAGACGCAGGACCTGCAGGCGAAGGGGGTAAGTATAGGTGGGAGGGTGGGACAGGCAGGGCTGAGAGCTGGTGGTCGCGGTTGCGAGCCTCAATCTGGTCTATGTAGTGCGCTAGTACCTCCTCGGCCAGCACCTGCCTGTGCTTCCACAACCGCAGAACCTGCAGGCGAAGGAGGAGGTATGGGTGGAGCGAGAAGGGGAGGAGCAGGAACGGGGGGGTAGATGAGGCAGAGCAGGAGAGAGGGAAGATAAGATAAGATCAGCCACGAGCGCTTCGTTCTTTCGTTTGGCTCGAGGAACGATGCCTACCACAATCATGCTTCCATCCACAACGCCTACCTACCTACCATACAGCACAATCACCTTCCCCGAATCATCACCAATCATCCTCATCCACCAGCAACTTATCATCAACAACAGATCATCAGCACGATTCCTCTAACACCAGACCAGCCCGCCAACCAGCATCCATCACCCCGACAATGATTCAGTAAATGGATGACGCACGCAGCAACGCACCTTGATGCATTGGCGGCGGTTCTCGTGAGCAGCAGGGCCGGCAGGGGCAGCAGCTGTGACAATGCGTAGCAAGGCGTCCTTCACCAATTCCGGATACACTGCTGGTGGCCCACCTGGTGCCCGTGCAGTTACAGGGTTACCAGTATTGTACAGGTGGGAGGGAAGGAAGCATAAGAGGAGAAGGTGAGAGAGGCTGGACTGGAAGCTTGGTGAAGCTGGGAGAGAAGCGAAATCTAGGGCTCGAGAACGAGGGAGGAAGGAGGAACGTGAATGCTGAAACAGGCTGTGCGTTGCATTTGAAATGTGGGAAATCAGATGCACGCGCTGCTCGTGTATGTTCGATGACGACATACCCTTGCCTTTCCATGTGCTTTTGCACTGACCTGTGCACGCGGCTTTGCAGAGACTAAAGAGGTGCGGGGCGGACTTGCCTTTGAGGTGCGAGCTCTGGGTGATGGAGTCGACGAGAAAGAAGAGGTCGACCTTGCGGTGCATGCTCATCTCGTTCTCCAGCCGTGACACCACCATCTCCATCACCTGCTCGCACCCATGCATGCACACATGCACACACATGCACGCACATGAACACACATGCAGGCACATGCACGCACATGAACACGCATGCAGGCACATGCACGCACATGCACACGCATGCACACATGCACGCACATGCACACATGCACGCACATGCACACATGCACGCACATGCACACACATGCACACATGCACACACATGCACACACATGCACGCACATGCACACATGCACGCACATGCACACACATGCACACATGCACACACATGCACACACATGCACACTCATGCACGCACAAGCACACACATGCACGCACATGCACACACATGCGCATGCACACGCACACGCACATGCACGCACATGCGCATGCACATGCATACACGGGGATGCACTCGTGCCCGCATGTGCATGCAAAACGGTAACACACAGACATTCGCGCATGTGCACATACACGCACACCCGCACATGCATGGACCAGTTCAATAAGCCCGAGGCACAAATATAAGGCCGGATGCATGGGCATTCATGCCCGGGATTGACACTGGCGAATCACGAGCATGCATGGGCCTAAATTCAGGGGGATAATTACACTATGTGTTCCACAGCCATGCACATACTTGAAGGAAGGGAAAGACTGGGGCGGAAGGAGGGTGGGGCGGGAGGAGAGAAGGTGGAGTGGAGGAACGATGAATGAGCTGCAGAGGGGTACGAATAAAAGGGTTCACAACAGCAGCAAGGCAGACAGAGTCGCACCTGGTCTGCAATCCCAAGGCAGGCGCATGCCAAAGCGTGCCGAGTCATGCGACCAATGCTCTCCTTGGTGCGAGACAGCGTTTCTAGCATCCCCCCAAACGTATCCCTCATCACTGCGGACTCAAGCTCACTCCCCGCACCCACACCCGCACTACCACCACCCACACCACTCCCTCCCGCACCCCCTCCTCCTCCCCCTCCCGCCCCTCCTCTTCTTCCACTGCTCCCCGGCTCTTCCCCTTTCCCATCCGTATCTTCTGCCCCTCCCGCCCATGCCACACCATCCCTTGCATCACCGACGGCCCCTGCACCTGCAGCACTCCCCCTGCCCTTCCACCCCTCCGCTCCATCCTCCCCATCCCCCTGCCCACTCCCACCCTCCTGCCCCTCGCCCATCCCAGCACCCGCACCCCCTCGCCCTTCCACTGCCCTCACCTCCCCACCCGCACCTCCTGCCTCGTCTCCCTCTTTCTCATCCCCAGCAACCCCTGCAGCACCACCGCTCCCACCCAAACCGTCCCCTGCCGGTCCTGCATCGCCCACTCGCCTGGGGGAACCCACGCCCATACTGAACCCAGGGGGGAAACCCCCAGCAGGCTCCCCCGTTGCATTATCAGGGCCATCAGCAGGCATGGCAGGGAAAAGAGATGCAGAGGCACCTGCAGCGGCGGCGGCGGTAGGAGACACAGTGGAAGGAGACGCCGGGAAAGGGAGCGGCGGCGCCGCGAACGAGGTTGGTGGGGGGGCGAAACCAGGCGGAGGGGGGGGAACGCCAGGGGGAAAGATGGGTGGAGGGAAGATGGGAGGCGGCAGTAGAGAGGGGGCAGAGGCGGAGGTCAGAAGCGCCTTCTTTGCATTGGCGGCGGTTTTGAGAAGATCTCGCATGCTTGGCTGGGAGGAGGCGAGCAGCGCAGCAGCAGTACCAGGCACAGGCGCTGAACCAAGCCCAGAGGTAGGGGCAGAAGCAGCGGAGGGTTTAGGAGCAGTAGTGGTAGCAGTAGGGCCGGTTGGCTTAGGGAAGCTTGCTCTGAAAGGCCGAGCGGGGACGGGTCCCTCGTAAGGCGCCTGCAGCTTCGGCCTGACAAGGAAACCACAGGAAACACAGAACGCAAGCGCCACAACGTCTGCTACCAGCGCAAGTGCAAAAGGTAACAACTTGCGCGCAAACGGTGACTAGTGGAAAACGGTAGCAAGCAGTGGCAAGTGGTAACAAGCAGTGGGAAACGGTAACAGTAATTGGCGAGAACACACCTGTCTCCTTCCCTAAGCCCGTTGCACTCCAACAACCGACCCTGGGCCTCTGCTGCTGTTGACGGCCCCACTCCTCTCCTCCCTGCCGCGTGCAATGGCCCTGGCCCTCTGCCCCCCTGCCCATGCACCCTCTGCCCTGCCCGCTCCCTCACCCCGTCTCTCACACCACCAGGGGCCACTCCTCGCCTCTCCACCTTGCTCCTGCCCCCCACTACCTCCACTTGCTGATCCTCCTCCCCCACCTCCAGAACCTCCGACCCAGCTGAGTCTTCAGACGACGCATCCCCCTCCTCCTCCTCCTCCTCCTCCTCTTCATCCTCCTCATCCTCATCCTCCTCCTCCCCGTCCTCGTCTTCCCCTTCCTTCTCATCATCCTCTCCCTCTCCCTCCTTGCTCTCGTCCTCACCCTGCTCTTTCCCACGTCCCTCCACAGCCAGTTGTCTGCCCCTATCACCACCCACGTGCCCCTTTCTTCTAGTCCGGGTGCTGATTCCCCCTTCCCCCTCACCTGCCCCACTCCCTGTCTCCCTCCCATCCTTCAAACCATCATAACCCTTCCCAACCATCTTCTTTCTCACTCCCTTACCCGCTTCTCCCCCATCCCCCTCGTCTCCCACCCCCCTCCGCAAACTGCTACTCTTGAACCCACCAAGCCCTTGCACCCGTCCCTCCTGTCCCACCCCTTTCTTCCCTCCACTCACCCCCTTCCCTCTCACACTCTCCCCTTCATCCGCCTCCCCACCCCCACCGTCCGACCCCCCTCGCAGCAACCTAGACCTCACCACCACATCACCCCTCCCCTCTGCCCCATCCTTTCCTCGTTTCTTCCCAGGCCCATTCACCCCTGCTCCTTGCTCCCCACTCCCACCCATCTCCCCAGGCGCCTTTCCCCATGCACCTTTCCCCCCTGCTGTCGCTTTCATCCCCCTGGGAGACACAAGATTCATCGACCCCCCTGCAGTACCCGAACCAGAGGAGCCAGCTAGAGCCGACGCAGCAGCAGATGCAATCCCGCCGCCACCAGCGCCGGCAGCGGCAGCGGCCGCAGCGGCAGCGGCCGCAGCGGCAGCAGCAGCAGCACGCATGGCGGCTTCTCGCGTCTGCTCGTCCATCTGGCCCCTCTCAGCTTCTAACGTGTGTTGTAGCTGCTGCAGAAGATCCGTGAGAGAGGATGACGGGCCAGCCGCAGCAGCAGCAGCAGCAGCAGCAGTAGCAGCAGCAGTAGCAGCTCCCGCTGCCTGTTGCTGTGCTGCCACTCTCCCCTTCCTCTCCACCTGCTCCCTCACCTGCTGCTGCTGCTTCTGCACGCGCCTCTGGTTCCTCCTCTGCTGCTCCTGCTGCTGCTCTTCCTGCTCCCTGCGCAGGGCTTTCTGACTAGCCGGCAGAAGTTGCAGCGTGCCTCTCTCTAGCAGCATCTGCTGATAACGCCGAGTCCAATACGGAAACGCTCTTCCCACCACCTGCCCCCCTTGCTGCTCTTGCACCGCACTGTAACCCTTCCCACTCACCTTTCTCCTCTTATACACCCTCAAATCCCCCACAAACTCCCGCCTCACGGCCCCTGCACCAAGCACCGCCCCCTCACACACACTTAACTCAACCTTAACATACTCGCCCCCAGATTCCCCTCCTGCCACCACACTCATCCCCACTTGCACCGCTCTGCCTGCTCCCTCTTCCCCATCCCCCTCGCCCAGCAAGTTCATCTGCCCAAGCTCCTTCCAGATCTCCTCTGAGTCTCGCCCTCTCCACGCCCTGGGACTGGGCCGTTGGGCACCTGCACCTGCGCCTGCTGCACCACCACTCGCACCACCTCCTGCTGCCCTGGAACCGTCCCCTGCTCCGGCTGTTCCTCCCCCTCCTCCTCCTCCTGCTGCTCCTGCTGCCACCGTCCCACCAGTCCCCTTAATCAGCCCTTTCCCACCGTGCTTTCTGCCCTCCTCAGCAACCTCTGTCCCAGCACCATCCCACCGTGCCTTCCTCTTCATGCCCACGAGCGATTCACCCACGGGACTCTTCCCTGCTTGCCCTCCAGGACCACCCACCTGCCGCCCTCCCACGTCCCCCCTCGCTTCTGCCTTGCCCCTGCCTTGCCCCTGCCCCGGTCGCCTCATCACCACCCCCTCTTTCTCCAGATCCTTCCTCCCCCGTTCCATTCTCGCGTCTTTCAGCTCTTTCTCCCTTGGCAGAGGTCTCTTTTCGCCTTCCCTCAACTTGTCCACCCCTCTCCTGCCTTCTCTCGACCCTTGTTCCCTCGCCCCTTGTTCCCTCACCCCTTGTTCTCTTCCCCCTTGTTCCCTCACCCCATGCTCCCTCACCCCTTGTTCCTTCTCCCCTTGTCCCCTCAAACCTTTCTCCCTCGCCCCCTCCACCCCCACTTTCTCCTCACTCTCCTTCTCCACCCCACTGCCTTTCTCTTCTCCCTTGCCCTCCCTCTCCCTCCCAACCTCTCGCCCAGAACCACCCACCGCCCTCTCCGCCTCTCTGGCCTGGTTTAGAGGCGCCTCAAAACTCCTCTCCCCCTCTCTGGCCTGCGAGCCTTGTGCCTTCTGCAGCACCTCAAGCCCTTTCAGTGCTCTCCTCTCTCCCGCCCCTCCCTTCTGCCCCCCCTGCAACAATGCCTGCACGCCACTCTTCCCTCCCTCTCCCCTCCCTTCCCTCTCCAGCTCTTTTGCCTTCCCTACACTCAACCGCGTCTGCCTCTCCTCCCCTTGACCAGACTCACGGGAAAACGCAGCACCATCAGCACCAGCACCAGCAGCACCGCCAGCACCAGCGCTAGCAACACCAGCAGCAGCAGCAACCGGCGCCACAGCAGCACCAGCAGCGGAGGCAGCTGCAGGGGCTTTCACCCACCCGCCCGCGCCCTGCACTCTCACCGCTCCCAGTATCTCAATCGCAGGCCGCTGCTCCAGCCTCGCCCTCCCATCCCTGCCCCTCGCCTCCTCCTTCTCACCCGCATCCCTCCCACTCATCTCCTCCGCTTTTCCCCCCTCCACCGCCTTCAATTCAACCGCCACGTGACTCTCTACAGTCTCCTGAACCACAACCTGTACCAGCTCCCCACCAGTACGCGCATCTCCTCTGCTTCCGTCTGTAGACACGTCCACTTGGACCGTCGCCACTGCCACAGATAGCCTTTCCATCGTCCCTGCAGCAATCTCCGTCTGGCTGCTTTCCGCCACAGCCCGACCTGCCTTCTCCTCCACTCCCACCGGAACTCTCTTACTCGCACTTTCAGCAGCAAATGCCACCTCCTTGACGCCCACAATCCCTTCTCCACCCTCCTCCTTCACCGCGCCTTCACACTTTCCCTCCTCCTTCTGCTCGCCCAATTCCCCATCCGCCTTCACACCAACTTCTGGCAAAGCCTCCGCCTTCTTATGCCCTTCCCCCACCATTGCAACCTCTCTCTCTCCCACTCCTCCTCCTCCTCCACTCTTCTTTTCCTCGCCCACCGCTGCACCACCATCCTCAACAACCCCCTCCCCATCTTCCCCATCCTTCCCTCCAACCCCCACTCTCCTACCACCGTTCAAAACAGCTTCTATAACACTCGCCGCCAGGCCCTCACGCCCGTCCCCACTCTCCCCCGCTTCCTCCCCGCCCGCCTCAAGCCCCGCCCCCCCATCTCCCGCCCCATCTCTCCTCTTCTCCGCTGCGCCAACATCCCCCAGCTCTTCCAGCCGTTTCCGTTTCCGCCACGCGGAGTTAAGAATATCCGGCCCCACAACGTGAAAATCCTTCACAATGCCCCCCCCAGCGTCTACTCCTCGCATCCCCAACCCCTCGTCATCCTCCGCTCCCTCCCCACTCCGCCCCTCTCGCTCCCCGTTTCCCAGCAGCGCCTCTGTCGGAAATCTTCCCCCTTCGCCGTTTTCCAAGGGGCGGGTAGCTACTGGGGAGGTCCCCAGTGCACCAACCGCATCCTCGCCCTCCCCCTCCCCCTGCCCCATATCTTGGCTTGCCTCCCTGCCTGGACCAGCCTGGGCTAATCCCGGCGCACCTGCAGCGGCGGCAGCTGCGTCCCCTGCATGCTCGGGCTGCGCTCTAGGGTCAGCAGAGTCTGCGCTTGCAGCAGCGGCCTGGTCTGGCTGCTGCAGCACAAAGGAAAAGCACGGGAGAGGGGTGGGGGGGAGCAGAAGGGCGGGTGGGAAGGAGGGGAGGACTATGGTTGCAAGCAGATAGGTGGAGATAAAATCACAAGAAAAACAACCCGCTGGAATCCTAACACGCTTAAAGCCCTTCTTGACCCACCTGTGCAGCAGCTACAACGTCGTCTGCGCCCCCCGACCTCTCCCCCACCGCCTGTGCCGGCCCCGCCGCGCCCCCCTGCTCCCCCTCCGCCTGGCCTTCCTTCCGCCTATCCTGTATCTCGCACATCATTGCCAGCCCCGTCGAGAAGTCCGCCGATACTCGTCTGGCGGTCGGCGCAGTCAGCTGCTCGCGCAGTTCCGGGGAAAAGGGGGTGACATCCGCGGGATTGCACGCGCGGCTGCGCGGGTGGGGTCGGAAACATAGGGCGAGGAGGGGAGAGGGGAGTGGAGGGTGGGGGTAGAAGGGAGAGGAGGAGGCGGAGGGGGGGGGATGGTTAGATACGAGGCTCTGGGGTGATTGGTCTTGCCATTCAGGAGGGAAAAGGACGAGTGGCTCAACTGGCAAATGGAGAATTCAGCAAAGTTTTGATCATACGTGCATCCCATCCCACATGCCGTCCTACGAGCGACATACGAGTTCCCAGAACGAGCTGAAAGGATGTGGAGGGACTCACAATTGCCCGGATGGGAAGAAGGTTACATAGACCTTGTTTGGCTTATATTTCAATTTCACATCAGCTTTCTGTGCTTCCTCTGCGCTTATGACCTGTGGGACAGGTGAGAGGGAGCGTGACGTAGGGTGGAGGATTCGAGAGTGAGTACGACATATGAGAGAAGCAGAGGGTGGGGAGAGGCGCTGATTGGCCGAAACTGACGGCCCGACCGGAATCCACCGGTCAAGCGTCAGGTTGCAACGGATACGCTCCTAACGATCCCCCACGAGCATTTTCGGTGTTACGACATTCCTTCATGCCAAGCCGCGCGACTCTACGGCGTCGACAGCCAGCCGGATTCGTCGACAGCCGTCAGAATCTGACCGTAACGAGCGAAACGGACGGGGAGCTTGCGCAGTAAGATGCTACGGGCAACGAACGATCTGGAACCAAGAGAGGCGCGCGAGATTGAAACGTGAAGTCCCTTCGGAGGAGACGCATTAATCACTATTGTGCTCCGACTATTGAAGCGACCTTACGATTCGCAAACTAGTTAAGATCCGAAAGAAACGATGCGCAGGTTCTGCTCGGAGGTACTAAGACGAAGAATAGACGAGCGGGGAAGCGAGGAAGGAACGCGAGAGAGCGAGTGAGCGAGTGAGCGGGACCTTAGCGGGCCAGGGCTGGAATCCCTTGACTTTGGCGAGCACGAGATCTCCCTCCTTCACGTCGGCTATAACTTTCTTCTTAGCCGGAGGCATGGCTGCTGATCGAGTTTACGACATGGTAGGGTGAACTGAACGTGCGGATCGCAACCGCGATCTGGTTACCAGATCCGCGCCAAAAATGAGCCTACGAGCAGGTGAGGATTGGCAGCAAGCATCTTGATTCCTAAAGCGCTACGTGCGAGACGGCAACAACGGCATAGCTGGCTGGCCGAAGCGCCTTGGGTGCGAGATTAGGGCATGGAGGATTCGTGACGTCAGAGGGTTTGAAGAGTGATGGATGGATGGGAGGGGGGGTGGGTCTGGCTGCGGGCATGTGGGATGGGGGAGGAAAGAGCGGGGCGGAAGGGCAGAAAGGAAAGCGGAAGGGAACGAGGGAAATGCGGAAGAGCACGGGACGCGCAGATGGAAGGGGACCCACTCGATTTTCCGCCTTCATCGGGGAGAGCGAATCTGGCTGGATTTAACTCCCAGTTGATCTCGCTAGGAGTTGCTTCGATTGGAGATATGTTGAAAAATGTTGGAATTTTATGAAAAGAGAGAATGTGGTGTAGTCATATTTTTTTGCTTTGACCTTTATGGTCTTGTGAGATACATTTGTTGAATTCAAAGCATACTATCTTCGTCTGTACCTGGCTTTACCATACTCCCCTGGTGCAGTTCAGCAAGAGAAATCAATCCAATAAAAATGAACTGACAAGGCCCCGCACCACAACCTGACAACATTGACATGTAGGGTGCAGCTCTCTGAGTTTGGGCTTCACTCTTTCATGGGTACATAGGCAAACAGCATCACAGCAGCACTTGGTTTGGTTGGGATGTTCTTTGCTACGTCTAGAAGATAAATACTACGGTATAATTTATTTGTACAGCAGAAAAACCTTACAAACACGCAACAGTTGAAAAACAAAAAACTCAGCCCACCAAAAAGAAAACCAGGGAAACCGATGGTAAGAAAAAACTTTACAAATAACTATTACCGTATCAGCACATTAAAGCCCGAGTCTAGAATGGCAAGGGTTCATAAATACTGAACTTGAAAAGGGTTGCGCGAAGGTTTACGAGAAGAAATTTTGCCGGAGGCAGGTGGCGAAGGCGGAGTGCTCCACAGTGTATCGCAAATCAACCTTCAACTTCAAGAAACTTGAACAAACACTAACGACAAAACCAAACCCAACCACACTCACGCAGCTCACAACCCAGAGTTTCGCCAAGTCCACAAGCGCACTCTTGGAGCAGGCTGAGAAAAGCGTGCGAAGTACCGGATACTTAGAACATCACTGTTAGGAAACTAAGTATCCAGACTAAAATAGCTAGGTATAACATGTGAGAATATATACTTTTATGGCGGAATCGAGAGGAATCCGAGGACCGAGGGAGGGAATGTGGCGCGAATGCGAGTGTGAAGCACGGAGATAAAAGGCGGCACGAGATGAGAAATTAGAGCGTTGTCGACCTCGCTTCCCCCGTCCGTCGATCTCGCATCCACCGTCCGTCGCCCTCGCTTCCCCCTTCCGTCGCCCTAGCTTCCCCCATCCGTCACCACAGCTTCCCCCATCCATCGCCCTCGCTTCCCACTCCCATCACCCTCGCTTCCCCCGCCCATCGCCCTCGCTTCCCCCGCCCATCGCCGCCCATCGCCGTAGCTTCCCCCGCCCATCGCCCTCGCTTCCCCCTCCCATCGCCCTCGCTTCCCCCTCCCATCGCCCTCGCTTCCCCCTCCCATCGCCCTCGCTTCCCCCTCCCATCGCCCTCGCTTCCCCCGCCCATCGCCCTCGCTTCCCCCTCCCATCGCCCTCGCTTCCCCCTCCCATCGCCCTCCTTCCCCCTCCCATCGCCCTCGCTTCCCCCTCCCATCGCCCTCGCTTCCCCCTCCCATCGCCCTCGCTTCCCCCTCCCATCGCCCTCGCTTCCCCCGCCCATCGCCCTCGCTTCCCCCTCCCATCGCCCTCGCTTCCCCCTCCCATCGCCCTCGCCTCCCCCTCCCATCGCCTCGATTCCCCCTCCCGTCGCCCTCGCTTCCCCCTCCCGTCGCCCTCGCTTCCCCCTCCCGTCGCCCCCGCTTCCCCTGCCCATCGCCCTCGCTTCCCCCTCCCATCGCCCTCGCTTCCCCCTCCCATCGCCCTCGCTTCCCCCTCCCATCGCCCTCGCTCCCAACTCCCATCGCCCTCGCTTCCCCCTCCGGTCGCCCTCGCTTCCCCCTCCCGTCGCCCCCGCTTCCCCCGCCCATCGCCCTCGCTTCCCCCTCCCATCGCCCTCACTTCCCCCTCCCATCGCCCTCGCTTCCCCCTTCCGTCGCCTTCCTCGCTCCCATCGCCATCTTCCCCTTTGCTTGTTTCCCCTGCTCATTCTCGACCCCTTTGCTTGTTTCCCCCTGCTCATTCTCCTTCCCCCCGCTCACTCTGTTTCCCCTGCTCATTCTTCCCCTTTGCTTGTTTCCCCCTGCTCATTCTCTTCCCCCCAGCTCACTTTGTCTCCCCTGCTCATTCTCTTCCCCTTTGCTTGTTTCCCCTGCTCATTCTCCTCCCCCTGGCTCACTCTGTTTCCCCCTGCTCACTCTCTTCCCCCCGGCTCACTCTGATTCCCCCTGCTCATTCTCCTTCCTCTTTGCTTGTTTCCCCCTGCTCATTCACTTCCCCCCGGCTCACTCTGTTTCCCCCTGCTCATTCTCCCCCCCCCGGCTCACTCTGTTTCCCCCTGCTCACTCTCTTCCCCCCGGCTCACTCTGATTCCCCCTGCTCATTCTCCTTCCCCTTGGCTTGTTTCCCCCTGCTCATTCTCTACCCCTTTGCTTGTTTCCCCCTGCTCATTCTCCTCCCCCCCGCTCACTCTGTTTCCCCTGCTCATTCTTCCCCTTTGCTTGTTTCCCCCTGCTCATTCTCTTCCCCCTGGCTCACTTTGTCTCCCCTGCTCATTCTCTTCCCCTTTGCTTGTTTCCCCCAGCTCATTCAGTTCCCCCCGGCTCACTCTGTTTCCCCTGCTCATTCTCCTCCCCCCGGCTCACTCTGTTTCCCCCTGCTCACTCTCTTCCCCCCGGCTCACTCTGTTTCCCCCTGCTCATTCTCTTCCCCCCTGCTCACTCTGTTTCCCCCTGCTCATTCTCTTCCCCCCTGCTCACTCTGTTTCCCCCTGCTCATTCACTTTCCCCCTGCTCACTCTGTTTCCCCCTGCTCATTCTCTTCCCCCCGGCTCTCTCTGTTTCCCCCTGCTCATTCTCTTCCCCCCTGCTCACTCTGTTTCCCCCTGCTCACTCTCTTCCCTCCTACTCGCTTTGTTTCTTTCTGTTCACTCTATTTTCCGCTGCTCAATCTGTTCCCCCTTTCACTCACCCCCATTTCCAACCTCGCAGGGTACAAGTCCCAGCACCATGGCCCAGGGTTTATTGCATGCAGTGTAGCAGAGACTAGAGTGGGTATAAAACATTACATTTCCAAGCTGTCTTCTTCGTGTTGATAGTCAGTTGTTCCCTAAAAAAAAAAAAAGTACTTTCTCTGTTGCACTTTTTTTGTAGTGGTCATGTGCATGGCTGCTCATAAGCTCAGGGTTTGTATTGTATTACCGTGTAACAAAGCATCCACCATGAATACATGGCATGGCTGGTTATTGTGGTACTATCAAACACCAACATCACCACAACCAATTGCATAGAGGGCCTGTACAAACACAAACTAGCGCGTAGGGAGGGGGGAGCCGCGCGGGGAGAAGTGGGGAAAGCAGCTCGTCAGGAAGGGGAATGCGAGCGCGCATGGAAGGGGGGAAGCTGCGCGTAGGAAAAGAGGGAAAGGGAGGGCGGGGTGAAGGGGGAAAGCAGATTGAGGGAAGGGGGGACACCGCATAGGGACGGAGGGTAAAACAGCATAATCTAGAGGCGTGGAGAGAAGGAAGGCGCGGGAGGGATAGTCTAGAGGGAGGGAAGCGACGGGGTGCGACGGCAGGGACCAGAATGATGAGAGCGACAAGAGACACGATAGCGACGAGAGCGACGAGAGCGGAAGGATGAACGGGAGAAGGGGAAGCGGAGGGGAAGACAAGGGGGAAAAGGGTGGGAGAAACATGGGGGGAAACGGAGGGCAGGACAAGGGGAAAGTGAGGGAGGGACAAGGGGAAAAACGGAGGGCAGGGCAAGGGCAAAGTGAGGGAGGGACAAGGGGAAAAACGGGTGAATGAGCCGGGCGCCAATTCACGTGTCAGTGTGGCTGCCAGCTGGCATATGTGATGTCCGGCTGGCCGTGTTTCTGTAAGGCGACGCGCAGGGCGCGGGCGGCAGGGTTCCCCATGGCAGCTGGGCACACACACACCAGGGTTTCCAGTGGGGTGGGGGGTGAGGGGAGGGGAGAGGGGGAAGGTGGAAGGGGGAAGGGGCAAAGGATTTGCCGTTGGATGCGAGGGGGAGGGGAGAGGCGAGAGGCATGAGGAGAGTGGTATAATGAAATATAGCCTAATCATGCACCCAGCACCTAATAAGGGGGTGGAGGGGAGAGGGAGGGGTGGGTGGGGGGGAAGGGGGAAATGGTGGAGCGGGGAAGGGGCGGATATTGTGATTAGTGCATGGTTCACAGTGCATGAGGCATGAGGCACGTGGAATGGTGCATGGTGCATTGGGCATACCGTTTTGAGAGGGGAAAGAGATGAGGGGCTGAGAGGGAAAGGAGGAGAGGGGCTGAGACGGAAAGGAGGAGAGGGGCTGAGAGGGTAAGGAGGAGAGGGGCTGAGACGGAAAGGAGGAGAGGGGCTGAGAGGGTAAGGAGGAGAGGGGCTGAGAGGGAAAGGAAGAGAGGGATTGAGAGGGAAAGGAGGAGAGGGGCTGAGAGGGAAAGTAGGAGAGGGGCTGAGAGGGAAAGGAGGAGTGGGGCTGAGAGGGAAAGGAGGAGAGGGGCTGAGAGGGAAAGGAGGAGTGGGGCTGACAGGGAAAGGAGGAGTGGGGCTGAGAGGGAAAGGAGGAGAGGGGCTGAGAGGAAAAGGAGGAGAGGGACTGAGAGGGAAAGGAGGAGAAGGACTGAGAGGGAAAGGAGGAGAGGGGCTGAGAGGGAAAGGAGGATAGGAGCTGAGAGGGAAAGGAGGAGAGGGGCTGAGAGGGAAAGCAGGAGAGGGACTGAGAGGGAAAGGAGGAGAGGGGCTGAGAGGGAAAGGAGGAGAGGTGCTGAGAGGGAAACGAGGAGAGGGACTGAGAGGGAAAGGAGGAGAGGGGCTGAGAGGGAAAGGAGGAGAGGGGCTGAGAGGGAAAGGAGGAGTGGGGCTGACAGGGAAAGGAGGAGTGGGGCTGAGAGGGAAAGGAGGAGAGGGGCTGAGAGGGAAAGGAGGAGAGGGGCTGAGAGGGTAAGGAGGAGAGGGGCTGAGAGGGAAAGCAGGAGAGGGACTGAGAGGGAAAGGAGGAGAGGGGCTGAGAGGGAAAGGAGGAGAGGTGCTGACATGGAAAGGAGGATAGGAGGCGGAAGACGCGGAGAAGCGCGACGACGAACAGATGGCAGAGCCATTGATGTGACTGCATGCGGAAATGAAAGGATGCGGTCCAGGCAGGGGAACTGAAACCGTGGTGTGAAGACAGGCGGGGAGTGCTGCGCGCTACAAGGTGAGCGAGCGACGGAATGAGTGAGCGCGGGAAGAGAGTGTGTGAGCGACAGGACGCATTCAGGGACGGGAGTGCGTGAGCGGCGAGAGAGAGTGTGCGGAACGGGAGTGTGTGAGCGACTGGACCTAGGTCATCAGCTGACGCAAGGCGATTGCCCTGTTTGGGCGGTGGGTTTGTTCGAGCGACGGAGGGAGTGCGCGACGGATCGAGTGAGGGACGGATGACGAGCGGCAGAGAGGTAAGGGATGGACGGGAGGGAGGAGAAGGACAGGAGCGAGGCGCGGGACGGAAGGGACGGAGGGTGTTGGGCGACGGGAGGGACGGGACTTACGTCCGCGACGGGAAGGACGGGAGGGACGGAGGAGGGACAGAAGGCACGACTGGGACGGGAGTGACGGGAGCGGCGGCCAGGACAGACGCGACGAGGGCGACGGGAAGAGCGGGAACGACGAGAGGGACTAGAGAGACGGGAGGGTCGAGTGCGACTGGAGAAGCCGGAGCGGCGGATACAACGGAAGAGATGGTTTATGAGATTTCACTTGCGCCTACCGCGAGCGATCGGATGAATTGGGAGTGTAGTTATCGGTAGCTGGCGATATTATTGTGGGCTATGGAGCCTACTACTAAACGAGTCTAGAAAGGTAGCTTCAAGCTTCAAGTTTCCGGAAGTGTGAACAGTTGTGTCAGTTTTTGTTTGTTCTGGCGAGGGTCGTTGGTGGTTTTGCTGTTGTGCTTTTATCCAATCACATTCCTGCCCTTCAAACACCTTCACACTGGATCGCGAGAGAGCCCCACAGAAAAGCAGGTTACCGTGTTCACCTGCGAAATCATGTTCAAGAATCTTGAACTTGAACCCTTGCCATTCTAGACTCGGGCTTTAAGAATAGCATTTGATGAAGCGAGTTGGAGGCCGTATGATGTCACCTTCATCCTAGCGCAGGAGGTGCTCGAAGCATGTCCATGAACTTTATTGCCTGCCATTGTGGGTGAACGAAATGGCAAGACATGATAAGAAAGCCATGCGCATCTCACAATCTGAGGTGAGTCGGCCACCAACAACAGAAACATGCTATTGCGATTGGTACCGAGGGACAGACAGAGAGGCAAGAGAAAGGAAAGGGAGGCAAAAAAAAAAGTCAACAAATGCAGCTGTGGATCCTCCCTCATTACTCACCTTAACCTTGGCTTTCCCGCTTCCATGGATAGCCACCTCCTTCACTGCCCCTTCCACACCAATCCTTGCCACCTCCCATCTGCAATTCAGGCTCCCTCCCACCATGGCTGTCAGCCCTGATATCGCCCGCTCCACACACGTCCCTGAGGGCCCACCCGCACGCACCACCCCCACCAGCATCTCCATCCCCCCTCTCCGCTGCACCTCCGCCCTGCCCTCCTCGCTCTCCGCGAGCAACGCCAGCACTGCCAGCGCCCGCTCGGCAGTAGCCACTGCATCGTCCTCCGTGCGGCTCGTCCGCTCTGTCCTCCTCTCTGCACCGCGGAATCTGCTGCTGCATGTGAGGTGAGAGGCCGCAGCATGGCCAACCAGTTCCAGCAGCAGCGGCACGGCTCCTGCGTGCACCAGCCGTGGCCGCACTGCTGGCACTGACGCTAGGCTCTGCAGCGCTGCTGCCGCCTCCCTCCGCCCCTTGCAACTCTTGCTGCTGCCACTGCCCTGCAGCCCACCAGTAGCAGGCGCACCAGCAGCGGCAGCAGGGCAGTCAGGAGCGTCAGAAGGAGTATCAGAGAGGAAGTGGACGAGCGCCTCGACGCCTCCTGAGTAAGCCATGTGCAGCCTCGTAGCGTCACTCAGCTTTGACAGCGACAGCAGCGCCACTGCCGCGTTCGCGCGCGTGGACGCGGACGTGGGCGCGCAGCAGGCGCACGCGGGCGCGCACGAGGGCGCGCGCGCGGAGCACATGAGGCGGATGAGCGGGGGGACGGCGCCCGCCTGGCAGATGGTGGCCTTCATATCGCGAGTGATGCTCAGATTCACCAGGCACGATATCGAGTAGTCCACTAACGGGCTAGTCAAGGCGCGCTCGCGGCCTCCCTGCGCTGCCGCTTCAATTCCGCCCTCCTCGCACGAAGCGGATCCAAGCCTAGTACCGACGAGCGGCGCGCCAGTTTCCGTTGCCGCCGCGCCGCCATCGCCGTCGAGGATAAGCGACGCGACGGTGGTGTCGCCGGTGGCGGCGGCGTGAGGAGCGGACGCGGCGAGATTCACGATGGAGACGAGCGCGGGGATGGCGCCGACGGCCACGATTGAGCTCCGCACCGCGTCGCTCTCCCGCGCCAGGTCCCGAAGCGCCCTTGCCCCCCGCACCTGCTCCGACTGGCGGGTCGCCACGAGCTGATTAAACGCGACGCGCACGCTTGTCAACAACGCATTGTCGCTCGCTCCCGGATGCTTCGATACGCACGCTGTGGCCGCGTCATCCGCGCTCCATTTGCCGCCGCGCGAACCGCCCTCGAGGTCGCCGCCGCACTCGCTGCCGTCCCCGTCGCTGCAGCTCCCCTTGCAGTCTCGCCGTGCCGTCCGCTCACAACCAGGGACCCAATCATCCGTCGCTTCCGCTTTGGTAGCCTCGCAATCTCTCCGTCCGCTCGCCTTCCGCTGGCGGTCGTTTTCCGCCTCTTCCCCGTCCCCGCTGCTTCCCGTGCCACCGCTGCCCCGCATTATCACGCCGCGCGGGCTTGGCACCCCGGGACTCGGCGTTCCCGACGGACTGCCGGCGCACTCCAGCTTTAGTTGCCGGTTGACCGTCACCACCATGTCTCCGTCGGCCGGCGGGTTGAGCGACGCGGCGCGCCCGTCGGAATCAGAAGGCGAAACGCATGCGGCGACGCGAGGCACGCGACCCGCTGCTAGCAGTGCCGCGGCAGTCTCATGATTCGCTATAGACGCACTCGCTTCGTGTGGCAGTTCCGCGCTAGCGAACGGGGTTTCGGTGAGTGCGTCGACTTCAAGTTGGTCAGAGAGCGTTCCCAGCCAGTCGGTCACTTTCCGGTGCTGCTGCTGCTGTTGACGTGCCCAATCGATCGCCATTCCGCTGCTGCTTGCATGCTGCGCCGCCTGTATCAGCAGCAGCTGCGCTTCCGTGAGACGCGGCGGCAGGCCCGCTGCACCGGTCCCTGGCAGAGACCCCAACGCCGCGAAGCTCGCAGATTGCGCGAACTCATAAGAAAACTCTTCGTTACGGTTACTACTAGAGTGGCGGTTGTTTGCGAAAGCTTTGGCAGACTCTGGCAAGGCCGCTGCAGCGGCGATGTCGGACGCGTGACGCTGCGTCTGAACCTGCCACGTGTGCCGCCGCTGCAAATCATCACCCTTGATTTCGTCCGACCCGCAGTCTTCCACGTCGCTCCTCGATCCCCGCGAGTGATCCGCGCCGGATTCGCCGGCGCCGCCGGCGCATTCGTCGGCGCGGCAACGCTGGCCTGATTTTCCGGCTCCAGCGTCCCGTTCATGCTGCGATACCGCGCGCTGCGTTCGCCTCGGCGGCCTTGAAGACCGTTGCCGCCGGTCCTCCTCTTCCGAAATTGTCACGCCAGAAGCATCGAGCTGGAGCTCCTTCCCCTGTAGACGGCTATCACTAGTGTTGATGCTGTGATTTTTTGGGATTGGACGAGCATGTGAGTTCGTTGCTCCTAGCAACGGGTTTGGACCAGCGTGAGGAGCGCCACATTCAACGGAAAAGGACTTGCTGATGACGCCAGACGGCCAGTCACCCGCGCATTCCGCGGAGCTCCCACCCGCGCCGGCTGTCGCGGTGATTCCACTCGCGCCGCCAATGCTGCGCAATCGTCGCTTGAATTTCCGCACCAGGTCCATGGTACAATGCTGTGGGCGGGTGCCAGAGACAGAGGCGGATGCACGCCGATACTGCGCGCACCTGGAGTAGTGCTATCCGTAATTATGATAGTATCGGACGACTAATCGCGCTTTCTAGTACTTCATGAAGGTGTGTACAGATAATCTCAATTGGGTGTGACTTGAGCTTCGCACCACAGTCTGTTGGTTGTTGGGGATACCCAACGCGTGATAGCGAACAGCTCGCACTTCTTTGCAAATCTCGAAGGGTCGATACTTCCGACCCCGCTCTAGAAGTCGCAGACGGAATCCTAGTTGTAGTACTGTCCTAAGGGCGTGTGTCCTTGGGGGCCTCCTTTTGCCAAAGTTCGAACTTGTAGAGAGAATACAGTCGGAAAACGTTTCGCCACGGTTCAAAGCGGTTGAAGTTCGAACTTCGACAATTTTCGCCAAAGGACACACGCCCTTAAGGTCGGAGTAGAGAACCGAGGCATAAACGTTCAAACGTATGCACAGAGCAAGATTCTTGGTGGTTGCATAGCTCTCACAACAAGTTGGAGCTTGGTTGGAACACATCACAAACTCGTTTCAGCAATTCCGTTGCGTCGCGACGCGAGCGAGTCGAACCATGGCACAACAGCGCACGTTTTCAAGCAGGACAGTGTGAGAGTTTTGCTCACACCCGCGTAATCGCGATTCGTTTTATTTTCGCCACGTGGCACGCCTATGATCGCGGGAACCGCGATTTGTTTTATTGTTCCCACAAATTTCAAGAGAAATATAGTTAGACTTAGTGGATCACATGTACTGCCCTGCCCTCGGGCAAAAATAAAACCCTATAGGAAAGGCATGCGTTAGGGATGCATCAATCCTAAACACCTAGAGGCAAGGCGTTTAGGGTTGATGCCTCCCTAACGCATACCAGGCCCAAATGGGTTTTATTTTTGCCCGTGGGCAGCGCAGTACAAAACTTAACTAAATCTCTCTTGAACTTTGTGGGAACAATAAATCAGTTCGCGGTTCCCGCGATCGAAGGCATGCCACGTGGCGAAAATAAAACAAACCGCGATTCCGCGAGTTTGAGCAAAACTCTCAGGACAGGGTACAGCTCCAGTTGCGGTTCAATGACTGCACAGCAGTGTACGTACACAACACATTGTTCGGTTTCTTCATTAGTAACCGTACAAGACAGCGATGTTTGTGGTCTCTCCCAGCCCCATCCAGCGATCAAGTGGTCCCACGAGTTCGTTGGTTGAATGTAAATGTTGGTTTTTACTTGGTTGCAAGCCGACAAGGTTCCTCCCCTGAAAAGAGAGGCTCTTTTCGGGCCCGTCCCCGAAATGTTTCTCACACAACTTTGCCAGTATGCTAGCGGGGATGTGCGATCTCGTTTACTGGGCGCTTTTTCTGGGAGCACTTTCGACTCCGAAAAGCCCAGTCGTGGAAGGAACGGAACTGTCCCGGAAAGGGAGGAAAGTCTCGGTGTGAGCTCGAAAGTAACCCTGAAAACCCAAAAGTCTCGGTGTGAGCTCGTTTATAGACAACCCTGGTTTGGGTTCGTCCTGATGAGTCTCCGTGTTTCGTTAGCAAAGAACAGAACCTGTCCCCCTAAGGACGTGGGCCCAGTCGAGTTTGATCGCCTCGATCACACGCGATCAATAATTTCTAGGAAGCCTGGAACCCAATTTCAGGCAATCGGGGGCAATCAGCTGATCGCGATCAACTGATCACCCCAGCTCGATCAGACCCAATTTTTACCCCAATCAGAGCCAATTTTCCTCGATCACAGGCGATCACTTGATTGCATGTGATCGGGGCCCACAGCGATGCTTGCGAGTAGTTACACTGTTGCACTTAGAGGAAAACGAAGATCTTTGCGAGGTGAAATCTGGTCGCCAATCTCGCTAAAATGGGGACGAAAATGCAAGGTAAATGTAACGCGCTTGCTGAGCAGGCGCTGAAAAGCTTCTACGAAAAACATCTCTGATCGGGCGGCTCGGGCACTGCGATCACAAGCAACCCGACCAGATCCGACCCGATCAGATCAGTCGCGATCAAACTCGATTGGGCCCACGTCCTAACATTCGGCTGTCGTTTCAGCTCTTGTTCCACAGTGTCCCCTCGAGAGTGAGAGGGAGTCTCCCAAAACCGTTTTCGTTTGTCCTTGTGACTGTGAACCCGTTGCTGAGGGTCAGGTCGAAATTTGCGAATGAGACCGAGCCCATCCAGACCGGATTCCGGTATTGTTCAACCCCTTATTTGCAAGGTCCTAAAAGGCATAATGCCACCAACTCTTAAACGTATGCTCTTAGTATATTATCATGGGGTGTGTAGACCTCACTCTCAACGTTTACAGGCTGGTAATAGGCTCCGGCCTGACCATATATACAGGTTGGGACTAGCAAGCTGTTTAGTTTCTGTGGTCGGGAAATGCTATATTCGTCCTTTCATATAGCCCCTGTCTGTTTCGATCGGTTGGTGTGCCTGCACCAGTTGTATGTGGAGGTTGGTGAAACCACAGTTGCGCGCTTGCTCTCAAGGCTATGTGGCTGCATTTGAGGGAAAGGGGGAAAGGGGCATTGGGTTGGGATGTCAGAGTGCAAGCCATTTTTCGCCTCAAGTGCGTGCGACGCCAAGTCGCCACAACACTTCTGGCCTCATGCCCCCTTCGGCACGAGGGAAACAAAACTTCATGTCCCCTCCTGTACAATCTGAATGGTTATCTCGTATTGTGCGCTCATATTCCACATCCTATACAGTCAAAACAGTGTTACAATAACGGGAACAGATATTACCGATTATGGAGACGAAGGGTCGGGACGAACCGGAGAGTCAGAGACGGTCACCATCCAGACCAATGGTGGTAGAAACATTCGAAAGGGAAATGGCGGGAACATGATCCAAACGGGTTCTCATGCTGCACGGTTCCGATATAGCTGTAATATGGGAATGTACCCCTCAAATTACATGGCTAGCTATGACCTTTCATATTGTCTTGTATTCCTAGGGCAGGTGGCGGGCGAGGGGAGAGGCGGAGGTGGAGCTGCTGCTGGACGTGCTCGTGTGGCGCTTCTCCGTCTCGGCCGACCGCCCCCTGCCCGGCTGTGCTCTCATGTACCTCCACTTCATGGACGAGCCCGCAACACGCGTGGGGCCAGGGGTGGGGACGGGAATCTGCCAAGCAGTAATTATTTTTGCGCTCTGTCTCACCAATGAGTTTCTACAACTCTGGTCACCCCCACTCTTCTTCACTGAACGTGGATTACACAAACAAGTGCCCCCTCTACACCTGCCTTCTGCCTCTCCGTCTATCTTGTCTATTCCCAATTACCAGGGCCTCAAAAGTCAGAGAAAAAAATGCTGAGATTTCAGACATTTTCTAGAAGTAGGGCTGATTTTCCAGCATTTGTTTTTTATTTGAAAAAAACAGGAAAACCTTTAAGATTTATAATGTAGAATGGCATAAAATGATTGATTCTTCTGATTCTCGGCTTTTTATTTTGTTTTGTACATAATATGTTTTTTCAGACTAGCCCAGAACCTATCTGCGGCCCTGCCAGTTAGCCTTATGTTAGAATACTAGGAAGGAATGTTGATTAGGTAAGAGGGAGGGGGTACAAGGATGTCGAGAGAGTTGGGTTGTACCCTCTAAGGTGTGACCCCTACACAACCTAGAGTAAGATGAACAGAACAATGTGTTTTGACACACCCCCATAGGTGAAGTAGGGGATAGCCAAACCTAACAGTGGTCACAAGACCAGTCAAGCACGAGAACAAGCAAGGCAAAGCCCAGGGTGGATCTCAAGGACACCACACACAATCTGAGCACAAGCAGGCGGCCACAAGGCCAGTTCACATGCAGATTTATAATAGCAAGGCAGTACACAGATCACAACCTAGCAAGAGTAAACATGCAGGTATAAAGATATATAGCAGTGTACAACAAGAGCAAGTCAAGCAACCAGCAGGTGAGGCAGAGTGGGCACAAGCCCAAGAGCAGTGCAGAAACGCTGATGATCACCAGCCCCACTGGTGAAGACATCAGCAGTGTTGGCCCGACGAAAGCAAGGCGCAGCTGACCACGCTGCTGCAGCTCACGCGCAAGGAAGTAGCGCAGAGCAATGTGCTTCGTTCTGTGCTCCAGTCTCTGCTCGCGACACAAGGCAAGCATTGCCTTGTTGTCGACGTACAGAACTGGAGGAGAACGAGGCCGCTCCCTCAAGTCGGTCAGCAGGTAGGTCAGCCAGCGGAGCTCCTGTGCAGCCATGGCCCCAGCGTAGATCTCGGCCTCACAACTGGAACCAAGCACAGAAGAAGAACGAGTGGACCTCCATGAGACAGAACCAGCGCCAAGACTGAAGGTGTAGCCCTGTGACGAACGCTGAGTCGCCTGGTCGTCGGCCCAAGAAGCATCAGAGTGTCCTGTGAGGACCACCGAACCCCGTCCTCCAAGCACGAGCCCCATGCCCGATGTGCTGCACAAGTAACGTAGTACCCTCTTCGCAGCATCAAAGTGCACCTTTCGGTGCCTACCGGGTGCCACGTAGCGAGCCAGAAGGCTGAGAGGGTACGCGAGGTCAGGTCGTGTGCACGTCATCAGGTACATGAGGCAGCCCACAAGCTCTGGGTACGGACCACTCGGCTCTACGGACTCGTCCGAAGGTGGAGCTGAGAGCGAGTGGCCGGTAGCCAGAGGAGTGGGATGTGGCGAGGAGTACGTGAAGCGGAAGCGCTGAAGGACCTGGTGCACCATGTGCGACTGAGTGAGGGTGATGGTGCACCGTGGTCTGTCCCGGGTGATCTGCAAGCCAAGATAGCTTCGCAGCTCACCCAGGTTAGTGCAGGTGTGTCTCTCCTGCAGCTCCGCCTTCACTAGGGTCAGTGCCTCAGTGTCAGCAGTAGCAAAAACCAAGTCGTCGACGTACACGAGGATGTAGAACGGCGGCAGAGTAGTGTCGGTGCGTAGAAACAGCGACGGGTCAGCAGTCGAAGGAGCAAACCCAAGAGCCGCAAGTATCGTCCTCAGTGTGTCGTGCCACTCACGGGGCGCCTGACGCAGGCCGTACACTGGTCGCCGTAGGCAAAGTGGGGGAGAACAGAGGGGCACAAGACCAGTCAGGAAGTGCAAAGCAAGCTCAGGGTGGATCACAACGTCACCACGCAGTTTGAGCTCAAGCAAAAGGCCACAAGGCCAGTTCACATGCAGAGATATATATGTAACAACAACAGCACAGTGATCTCTACCTACCAGAGCAAGCATGCAGGTATACATATAGATCACAGTACAAACAAAGCCTACAGCAAGTGAGGAAGCGTGGGCACAAGGCCTAACAAAGTACAGAAACGCTGATGATCACCAGGCGGAAGCGCCTTGGTGAATATATCAGCAGTGTTGGCCCGAGTGGCCACGTAAGCAAGACAAAGCTGACCACGCTGCTGCAGCTCTCGAGCAAGGAAGTAACGCAGAGCGATGTGCTTCGTTCTGTGCTCCAGTCTGTGCTCCTGACACAAGGCAATGGCGGCCTTGTTGTCGACGTACAGCACTGGAGGAGAACGAGGCCTCTCTCCCAAGTTGGTCAGCAGGTAGGTGAGCCAGCGTAGCTCCTGTGCCGCCATAGCCGTGACGTAGATCTCGGCCTCACAACTGGAGCCGAGAACTGAAGACGAGCGTGTAGAACGCCAGGAAAATGAACCAGAACCAAGGCTGAAGGTGTAACCCTGTGACGACCGCTGCATAGCCTGGTCGTCAACCCAAGAGGCGTCCGAGTGACCAGTGATGACAACGTCACCCCGTCCTCCAAGCACGAGCCCCATGCCCGATGTACTGCACAAGTAGCGTAGTACCCTCTTAGCAGCATCCATGTGCACCTTTCGGTGCCGACCAGGAGCCACATAGCGAGCCAGAAGGCCAAGAGGGTACGCAAGGTCAGGACGAGTGCAGGTCATCAGGTACATGAGGCTGCCCACTAGCTCTGGGTACGGACCACTCGGCTCTACGGACTCATCCGAAGGTGGAGCTGAGAGCGAGTGACCTGTAGCCAGAGGAGTGGCCTGTGCTGAGGACCAGGTGAAGCCGAAGCGCTGAAGGACCTGCTGCACCATGTGTGACTGAGTCAGTGTGATGGTGTGGCGTGCTCTGTCCCGGGTGATCTGCAAGCCAAGGTAGCTGTGCAGTTCACCCAGGTCTGTGCACGTGTGTCTCTTCTGCAGCTCCGACTTCACCAGGGCGAGAGCCTCAGTGTCAGCAGTGGCAAAGACCAAGTCGTCGACGTACACGAGGATGTAGAACGGCGGCAGCGAAGTGTCGGTGCGCAGATACAGCGACGGGTCAGCAGTCGACGGGGCAAACCCAAGAGCCGCAAGAGTCGTCCTCAGTGTGTCGTGCCACTCACGTGGCGCCTGGCGGAGACCGTAGACTGGCCGCCGGAGACTCCACTGGGTACCAGGAGGGAACGACCCAGTGAAGCCAGGTGGGCGGCGCAGCCAGATCTCCTCGTGCAGGCTGCCCTGTAAGAAAGTTGTGCTGAAGTCAAGAGAGTGAAGCTCGTAGTCACGCTGAGCGGCAACGTGCAGCAGTACCCGAAGAGTGGTCATCTTCGGGGTGGGGGAGAAGGTCTGGAAGAAGTCAACTCCCTCTCGCTGACTGAAACCTCGAGCAACGTAACGAGCCTTAAAGACAGGCGGAGAACCTGGCGGCCGCTTCACCCTGAAAATCCACATGCCACTGACGATGTTCGCCCCAGGAGGGGGAACCTCGTCGACGTATGTGCCTGTGGACTTCCAGGATGCCATCTCTGCGTCCATGGCTGTCTGCCACTGAGAGGAGTACTCACCCGCGATCGCCTCAGCGTAAGAGCGCGGGGTCGGGATGTCTGGTGCATCCGGGTCTCCCCCAGGGGCAAGCACATGGCCACGAGATGAGGCGCAGCGGCTGCAAGACACTCAAGGTCCTCCTGCCTGTCCTCAAGGACGTCCGTGCCAAGAGCACACTCACCCCCGACGGACGGAGGACAGACAGACTCAGACTCAGCAACAAGACTAGCAGCGTAGTCTAGACGACAGGCAGCAGCAAAGTCAACAAGCTCAGCGACTAAGGCAGACGCAGCAGCAGACTCAAACGACGGGTCAGTGACAACTGTGGCTAGCAGACGCGTGACAGTAGGGTGCTCAGCACGAAACCGGTCAGACTCAGTGTCCGCAACGACAGGCAGAGAAGACGCAGGAGGAGACGGCAGAGGAACACGCTGCGGAGGAGAGGAAGGACGACGGACTACGAGGTGGGTGTCGGGGACAGCCGGCTGACGCGGGCGAGGAACACGACGACCAAAACTACCAGAACGGACAGGCGAGACAGGACGCGACGCAGGCTCACGACGCTCAGTAAGACCCCCTGTCTGCTCAGTGTAAGGAGAAGGAGCAGGCAGCGGTGAGCCAGGCTGTAACGAAAGACCAGTAGACGAAGGGAGACTAAGAACCTGGCGAAGCACAGAGTCAGGCGGTGGCTGAGAGGACGGAGACGGTGGAGCGAAGAACAGGCGCGGCTGTGCAGTGACACTAGCACCAGCAGCTCAAGTACCCCCAGCAGCTCCAGCACCTCCAGCAGCTCCAGAACCCTCAGCGCCAGCTCCTCCAGGACCAGCTCCACCACCAGCAGCACCCCCAGAACCGGCACCTCCAGTCCCAGGGTCTCCAGCCTCCGTGTCTCCAGCAGCAGCACCCCCAGAACCGGCACCCCCATTCCCAGGGTCTCCAGCCCCAGTGTCTCCAGCAGCAGCACCCCCAGACCCAGGGTCTCCAGCAGTAGCACCCTCAGGCTCAACAGCACCTCCAGCCCCAGCAGCTCCAGCACCTCCAGTACGAGCACCTCCGGGACCAGCACCACTCCCAGCTCCAGTGACGTCAGCAGAAGTACCTCCAGCGACAGAGCCCCGAGCTCCAGAAGCGCGACCCTGACGGCGACCGTACCAGTCGTGCAGCTGCTGTGAGGTGAGAGGCACACGCGGACGAAGACGGCTACTCCAAGGAGACCGCGGAACAACAGTCGCAGAACCCTCAGGCGTCGCACCCCCAGACTCCCAGGCTCCTCACGCTCGGGCTCAGCGCCCCCAGACTCCGCACCCCCAGGCCCAGCACCCCCAAAGACAGCACCACCCCCAGCAGGACCTGAGTCACCAGTGACCTCAACAGGCGCAGGCACGGGAGGGTCTACCTGAGAAACACCTGAAGGAGCAGGACCTGGCGCGGGGAGGGGGTCTACCTGGGGAGGACCTGGGGCGAGAAAGAGCGGTGGGGGGGGGGCGAGGGGCAGTGCGGTAGGGAAAGAGACGGTAAAAGGGGACGGACTCGTCAAAGGTGACGTCCTGAGACGGAAAGACACGGCGCGAGGCGGGGTCGTAAAACTGCCAGCCAGGCGCGTCAGGGACAAAGCCAAGGAAGACGCAGGGAATGGCGCGAGCGGAGAGCTTGTCCGCGGTGGTATCGCGGACAAAGGCACGAGCACCCCAGACCCGGAAACGCGACGCATCACCAACCTTCCCCGTCCACAGCAGTGTGGGCGAGGTCTCCGGCAAGGAGACACGGGGCCAGAGGTTGAGCTGATGCGCGGCGTACCGGACCGCAAACGGCCACAGAAAATGGGGGGCAGCCGCATGGATCATGGAGGTACGAGCGACCTCCATGACTAAGCCAATGCGGCGCTCAGCAACCCCATTCTGCTGCGGAGAGGCCGGAAGCGTGAACGTCTGGCGGATGCCGTGCTCCGCACAGAAGGCTGCCAAGAGGTCTAAGGAGAACTCACCACCTCTGTCAGAGTGCAGACGCAGGACAGGAAAGTCCGACTGGAACCGCTCGCGGAGCTGGAGACGAACAGCGCGGATCCAGGGGATCAAAACATCAGGGACCTCCCCCTTGCTGCGCAAGGGGAAGACCGTGGTGTAACGCGTGTAGTCGTCGACGACCAGTAGGAAGTACAGCTCGTGGCCCTGTCCACGGACGCGGGCTGGGCCCCACACGTCCAGGTGGAGAGTCCGCAGTGGAGCCTCTGTGGGAGGGAACGAGGAGGAGTGAGGAGCGGCGCGCTGCCGCCCCTCGACGCAAGGAATGCAGGGCGGCGCAGGCGAGGGAGGGAGGGCAGGCAGAGACTCGGGAAGGCCAGAGACCAGGTAGCGAGAGTGCATGCTACGAAGGCGAGGCAGGGAGGGGTGACCAAGGCGGTGGTGCCACAGGAGAGTGTCATGCGATAGTCGGCGACACTCACACTGGGTAGCTACCTGAGCAGACGCGTACAGCTGGGGAGACAAAGGGGTGTAGCGCGACGCAGTGGTGAGGGTGTAGAGACTGGACCCAGGCGCACGTGTGAACGTGGCCAGGTGACGGCCGGTCCGGGAGCACGTGCAGATCGCCACACGCTGTCCTCCAGGAGTAAAGGTGTCAACCCAGTGATCCTGAAGGACGGCGTTGCTCACCAAGTTCGTAGAGAACGAGGGGAGGTGGAGACCAGACAGCTCACCAGACGGGACCGCCGGACACGGAAGCACAGTGGAAGACCGTGCAAGCACTGGGCCCCCAGAGGGGTCAGCCAGTGAGACAGGACAGGTGCAGGGAGGGGAGTGACTGTGGTACTGTCGCGAAAGAAACAGCGGGAAGCACCAGAGTCAAGTGTAAAGGTGTGCAAGGCCTGTGCAGGCGCAGTACCAAGGGGAGCAGACTCACAAGCACCTAGTGCTGCAGGGGCTATACCAGGGGCTATACCAGGATCCGGCGGCACACACAAGTAGCAGTCACCCTCAGCACTAACAGTCAATGCATACATAGTAGCAAGAATTGCCTCATAGTCAAGATCAAAGATAGGTACATCACGCCTAAGCAGGTCTGCCCAGTTAGGGAACTCAGTAGCATCAGGAAACTTGGCGCTCCAGGCGTCGCTAAGCCGAGCGAAGCAGCGCTGCTCAGTGTGAAACCCTGTGCACTGGCGACCAGCGCGGGGACCTGTGCAAATGATATAGGGGCAGCGACCAGGACCCCCAGAAGCCCCACGCCCGGCATACCAGTCAAGAAGCTGCTGGGAAGTGGGGGTCTGGCGCTGACGCTGCTGCTGCTGCTGCTGCGACTGCTGCTGGCCCTGACCACCACTGCCACCACCGCTCCCTCCTCCCCCACCGCCGCTGCTGCCACCTCCACCGCTCCCAGTGCCTCCGCCGCCCCCACCACCACCTCCACCGCCTCCACCCCCACGGCCACCCCCACCACCTCCACCTCCCCCGCCGCCTGCACCACCGCCACCTCCACCGCCACCCCCACCTCCCCTGCCACCCTTGCCGCCCCTGCCGCTGCGACGCTTCCCACTAGGAGCGGAAGCAGCCCTGACCTCCTCAGCACCAAGGTAGTCGTGAGCAGCAGCTGCGGAGGCGTAGGAGGGGGTGAGAGGGGAGGGGGAGCACCCCTCAAAGAGGGGAGAGCGAGGAGTGCCACGAGCAGCACCTACAGCGAGGATGTTCTTCTCTGCTGCGAGGAGGTGCTTCTCGAAGTCGTCGACAGTGAGAGTGGTGGGGTCTAGCGCTAGGAAGTGGTCCCTGACAGAGCTAAGAGTGTCAGGGAGACGAGTGACGAGGAAATAGAGAGTGAAGTACATCGGGGGGGGGTTTGCGGCGCAGAACTCGGCTGAAAGGGCGGCACGAAAGCGAGTGTCAGTAGCGCGCAGGTGGGAAATGAGGTCCTCAGCAGTGGTGAACGAGGAAAGGTCGGGGAACAGGTAGGGTAGCATGAGCCGACCTATGGCTGCAGTGGCCGGGGAGGAGTAGCGCGCAACTACAGCGTCGTACAGTGTCTTAGCAGTTTTGTGCTGGCTGAAATGCGCGCGCTCAGTAATCGGCAGATGGTTCCTAATAGCTAGGCGTGCAGCAGCATCGCGAGTCTGCCACTGTGAGCGTTCGAGAGCAGGAGCATCGGCAGCAGGAGCAACGGCAGTGCCAGACACGTAATCGAACAGTGAAACGCCCTCTTTGGCATCGGTCAGAAGGAACAGTTGCAGGTCGTCGAGCCACACAGCGAACTCTATGGGGCGACCGTCAGGCTCGAACACGAGAACATTAGGCGTCGTCATAACGGCAGCAGGCAAAGGCAGTAGGCAGCAGGCAGCAGACAGGAGGCAGTAGGCAGCAGGCCGCAGGCAAAGACAGAGACAGCAGGCGGCAGACAGGAGGCAGCAGACAGTAGACCGCAGGCCAAGACAGAGGCAGCAGGCAGCAGGCAACACAGACAACTTGCAGGGCAGTAGCTTGCCGCACTCGAGCTCCTAAGGCGGCGCGCTAGGCAGCAGCAGGCCGCGCGCTTTCTAAGGCAGCGGGCTCGGCAGCAGCGGGTCGCGCAGGCAGGCACACGGGCAGGGCACGCGCGACTGTTGGCTGCGTGCGGCTGAGGGCTGCGCGCGGCTGCTGGCTGCGCGTGGCGACGAGCTGCGCGCGGCTCCTGGCTGCGCGTGGCGACGGGCTGCGCGCGGCTCCTGGCTGCGCGCGCGGCTGCGGGCTGCGTGCGGCGGCAGGCTGCGCGGGCATGGCCTAAGCAGGCTGCGCGCGGGCGGCGTAAGTGGCGCGCGGGCGGGGCCTAAACGGGCTGCGCGGGTGGGGCCTAAACGGGCCGCGCGGGCTGCTTAAGAGGCGCGCGCGGGGAAAAAAAAAAGGGCCGCGCGCGTGCAGCCGAGGCGCGCGCGGGCAGTAGGCAAGGCAGGTAGGCACGTGAGGTAATATGGTAACCGGTGGGCCCTAATCCTAGGTCCTAAGGACCTATGCTCTAGATGCCATGTTAGAATCTTAGGCAAGGGGTGATTGAACTATCGAGAAGTTTGGTACAAAAGTGAAACCTAAGGGGTTGTACCCCACAGTGAGTACCCCACTAAGCCTACCCAAACTATAACATATAAATATATGTTTGACACGGGAATCTGCCAAGCAGTAATTATTTTTGCGCTCTGTCTCGCCAATGAGTTTCTACAACTCTGGTCACCCCCACTCTTCTTCACTGAACGTGGATTACACAAACAAGTGCCCCCTCTACACCTGCCTTCTGCCTCTCCGTCTATCTTGTCTATTCCCAATTACCAGGGCCTCAAAAGTCAGAGAAAAAAATGCTGAGATTTCAGACATTTTCTAGAAGTAGGCCTGATTTTCCAACATTTGTTTTTTATTTGAAAAAATCAGGAAAACCTTTAAGATTTATAATGTAGAATGGCATAAAATGATTGATTCTTCTGATTCTCAGCTTTATATTTTGTTTTGTACATAATATGTTTTTTCAGACTAGCCCAGAACCTATCTGCGGCCCTGCCAGTTAGCCTTATGTTAGAGTACTAGGAAGGAATGTTGATTAGGTAAGAGGGAGGGGGTACAAGGATGTCGAGAGAGTTGGGTTGTACCCTCTAAGGTGTGACCCCTACACAACCTAGAGTAAGATGAACAGAACAATGTGTTTTGACACACCCCCATAGGTGAAGTAGGGGATAGCCAAACCTAACAGTGGTCACAAGACCAGTCAAGCAAGAGAACAAGCAAGACAAAGCCCAGGGTGGATCTCAAGGACACCACACAATCTGAGCACAAGCAGGCGGCCACAAGGCCAGTTCAGATTTATAATAGCAAGGCAGTACACAGATCACAACCTAGCAAGAGTAAACATGCAGGTATAAAGATATATAGCAGTGTACAACAAGAGCAAGTCAAGCAACCAGCAGGTGAGGCAGAGTGGGCACAAGCCCAAGAGCAGTGCAGAAACGCTGATGATCACCAGCCCCACTGGTGAAGACATCAGCAGTGTTGGCCCGAGAGGCCACGAAAGCAAGGCGCAGCTGACCACACTGCTGCAGCTCACGCGCAAGGAAGTAGCGCAGAGCAATGTGCTTCGTTCTGTGCTCCAGTCTCTGCTCGCGACACAAGGCAAGCATTGCCTTGTTGTCGACGTACAGAACTGGAGGAGAACGAGGCCGCTACCCCAAGTCGGTCTGCAGGTAGGTCAACCAGCGGAGCTCCTGTGCAGCCATGGCCCCAGCGTAGATCTCGGCCTCACAACTGGAACCAAGCACAGAAGAAGAACGTGTGGACCTCCTTGAGACAGAACCAGCGCCAAGACTGAAGGTGTAGCCCAGTGACGAACGCTGAGTCGCCTGGTCGTCGGCCCAAGAAGCGTCAGAGTGTCCTGTGAGGACCACCGAACCCCGTCCTCCAAGCACGAGCCCCATGCCCGATGTGCTGCACAAGTAACGTAGTACCCTCTTTGCAGCATCAAAGTGCACCTTTCGGTGCCTACCGGGTGCCACGTAGCGAGCCAGAAGGCTGAGAGGGTACGCGAGGTCAGGTCGTGTGCACGTCATCAGGTACATGAGGCAGCCCACAAGCTCTGGGTACGGACCACTCGGCTCTACGGACTCGTCCGAAGGTGGAGCTGAGAGCGAGTGGCCGGTAGCCAGAGGAGTGGGCTGTGGCGAGGAGTACGTGAAGCGGAAGCGCTGAAGGACCTGGTGCACCATGTGCGACTGAGTGAGGGTGATGGTGCGCCGTGGTCTGTCCCGGGTGATCTGCAAGCCAAGATAGCTTCGCAGCTCACCCAGGTCAGTGCAGGTGTGTCTCTCCTGCAGCTCCGCCTTCACTAGGGTCAGTGCCTCAGTGTCAGCAGTAGCAAAAACCAAGTCGTCGACGTACACGAGGATGTAGAACGGCGGCAGAGTAGTGTCGGTGCGTAGAAACAGCGACGGGTCAGCAGTCGAAGGAGCAAACCCAAGAGCCGCAAGTGTCGTCCTCAGTGTGTCGTGCCACTCATGGGGCGCCTGATGCAGGCCGTACACTGGTCGCCGTAGGCTCCACTGGGTACCCGCAGGAAACGACCCAGTGAAGCCCTGTGGACGGCGCAACCAGATGGCCTCGTGAAGGCTACCCTGCAAGAAAGCTGTCGAGAAGTCGAGGGAGTGCAGCTCGTAGTCACGCTGAGCTGCAACGTGTAGCAACACCCGAAGAGTGGTCATCTTCGGGGTGGGGGAGAAGGTCTGAAAGAAGTCGACCCCCTCGCGCTGACTGAAGCCTCGAGCAACGTAACGTTCCTTGAAGGCAGGCGGAGAACCCGGCGGCCGCTTCACCCTGAAAATCCACATGCCACTGACGATGTTCGCCCCAGGTGGGGGAACCTCGTCGACGTAGGTGCCTGTGGACTTCCAGGAAGCCATCTATGCGTCCATGGCTGTCTGCCACTGAGAGGAGTACTCACCCGAAATCGCCTCCCTGTAGGAGCGCGGGGTGGGGATGTCAAGTGCATCCGGGTCTCCCTCAGGGGCAAGCAGCATGGTCGCGTGATGGGGTGAAGCGGCAGCAAGGCAATCCAGCTCCTCCTGTCTGTCCTCAAGAACGTCACAGCCAAGGGCAGTACAGCCAAGAGCAGTCTCACCCCCGACGGACGGAGGACAGGCAGGGACAGGGTCAGAGACAAGACTCGCAAGGTAGTCTAGGCGGTACACAGCAGCAAAGTCAACGAGCTCAGCTACTAGGGCAGACGCAGCAGGAGACGAGAACGTAGGGTCCGTCACAACCATAGCAAGAAGGCGAGTAACAGTCGGACTGGACGCACGAGCAAGGTCAGACGGAGGGTCAGCAACGTCAGGCAGAGAGGACGCAGGAGGTAACGGTAGTACAATACGCTGAGGAACAGAGGAAGGACGGAGTGTCATATCGTGAGTGCCGGGGACAGCCGGAGCACGCGGACGACGAACACGAGGAACACGAGCACGGACATCAGCTCTAGGCTCAGGCTCAAGGTCAAAGCTAGACTCAGGCTCTCGACGCTCAGGGGTGGAAGCACGAGTCTCAGGCTCTCGACGCTCAGTCAGGGACTCAGACACCGCAGTGTAAGGAGCAGGAGCAGGCAGTGGGGAGTGCGGTAGCAGCGGTGGCTGTGACTGGTCCGCTGGCGGACACAGCAACGGAGGAGTAGTACCTGCCACAGGGAAGCCAGTAGCACCTGGCGGAAGACTGAGAATGTGGCGAAGAGCACCAGTAGCTCCCGTACCTCCAGCACGAGCAGCTCCTCCAGTACCCCCAGCAACACCTCTAGCACCAGTAGCACCAGCACCTCCAGCACCACGAGCTCCGACAGCGCCAGCACCTCGAGCACCAGTAGTACCTCCAGCACCTCCAGCACCAGCAATACCACCTGCTCCGGCAGCTCCAGCACCTCCAGTACGAGCACCTCCGGGACCAGTAGCTCCAACACCTCCAGGGTCAGCAGCTCCCGTAGCTCCAGCACCAGTAGCACCAGCACCTCCAGTGCCACCAGCTCCAGTACCTCCAGCACCGGCAGCAGCTTCAGTACCCCCAGCACCAGTAGCTCCAGTACCTCCTGCACCAGCAGCACCTCTAGTACCTCCAGTAGTACCTCCAGCACCTCCAGCACCAGCAGCACCTCCTGGACTAGTAGCTCCAGCACCAGCAGGACCGTACCCTCCACCACCAGGACTGCCTCGCAGAACGACCCACGCACGAATCGCCTGCGGCGAGAGCGTCTCAAGTAGAGCAGGCTGCGGTGGCTGTCCAGCTCCAGTACCTCCAGTAGTGGTAGCTCTAGCACCTCCAGCTCCAGAAGCACCTCTAGTACCTCCAGCTCTAGCACCTCCAGCACCAGCAGCAGCTCCAGTACCTCCAGCACCAGTAGTACCTCTAATACCTCCAGTAGGACCTCCAGGCCTAGTAGCTCCAGTACCTCCAGCTCCAGGACCTCCAGAAGGACTCGCAGCACCCCCAGAGTCAGCACCCCCAGAGTCAGCACCCAAAGTCTCAGTACCCTCAGTCCCAGGACCCTCAGGCTCAGCACGCTCAGTCCCAGCACCCTCAGTCTCAGCACCCTCAGTCTCAGCACCCTCAGGCTCAGTACCCTCAGTCCCAGCACCCTCAGTCCCAGCACCCTCAGTCTCTGCTCCAGTGTCCACAGCAGTAGGCTGCAGAGGCGGCGAAGACGGCAGAGGTGGGAACCCGGGGGGGGTAGCCAGACGAAGAGAGCGGGCACCCCCAGACTCACCACCCCCAGCCCCAGCTCCAGTAGTCTCAGCTCCAGAGTCCACAGTAGCAGGCTGCGGAGGCGGCGAAGACGGCCGTGGCGGGAAAATCGGGGGGGTCGCCAAGCGAGGAGTGTGGCGAGTGGTCGCCGTGTCGTCGGCGACGGCGTCACCCCCCTCAGGTGAGTCAGAGGAGTCAGAAGAGATCTCAACTGGCTCATCCAAGGGGGGTGGGTCTACCTGGGACACACCTGAGGGAGCAGGACCCTGTGGGGGGAGGGGGTCTACCGGGGGGGGGGACTGGTACCAGGAAGAGGGGTGCAAGGGGGACCGGGTGGGACGCGTGCGGGTGAAGTCGATAGTAACAGACCGACTCGTCGAAGGTGACGTCCTGAGAGGACAGAACACGACGCGAGGCAGGGTGGTAGAACTGCCAGGGTGGAGCGTCGGTGGGGAAGCCCAGGAAGACACAGCGGAGAGTGCGAGGAGAGAGCTTGCTCGCTTTGGTATCGCGAACAAGGGAGAGCGCGCCCCAGACCCGAAACGACGACACATCACCAGGCTGTCCCGTCCAACGAAGTGTGGTCGAGGTCTCTGGAGCAGAAACACGGGGCCAGAGGTTGAGCTGATGCGCGGCGTATCGGACCGCAAACGGCCACAGGAAATGGGGAGCAGCCGCATGGATCATGGAGGTACGAGCAACCTCCATGATCAGGCCAATGCGACGCTCAGCGATCCCATTTTGCTCCAGAGAGGCCGGAAGCGTGAACGACTGGGCGATGCCCTCATCCTGGCAGAACGTCTCAAGGACGCCAGAAGAGAACTCACCACCCCTGTCAGAGTGCAGACGCAGGACTGGGAAGTCCTGCTGAAAGCGCTCGTGTAGCTGGAGACGAGTAGCACGGATCCAGGGGATCAAAACACCGCTGACGTCCGCCTTGCGACGCAAGGGGAAGACTGTGGTGTAGCGTCTGTAGTCGTCAACAACCAGCAGGAAGTAGCGCTCCTGGTCCGTCCCACCGACGGGGGCCGGGCCCCACACGTCCAGGTGGAGAGTCTGCAGAGGAGCAGTGGTCGGAGGAAACTCGGAGGAGTGAGGAGCGGCGCGCTGCCGCCCCTCGACGCAAGGAAGGCACGGCGGCGCAAGTGAGCGCGGGAGGGGGGGCAGGGTCTCAGGGAGGCCAGAGACCAGGAGCCGGGAGTGCATGCCGCGCAGACGCTGCAGGGAGGGGTGACCAAGACGGTGGTGCCAGCGCTGAGTCTCGTGCGTGAGTACGCTGCACGAGCAAGACGCAGCTAACTGCCCTGACGCAGACGCTCGACTCGACGCAGCTACCTGACCTGACTCAGCCACCTGTGCAGACGCAGTGGTCAGTGTGTACAGACTAGACCCAGGCTGTCGAGTGAACGTAGCCAGGTGACGGCCAGTCCGGGAGCACGTACAGATCGCCACACGCTGCCCTCCAGGAATAAAGGTATCAACCCAGACATCCTGAATGGCAGCGTTGCTCACCAAGTTCGTCGAGAACGTGGGGAGGTGGAGACCTGACAAAGAGCCGGAGGGGACTGCTGGACAAGGGAGGACCGTGGAGGCTCTCGCAACCACTGGGCCCCCAGAGGGGTCAGCCAGTGAGACTGGGACAGGTGCTGTGAGTGGTGTGACTGTGGTGCAATCACGGAAGAAGCAACGTGACGCGCCTGAGTCAAGCGTGAAAGTGTGCAAGACCTCAGCTGAGGCAGGTCCTGTGGTAGTAGACGCACTAGCACCTAGAGCGTCGGTAGACTCACGGGCACCTAGAGCTGCAGCAGACTCACTAGCACCTGGAGCGGCAGCAGACTCACTAGCACCTGGAGTGGCAGCAGACTCACTAACACCTGGAGTGGCAGCAGACTCACTAACACCAAGAGCAGCAGTCCTAACAGAACGATAACCTCCACCACCAGGACGACCTCGCTGAATAACCCACTCACGAAGCTGCCGAGGGGTGGGGTCGTCCGGGAGAAGCAGTGCCCGCTGCTGTCCACCCCTGGCCGCAGCAACTGCCGCAGAAGTGGCCATGACAGACAGTGACTGTCAGGATTAGGTCCAGCACCTCCAGCTCCTACAGCGCCAGCAGCACCTCCTGCACTCCCAGCAGCACCTCCTCCACTCCCAGTAGCACGAGTAGTAGCAGCAGCAGTAGTAACAGCAGCAGGGCGGTTCGGTGGGGCTGGGAGGCCGCACCTCCACCACTCCCAGCAGTACTCCCTCCAGCAGCAGCAGTAGCAGGGCGGCTCGGGCAGCAGCAGCAGACCGAGCAGCAGCAGCAGCAGCAGCAGTAGACCGAGTAGCACTAGCTGTAGCAGCAGTAGTTGCAGCAGCAGGAGCAGTGACAGTTCAGGTTGGGCGGCGCGGCTCGGACAGGGCGGCGCGGCTCGGACAGGGCGGCGCGGCTCGAGCTCAGTGGCGGAGCAGCAGCGGCAAGCAGCAGCAGCAGCCGGCGCTCAGTAGCAGCAGCAGCAGCAGCAGCAAGGAGGAGCAGCTGCAGCAAGTAGCAGCAGCAGCAGCAAGGAGGAGCAGCTGCAGCAAGTAGCAGCAGCAGCAGCAGCAAGGAGGAGCAGCTGCAGCAAGTAGCAGCAGTAGCAGCAAGGAGGAGCAGCTGCAGCAAGTAGCAGCAGCAGCAGCAAGGAGGAGCAGCTGCAGCAAGTAGCAGCAGCAGTAGCAGGGCAGTGCAGGCGGCAGCAGCACTGCAGCAGCAGTAACACGGGCTGCGTGTGGGCCAGGCATGGGCTGTAAGGGCTGCGTGCGGGCCTGGCGCGGGCTGTACGGGCTGCGTGCGGGCCTACGCGGACTGTACGGGCTTCGCGACGGGCCTACGGGGGCTGTACTGGCTGCGCGCGGGCCTGGCGTGGGCTGTACGGGCTGCGCGACGGCTTGGCGCGGGCTGTACGGGCTGCGCGACGGCCTGGCGCGGGCTGTACGGGCTGTGCGCGGGCCTACGCGGATTGTACGGGCTGCGCACGGCAGAAAAGGGCAGGGCAGCGCGAAACGCTGGGCAGGCAGAAACTAACGGTCGGGCAGGTGAAAACGAATGTGGTGGGCCCTTAATTACGGTCCTAGGCTAGGAACGTCCTAGCTCTTAATACCATGTTAGAATACTAGGAAGGAATGTTGATTAGGTAAGAGGGAGGGGGTACAGGGATATCGAGAGAGTTGGGTTGTACCCTCTAAGGTGTGACCCCTACACAACCTAGAGTAAGATGAACAGAACAATGTGTTTTGACACCTTATTCTGTGCTCACCCAGCAAAACCTTTTCCCTTTGTCTTTTCCCCCTGTCCCATTTCCCCCCACAGCACACTTCTCCACTGAACATTTGGTTGATTTGGAAACAGCATCTGCAGCCTATGGTCGGGAAAGGCCAGCCAGGAGAAGTAGAGCACCGCAGCAGCAACGACCCCAGCCAAGGACATGAGCACAAGGGCGCCAAAATACTTGGGATCGTGGAAGACTATGGCGAGGGTGAGCATGGCGAGCTCTGCTAGGCTGCCCAGAGCCATCTCCGTGGTGCCAAACAGGTTGGCTGATGCTGCTGGAACAGCCTGAATGATTTGACATGCAACTATTTGGTACACCCCCTGGCCCATGCGAGAGAGCACCTGCCACACGATTCAGTGGCATAGAAAAAAGAGTGATGCTTCACACCTACAGCGTGCTTGGTATGGCAGAAACTAAGACTTGATTCATGACAGAGCAAGAAACATGTCTGGAAAAAAAAAAAAAAAAAAAAAAAAAAAAAACTTGATTGGTAAGTAGTTATAGTGGGGAAGACTCACCAGAAGCATGAGGAAGAGCATGAGCAGGCATTGGTACAGAAAGGAAGGGCAGAGATGGAGAGAGGAGAAGTCGAGCACGGAGAGGGCGAGCAAGGTGGCCTGGAAGAGAAGCGCGATGCTGCCCGCCTGGTGTGAGCGACACGGGGGAGCAGTGAGGAGGGGACGAGAGTGAAAGTAAAAAAGGGAGGAGTGAGGTGATAGAAGTCGGAAAAGGTTGATGCTCTCCCCCGTCCCATCTCATTGCCCATGAGTAGCTAGTTACCACTGGAATTCAAATTGCAGCTTTATGTCCCCACACCCGACCAGTGCCCCCATTACAGCCCATCACTTGCCCATCACATCCCATCACTGTCCCCATCACATCCCACCACTGCCCCCATCACAACCCGCCAGTGCCCCCACGGCATCCCAGCGCACCTGCAGAATCCCGAGGTGTGCCACGAGTGCAGGCGACATGAAGGAGGCAGCGAAGCCCATGGCCGCACCGGCGCTGCTGAATGCGCCTATCACCGCCATGCCCACCCCTGCATGCACACTCAAACGAGGCACAGATAAGTCGCACCCACAAGTGAGAGGTAGGAGGTTGCAACATAGACATTTGTAATTGATAAAGGGAGGAGGGGACGGAGCGTTGGGCATGGTGGGAGGGGCAGAGGAACGGACCGTGGTGGAAGAGGAAGGAGGTCATGAGTACCCCGGGTGCAAGCACAGCATTGAAGCACAGCAACACATACGCCATGCTCGCAGGCATCACCGCCTCCTGCACAAAGCTCCTCCACCCCTTCCCTGCTGCTCTCCCCACTGCTGATGCTGCTGCTCCTGCCGCTGCTCCCACTGCCAACCCTGACACAACTACAGCGTGTGTGTATCTCCAGAGAATCCCCCCTGTTGGTGAAAGACTGGGCGAAAGTGCGGTGGTTGCTGTGACACGGGCTGGACTGGCTGGTGGAATGGTTGTGATGTCACATGCCAATTCTGCCCTCTGCATTACAGCCAGTGAGAGCTCTAGCCCTGCTGGTTGTTCCTTGCTTGGCTCTGTGCAAGCAACTGCATCCGAAGACAAGATACCAGTAGCATCACCCGAAGTGCCAAAAGCAGCAGCTGGAGACGTTGCAGAAGCGAGCGGTAGCGCAGCAGTATCAGTAGCCTCGTCATGAGCAGCAGCAGATGCTGTCGGCACCAACCTCTGTGTGGATCGAGTGACCTCGAGGGGAATATTCTGGCTGAGGGCTGCATGCGAGAGGTGGTTTGTGAGAGCAGTCAGCGCAAACTGCACGGGTGACAGTGGTACAGGGAGTGGCGAGGAGGGACGGGAGAGAGAGGAAGGGAGAGATGAAGGTACGAGTGACAGGGAAAGAGGAGCGTATTGCAGAAAAGGCTGAAGATGAACGACAAGGACAGGGTTTGAGGAGTATACTGAATGCGACTTGTGGATAAAAAGTGCAAAAAAAGGGCATAAGAATGGCTGGAGGTGGGTTGCGAGAGGCAGACAGGAAAGGCGGATGCTGAAGACAGGGAAAGGAAAGCAAGAAAAGGCAATGCTCGTTCTTGACATGTGCAAGATAAAAACGCGTGACGGCAGCAGAACTGAAATATAAAAGTGTAGCAGAGTAAGGAAGGAATGGCATACGCAAGGAAGCATACCAGAGCAGGGATGGAGAGGGCAGCAAGAGCAAGGCATGCTCTGACACAGACTAACGGCCCATAAGTGGCAATGAGTGCCCCGAATATGAACGCCCCTGCCACCTGCAGAATGGGGACGGCGAGCAGCGAGAGGGGGAATCGAAAGGGATGCAAGTGAGAGTGGGCAGAGGCTACGGAGTAGGGAGAGGTGAAAAGGAGATGCGCAACCTTATCAAGGATAGATGAATGAGAAAGAATGCGAGTATGGGCCATTTGAAGAGAGGAAGCACAACTAGAAATTGAGGCAATTTGACGAGACACACTGTACAGCTTGCCTCACCTCGCACAGGAGCTCCACCCTCCCTAGCGTAGCCATGGCCATCGCCATGAGCACTGGCCGATCCTCCCCCACCAGCTGAACCATGTGCAGGGTGGGAGGGAGAACAAAGGCGATTGTGAGGCCAGCCAGGCCGCATGCATGCATTTGCCAATGTTCCCGTACCCCCATGTACCATGCATGCCCCCATGCGTGCAAGTGACCAAACACGCTATTGTCGGCAAGCGTATAAAGCTTACCTACGCTTGCGTGTACATGATATGATATGATATGCGCTTGCATTGATCATATACGGTCGCCCATTCTTTCCGGTTGTGAAGAAGAACGAACACTGACTATCTCAAGAAGAAGAACGAACACTGACTATCTCAAGTACACTGCATCTCTCCTCGCCCGAAAAACACAGCCTTGTGCATCCCCCTCCACTGGACCCATGCACCCATGCTCCATGCTCCCATGCTCCCATGCACCCATGCTCCCGTGGTCCCACAAGGGCAGGGCACGCACGACAAGCACCCAGTCGATCTCCACAGCCACGCCTGTCGCCAGCCCCATGAGTCGCTCCACCGCACCCGCCACCACCACCACCACGAACCACCCCTGCTGCAGCACCGCCGCTGCCGGCAGCGCACACAACGCTGACGTGCCGGCTGTGCCGGCAACAGCTGCTGCTGCGGCGTTAGGGAAGGCGAGGTGCAGCGCGTGCATGGTGGCTGCTGCTCCCACCATGATGGCCGTGGACTGGACGCAGGGGAGACGAGAGAGATGGCGCATGGGCAAGAGAGGGGAGGAGAGGTGAGAAGTGCGTAGGGGAGAATAGAAGGCATGGCGAGATGGCTGAAAACCGGGAGTGACTATGGACGGGGATAGAAAGAGAAGCGCGCAGTGCGGGAGGGAGGGTGTTACTGTGGGGCGTGTGATGAGCTGACCTGAGAGACGAGAATCGCTCTGAGAATGGGTACCCTTGGAGCGGAGTCCAATAGGTCACCCACCAGTGGCGCCGCCACACACGCCACCAGCTGCACGTTGCGTTGCAGAAGACGTGGGGGAGGGGAATGGCGGGTGAAAACGTGCGGGAGAAGAGGTGGACGATAAGTGGAAGAAAGCAGGGAAGGGGAACGACCTGAAGGGAGAAACAAGGGTAACGAAAAGAAGGGAGCTAAATCCATCTGAACCTAAAATCTGGGCGTAGGGGAGAGATGGGCAATCGTGAGGGCTTGCGCATGCTGTGGCGTGCAAATGTGTCCACATGGGATTCATACACGTGTAGATGCACATTACGCAAGTGCATGTGCATCATGTGCATGTGCATGTGCTGTGCACGTGCATGTGCATGTGCATGTGCTCACCTGGCTCACGAATCTCGCCACAGCCACCGGCAGTATCGAGCGATGCAATAACACGAGCGAAGCTGTCCCTGCAAACCGCCACGACTGCTCGGCGAAGCAGTTGATGATGAATGTCCAGTACAGGGCTGCAGAGCAGGGAGAAGACGGACGGAGGGAGGCAGGGGGATGGGAAATGGAGGCGGGTGGGCGCCGCACGACCTTCCACGCAGCGGGACCAGAGATATCGCCCTTTCCTTCTCAGGGGGAACGGCAAGGAAGGGACAGCGCATGCAGGACAGTTGTCAGAGGCTTCATTTGCATGACTAAGAACTGGTGAAGGCTTGGAGCTCATGAACGAACCCACCTGCCTGCCAGGGCAATCCGCAGAACCCTAAACCCTGCATTTCGGGGACGGTGACATGAAAAGCTAGAAGAACATGAAGGCTCGAGGAGGAAAGGGACAAGACACACCGTTGACAGGCCTGTCCCTAAGGATATGGGTGTGTCAGGCCTGGCGGGGAGTGTGGGCGAGCGGAGGTAAGTGAGGAGAAAAATGGTCGCTCACCGCACCATGCAAAGCAGCGGGATGGGCAGGGCGGGCCGGTGATGCCTCGTCAGGCAATGACTCTCTCGCGGCCTGCTCCTTGGGCCGTTCCGCCCCGGCCTCTGCCGCCAGCCCGCTTGAATAGCCGCTGCCGTTACTGGTATCACTGTCGCTATCGCTGTCACTGCTGCCGTTACAATCGATCCCAATGTCCCTGCCTGCGCTGAGGCTGCTCAAGCTGCTGACGCTGCTGCTCCTGCTGCTATGGCCCCAGCTGCCCTCACTCAACAGCTGAGCGGTGTCAGGTACATCATTGCTAGGAGCTACTACTTGGAACGTCTCACAAGATACTGAGGTCTCCATCTCGTCAATCTTTTACGATTGATTAGAGAGAAGTGACATGTATGTTTATATTGATACAAGGACCATTAGAAACAGTCCTCTGTCGAGTCCGAGATTGGGAACAGCCTAGTTCACTCAGAACAGGTCGTTTTGGCCAGCATAATGTGATTCTGGCCGCTTGTTGGAGTGAATCAACACTCGAGTAACAAGCAAGGGAACTAACTCCAAGCAAGAGGAGGGCCATCAGATATCTCCAAGGCTGACGCTCAGTGGCAGGCTGGTGTATCGAAACAACGAATACGGGCCATGTGTAACGCCTGTGGGGCTTACACGTAAGGGTATGAGAGCATCCGCTGCGTCTCAAATACAACCCTCGTTTTGACCCAGTGGGTAGCGAGGTGTTAGATTTGGTCTCAGAGCCTGGGGTTCGATTCCTGGCTGGGTCACATTTGAATGTGCCAGTCGCGAACCCAGTGAACGATCCGCCGCTGGCCTGGCCCACCAGCAAAATCGCTGTAGAGCGAGATTCAGGTCCTTGCGAGGGCCGACTGCCCAACGAGGACGTTGGCTCCAGGGGGGGACGAGTGTAACGCCTGTGGGGCTTACACGTAAGGGTATGAGAGCATCCGCTGCGCCTCAAATACAACCCTCGTTTTGACCCAGTGGGTAGCGAGGTGTTACACCATGGGTTTACACTGCGGTGGCGGTCTAAGACCGACGTTGCAATGCGTAGCACAGTGTCCTCTTTTCGAGAGCAGCGTCGGTGGTAATGGGGTTTCCCTTTAGCCCGCGAATCTCAAGACTCGGGTGTTCTTACGACATTCCTTCCATTCATCCTGCGCACTGGCCCCTCGTACGAGAGCGCCTGAATCTCAATCATCCTCCGCTGATCGACCTTTGCCATGATGAGGACTTCCATATCGTCCAACACCCTCTGTTATTACCCACGCTGCAAATTTAAATAGGACACAAAAACTAAGCCTCTTAAATGCATATCTGTGGTAGCAGCACGAAATCACTGTATTCGAGTATCTTCTTCCCGTTCCCGAGGATGAGAACGAAATCTTTTGAACTTGGTCAGCTCTCAAATAAGGGGGATTCTTGCGAGAACAAAGCCGCAACTGAGCGACAGCATTTGGCCCGACTCGGGCCATGCCCTTGTATGGCAGTAATGGAAGGACCCATCTCACCACGAAATCAAGCGCTCACTTTCACACCACACAGAAAGAACAGTACAGCACTACAGTACACGTATGATGGTGGATATACACGGGTAGTGCATTCCAGACAAGTTCCAACGACGCGTGACGTGGCGTGAGGTGTGGGGGGAGAGATTCTGACCTCAAATACCTCTATCTGAACAGCCTTCGTTCTCCAGCCTTGGGCAACAACCCTGAACATCCAGCCAGGCCCGGCTTGCCACTCCGCATGGGCTGGTTTGCTGCAGACCTCGCCAACGAGCTACAGCAGAATTAAAGGCGTGTACGCTTGTATTGCGTCAGTCCCCAAAACACACAGTTGAGAAGCCGTACGATCAACGGCCGAATTGCGTCAGTCCCCAAAACACGCAGGATCTGACAACAGAGCTTCAGAAAAATTCGCCAGAATACAAATCACTTGACTTCCAATTCACTGGCTCAATTCACTTGACTTGGAAGCAGGGCTATTTTTGAGTTTTTGTGCGCAGTTTCAAAAAAGAGTGACTGGTACGAGCCACTCGGCTTGTGCCGAGTGGCACTCGCCATTTGGAGGGTGACATGATCAAGGCCCTGTTCGGTAGCACTCAGAACCCCCAAAATCTAATCAGTTTGGCCGTTGGGACCCGCAACTGACTACGTTTAGTGGCGTGCGACCGTCATGCGACTGCCCGAAATGCCGAACGTAAACAGCTCTGATCAAACAACATCAACAACCCATTCCGAACCTGAAACCAACCAAACTGTCGAGCAATACTTCTGTTGCTACAATGATCCACGGGCAAGTCTGGAATGAATGTGAGATGATGGACAGAACTGGCGGTTTGAGGGTTCATTCGTAGCTCGTGTCTGACATGAGGTCAGACACGAAGTTGAGTGTCGGAAGACCCGAAGTGACCAGGAAATCAGGGTACATTCTTGGCTCGTGTCACACATCAGGTCAGACACGAAGTGGAGAGTCGGAAGACCTGAAGTGACTTGGAATTCAGGCAAATCGGTGTTCGGAAGACCCGAAGTGGGCCACTTCGGGTCTTCCGAACCTCCATCCGAACCTCCACTTCGTGTTTGACACGAGGTAGGAATGTACCCTCAGGCAAAATCAATGTTCGGAAGACCTGAAGTGGGCCACTTCGGGTCTTCCGAATCTCATCCGAACCTCAACTTCGTGTCTGACATGAGATACGAATGTACTAGTTCTCAAACGACCATTTCCCGTTGCTGCTTCATTGCGTTTTTCAAAGGGGGCAGATTTAGGGTAAAACCACGGGTCCCCCGGATGAACTTCAGCCCGGTTTGAGGGTAAAACAACTTGCTAGCCTTCTGCCCCCTCGAACACGCTACGCAATGTTATAGGTGCGGGAAGTTTTCCAAAATTTTTCCCCTTGCTTTGCACTGACCGCAGGCACAAGTGAGGGTGACCCTAGGCCGAAAATATATCATTTCGTTGAAATTGTTAAACGGATTCGTCGAAGGTTGAACCGTTTATGTTGGCCATTGAGGTTCTCCATTCAACAAGAAGTGGTTTGTCGTTTGCGCGCACAGTGCCTCGACCTGTTAGATTTTGCTGAGGTGTATCCGAGCTGTCAGAACTACACAGCAAAACAAATTGCATTTGGTCAAACATGTTTGAAGGTTCAGAACCACACCTAAACTTTGGTTCCGAACCTCACTTCCGAATATCATGCATTTCTGCTACCGAACAGGGCCCAAGTAAACCAATAGGGTAATATCAACCGGATCTCTCATTTTCAGGAAGGCTGCATCGTGGATCAAGCTGGCCAGGCCTTCCCAAACCAAACTAATAGGGTTGGAGCGAGTTACCGATTCCCATAAAATAGGAATCTCGCCCTCAGACGTCACCCCGATTTCGCCGAAAGTCGCCGACCTGTACCGAACCTCGACCTCCCTAGGTTCCTGCGTTGCTAGGGTTCCCCCTCAATATTTGTTAGACCATCACTTGTATAGGAGTAATTTAGTCAATGCTGGTTGACTCATTAGATGAAGCATGCGCATTCTGCATAACGCACCTGCTACAGCTAAGAGCAAGCCACGAAGTGGTGAGAAATACTTTCATGAGGTGCTTAAATGATAATGCGCCACGCACTGTTTCTCGTGCTCCTATCCATTTTTTTTCAAGGATCGTGCTCATTGAGTCCAATGGACACACCGTGTCAACCAACCAATTCAACCCTATCCCGCAATTCCCGTGGAGTTGCAGAGCTATCAGATGGCTCCACGTGGCTTTCGGTCGTCGCGCGCCACGCGGGAGAGCTGCAGTCCATCCAGCAGCAACAGCAGGTGCGCCGCGTTAGAATACGGCCCAATCTTCGCACCACGTCGCATCTGCCACTCAGGAAAATATTACTTGGTTCCGCTGACTTTCTCCTCGCATCGTTCGCAGCTAGAATGGCGCAATGCATCCATTATTCCCACCTACATCGGTCGCTTGTATTTGGCTCGTTGCAGCGGACCGACGTGGCGCGTGGTTTGCACGTGCTGCGGGTAAATCAGGTGGATGCGTTGCGATTGGACGACGAGATGCGGTTGATGCTCAAGGAGCAGCTTATGCGGGTCTTCGCTCTCGTGCCGGTACTTCACCTCCTCCTCTTCCCTGCTCTTTCCACGCCTTCCCTCGTCACGTTTCTATTCCGCACCCCCTCCGTACCCCCCCTCCCCTCCCTCTTCCTCTACCCATCTGGCCCTTCTCCCTCACCTTCCCCCTCGCCCTGTTTCCACTTCATATCGCACTGCTTATTCCAATGCATCATTTCTTCTAACCCCATGCTCCAGATGTACGCCACATTCCTCCTTCCTCCCCCCCCGCAACGCACCTCCTCCTCTCCTCGCACTCTGACCCCCTCGTCTCCTCACCACCCCCTGCCCCGCGAGCCTAGCCTGTTCCTTATCCCTCTCCACCTAGCCTGCCCCATGGCCTGCCCTACCCTTCGACCCTGTGGTGCGCGTGCCCCTCCCCCTGCCCTTCCGCCCGTTTCTAACAAGAGGTTCGCATGCCTTCTGCCTCTCTGTCTATAGACTGTGCTCACCCAACAAAACCTTTTCCCTTTGGCTTTCCCCCCTGGCCCATTCCCCCCCATAGCGCATATCCTGTCACAGAATTGATTCTCATTCGAACGTGTCACTAAAATTGAATACAATGAGTTTTTATACTCAAAAATAACAAAGGATAATAAAATAATACGAACATTCGGGAACATGCCCTTCCCGATACCACAATCACAAGTGTGCACAAGCACGCAAGGCTATTGGCACTTGGGATTACGCCCAAAATTACACCGTATATACCACTGTCGGCGCTGTTGTTGCCGTATAATAAATATGTCGGTGGAAAAAATTGGAAATAAGTGAAATTAATAGAAGGCTATAGAAAATAGAATAGTAGGCCGATTGAGATGAAATAAAGACCAAAATAAAGAGGAGAAAAAGGAGAATAAGATAAAGGAAAAACATAATAACGGGAAGATATTATAACGGGGACGCCCTCTCACACTTCCCCCCCTCAAAGCTGGGTGGTAGAAGTAACACCCTACTTTACAAGGTAATCCTGGAGAGGGCGAAGGGCTTTACCCATGTCGTGTTCAGGTACCCAGCAATTCTCGGAAGGATCATAGCCTTTCCAACGAATCAAGAGCTCCAAGGTGTCGTTGCGTCGTCGTCGGTGCGCCAAAACTGCTTCAACTTCGTACTCCGGTTCCCATTAACAATTACAAGCGGCGGTGGTGGTGGTTGGCGACCTTTGAAGACCGTGTTCGGATCCCGGTATGGCTTGAGAAGTTGGACACGGAAGGCGTTATGAATCTTCCAGGTAGTGGGTAAAGGCAAGCGGGAGGCTACTGGAGTGACTTGCGCCTCGACGAGAAAAGGTCCGCAGAAGCGAGGTCGAAGCTTAGACGGAAGATGGCTGATGTCGAGATTGCGTGTATCCAGAAGCACTTGATCGCCAATCTTGATAGAATGATTGTTGCGACTCCGATCAGCGAGCTTCTTTTGTTGCTGCTGGATAGTCAGAAGTCGTTTATGCGTGCGCTCCCATAACTGGTGCATAGTGGTAATGAAGTCATGTGCGGGTTGCACCGTGGCAGGTACTGTCGGTTTCTGAGGCGTGAGTGGGTTGCGACCGTAACAGAGGAAGAAAGGGGTCTGTCCTGTTGCGGCCTGTGTGGCGTTGTTATACGCAAACTCGAGAACCGACAGGTGCGCATTCCATGTAGAGATATCGTCCTTACACGCTGCTTGCAGAAGCTATTCAACAATCGGGTTGAGGCGCTCTGTCTGACCATCCGTTTGGGGATGATAGGCTGATGACATGGCGAGTTTGGTCCCTATGAGCGACGTGAGCTCCTTCCAGAATTTACTCGTGAATTTAGGGTCTCTGTTGGAGATCAACGTGGTCGGAATGCCATGCTGCGAGATGGCATAGGGGAAGAATAATTGTGCTGTCTTCTCAATGCGAGCCGTTGTGTGTGACGGGATGAAGTGTTCGGAAAATTTGTCGATGACGACCAGGATGGCGTCGTAACCTGGTAGGTGGTAACCCAGTGATGAAGTCCAAGCTAACCACTTGCCATGGCTGTTCGGGGATTGGAAGAGGCTGGAGTAACCCGGATTTTTTTTGCTTGCTGCTCTTCATCCGTTGGCATGTGTCGCACGAGGTGACGAATTTTTGTACGTCATCCGCCATGTGGGGCCAATAATATTGTTTTGCAATACCGGCAAGCGTCTTGTTACTACTGAAGTTGCCCGCGTAGAGAACATCATGATATTCTTCGAGTAGTAACTGGCGTAAAGGAGGGTAATTAGGCACCCATATATTTGTGGATCCCTTGCGGTATGCGATGTCTTGATCCCAATGCAGAAAATGGCGCTTTTCTGCTACGGAGACTTCGGGGTCGATGGTGTATCCATGCGTGAAGAGTCCCTTCAAGAACGGGTTCATGCCATCGACTTGTAGGGCGGCAACGTGTGCAGGGCGACTGAGTGCGTTTGCCTTGTTCTTGTGCCCCGGCTTATACAAGATGTCGTAATGGAAGTGGGTTTCGAGGAAGTCAATCCACCGGACCTACCGCCTGGAGAGTGTTGGTTGGGTTTTCAGACATTTGAGGCTGCAGTGGTCGGTGTAAACGGTCGTCTTTCTTCCTTCGAGATAACACCTCCACGCCTTGAACGCATTGACGATGGCGAGGGCCTCTTTGTCATGGATAGGGTAATTGAGTTCTGATCCGTGAAGTTTTTTACTTAGGTATGCAATGGGTTGCAGTCCCTTCCCTTGGTCTTGCATGAGTACTGCGCCCACTGCTTGATCGCTAGCATCGGCCTCGATAACATAGTCAAGTTCGGGGTCTGGCACGATAAGGACATGTGCGGACGTGAGTGCGGTTTTCAGCTGTTCCACGACTTCCTGGTGCTTCGCCTCCCACTGATATGGTGTATTCTTCTTCAACAGGTTCGTTAATGGTGCGGCAATCTTTGCGTAGCTCGGTACGAACCGGTTGTAGTAGTTGGCGAATCCAAGGAACTGCTGTAACTCCTTCACGTTCTCAGGGGTCTTCCACGTTCGCACTGCTTCGATCTTCTTTGGATCCACATGAACTCCTTGAGCGCTCACCATATGTCCAAGGAACTGGACTCTCTTCAGTGCAAACTCGCTCTTGGATAATTTCACGTAGAATCGTTCTCGTCGAAGAATTTCGAAGACGCGTCGCAGATGCTCAACGTGGTGCTTCATGTCTTTCGAGTAGATCAAGATGTCGTCCAAGTATACCACCACGCACTCGTCGAGAAGGGGCCGAAGGATGTGGTTCATTTCCGCCTGAAACGTGGCTGGTGCGTTGCTGAGTCCGAACGGCATTACGAGATACTCGTACGACCCGTACCGAGTTCGGAAGGCAGTTTTATGGATAGAGTTGTCCGCCATACGAATTTGCCAGTATCCCGATCTGAGGTCGAGCTTGGAGAATACAGTAGCACCGCGGAGTTGATCGAGCAAGTCGTCGATCCGTGGTATTGGGTATTTGATTTTTATAGTCTGCTTGTTCAAGGCTCGGTAATCGATGCACATCCGCAGACTTCCGTACGGCGAAGCCAATGCTCGGATCTGTTAGAGACTAAAGACTGGGTCTAGGAAGATTAGGGGCCGAAATGACTCAAAATCGTTGGTCTATAATTCTGGACAGAAATGTCGACTTCACAAGAAACGTCGTCGACGACACGTTCACCCTTTAACGCGTACAGTAACTATTACGGTATATTTTCACGCGTTTGGTAAAACGTTTCACGCAATTGGTAACTTAGCACAGGCGAATGATCACGCGAATGGTAACTAGATGAAACTTCCGCTGAAATGACCATGACTACGAGGAATTGTTCAAATTGAAAGATTTTACGCACCGCTTTATCTTTCTTGAACGATTCCCGCCGTGACTTTGAAGCATCGCGTTTGTTCTATTACCACGGACCAAATAGTTTCAGAGCCGTTTCATATCTATTTTAAGCCCGGACAAATAGTACTAACAAGTACAATTATACCTTTGCAAGCACGATTGCATAATTGCAAAATGACGATTTTTTTCCCGGAAAAGCGACAAAATTATGTTATTTTTAATGTGTAATTAATGCAGCGTGGGGTAATTTTGAAGGTGGAAAAATAATACACCCTTCCGAATGGCATGCCTTTTTGTAGAAATAAACCCTGAACGCCTTGTCGCAAGGAGTTTAGGGTTGATTCTCTCAAAATCATTTGCCATCCGAAAGGGGTATATATTTTTTGCTTCGGTTGTACGATATAATAAACTGAAATTAAATTTCCGCGAGCGCCAGAATATCAGCGATATAAGAAACAATGTTTTCAAAACAACAACTTGTTACTAAATAGTCAGAATTTTAAAAAGTGTGTCAGAATTCGGAAAGTGTGTCAGAATTTCGGAAGGTGTGTCAGAAATTGGTGCTTCAGGACTCGTCAATTTAGTCTGGCGCGAGCGGGAAAAACCAGAATCAGGGTCAAGTTGGGCGAGGGTTTCTTCGCGTGATGGCTTGCCAGTGTATAGTTACCAAACGCGTGAATCGAGTTAACAAACACGTGAAAAAACATTGTTATGGTTACCGTACGCGTTATAAAGCCCCATGTATGTTACCATTCGCATATTTTCCCTTTAAACTTCACCAATTTCAGATATGATGTAGCTCTAGACCAGGGCTGTCGCTACCAGGGCGTTTGCCCTGCTGGACCTTGAATGTCAACAGACTAAGCGAGAATTATGAACTAGAAACAAGGTGGGTACAAGTACTAACCCTAATTGGGTTGTACCCCATATGGGCTACCCCCCACTATAGCCTACACAACATACAACATAACAGTTTGACACACCCCCATAGGCAAAGTGGGGGAGAACAAGGGGTCACAAGACCAGTCAAGAAAAGCAAAGCAAGCTCAGGGTGGATCACGAAGTCACCACACACTCTGAGCACAAGCAAATGGCCACAAGGCCAGTTCACATGCAGAGTTATATAATGGAGAACAAGCAGTACAGTGATCACAACCTAGCAAGTGTAAGCATGCAGGTATATGTATATAGATCACAGTACAAGCAAAGTCAAGAAGTGAGCAAGTGAGACCAAGTAGGCACAAGGCCTAAAACAGTACAGAAACGCTGATGATCACAAGGCTGAAGTGCCTTGGTGAATATATCAGCAGTGTTGGCCCGAGAGGCCACGTAAGCAAGACGAAGCTGACCACGCTGCTGCAGCTCTCGAGCAAGGAAGTAACGCAGAGCGATGTGCTTTGTCCTGTGCTCCAATCTGTGCTCCTAACACAAGGCAATCATGGCCTTGTTGTCGACGTACAGAACTGGAGGAGAACGAGGCGGCTCTCCCAAGTCGGTCAGCAGGTAGGTGAGCCAGCGTAACTCCTGTGCAGCCATGGCCCCTGCGTAGATCTCAGCCTCACAACTGGAACTGAGAACAGAAGACGAGCGGGTAGACCGCCATGAAACAGAGCCCGAGCCAAGGCTGAAAGTGTAACCCTGTGATGACCGCTGCGTAGCCAAGTCGTCAACCCAAGAAGCGTTTGCGTGACCAGTGAGGACAACTCGAGCCCGTCCTCCAAGCACGAGCCCCATGCCCGACGTACTGCACAAGTAGCGCAACACCCTCTTAGCGGCCTCCCAGTGCTCTGGTCGGTGTCTCCCGGGCGCAACGTAGCATGCCAGGATGCTAAGAGGGTAGGCAAGGTCAGGTCGAGTGCAGGTCATCAGCTACATGAGGCAGCCCACAATCTCTGGATACGGGCCACTCGGCTCTACGGACTCGTCCGAAGGTGGAGCTAAGAGCAAGTGACCGGTAGGCAGAGGAGTGGACTGTGGCGAGGAGTACTGGAAGCGGAAGCGCTGAAGGACCTGCTACACCATGTGTGACTGAGTCAAGGTAATGGTGCGCCGTGCTCTGTCCCGGGTGATCTGCAAGCCAAGATAGCTGCGCAGCTCACCCAGGTATGTGCACGTGTGTCTCTTTTGCAACTTTGACTTCACTAGAGGGTGTACATCCTCAGTGTCAGCAGTGGCAAAGACCAAGTCGTCGACGTACACGAGGATGTAGAACGGCGAAGTGTCGGTGCGTAGAAACAGCGACGGGTCAGCAGTCGAAGGAGCAAACCCAAGAGCCGCAAGCGTCGTCCTCAGTGTGTTGTGCCACTCGCGAGGCGCCTGGCGGAGACCGTAGACTGGCCGCCGGAGGCTCCACTGGGTACCTGCAGGAAACGACCCAGTGAAGCCAGGTGGGCGGCGCAGCCAGATCTCCTCGTGCTGGCTGCCTTGTAGGAAGGCTGTGCTGAAGTCAAGAGAGTGAAGCTCGTAGTCACGCTGAGCGGCGACGTGCAGCAGCACCCGAAGAGTGGTCATCTTTGGGGTAGGGGAGAAGGTCTGGAAGAAGTCAACTCCCCGTCGCTGACTGAAGCCTCGTGCAACGTAACGCGCCTTGAAGACAGGCGGAGAACCCGGCGGTCGCTTCACCCTGAAAATCCATATGCCATCGACTATGTTCGCCCCAGGAGGGGGAACTGCGTCAACGTAAGTGCCTGTGGACTTCCAGGATGCCATCTCTGCGTCCATGGCTGTCTGCCACTGAGAGGAGTAGGGACCCGTAATCGCCTCTGCGTAAGAGCGCGGGGTCGGGATGTCTGGTGCATCCGCGTCTCCCTCAGGTGCAATCAGCATGGACACGAGATGAGGTACAGCAGCTGCAAAACACTCAAAGTCCTCCTGCCTGTCCTCAAGGACGTCCGTGCCAAGAGCACACTCACCCCCGACGGACGGAGGACAGGCAGACTCAGACTCAGCAACAAGACTAGCGGCGTAGTCAAGACGACAGGCGGCAGCAAAGTCAACAAGCTCAGCAACTAGGGCAGACGCAGCAGTGGACTCAAACGAAGGGTCAGTGACAACAGTGGCTAGAAGACGTGTGACAGTAGGACTGGCAGCACGAGCAATGTCAGAAGGAGGGTCAGCAACGTTAGGAAGAGAGGACGCAGGAGGAGACGGCAGAGGGACACGCTGTGGAACAGAGGAAGGACGAAGTGCCATATGGTGCGTGCCGGGGACAGGAGGAGGACGCTGACGAGGAACACGCCGACCAGTGCGAAGAGCGCGAACAGGCGACGCAGGACGAGACGCAGGCTCACGACGCTCTGAAGGAGAGTCTGTCTGCTCAGTGTAAGGAGAAGGAGCAGGCAGTGGGGAGTCTGGCTGTAACTTCGGCTGCGACTGGTCAGGCGGTGGACAAAGTAAGGGAGGAGTAAGGCCAGTAGAAGACGGGAGACCAAGAACCTGCTGAAGCAGTGGAACGAAGTACGGTCGCGGCCGCACAGTGCCTCCAGAACCAGCACCGACAGCACCAGCACCCCCAGGGCCAGCACCTCCAGCACCTCCGCTACCTCCAGCTCCAGCGCCTCCAGCTCCAACGCCTGCAGCACCTCCAGCTCTAGCAGCTTCAGTACCTCCAGTACGAGCACCTCCGGGACCAGCGGCTCCAGCACCTCCAGCACCTCCTGGACTAGCAGCTCCAGCACCTCTGGTACCTCCAGCTCCAGCTCCTCCAGCTCCAGGGTCTCCAGCTCCAGCGCCTGCAGGACCACCGGCTCCAGCAGCTCCAGTACGAGCACCTCCAGGACCAGCAGCTCCAGTACCTCCAGGACCAGCAGCTCCAGTGCCTCCAGCTCCAGGGCCTCCAGCGGCAGGCCCCCCAGCTCCAGCAGCGCCACTCTGAAGGCTCCAGCGCCGAGCAAACCACTCGCGCAGCTGCTGTGGAGAGAGAGGCTCCTGCCGTGACGAGGCACCCGGAGGACCACCAGTAGACAAAGTACCTCCAGGCTCAGCACGCTCAGGCTCAGCACCCCCAAGCTCAGCACCCCCAGGCTCCGCACGCTCAGGCTCAGCACCCCCAGGCTCCGCACCCTCAGACTCAGCAACCCCAGGCTCAGCACCCCCAGGCTCCGCACGCTCAGGCTCAGCACCCCCAGGCTCCGCACGCTCAGGCTCAGCACCCCCAGACGCAGCACCCCTAGCAGCACCACCCCCAGCAGCACCAGAGTCGACAGCGACCTCGACAGGCTCGACAGGGTCTACCTGAGACACACCTGATGGAGCAGGACCCTGAGGGGGGGGGGGGTCTACCGGAGGAGGACGTGGTGCCAGGAAGAGCGGCGGGGGGGGAAGAGGGGCAGTGCGGTAGGGGAAGAGACGGTAAAAGGGAACCGACTCGTCAAACGTGACGTCCTGAGAGGGCAGGACACGGCGCGAGGTGGGGTGGTAAAACTGCCAGCCAGGCGCGTCAGGGGGAAAGCCAAGGAAGACGCAGGGAATGGCGCGGGAGGAGAGCTTGTCCGCGGACGTATCGCGGACAAAGGTACGAGAGCCCCAGACCCGGAACATCGACGCATCGCCAACCTTCCCCGTCCAACGCAGTGTAGGCGAGGTCTCCGGCAAGGAGACACGGGGCCAGAGGTTGAGCTGATGTGCGGCGTACCGGACCGTAAACGGCCACAGAAAATGGGGGGCAGCCGCATGGATCATGGAGGTACGAGCGACCTCCATGACTAAGCCAATGCGGCGCTCAGCAACCCCATTCTACTGCGGAGAGGCCGGAAGCGTGAACGACCGGCGAATGCCCTCCCCACGACAAAAGTCCCGCAAGAGGTCGGAGGCAAACTCACCACCTCTGTCAGAGTGCAGACGCAGGACTGGAAGGTCCGCGTGGAACCGCTCGCGGAGCTGGAGACGGACAGCGCGGATCCAAGGGATCAAAACATCAGGGAGCTCCCCCTTGCTGCGCAAGGGGAAGACCGTGGTGTAACGCGAGTAGTCGTCAACAACCAGCAGAAAGTAGCGCTCGCGGCCCTGTCCATGGACGCGGGCTGGGCCCCACACGTCCATGTGGAGAGTCTGCAGGGGAGCAGTCGTCGGGGGAAACGAGGAGGAGTGAGGAGCGGCGCGCTGCCGCCCCTCGACACAGGGAAGGCATGGAGGGGCAGGCGAGGGTGGGAGGGGAGGCAGAGACCTGGGAAGACCAGAGACAAGGAGACGGGAGTGCATGCCACGAAGGCGTAGCACGGAGGGGTGACCAAGGCGGTGGTGCCAAAGGAGCGTCTGGTGCGACAGGGCGCGACACGAGCAGGGGGCTGCTAGCTGACCTGACGCGGACGCAGACGCAGCTACCTGAGGAGGCTCAGTAGTCAGTGTGTACAGACTCGACCCAGGCCGACGAGTGATCGTGGCCAGGTGACGGCCCGTCCGTGTACACGTGCAGATCGCCACACGCTGCCCTCCTGGAGTAAAGGTGACCATACATCCTGAAGAGCGGCGTTGCTCACCAAGTTCGTCGAGAACGTGGGGAGGTGGAGACCTGACAGTGAGCCAGACGGAACCGCCGGACACGGGAGAACAGTGGTGGAACGTGCAAGAATTGGGCCCCCTGAGGGGTCAGCCAGGCTGACTGCAACAGGTGCAGGGAGTGGTGTGAGTGTGGTACTGTCGCGAAAGAAACAGCGGGAAGCACCTGAGTCAAGCGTGAAGGTGTGCAAGGCCTCAGCAGGCGCAGTACCAGGGAGAGCAGACTCACTAGCACCTAGAGCAGCAGCCTCTATACCTGGGTCGGGCGGCACACACAGGTAACAGTCACCCTCAGTACTAGCAGTCAATGCATACATGGCAGCAAGGATAGCATCATAGTCAAGAGCAAAGATATCAACACCCTGCCTAAGCAGCTCTGCCCAGCGGGGGAGCCCAGTCGCGTCGAGAAACTCTGCGCGAAAGGCGTCGTCAAGACGGGAGAAGCAGCGGGACTGTGTGTGACCAACCTTCCCGCATGTCTGACCAGTGCGGTCACCTGTGCGAATGACGTACTGGCAGCGAACACTACCCCCAGACGCCCCACGCTGAGCAAACCACTCACGAAGCTCCTGGGGCGTAGGGGTCTCACGCTGACGCTGCTACAGCTGCCTCTGACCACCGCCAGAACATCCCCTCTGACCGGTACCACCCCGGCCGCCACCACTGCCGCCACCACCACTCCCACTGCCGCCACCAATGCCTCCGCCCCCACCACCACTCCCTCCGCCACCACCGCCACCTCCACCGCCTCCACCGCCTCCACCGCCCCCACCACCGCCTCCACCGCCCCCACCACCGCTGCCACCCCCACCACCCCTGCCTCCCTTGCCCCTGCCGCTGCGGCGCCTCCCACTAGGAGCAGTCGCAGCTCCTACCTCATCAGCACGAAGGTAGTCAACAGCTGCAGCAGAAGCGACTGAGGGGACAAGGGGGGAGGGGGAACACCCCTCAAAGAAGGGAGTGCGAGGAGTGCCACGAGAAGCACCTACAGCGACTATGCTGGTCTCAGCTGCAAGGAGGTGCTTCTCGAGCAGGTCGACAGTGAGGGCTGTGGGGTCAAGGGCGAGAAGGAGGTCCCTGACTGCGCTAAGAGAGTCAGGGAGGCGGGTGACGATGAAGTAGAGAGCGATGTACATGGGAGGGGGGTTCTTGGCTAGAAACTCGGCGGGAAGCGCGGCGCGGTAGCGAGTGTCACTAGTGCGAAGGTGTGTGATGAGGTCGGCAACTGTGGCAAAGGCGGACAGCTCGGGAAACAGGTAGGGCAGTATAAGGCGGCCTAGAGCAGCAGTGGCAGGGGAGGAGTAACGAGCGACTACAGCGTCGTATAGGGCTCTAGCAGTCTTGTGCTGGCCAAAGTGGGCACGTTCGGCCAACGGCAAGTGGTTGCGAACGGCTAGGCGAGCAGCAGCGTCACGGGTAAGCCACTGTGAGCGAGTCGCACTGTTAGCTGTGTCGGGAGGGGCGAGAGAGGCGCCGGACGTGAGGTCAAACAACGAAACACCGTCTCTAGAATCGCTCAGTAGGTACAGCTGCAGGTCATCGAGCCACGCATCGAACTCAATCGGACGGCCCTCAGGATCGAACGTAAAGACGCTGAGAGTAGCCATCGTGGGCAGAGCAGGGTGGCGCACGAGCAGTAGGGCAGCATGCAAGCTCTAGGGGCGCGCGCAGGGCTCTGCGAGGCGGCGCACGGCTAGGGCAGAGCGGCGCAACTGGCAGGGCAGGGCGGCGGCCAGCAGGGCGGCGCGCAGGCAGGGCAGGGCCGGGCGGCGGCCAGCAGGGCGGCGCGCAGGCAGGGCAAGGCAGGGCGGCGGCCAGCAGGGCGGCACGCGAGCAGGGCAGGGCGGCGCGGTGGCGAGCGGAGCGCGGGCAGGGCAGGGCGGCGCGGCGGCGAGCAGCGCTCGGGCAGGGCAGGGCGGCGCGGCGGCGAGCAGCGCGCGGGCAGGGCAGGGCGGCGCGGCGGCGAGCGGCGCGCGGGCAGGGCAGGGCGGCGCGGCGGCGAGCGGCGCGCGGGCAGGGCAGGGCGGCGCGGCGACAAGCAGCGCGCCGGCAGGGCAGGGCGGCGCGGCGGCAAGCGGCGCGCGGGCAGGGCAGGGCGGCGCGGCGGCGAGCGGGCAGGGCAGGGCGGCGCAGCGGCGAGCGGCGCGCGGGCAGGGCAGGGCAGGGCGTGCGCGGGCGGCGCGACGTAGGGCAGGGCGTGCGCGGGCGGCGTGACGCAGGGCAGGGCGCGCGCGGGCGGCACGACGCGGGGCAGGGCAGGGCAGCGCGGCGCTAGCAGGGCGGCGCGACGGGCAGGGCAGGGCAGCGCGAGGCCAGCAGGGCGGCGCGACGGGTGGGGTAGCGCGATACGGGCAGCGAGCTATACGGTGGGCCCTAAAAAAAACGGTCCTAGGAGAGGACCTGCTCTGATACCATGTCAACAGACTAAGCGAGAATGGTGAACTAGAAACAAGGTAGGTACAAGTACTAACCCTAATTAGGTTGTACCCCATATGGGCTACCCCACTATAGCCTACACAACACACAACATAACAGTTTGACATTGAATTTTAAGGCTGAGTTTCCCTTGAAAACTGAAATTGATGGGTTGGTAAAATTCTGGCCCTGATTCCTTACAGGGCTGATTTTGGTCTTAGGCCTGGTGTGTAAAGGGTAGAATGTAGGCGAGCCCTGGAACAAAATCTTTGGAGTCCTCCCTCCCATCTCCTCCACTCCCCCTCCCCCCCCCCCCCTTCCCCCTTTCTATCATGGTTGCATCCAACCTGGCAAATTTGGAGTTGCGTGGTTGGGCCAAAAATTCACTCAATGTAGCTGTAACCTTCGTAGTTAAAATGAGGCTACAGATTTTTCCGCGCCAAAACTGATCCAAGGGAGGAACAAATTCCAGCCCTGAAGCCTAAAGGGCCAAGATTCGCCCCGACCCTGCTAAATACAGGGTCGTACATGCCGGGCCCCCTGATTTGTCCGGGGGGGCCAAAACGAATCGACAGCCCTAGGTGAAGTAAAACTGGAGTTATGAATTTCGGCGCACTAGGGGGTATGCTGCCACAGAAACTTAACTCAATCACAATAGTTTACACAAGTTCCACACAAGAGAAATAGAGTAGCTAGAAATCAGGTAGGAAGGGATGAGGAGGACGAGAGGGAAGGTCGCTAAGGAGTCCCCAACCAAGCAAACCCCATAAGCACACCATATCCCCTCCTTGTAGCAACCCAACTTTTATCCTTGTCATTTTCCCAACCCATGCAATCCACCTCACCCAACTTGGCCACACTTGCCAACCTGGTTTGGCTTCTCCCAACCATTTGGTAGCAACTACAGTAGAAGTGACGAATTTCCCCAACCCCAAAACTCTATACCCCATATAGATTCACTACACAAATTCCCATAGTCGCCGCACCACAACCATAACTTCGAACGATCATAACTTTCTCGTTCGTGCTCCGATCGCGACGATTCTTGGTTCGTCGGAAAGCTCTTGAGCAGAGAAGTCACTTCAGATACCTGCTCAAACAAAATAACATTCACACACACTCACAACATCCAAACCATGCCAAGGACAATTCTTACGCACGCGCACACCAGGCATGCAAGGCACGAACATATGATGGGAGGCAGACAGACGTGAATGCAAATAATAGCATCACATAACAAACTCCCCCTCTGGCTACCAACCACCATCCCACATGCCTCAGCTCATGCATGCACAGTCAATGCACACTCATCCCAGCAAGCTTCATGCCCTTCCAATGCTCAGGTTCAGCCAGGCGCTTGGTGAGAATGTCAGCCGCCTGCTGCTGGGTCTTCACCACCTCCAGTCGCACCTCCTTGTCCAGGAGCCTGCTCACCAAATGCCACTTAGGCCTGATGTGCCTTGTCAGCCCATGCAGACAAGCATTCTTGGCCAACTTCACAGTCGACTCATTGTCACCGAACATCACGGTCGGCTCCCTTTGACCAACACCGATCTCCTCCAACAAACGCCTCAGCCACACCACCTCCTTGGCCCCATGATGAAGGGCCATGTACTCAGTCTCGCATGAGGACAGCCCCACCTCATTCTCCTTCTTGCTGCGCCAGCTCACTGCACCACCACCAAACAGGCACACATAGCCTCCAATGCTGGTGCCATCCGCTTTCACAGAGTTGAAGCTAGCGTCGGTGTAGCAGGTCAAGAGCATCTCCCCCTTGCCCAAATCAGCTGCACCCCTCTGCAGCCTCTGTCTCACAGCACTGTACTCCAAGCCAACTTATGCTGTCGCACTCACATAGCGGACCAACCTCTTGGCCGCTTCCAGCTGCTCATGACTGGGGCGGGAGACCACACTGGCAAGCCAAGGCAATGTCAGGCCGCGTGTGGTTAGCCGCATAGTTGAGTGCCCCAACCATGGAGTAAAATAGCTTCCTTTCGCTCTCACCCACCACCTCTTCATCAGCACAGGACTCCAGTGTGAACCCTTAAGGCAGTGGGGTTGCTGGCTTTCCTCCATCCTGCAGCCCATACTTCTTGGCCAGCCCCTCACAATACTTCCTCTGGTGCAACCTCAACACTCCCTTGTCAAGGTCCCTCTCCACATGCATCCCAAGGTAGCACTTCATATCTCCCATCTTCGAGCACTTGAACTGCATCTCCAGCATCTCCTCCACACGGTCTATCATAGCAGACGACTCAGAGAAGAGAAGGATGTCGTCCACATACACCAGGAGCATGAGGAGCTGCTCCTTCACTTGCAGCAGGAACAGGCTGTCATCACACTCGCTCTTGTTGAAACCCCCATCCAGCAGTGTCTCCTCCAGCTTGTGGTACCATGCGCAAGGAGCCTGCTTCAAGCCATAGATGGCCTTCTTCAGCCTGCACACCCTGCCGCTCCCATCATCCAAACCCTCAGGCTGCAGCATGTACAACTCCTCCAAAATGATCCCATTGAAGAAAGCAGTAGTGATATCCATCTGCTTGATCCTCCATCCGAGATTTGCAGTCGTTCCCAACATCACCGTAAGTGTTGTCCCTTTTCCTACATGAGCAAAGATCTCGTCGAAGTCCTTTCCCCTTGTCTGCTGAAACCCCTTAGCCAATAGCCTTGACTTGTGGCGGGTCAGCTCGCCATCAGGTCCATACTTGTGCCTGAAAATTAGCTTGGAAGAGATTGCCTTCTTCCCAGGAGGCAGCTCACACAACTCCCAAGTCTCGTTCTCCAAAAGCGAGTCGTACTCCTCCTTCACACTCTGCTTCCACTTTTCAGCATCGGGCCCGCTCAATGCCTCGGCCAGCGTCTTGGGCTTAGGGACGGCTGCCCAATAGCAGTGCGCTATCTCATCCTCATTACATTGCTCAACCACACTCCCAGCCCGTACCACCTTTGGCTGGCTACGACTCGGATAGGTCAGCCTGGCAGGAGGGCGCACATCCCTCCTAGGACGCTCAGGCGGGCGTGGGGCACGTGGTGCAGCATCCTGCTGCTGCTGCGGCTGCTTCTGCGGCTGCTACTGCTGCTGCTGTGGCTGCTGCTGTTGCTCCACCTCAGGTTCTCCCCCATCCTCAGTCACCCCAGAGATCTCCTCCTCTGAGACGGAAAACTCCACTTGCCTCGAAGGACGCTGCACCTCATCGGCCTCAACAATGAGTGGTGTGGTAGGAAGCTTCTGCTGCTGCTACTTCCACTCCTTGTAGTACAGGGACTCAAGGAACTTCACATCCCTTGACACAGTCAATCTCTGCTGGTCAATTCCCATAGCAGCCACCCCTTGTGGTCCTTTGCAATCCCCAAATGCACACCCCATCTTCCAGAAGCTTCCAGTTTCCCCCGCTTCTCCTTTGGCACATGGAACACCACCATGCAGCCGTAGGCTCTCAACATGTTGACTGCTGGTGCACTCCTATACCACTTGGTGTAGGGGACCCAGTGCTTGTCCCCAACAGTCGCCAACACCCTGTTCTTCACAAGGGCGACCTGCCGCAGTGCAGTCACCCAAAACGGATCCGGCAGCCTTGCACGCCCAAGAAGAGTGCGAGCACCTTCCTACAGAGTCCGGTTGAACCGCTCAGCCACGCCGTTTTGCTGAGGGTTGTAGGGAACTGTGAGCTGATGCTGGATCCCCTTCCTCTTCAGCTCCCCCTCAAAATCAGTGCCGATGAACTCTCCCTCACTCCCTTTCACATCTTCAACCATAAGGAACATCCCAGGGGAGGATTTACCTTGTGCATCTTCACCATGTGCACCTGAACCTTGCACAGCGCCACCTTGTGCACGTTCACCACTTGGCGGCTTCATGCCTGGAGGTGCCCAACCTTCAGGCCGGCTGAAACACTTGAACCACGGGTGTCCAGCCTTCTTGCAGTACCAGCAAGTTCCCTCCATTCGGGTGCTCCGCCTGCCACCGGAGCTCCCATGCCCCTCATTGTAGTCACCTCGGCCTCTCCCTCTGCCAAAGCCCCTCCCACGGCCTCGGCCTCTCCCACCCCCTCTTCCTCTGCTGCCTCCTGCAGCTCCATACCGTTCAGCAGTCTTGTTTGCAGCACCACCTCCCGTGTGGCACCCGCGGAAGTCCTCCTGCAGAATCTGCTGCCGTAGCCACTCAGGTGTCCATTGGTCCTGCTGAGTGTTGAGGGTGGGGATAAGGTTATCCCATGAGTTGTCAAGAACCGAGATGATTTTGGTGCACTGCTGCATCTGCGACACCGTGCTGCCCATCGCTGCCATCCTCGCATAGGTGTCCTTGATCTTGTCAAGGACCGGCTTCACATCATCGCCCGGCCGCATGGAGAGGGCAGCCAGCTCCTTCTCCAACACAATCACCATTAGCAGCGTGTTGGGCTGAATCACGACGCGTAGTAGCTTCCACACCTTTGGTCTGGAATCATCCAACTCCACCAAATCCTTGATGTGCTGGAACATGTCATTGTTGACCGATTGTAGAATGAGGTCGTACGGCACCGCGCTCCTCTCAATCCATCGGTCACGTGCTTCTCCTTCCTCAGGTATCTTGTCTTCTCCCATCGCAAGTTTCAGCAGCTTGTAGCGCTTGAAGGCGCTCCTCATCCGCCCGCTCCATTCCTCATAATTGGAGCCATCCAACGCCTCAATCTTGGATGGTGGCGGCTCACTCCTCTTCTCAGCTGCATCTCCACTCCCTTGACTCATCTTCTCTTCACCTAATCACAAGTTTCAGCTCCCCCCTTGCTGTCCACAATGAAGTCCCACAATATTTTCACAAGTGTCGGCGCCAACAAAATTTCGGCAGAGTTTCCCCTTAGCGGAAGTCACATCCAACCTCTAGAACTCCACTCAGGCACGCCCACAGGCCATGGTGGGTCTAGGAGGGTCTTCACACCTCAGTAGACTCTTCACAAGGTCCTCAATCAGCTCTGAGAACACTTTCTAGATGCTAAGGACTGAGTCTAGGAAGATTAGGGGCCGAAATGACTCAAGATCGTTGGTCTATAATTCTGGACAGAAAAGTCGACTTCACAAGAAACGACGTCGACGAAACGTTTACCGTTTAAACTTCACCAATTTCAGATATGATGTAGCTCTATACTGTAGCTACATTTCCCAATTTGAATCGTAACATTAGGTGAAGTAAACTTGGAGTTACGAATTTCGGCGCACTAGGGGGTATGCTGCCACAGAAACTTAACTCAATCACAATAGTTTACACAAGTTCCACACAAGAGAATCAGAGCAGCTAGAAACCAGGTAGGAGGGGATGAGGAGGACGAGAGGGAAGGTCCCTAGGGAGTCCCCAACCAAGCAAACCATATAAGCACACCATATCCCCTCCTTGTAGCAACCCAACTTTCACCCTTGTCATTTTCTCAACCCATGCAATCCACCTCACCCAACTTGGCCACACTTGCCAACCTGGTTTGGCTTCTCCCAACCATTTGGTAGCAACTACAGTAGAAGTGACGAATTTCCTCAACCCCAAAACTCTATACCCCATATAGAGTCACTACACAAATTCCCATAGTCGCCGCACCACAACAATAACTTCGAACGATCATAACTTTCTCGTTCGTGCTCCGATCGCGACGATTCTTGGTTCGTCGGAAAGCTCTTGAGCAGAGAAGTCACTTCAGATACCTGCTCAAACAAAATAACATTCACACACACTAACAACATCCAAACCATGCCAAGGACAATTCTTACGCACGCGCATACCACGCATGCAAGGTATGAACATATGATGGGAGGCAGACAGACGTGAATGCAAATGATAGCATCACATAACATGATCATCCTTTTCTCCAGGAGATACTCTATTTGTTTTTTCATATAGGCAAGCTCTGTTGGGCTCAGCCGGTATGGTGCTCGGAACGTCGGCTTGGACCCTGGCTCTCCTCCAATCTCATGTTGGTGTGTCCTGTATGGCGGTAGTTGATCGGGTAGATCGTCGGGGAGAACGTCCTGGAACTCTTCAAGAAATCTCTTAATTGCTGGCGGAAGCTCCGAGGTCTGCTTCTCTCCGTCGCTTGCTTCACTGACTGTCGCCACAAATCTCGCCGTGGTCCGTTTGACGTCCTTTTCAAAGCGTGCGAGTGTCGTCCCATTTGGGAAGGCTGATCTTCCGCCCGTTGTTGTTGATTTGGGGGGGGGCGAGGAACGATGTCTTCGGGTCCAGGAGTTGCTCGTAGGTCGGCCAGGAGAACGAGTTAATTGCTCCTCGCGACCATAATTTTATGAGGCACTCCTTGGCATCGCCGGATCCTTGCCTCAAACGGCCGCGATCGGCCATGACCTCCCTCCCCCCGGGCAACGGTCAGCTGTAGCTGTCGCGACGTTAACGTGAGTTTTATTTTTGCTGCGTTCCGGCGATTTCAGAGTAATTTTTGTGTGGCAGCTGGCGTCAGCGGACCTGGGTCGGCATCTGCACAAAGATTTCGGAGTCGTCGTTCGGTGCGGCAGTTGGCGTGGTTGTTCGTCAACTTGCGTGCTAGAATTTCAGAGCTTCTGGGGAAAACGACGGCTTGAAGGACTCGCCAGGCGCAAATGGAGTGTTTGCTTCCGAAAATGTCTGCGGCGAGGAGAGACGACACGACGACCGCCCGATTTACGCGGGGTCAATAGAAGGTATAAAATGTTATCTCTACCCCCCTATATGCCCTCTTCCGCGATCGCACCGGTCTCTCGCCGCTTGTAGCTCCTGTCGCAGTCTCCTTGGTCGCACCCCTCCTCCGGGCCGGTCGTTGCACGCACCGCTACTGCACTCCCGTGCCCGGCAACCCTACTGGCTCCCTTACAGGACTGCACATCCCCCTAATCTCCAGGAACTTGGTGGGTGTCAATCATCTGCAGGGCCTCGACGTCACCGTCACGTTTGCTGGACATGAGCGGTTCGTGACTCGTACGGCGCTACCAATGGGGCACCTCTTGTCATGTTCCCCCGAGATCCTGCGTCAGGTCTTGTCACGCGGCACACTGCGCAGTCGCCACAACAGCCTTCGTTGTCGCCGTAGCTGTCGTCGTTGCCGGAGCTTGTCACGTTGGCCTCTGGGGGTGCTGATGCTGGGCGTACTAGTTTAGGGGGTGCTACTGCTGTGGGGGCCGGCTCTGAGGGTGCTGGTTCTGGGGGTGCGGACGCTGGGAGTATTGGTTTTGGGTTGCGTCTATAGGATGCACTGTACTAGGGGTTCCACGGGCACGGGACGACCTCCGCCACAGCAAGAACCGCCGCAGCAGCCGTCCTCGCCGCTTGTATTTATACTTCGCCTTCCTGGTCTTTCTTATCCCTCGACTGGCCGACCTGCTCCTCCATCACCGACTATCCCGAGCTACAGTCCCACGTTCCCTCCCTTAGTCTCATTTCCAGCTCGTCTTCCTCCACGTTTACAGCTGCCTTTTCTGTCTACTGACTTGACTCCTGACTCCCACCATTGGGTCCCTCGCCCCTCGCGTGTCCGCCTTGTGTCTCCCTTTCCGAGTGTAAATCATGTTCTACAATGCGCTTCTATAGAGTATGGACAATGGTACCATACAATCTCCTACAGCCTAGGTTTGAGCACTCCATGAAATGATTTCATAGGTTGTTTCTGCTCCGCCAAGTGCAATAGCGACGCCCATATATCCTATTGTCGGGCGTTCTGCCCTGCCTTCAACACGTTCTGCCTCTCTTCCGACGGGCTGAAGGCAGGGCAGCTCGACGAGCTGATCGTCGGGGCGCTCTTGAGGCAAACTATGGGCTGCGCGACGGGGCGCGCCATGGCGTGTGGTGGGCCCATAAAAAACGGTCATGGCTCGGGACCCGCTCTGATAGCATGTCAAAAGGCGAACTTAAGCTTAGGAGCCATGGCTAGGGTTTTGGTAGTGGAGAGTAGCGTGGGAGAGAGTAGCCAACAAAAGAGGAGGTTCAATATTGAGCGAGGAGTACATATATACCAAACAGAGCATGGAAAGAAGGTGCACCACCAACAGTCTATAATAACTACACTAAACTACAGCTACTGGCAGTTACACAAATATTTTAGGTCCATTTTTTCCAGCAGCCCGTCGTTCGCCACAGCCGCCATCCCACAATCTTCCCCCATAGTGGCAGCCGCGCAGGGCTTGCGTTAGTTACGTGGCGGGCGGGGCAGGTGCGGTAGACGACTGGTGCGGCGGCGACTGGCGGTGTAGGCGTGACAGGCACGGCTTTTGCATCGCAGGGTCGCGAAGAAGCGCTCGAGGACGGGGCGCAACGGGGAGCGACGGGGCAGTCGAGAAGGAGCTGCAACGGGGCACTCGTGTAGATGATGCGACGGGTGCAACGGGCCCGCAACGGGGCGCTCGAGGAGTGCGAGGCAACGTGATGAGGCGGCAGCGGAATGCGTGAGGGCCGCCTAGGAGGTGGCGTGAGAAGAAGAGGGGGGAATGAGCCAAAGGCTCTGAATACCAGGTCAAGATAGCAAAGGAGAGATTGAAGGCCTAAATTCTTACGAGATAAAGAGGGATGAGTAGAAGGGGCAAACGCCCATGAGATATATGAAAGGATTATAGTAAATGGTACACCGCGAACAAGAATATACACCCAGCAGGCAATTTATATATAAAAACGTGCTGCGATCAAGTGTTGATCGTCCCTAGGATCACCTCAGGAATGTTCGCACACGTCTGAGTAGTGGTGGTGTGCCCTTGACCTCAATAGCAGAGTGGATGTAAAATGCTTGAGATAATAAAAACATGCAAGTACAGGAATATAAATAAGAGTACAAGGGAATTCGAATCGACCTAGGCTAGCCATGTACTCTAAGGGGTACATTCCCTTATTGCAGCGAAACTCAACCGTGCGACTCCAGACGGTTACGAACTGCCTGGGCAGAATCCTCGCCGCTGCTGCTGCCTGATGTTGTCTGCCCGACGGTCCAGATCCTTTCGTAACCGTACGACCCTTCGCGTCACTCCCGTCTTTTCGTCTTCAGCCTCGGTAGTGCGTGCTTCGATTGCTGCGGTAAGGAGTGCATAGTGATGCTTCATCTTTTACTATTCGTAACACCCCCCTTCACTCCTGGCCGTAGCGAGTCTTGACCCGCTTGACTACTCCGCTGAGCTCGGAGCAGTGCTGGTACTGCTGACGTGACAGTCGCTTCGTGAGGAAGTCGGCTGCCATGTCACCCGTCGGGCAATAGGAGAGGTCAACCTTGCCCTTGTCAACTTCGTCCTTGACGAAGAAGTACCGCAGCGCGATGTGTTTGGTGCGGTTGAGAACCCATGTTTGTTCGCGATCCTGATCGCGCTCTGATTGTCGCAGTGCAGGCGAAAGTTCGCTGAGGCTGGAATTTTCGCCTCCTGTAGCAGCTCCGGAAGGTAGAGGCCTTCGCGAACGGCTGCTGTTGCTGCGATGAATTCGGCTTCCGCCGATGACAGGGCAACCAGCTCCTGTTTCTGCGAATTCCAGGAGATGGGGCCGCTGGGCTCGAGGCGGAAAAGGAAGCCTGTCCTGGACCGTCGATTGTCGGGGTCAGCGGCATGATCAGCGTCCACGTAGCCGATGAGGTTGAAGGACGCGGTTGGGATGGTGGAGTAGCAGAGCCCAACATTGGGCGTGGAGATGAAGAACTGAAGTGCCCGCCGAAGATCTAGCAGATTCTCAGCCGTTGGTTTGCGAGAGTACTGAGCCAACTGGCTCGCGATGTAGGAGAGATCGGGCCTGCAGGTAACAGAAGCAAAGAGTAGGCATCCCAGCTGCTGCTGGTAGGTCTGAAGTCCAGTGGGGGACAGGGCTTTGTTGTCGGGCTTGTGGTTGGGTCCTGGAGTGCGATAAGGGGTGGAGAGTGGTGCAGGTGCAATGTTGAAGCGCTTGCCAAGTTCCTCTGCATACTTGGCTGCTGAGAGGTGAATGGCTTCTGGCGAGTAGGAGATGTTGAGCCCGAGGAACTGCTTCACGTCGTGGTTCCAGGTGATGTCGACGCGCCCTGCGAGACTTTTCTCGAACTGCTCAAGCAGTTCGTTGCTCGACCCTGTGTAGAGGAGGTCATCGGCGTGGACTATAAGCAGAATGTATTCGCCGCGGAAATCGCGGTGATACATGCCGGGATCGTGAGGCAGCTGCTTGAAGCATATCTCGAGCAGAATGTTGTGCAGGTACTGCTGCCAAAGCCTTGGCGCCTGTTTGATCCCGTAAAGGGACTTTCGCAGCTGGCACACGCGTGAGTCTCCCTCACCGTATGTGTGCGGCTGCTCCACGTAGATTACAGCATCTACTAACGCGTAGAGGAACGCGTTCTTCACATCGATCTGTCGGAGCGGGAGGTGTCGTGCGGCGGCGATGGCGAGAAGGATTCTGACGGAGGTGTGACGGCTGACCGGCGCAAACGTCTGGTCGAAGTCGATGACGTGCCTCTGGTCGTAGCCACGTACGACCCAGCGCGCCTTGAATCGTTCAATCGTGCCGTCCGCTGCGGTCTTCAAGCGGAAGACCCATTTCCCGGAGAGAATCCTTCTCCCCTTGATTGCTGCTCGATCGACGAGCACCCAGGTATCGCGGGACTCAAGTGCCTTGATTTCCGCATCCATCGCCTCGCGCCATTCCTTGCTGTGTGGTCCCGTGAGTGCTTGGCGAGGATTCTTCGGCTCGATGACACGTGGCGCCGTTGAGGTGGCGGTCTGGAGCCCGAGAAGTTGAAGTCCAGAGACGGTGTTGTCGTGGCGGTGCTGCGGGATGACTTCCTGTACATCGTCATCGTCGCTTTCTAGTTCAGGTGGTGCTGGCGGTGCTGCGCCTCTGCCGCTTCCGCTTCCGCCTCTGCGTGCTGCGCCTGCTCCTCCTCCAGGAGAGTCGTCGTCGTCTTCGTCGTCGCTGCGGTGATCACCTCTTGTGAACTCGCCTCTGGTGTCCTGCTCCAGAATGGCTGCTGCAGCTTCGTTTTCAGGTGAGGCGTAGTTGTGCCCGTTGTTGGCGTAGACGCGATTCGCGTTCGCCTCCTCGTCTTCGCGGAATTGCCGAAGGAAGAGCCGCTCGTAAAAGATAATGTCACGCGCGTTTGTTACCTTCTGGCTCATAAGGTCCAGGATGAGCCACGCCTTGTGTTCGTGGGTGATGCCGAGGTGAATTCCCCAGCACGCGCGGCTTGCAAATTTTCCGATGGTTGACGTTGGCGGCCGGTACTGCACCATGCACCCCCACACGCGGAGCATCGATGTGTCGCCCTTGGTCCCCGTCCACTTCACATGTGGTGACAAGTTGCCGGTGATGGTGGGGGTTGAAAGCAGGTTGTGCACCCGCACAGCGTGGTGCATTGCGTAGGTCCAGTAGGTTGGTGGAAGCTTCGATTGCTTCATCAACGCCCGCACCTTCGTCATGAGCGTACGGTTTGTGCGCTCGGCTACGCCTTGCTGCTGGTGCGCATAGGGGAGGGAAATGAGATGCTCGATTCCCTTCTGCGCCAGGTAATCCTGCATCTCCTAGCTCCTGAACTCCGCTGCGCCGTCAGATTGCCAGATTTTTAGTTTCTCCCCAGATTGCCGCTGCGCGTGTGCCAGCCAGAGGCGGAACACTTCGTACGCTCTGCTGCGCGCCTCTACGTTCACGATCCAGACGTAGCGCGTTCCTGCATCGACGAAGGTGAGCGTATACAGCTCGTCGTTGATCCCGCAGTGGCCCACGTTGAGGAAGTTACTGTACACCTTCTCTAGTTTGACGTAACGGTTGGTTCCAGGCTCTAACAGAGGGAACGGCTGGTGGCTCAGTGCGGCTTCGGGGCAGACGGTGCAGTTGCGCGGAAGTGTCGCGCCTCTTACTTCGGTGCCATCAGGGCGCAGGAGTGCGCCGGGCGCAAACACGCCGGCCTCGATGCAGTACTTCAGTGTTACACGCGAGGGGTGACCGAGGCGCTGGTGCCAGAGGGCATCGTCGGCGCGGAATCCAGAGGTGCGCATGTAGCACGCGTGTGCTTCTGCGGGGTCCTCGTCAGGTGCTTGGGCAGGTACCGCCGCTGCTTCTTCAGCTTCTTCTTCTTCATCCGCCGTTGTCAGCATCAACGCAAGAAATTCCTTGTCGAGAATTGTGGAGAGGGGAATATTAGTTCCAGGGATAGTTCCGGGGAAGAAGGTTGGTTCGCGCGGCTCGGGGGCAGGTCCGTAGACAGTGCGTCGCGGAGTAGAGGGCTCATTGCCCCAGTCGATGGTGTCCCAAGGGTCACTCCCTGGCTGGATGTCAGGTGGGGGTAGTGCGGGTGCAGCGCGGCGCGGAGGGCGACCAAGAGGAACAACTGGAGGTTCAGCCTCGATTTCCTCTTTTCCCCCCCTTTGGTCCTCGCGGGAAGCTCCCCAGCCGTCGCCGGAAGTGCCCCATCCGCTTGTCTCGCCGCCAGATGCGGCGCCCCATCCGCCAGTGTTGCCGCCGGTTGCTGCTCCCCATCCACTAGTGTCGCTCGTGCCCCATCCGCCAGCGCTTCCCCACCCCCCTTCATTGGAGGCGCTCTCTTCTTCTTCCCATCCGCTCCAGGCGAATGTGCCGCGTGACTCCGCAAGGCTCCGCTGGCGAAGCTCTTCCGCTTCGCGACTCGCCAGTTCCTCTTCTTGCGCTACGGTAAGCTTCTTCGTAGAGTCGCGCTGGTGAGAGTAGATTTCCAGGAATTTCTCCTTTGTGTAGGGTCGCGGGACTCCGTGCGCATCGAAGGTGCCGACACCGGTGCCGCGCAACATGCCCCGAAGATGCTGCGATGCAGGTCTGGGGAGGGGATTTTCCTCCGTGCCGAAGACGACGCGCGTGGCGGTTTCAAGCTCCAGGTTGGACAGTCCTTCTTCAGGCGGTGCTTCTCGTTCTGCTTCGGCGATGGCGGCAAGGCCACGGCCGGCAATCGCGCTCGTTGAGGCTGTGGGCGTATGGCAATCTCTGGAGATGCCGTTGGGGTCGGGGTCGTGCAGCGCCAGCTCGCGCGGGTGAGCGTGATGCGGCACCCACGGTCTTCCGTCTGGATGCTTCCAGTCACGGTAGTGAATGTGTTCGAAACGCAGGGGACGAGGTCGATGAGCTCCTGTGAATCACCGCTGCAGTCGGGAATGCTGAAGTCGAGGATGTAAACGCCGTTTTCGGAGTGCGCTCGCCCGATCTGCTTGCGCGTCTTGTTCGGCATCGTGTAGTGGAGTAGGATGTCGCGTGTCTCGGGATCGGTGCTGAGGTCGATGTTACGATATGAATGAATTGACTAAAACAGAAAGTACAAACAAGATATATGCAAAACCTAACCCTAGTGCAAGTACAAAATAACACAAGGGAGAACACCTAGACTAGAACTACACAAACTACAAAATTATAGTTTGACACACCCCCATAGTCTAGGTGACGGTAGTCCTGTAGAAACAACAAGAGCAAGCAACGGTCACAAGACCAGTCCACAAGAACAAGACAAATCTCAGGGTGGAGCTCAAAGTCACCACACACTCCGAGAGCAAGCAAGGGGCCACAAGGACAGTCCACATACAGGTATATAGCAAATATAAAGAGATGCAAGAGTACAAGACATGCAGGACAAGGCATCTCTACGTAAGCAAGTGAGGACGGGCAGGCACAAGGCCAAGCTGGGTGCAGAAACGCTGGTGGTCACAAGGCGGCAACGCCTTGGTGAAGATATCTGCAGTGTTGGCCTCAGAGACCACACGTCGTACGAGTGCCTGGCCACGCTGCTGCAACTCACGCAGAAGGAAGTAACGAAGCTGGATGTGCTTCGCCTTCCCAACCAGTCGGGGCTCCTCACACAACAGGACAGCAGACCTGTTGTTGGCGAACAAGACTGGGGGAGAGCGAGCCCGCTCTCCAAGGTCGGTGAGAAGGAAAGACAGCCAGCGAAGCTCCTGAGCGGCCATGGCCGCAGCGTACACCTCTGCCTCACAACTGGAACCGGCGACGGTCGACGCCCGAGTCGACCGCCACGAAACAGCACCTGCCCCGAGGCTAAAGGAGTACCCCTGTGTAGACCGACGCGTCTCCGCGTCGTCGGCCCACGACGAGTCCGAGTAACATGTGAGTGTAACTGGCTGCTTCCCTCCAAGGACAAGTCCCATGCCTGATGTACTCGCCACATACTTCGCCACCCTCTTAGCAGCGTACCAGTGGGAAGGTCAGTGTCTCCCAGGCGCAACAAAGCGCGCAAGGACGCTAAGAGGGTAAGCTAGGTCTGGGCGAGTACAGGTCATCAGGTACATGAGACAACCCACCAGCTCAGGATATGGACCACTGGACTCAAATGACTCGTCCGAAGGTGGAGCCGTGCGCCCATGATCCACACCAAGAGGGGTGAACTGTACCTTGGAGAATGGGAAGCGAAACCGCGTGAGGATCTGCTCGACCATATGCGACTGAGTCAGCGTAATGGTGCGAGCTGCCCTGTCCCTGGTGATCTGCAGGCCAAGGTAGTGCTGCAGCTCACCAAGGTCAGTGCAAGTGTGTCTCCTCTGCAGTTCCTCCTTCACGGAGGCCAGCGCGCGTCGGTAGGGAGTGGCGAACACCAGGTCGTCGACGTAGACCAGGACAAAGAACGGGGTCGAGCCACGGCGAACGAACAGTGACGGGTCAGCAGACGACGGAAAGAAGTCAAGCGCTGCAAGGGTCGAGCGAAGTGTGTCGTGCCACTCACGTGGAGCCTGACGCAGGCCGTAGACTGGTCGACGCAGCTGCCACTGGGTCCCAGGTGGGAAAGAGCCAGTGAAGCCAGGCGGGCGCCGCAGCCAGATCTGCTCGTGCAGGCTCCCTTGAAGGAACGCGGTGGAAAAGTCCAAGGAGTGCAACTCGTAGTCGCGCTGGGCTGCAATATGCAGCAACACCCGAAGAGTACTCATCTTCGGGGTGGGAGCGAAGGTCTGGAAGAATTCCACCCCCTCTCGCTGACTGAAGCCTCTCGCCACATAGCGCGCCTTGAACACATGTGGTGATCCAGGCGGCCGCTTCACCTTGTAGAGCCATCGGCCACTGACGACGTTCCTCCCAGGTGGTGGGACTGCGTCGACGTAAGTGCCTGTGGACCTATAAGATGCCATCTCTGCCTCCTCAGCTGCTATCCAGTACGAGGCCCAAGGTCCCGACACCGCCTCGGCGTGAGTGCGAGGGATCGGGATGTCAAGGGCGTCTAGATCCCCCTCAGGGGCAAGTAGCATGGCGCAGAGATGAGGAACAGCGGCCGCAAGGAAACCAAGCTCGAACTGCCTGTCCTCGAGGACCTCCAAGGGAAAGACAAGAGCACCCCCAGAGAACGGAGAACGAGCAGGGCCACTCACCAAGTGAGCAGCGTAGTCAAGGCGGTGGGAAGAGGCAAAGCCAGCGACAGTGGTAACAAGAGCTGAGACAGACGACAGAGGTGCAGTCGGGTGAGTGACCAACGTGGACAAAACACGAGAGACGACAGGACGGGAGGCACGGAGGTAGTCGGACAACGGGTCGTGCACAGTGAGGGACGACTCAGGGGGCTGTGGAAGGACAGGAGGAGGTGGAACACGAGAGCGAAGAACAAGGTGGAACGGACAGTCTGCACGGTAACGGGACCGACGACGCTCTGGGGACACAGCACGACTGAGGGGAGGACGACGAGTCCACTGGGACGAGGAAAGGGACTCAACAGGGGGAACAGGAGGGGACGGTAGGGGACCACGAACAAAGCGTGCAGGTGCTGGGTCGGGGAGGTCGGGGAGGTCGCGGAGTCGCTGCTGCTCCGCCTCCTCTGGCGTCTGCTGCGACGGTACCGGCCCCTTCTGCTGCTCCTGTGGCTCCGCCTCTGCCCTCTCCTGCTGCGACTGCAGCTGCACCCGCTGCTGCGACCGGGACTCCTGCGCTACCCTCTCCTGCTGCGGCCGTAACTCCTCCTCTACTCTCTCCTGCTGGGTCTCTAACTGCACCTGCTGCTGCGGGTTGGACTCCTGCTCTACCCTCTCCTGGTGCGGCTGTGACTCCTCCTCTACTCTCTCCTGCTGTGTCTGTAACTGCACCTGCTGCTGCGGGCGGGACTCCTGCTCTATCCTCTCCTGGTGCGGCCGTGACTCCTCCTCTACTCTCTCCTGCTGCGAATGCAACTGCACTTGCTGCTGCTGTGACTCCTCCTCTACTCTCTCCTGCTGCTGCGACTGAGACTGCTGCTGCTGCTGCTGCTGCTGTGCCCTCTCAAACCGCTCACGCTCCTCCCTCTCCAACCGGAGGAGACGCTGCTCATGGGTCAGGAACCGTACAGTGCGCGGTGTAGGCGCCAGAGTGCCAGTGCCTCCAGCTCCAGCACCCCCAGAACCAGCACCTCCACCACCGACACCCCCGGGGCCTCCAGCACCTCCCGCAGGAACACCCCCAGGTTCCGCAGCAACCGGCCGCAGAGAAGAACGAGGAGGGAACTGCGGGACGGACGGGAAGCCAGGGGGTGACGCGGGGCGAGGCCGCCTAGTCGAGGCTGCCGTGTCCTCCACTGGAGTGACCTCCACGCCAACACCCCCTGCACCCCCAGAACCGACACCACCAGCTCCAGCAGCCCCAGCACCCTCACCCTCCGCAACTGCACCTCCCGCACCCCCAGACACGACAGGGACTGGACGCTGCGGGGGGGACGACTGCGGAGTGACGTGCGACACACCTGACGGGGCAGGACGCGAAGGGGGGGGGGCTACCGGGGCTACTGGGGGGGGCTCAAGGGTGAGGAACAGCGGGGGGGAAAATACCTCAGTACCTCGGTGGGGGCGACTCCTGTAGTAACAGACAGACTCGTCGAACGTGACGTCCTGGGAGCTGAAGAACTCGTAGGTGAGTGGGTCGTAAAACACCCAGCCGGCGGTGTCCAAAGGGAAGCCAAGAAAGACGCAGGCACGAGTGCGCGGAGACAACTTGTTCGCGCCAGGGGCGGAACCCCGGACGCGGAAGTCAGCTGCTACGCCCGGAGAACCTGTCCAAAGGGAGACCGGCGTCACCCGTGGCCGTGCGTCACTGGGCCACAGGTTCAGCTGGTGCGCGGCGTAGCGGACTGCCTGAGGCCACAGGAACTGGGGGGCACCGGCATGGCACATGGAGGTCCGGGCAACCTCCATGACCAGGCCGATGCGTCGCTCGGCTACCCCGTTCTGCTGCGGCGTGGCTGGTAGCGAGTAAGACTGGAGGATCCCCCGACCCTGACATAACGTCTCTAGGCGAGTGGAAGAAAACTCACCACCACGGTCCGAGTGCAAGCGGAGCCCACAAAGAGCCTGGGCGTCACCCCACGCTAGTAGCCACGACTCGAGGACGGTAGGCACGTCGGCCTTCCATCGCAAGGGGAAAACCGTGGTGTAGCGGGAGTAGTCGTCTACCACAATCAGGAAGTAGCGCTCCTGAGGTGGTCCACGGACCGGGGAGGGGCCCCAAACGTCCAAGTGCAGGGTCTGGAAGGGAGCCGTGGTGGGGGGGAACGAGGAGGAGTGAGGGGCAGCGCGCTGCCGACCCTCGACGCAAGGAGTGCACGGCGGCGCAGGCGAGCAAGGAAGCGGGGCAAGCGACTGTGGGAGACCTGAGACCAGACGGTAACGTGCCATCCTACTGAGACGTGGGAACGACGGGTGACCTAGACGGTGGTGCCAGAGGACCGACGGGTGGGTGAGTGACCGACAGTCGCACGACACAGCAGCTACCTGACCTGACCTGCCCTGACCTGACCCAGTGTGGTGGGAACCTGTGTGTAGTGAGTACAGACCAGAGCCCGGCTCTCTGTGGAAAGTGGCCAGAGGCGCCCCAGTGGCACCGACTGTGCAGGAGGCAACAGGCTCGTCCAGCGGAAAAGTAGTGACTACACCTAGGTCGTGGATCTGACTGCCACCCACGAGGTTCCTGGAGAACGAGGGGGTGTAGTAACCTGTGAGAAACCCAGAGGGAGCCGCTGGACACGGAAGAGTGGTGGTGCTGTGGGCAACTACAGGTCCCATGCTGGGGTCAGCCAAGGCGACAGTGACTGGAGTGCGCAGTGGTGTGAGGTCAGTATAGTCGCGAAAGAAACAGCTGGACGCTCCAGAGTCTAGGGTGAAGGAAAGCTTTGCAGTCTGTGAGGTCGCACCCGAGCCAGCGACAAAGGCTGGTGCTAGACTGGTGGTAGCTGCAGCTCCTACACAAAGATGCTCAGAGACGCCTGGACTGGAAACAACACACGCACCAAGACTGGAAACACAGGTCTCTACTAGTGCAGCCGGGAACGGTCCTAGACCAGGTAGGTGAGACTCAACTGGTGCAGTAGTGCGCTGGCGAAGACGCGAGGGCCAGTGCGGTGTAATAGCGTGAGGACCAAAACGCTCACGGTGGAGGTCGTCGAGTCGACGGTAGCAGCTGGACGCAGTCTGGTCAGGACTCCAGCAGGTAGTGCCGGCACCAGGGCCTGTCAGGGCCCGGTACCCGCAGGGGCCAACGTCTCGCCCACTGCTAGCTGAGCCACTGCTGGGGGCGCCACACTTTGGACCCGCAGGCCCCCACTGACGCGAGTGCTGCGGCTGGCCCTGCTGCTGTAGAACCCTAGTACACGCCATGTGAGCCTATGCTGCTGCTGGTTCTGCTGGGGGGGCAGCCTAAGCTGCTGCTGGTGCGCTGGGGGCAGCCTGTGCTGCTTCTGGGGGCAGCCTAGGCTGCTACTGGTTCTCCAGGGGGCAGCCAATGCTGCTGCTGGTGCGCTGGCGGTAGCCTAAGCTGCTGCTGGTGCGCTGGGGGCAGCCTATGCTGCTGCTGGTTCGCTGGGGGCAGCCTATGCTGCTTCTGGCTCTGCTGGGGGCAGCCTTAGCTGCTACTGGTTTTGCTGGGGGCAGCCAATGCTGCTGCTGGTGCGCTGGCGGCAGCCTATGCTGCTTCTGGTTCTGCTGGCGGCAGCCTAAGCTGCTGCTGGTGCGCTGGGGGCAGCCTATGCTGCTGCTGGTTCGCTGGGAGCAGCCTATGCTGCTTCTGGCTCTGCTGGGGGCAGCCTTAGCTGCTACTGGTTTTCCTGGGGGCAGCCAATGCTGCTGCTGGTGCGCTGCCGGCAGCCTATGCTGCTTCTGGTTCTGCTGGGGGCAGCCTACGCTGCTGCTGGTGCGCTGGGGGCAGCCTATGCTGCTGCTGGTGCTGCTGGCGGCAGTGTAATCGGCTGGGGCTACTGGCGGCGGGTGTGGCAGCTCGTGGGGAGGCGGGTTTCAGGTGGGGCAGATGTTATGGCAGCGGGCTACGGGTGGGGATGGTGAGGCGGCGGTTTTGTGCAGTTCTGTGCGCTTATGTGCGGTTCTGTGCGGTTCTGTGCGGTTCAATGCGGTGCTGCGCGGTTCTGTGCGGTTCTGTGCGGTGGAGAGTACTGGGTGGGGCGGCTGATTCCGGGTGAGGTGCCTGGGACGGGTGGGGCAGCAGGTTTCCAGGTGGGGCGGCGGTTGTCAGGTCTGGGGCGCCGGTTTTCAGGTCTGGGGCGACAGGTTTCCAGGTTCGGCGGCGGATTTCAGGTCTGGGATGGCGGGTTCAGGTCTTGGGGCATAGTTTGCAGGGGTGGGGCGGCGGGTTTCCAGGTGGGGCGGAAGTTTTCAGGTTTGGGGCGGGGGTGTTCAGGTCTGGGGGCGGTTAAGACGGTGGGCTGCACGTGCGCGCGGCTGTTGCTGCACGTGCGTGCGGTCGTGACGTACTAGCGCGGAGCTGCGCGTGCGACTAAGACTGCGCGCGCAGCTACGCGCGTTCGTCTGCTGCGCGCTAGAGGGCTGGGGGGCAACGCGCAGGGTAAAACGAGTGGGGCGCGGGGGAGAAAACCGAGTGACGCACGGCAAAAACGGGTGGGGCGCAGGGCAGAAACGGGTGACGTGCGATGGCGACGGGGGGCGCGGTCTACTCGGGCTCTACGGGGCAGGGCGCTTCGGGCTACGGGTCGCTACGAGGCGCGCGGGTGGTGGGCCCATAGACTATCGAGAGAAATTTCGCCAAGGGGAAAAATCGCCTAGGGGGAACCTAGCTCTATACCATGTTACGATATGAATGAATTGACTAAAACAGAAAGTACAAACAAGATATATGCAAAACCTAACCCTAGTGCAAGTACAAAATAACACAAGGGAGAACACCTAGACTAGAGCTGCACAAACTATAGAATTATAGTTTGACAGTCGACTCCGCAATCCTTGAGTTGCGCCGCCGAGAGGAGATTGAAGCGCAAATTCTGCACGATCAGCACGTCGTTCAGCGTGATGTGCGTTCTGTACCCTCGGGCCTTGAGCACTACGATTCCTTGCACGCTTGCACGCAGGCGCGTGTTGTTCGCCACGGTGGCATAGGTCACGGCGGGGGGTGGAGACGGCATTGGATATGTAACGCTCAGAGCCCACCATATGCTGCCCACAGCAGCTATCCAGGTACCACGTGTTGTAGCGCCTGTTGTCGTTACGTGCGAGCAGCGCCAGTCGCGGGGTAACGATGTGCGGTGTGTCAAATTTGAGGAATTGCTCGCGCGAGATCCAATCGATCGGAGCCACCCGCTGATCAGGTACATGCGGGGGACTCTCAAGCAGCGGGACTGGAAGATTCCAGTCATGTTCATCGTCGTCGGTGAAGTCGTGGCGCGTGCTGAACGGATTGTTGTTCAAGAACGCTCCGATTGGGTGGCGTGGTGGCTCAGGTGACGGTGAGCGTGTGCGGGAACGACGGGATCCGCTCGTCATTGTCATGTTTCCCATGACATTGCGGACGGGGGCAGTCTTGGGCGATTGCTGTTGCTGATGCTGAACCGCTGGGTTCAGGTTGCGCGGTGGGGGTTGGTACCCCTGGGCTTGACGCGTGTCGTTCCGTGCATCTTGTCGGCCGGACCAGGTGCTCGGATTGGTCTGGCGAGGGCGAGATCGGAATTTACATCGATCTGCCAAGTGCCCAAAATTTCTGCAAATTTTGCAGTAAAGGCGCCGCGGCCGTCGCTCCTCTGTGTTGTCGGCGTAGAAAGTGAGGTGTTCCCGGTCTCGTCGCGGCGCTGGTCGCTGCTGGTCCATATCCCTCTGTTCGACGAGAAGGGCGGCGCATAGGGCGGCCTCCGAGATGACCCCCTGCTGTCGGAGAAGCGCCTTGCAGGGCCGCCACTCTGGGCCGAGCCCTTGAAGCACGATATTCACGAAAATCTCCCCTGATATCGTGCTTCCCAATTTCGCGATTTGATTGCGTAAGCTCCGACAGCAGTTGATGTAGCTGTTGGCCTTCTCCCATGGGGCCATTTTTGTCTCCAGCAGCTGCTGGAGCAGGCGGCTCGATGATGTCAAACATTATATATGTTACTGCTGTGTAGGCTACAGTGGGTTAGCCTTTAGGGGGTACAATACTCTAGGGTTTCCTACTTGTACTCTCAATGTTCCTAGTTCAATCACTTCTCATTTCTGACATGGTATTACGAGCCTATGTTAGGAACCTAGGACCACTTACCTAAGGGCCCACCGTTCCGCTAGAAGCGCCCTCGAGCGCCCTATCGACTTAGCGCCCTCGAGCGCCTCTCTACTAGTGCGCCCTCGTGCGCCTCTCCTTCTCCTGCTGCCCGTGCGCAGCTCGCTAGTGCCGTGCGCGGCCTTTTTTTTAGCGCGCGTAGCCCGCTAGCAGCCCGCGCGCGGCCTTTTCTGCACGCGCGCCGACCGTTAGCCGCCCGCACGACCAGCGCCGCCCACGAGCAGCCCACTAGCCGCCCGTCGACCGGCCCTCCTGGCCGTCCAGAGCGTTGCAGCCCCGCCCGTAGGCCGCCGCGTCGCCCTTGTAGGCCGCCGCCCGCGCGCGACTGCAGCCCACGCACAGCCGCGGCCCGCCCGCTACAGCCGCCCACGCGCAGGCCCACCGTCGAGCCGCGCCGCGCCGCCCCGCCCGAGCCGCGCCGCCCGAACCGAGCCGCGCCGCCCTGACCGAGCCGCGCCGCCCTACTGTGCCCCACCTGCAGCACCTGCTGTTCTGTTGCTACTACTGCTACTACTGCTACTGCTACTACTGCTACTGCTACTGCTACTGCTACTGCTGCTACTGCCACTATGGCCAGTCCTACCGTTCTCACTTTTGACTCTGAGGGCCGTCCGATTAAGTTTGACGTTTGGCTCGATGACCTGCACCTGTTCCTCCAGATCAATGCCAAGGACGATGTTTCCCTGTTTGACCACACGTCCGGCGTAGCTCTCGCACCTGCTGCTACCGCTGACAGTACAGCTCGCTCACAGTGGCAGACACGTGACGCTCACGCTCGCCTAGCCGTTCGCAGCCACCTGCCGTTAGATGAGCGCGAGCACTTTGGCCAGCATAAGACCGCTAAGGAGCTGTACGATGCTGTAGTTGCGCGCTACTCCTCCCCTGCTACTGCTGCGATAGGCCGTCTCTCACTGCCCTATCTCTTCCCCGATCTGTCCGCCTTTGCCACTGTAGCTGACCTTATCACTCACCTCCGTACTAGTGATCTCCGCTACCGTGCCGCGCTTCCTCCTGATCTCCTCGCCAAGAACCCTCCCCCGATGTACCTCACACTCTACCACCTAGTCACTCGCCTCCCTGACTCTCTTCGCGCTGTCAGGGACCACTTTCTCGCCCTCTCTCCCACTGACCTCACTGTCGACCTGCTCGAGAAGGAGCTCCTTGCAGCTGAGAAGAGTATTGTAGCTGTAGGTGCCTCTCGTGGCGACCCTCGCACTCCCTTCTTTGAGGGGTGTTCCCCCGTCCCCCTTCTCCCCTCCATTGCATCTGCTGCTGCTGTCGACTACCTCGGTGCTGAGGAGGTCGGGGCTGCGTCTGCTCCTAGTTGGAGGCGCAAGGGCGGCAAGGGCAAGGGGGGCAAGGGTGGCGGAGGTGGAGGCGGGGGCGGCGGTAGTGGAGGGGGTGGAGGAGGCGGGGGTGGTGGCGGTGGTGGGAGTGGTGTTGGTGGGGGGGGGGGCAGTGGTGGAGGCGGGGGTGGTGGCGGCGGCGGTAGTGGGGATGGCGGGGGTGGTGGTGGTAGTGGTGGCGGCGGTGGAGCTGGTGGCGGGCGCGGTGGAGCGGTGCAGCGTGGAAAGGTCGGTGGTGGCCAGAGGCAGCAGCAGCAGCGTCCCAGCGAGACCCCGTCCCCCCAGCAGCTCCGTGAGTGGTACTCTCAGCGTGGGGGGTCTGGGGGTGGAGGTACTTGCCCGTACCTTATCCGCACAGGTGACCGCACTGGCCAGACCTGTGGGAGGTTCCACACGGCACACCGCCGCTTCTTTCGTCTCGACGACGCCTGGCGTGCACAGTTTCCTGACGCCACTGAGCTGCCCCGCTGTGCTGATCTGATGAAAAAGAACATTGATATCTTTGCTCTTGACTTTGATGCTATCCTTGGGGCCATGTATGCATTGACTATTAGTGTTGAGGGTGACTCTTACCTGCGTGTACCGCCAGACCCGGGTATTGGGACCAGTGAGGCTGCCGCTCTAGGTGCTAGTGCGTCTGCTGCCCTAGGTACTGGTCAGGCTGCTGCTCTAGGTGCTAGTGCGTCTGCTGCCCTAGGTACTGGTCAGGCTGCTGCTCTAGGTGCTAGTGAGTCTGCTGCTCTAGGTGCTCGTGCGTCTGCGCCTGCTGCACCTGCGTCTACTGAGGCACTACACACCTTAACACTGGACTCGGGAGCTTCCCGCTGTTTCTTTCGTGACCGCACTGCCCTTGAGCAGCTTGCTCGGCCAGTTGCAGTCTCCCTCGCTGACCCCTCTGGGGGTCCGGTCATTGCGACCTCCTCCACTGTCCTTCCTTGTCCTGTGGTCCCGTCGGGCACACTGTCAGGTCTCTACCTCCCCTCGTTCTCTACGAACTTGGTGGCGGGTCGTGCGCTCCAGGACGGGGGTGTCCACCAGTTCACCCCTGCCTTCGAGCGCGTGACACACTGCACGTGTGCTCGGACGGGTCGCCACCTGGCTACCTTCACTCGGCAGCCGGGGTCGGACCTGTACACACTGACCACTGAGTCCCCCCAGGTAGCTGCGTCTGCGTCTGCGTCAGGTCAGCTGTCGGCCCTCTGCTCGTGTCGCTCCCTGTCGCACGAGACCGTCCTCTGGCACCACCGCCTTGGTCACCCGTCAGTGCAGTGCCTTCGTGGCATGCACTCCCGGTACCTTGTCTCTGGTCTTCCCAGGGTTCTCCCTCCCCTCCCACCCTCGCCTGCTCCTCCCTGTCTTCCCTGTGTCGAGGGGCGGCAGCGCACCGCTCCTCACTCCTCCTCGTTTCCCCCGACGACTGCTCCCCTGCAGACCCTCCACATGGACGTGTGGGGCCCAGCCTGCGTCCGTGGACAGGGTCACGAGAGGTACTTCTTGATAGTTGTTGACGACTACTCGCGCTACACCACGGTCTTCCCCTTGCGCACCAAGGGTGAAGTCCCTGATGTTTTGATCCCTTGGATCCGCGCTGCCCGTCTCCAGCTCAGCGAGAGGTTCCACTCGGACCTTCCTGTACTGCGTCTGCACTCTGACAGAGGTGGGGAGTTTTCCTCCGACCTCTTGCAGGACTTTTGTCGTGGGGAGGGCATTGAGCAGTCGTTCACGCTTTCGGCCTCTCCACAGCAGAATGGGGTTGCTGAGCGCCGCATTGGCTTGCTCATGGAGGTCGCTCGTACCTCCTTGATCCATGCGGCTGCCCCCCACTTTCTGTGGCCGTTTGCGGTCCGATACGCTGCGCATCAGCTCAACCTCTGGCCCCGTGTCTCCGTTCCGGAGACTTCGCCGACACTGCGTTGGACGGGAGAGGTTGGCAATGCGTCGGTGTTCCGGGTCTGGGGATCTCGTGCTTTTGTCCGCGATACGTCCGCGGACAAGCTCTCCTCCCGCGCTGTTCCTTGTGTCTTCCTTGGCTTTGTCCCGGACGCGTCTGGTTGGCAGTTTTACCACGCCACCTCGCGCCGTGTCCTACCCTCTCAGGACGTCACTTTTGACGGGTCGGTCCCCTACTACCGCCTCTTCCCCTACCGCACTGCCCCACTCCCCCCCCCGCCTCTCTTCCTCGCACCAGGTGCTGCTGTGGTAGACCCCCTCCCCCCTCAGGGTGCTGCTCCCTCAGGTGTGTCTCAGGTAGACCCGGTTGAGCCTGTCGAGGTAGCTGTCGACTCTCGTCCTGCTAGGGGTGCTGAGCCTGAGCGTGCGGAGCCTGGGGGTGCGGAGCCTGGGGGTGCGGAGCCTGGGGGTGCTGAGCCTGAGCGTGAGGAGTCTGGGGGTCCTGAGCCTGAGGGTGCTGAGTCTGGGGGTGCTGAGCCTGAGAGTGCTACGTCTGAGGGTACTGAGCCTGGGGGTGCTGCGACTGACAGTGCTGCGCCTGGAGGCGCTCCCTCTTCACAGCAGCTGCGGGAGTGGTACTCGCGGTACTGCAGCCTCAGGAGGGGCGCTTCTGGAGCTAGGGGTGCTGCTGGAGCTGGTGCTCGTGGTTCCCCGCCTAGGCGGGAGCCGCCCTCTCCCCAGCGGCTCCGAGAGTGGTACGCTCGGCGCTGCAGTCTCCGGAGTGGCGCTACTGGTGTCTTGGACTCTGGAGCTGGAGCTGGTGCTGGTGCAGCGGACCCTGGAGCTGGAGCTGCTGCTGGTGCTGGTGCTGCTGGTGCAGGAGCTGCTGGTGGTGCTGCTGGTAGTACTGCTGGTGCTGGAGGTGCTGCTGGTGCTGGAGCTGCTGGAGGCGCTGCTGGTGCTGGAGGTGCTGCTGGTGCTGCTGGAGGTGCTGCTGGTGCAGGTGCTGCTAGAGGTGCTGCTGGTGCTGAAGCTGCTGGAGGCACTGCTGGTGCTGGAGGTGCTGCTGGTGCTGGAGCTACTGGAGGCGCTGCTGGTGCTGGAGGTGCTGCTGGTGCTGCTGGAGGTGCTGCTGGTGCAGGTGCTGCTGGAGGTGCTGCTGGTGCTGGAGCTGCTGGAGCCGCTGGTTCTGGAGGTGCTCGTACTGGAGGTACTGGAGCTGCTGGGACTGGAGCTGCTGCGGGGGTTGGAGCTGGAGGTACTGGAGCTGCTGGGGTTACTGGTGGTGCTGCGGGAGTTGTCGCTGGAGACCCTGGGGCTGAGGGTGCTGGTGCTGTCTCTGCTGGTTCAGGAGGTGCTGAGCGGCCGCGACCGTACTACGTTCCGCTCCTTCAGCAGGTTCTTGGCCTCCCGCCCTCCACTGGTCCTTCTCCTCCCCTACTGAGTCCACCACCTGTCCAGTCACAGTTACCGCTTGCCTCTCCACTGCCTGGTCCTTCTCCTTACGCTGGGCCGACTAGAGGTCTTACGGAGCGTCGTGAGCCTGAGTCTCGTCCTGCGTCGCCTGAGTCTCGTCCTGAGTTGCCTGAGTCTCGTCCAGAGTCGTCTGTCCGCGCTGTCCGCACTGGTCGTCGTGCTCCGCGTCAGCGTCCTCCTCCTGTACTTGGCACACACTATATGACTCTGCGTCCTTCCACTGCTCCTCAGCGTGTCCCTCTACCGTCTCCTCCTGCGTCCTCTCTTCCTGACGTTGCTGACCCGCCGTCAGACCTTGCTCGTGCTGCCAGTCCTACTGTCATGCGTCTTCTCGCTACTGTTGTCACTGACCCTTCCTTTGAGTCCACTGCTGCATCTGCTCTAGTTGCTGAGCTTGTTGACTTTGCTGCCGCCTGTCGTCTAGACTACGCCGCTAGCCTTGTTGCTGAGTCTGAGTCTGTCTGTCCTCCGTCCGTCGAGGGTGAGTGTGCTCTTGGCACGGACGTCCTTGAGGACAGACAGGAGGAGTTTGAGTGCTTTGCCGCTGCTTTACCTCATCTCGTGTCCATGCTGATTGCCCCTGAGGGAGACCCGGATGCACCAGACATCCCGACCCCGCGCTCTTACGCAGAGGCGATAGAGGGTCCCTACTCCTCTCAGTGGCAGACAGCCATGGACGCAGAGATGGCTTCCTGGAAGTCCACAGGCACCTACGTCGACGAGGTTCCCCCACCTGGGGCGAACATCGTCAGTAGCATGTGGATTTTCAGGGTGAAGCGGCCGCCGGGTTCTCCGCCTGTCTTCAAGGCGCGTTACGTTACACGAGGCTTCAGTCAGCGAGAGGGAGTTGACTTCTTCCAGACCTTCTCCCCGACCCCGAAGATGACCACTCTTCGGGTTCTGCTGCACGTCGCCGCTCAGCGTGACTACGAGCTCCACTCTCTTGACTTCAGCACTGCTTTCCTACAGGGCAGCCTGCACGAGGAGATCTGGCTGCGCCGCCCACCTGGCTTCACTGGGTCGTTCCCTGCTGGTACCCAGTGGAGCCTCCGGCGGCCAGTCTACGGTCTCCGCCAGGCACCCCGTGAGTGGCACGACACACTGAGGACTACTCTTGCTGCTCTTGGGTTTGCTCCTTCTACTGCTGACCCGTCGCTGTTTCTACGCACCGACACCACTCTGCCGCCGTTCTACGTTCTCGTGTACGTAGACGACTTGGTCTTTGCTACTGCTGACACTGAGGCACTCGCCCACGTGAAGTCGGAGCTACAGAAGAGACACACGTGCACAGACCTGGGTGAGCTGACAAGCTATCTTGGCTTGCGGATCACCCGGGACAAAGCACAGCGCACCATCACCTTGACTCAGTCACACATGGTGCAGCAGGTCCTTCAGCGCTTCCGCTTCACATACTCCTCGCCTCAGCCCACTCCTCTGCCTACCGGTCACTCGCTCTCAGCTCTGCCTTCGGATGAGTCCGTAGAGCCGAGTGGCCCGTATCCAGAGCTTGTGGGCTGCCTCATGTACCTGATGACCTGCACTCGACCTGACCTTGCATACCCTCTTAGCATCCTAGCACGCTATGTCGCTCCTGGCCGTCACCGGAAGGAGCACATGGATGCCGCTAAGAGGGTGTTGCGCTACTTGTGCAGTACGTCGGGCATGGGGCTTGTGCTTGGAGGACGGAGCGACGTTGTCCTCACTGGGCACTCAGACGCTTCTTGGGGTGACGACCAGGCTACACAGCGGTCGTCTCAGGGTTACACCTTCAGCCTTGGCTCTTCAGTTTCTTGGCGTTCTACACGCTCGTCTTCAGTTCTCAGCTCCAGTTGTGAGGCTGAGATCTACGCCACAGCCATGGCTGCACAGGAGTTACGCTGGCTCACCTACCTGCTGACCGACCTGGGAGAGCGGCCTCGTTCTCCTCCAGTGCTGTACGTCGACAACAAGGCCGCCATTGCCTTGTGTCAGGAGCATAGACTGGAGCACAGAACGAAGCACATTGCTCTGCGCTACTTCCTTGCTCGAGAGTTGCAGCAGCGTGGTCAGCTTCGTCTTGCTTACGTGGCCACTCGGGCCAACACTGCTGATGTGTTCACCAAGGCGCTTCAGCCTTGTGATCATCAGCGTTTCTGTACTGTTCTAGGCCTTGTGCCTATTGTCCCTCACTTGCTCACTTCTTGACTCTGCTTGTACTGTGATCTCTATATTTATACCTGCATGCTTACACTTGCTAGGTTGTGATCACTGTACCTCTTGTTATATTATCAAACTGCATGTGAACTGGTCTTGTGACCGCTTGCTTGTGCTCGGAATTTGTGTGGTATCCTTGAGATCCACCCTGAGCTTGTTTTGCTTTGCTTTGACTGGTCTTGTGACCCCCTTGCTCTCCCCCACTTCGCCTATGGGGGTGTGTCAAACATTATATATGTTACTGCTGTGTAGGCTACAGTGGGTTAGCCTTTAGGGGGTACAATACTCTAGGGTTTCCTACTTGTACTCTCAATGTTCCTAGTTCAATCACTTCTCATTTCTGACAGATGAAACCAAGTCTTTCGGTTGGTATACGCCGTTCAGGTGGCGCCAAGCATCGAGGGCTAGAGCAGGAGTCGTCTTGTACGAACGAATGCTCAACTGCTCCGCCGGCGACATATTCCACAGGAGGACGCCATACGCCATCAACGACTCGTTGTAGTACTGCGCCCGGGCGTCAGCAGTATCCTCAGCGGGTCCCGAGTAGCTCCCGTCGAATTAGTGAAATATCTGCGCGTTTTGCAGCAGTAGTTGCAGCTCGAAGCTCCACGTATAGAAGTCTCTGCCGTCAAAACACACACTAGTCTTTATTTTTGATATGCTCAAAAACTTTGATTGCGCAGAGAGAATTGCTTCTTCGCTGGGACGGGGAGTCTTGGGTGTTGAGCCATTTGTGTCGAGGGAGAAGGTATGCGGAGCGGTATTGTGGCCATTCGAGGCCGGTTGAGTGGGTTGGGAAGATGTTCCCTGTCGCCATTCCGCAATGTTTGGAGTTGTTGCTCCAGGCTGGTGAGTCGCTGAAGCATCTGTGCGAGGGCGGCGGTTCAAATCGTTGTCGTTTCCTCGCTTGTCGCAGCCGGGTTGGGCTGCACTTCAGCCGTCAGATTCGTCTGACCACCAGATCGTCCGGCCATTCTCACACGCGAGCGTGTGCCGGACGCCACTTTCCGTTTGCCGAAGATTTCGGAGGTGGCAATACGAAGGATTCCCGAGTCGCTCTGATACCATGCTGCGATCAAGTGTTGATCGTCCCTAGGATCACCTCAGGAAGGTTCGCACACGTCTGAGTAGTGGTGGTGGGCCCTTGACCTCAATATCATAGTGGATGTAAAATGCTTGAGATAATAAAAACATGCAAGTACAGGAATATAAATAAGAGTACAAGGGAATTCGAATCGACCTAGGCTAGCCATGTACTCTAAGGGGTACATTCCCTTATTGCAGCGAAACTCAACAGTGCGACTCCAGACGGTTACGAACTGCCTGGGCAGAATCCTTGCCACTGCTGCTGCCATGCTGTCTGCCCGACGGTCCAGATCCTTTCGTAACCGTACGACCCTTCGCGTCACTCCCGTCTTTTCGTCTTCAGCCTCGGTAGTGCGTGTTTCGATTGCTGCGGTAAGGAGTGCATAGTGATGCTTCATCTTTTACTATTCGTAACAAAATGTGTACATCCAATTTCACAAGATGTGCATTTGGATAGAAGCGTTATGCAACAATCAAGAGAGATTCGTTTTGGACTTATTTCTATCTTAAGTCACTTATCCATCATTTGACAGATTTCAAACATGTATGGAGCCTGATTGTAAAGGTACACGCTTGTCCGTTAGAGCTCTTACGGAAGGCTAGCGACGTTACAGCACTTCGTGACCCACATGCGAAAGGTAAGAAACCCTCGTACATCGCACGCTGTCGCAGCTTCGGCGGGGAGGGATCACGCTTTCTTCCCTGTCAGAGCACACAAGTCCCCCCCGTTCCACCCCAGATCTCATCGCACACCACCAAACCTCCATCCAAGGGACCCCTCGAATTACTTTCCACACTGATGAAATCCAGGCACGCCTGGATTGACAGAGATCTAAGCTACTCCGCCTGAATCCTTCAGCAGTCAGTCTAAGCTTAGGTCTGCCTGGTCGTGGATCAATCGCTCGTGGTTTCTGTTGATCTTCCTGTGGTAGGAGGCCTGCTAGGCCACGCAGGGTGGCGAAATGTTGACGAAGTTTGAAACTAAGAGCAATCGAGTGAAGGGGTTGTCGTTTCACCCCCGTCGGCCATGGATCCTGGCCAGTTTGCACAGCGGTGTGATTCAACTATGGGACTACCGGATGGGAACGTTGATTGACAGATTTGATGAGCATGATGGTCCTGTTCGGGGAGTCCATTTTCACAAGACTCAACCGCTTTTCGTCTCAGGAGGTGCGAATGTCAACCCTAATCATCCTTATGTCTATGGCCGGCGTCTCGTTGTTTTTGTGCGCATCGTTGCAGAGCTTCCGTGAATGAATTTTTGGGCATGGATTCGTAGAATGGTCAAGGCGGTCTTCACGCCGATGATTCCTTACTTCAGTCGTTTCTATATTTATTTGTTTCTTATCAATGCTAGTTATCGGCTCATTATCGTCGTACATGATTCTATAGCTGTTGTATTCGCGGATCTGGTCAACGCCTTATTTTTCCTTTACTCAGTACCACACTGGTAAAGCCAATGCCTTTACGATCGCTTGTTTCATTTTAAATACGTCTAACATATATATCAGTAGAATTTGGGGATCTAGGCTAATCCGTGGCAGTCTTGCTGGGCCGATGGCTTTAGGGTCCTTCGTCTCTCACTGCGCATGTGGTTTTCTCCAGTGGAGTGGATTTAGAGACGGGGCGATGCATAACATTGTACTCTGACCTAACGGATAGTTTCTAGTTGTGATCGTGCAGGGCAGTTTTATTTTAGACTCCTGTACAGCTTGCCCTATCGTTTGCACGTTCCTAACCAAACGTCCCCGCATCATTCGCTCCTGATGACTTTTATCCATGTCCGCCTCTTATCTTCCAATTTCCGCAGGCGATGATTACAAGATCAAGGTGTGGAACTACAAGACCCGCCGTTGCCTCTTCACGCTGCTGGGCCACCTGGACTACATCCGCACCGTCCAATTCCATCAGGAATACCCGTGGATCGTGAGCGCCAGCGATGACCAGACGATCCGCATCTGGAACTGGCAGTCGCGCAACTGCATCTCCGTGCTCACAGGTCACAACCACTACGTCATGTGCGCCGCCTTCCACCCCAAGGAGGATCTCGTCGTGTCGGCCTCGCTCGACCAGACCGTGCGCGTGTGGGACATCGGCGCGCTGCGCAAGAAGTCCGTTGCGCCGTCGGAGGACGTGGTGCGCCTGCCGCAGATGAACTCCGATCTGTTCGGCGGAGGGGACGCGGTGGTCAAGCACGTGCTGGAGGGGCACGACCGCGGGGTCAACTGGGCCGCGTTCCACCCCTCGCTGCCGCTCATCGTCTCCGGCGCTGACGACCGTCAAGTGAAGCTGTGGCGCATGAACGGTGAGTCGGAGCGAGGGAGATCGGGTCCCGCGCCTTGTGCAGAGAAGAGCCGCGCTGTCTTTGAATTCGCATGACATGAAGGAAATCGTACTTCTTGCTTCCCGCTCAACCTCATCACCGACGCTGCCTGTCCGCTCTTCCTTCCCTCTCCCTTCGCGCTGCCTTCGCTGTCCCATCCCGTTCGCCACCATGTATTTTCCCCGCTCCGCCCGCCGCCCTTACAGACACCAAGGCGTGGGAGGTGGACACGCTGCGCGGGCACGTGAACAACGTCTCATGCGTTCTCTTCCACGCGCGCCAGGACATCATCGTGTCCAACTCCGAGGACAAGAGCATCCGCGTGTGGGACATGTCCAAGCGCACCAGCGCGCAGTCCTTCCGCCGCGAGCACGACCGCTTCTGGATCCTCGCCGCGCACCCCGAAATGAACCTCCTGGCCGCGGGGCACGACAGCGGCATGATCGTCTTCAAGCTGGAGCGCGAGCGCCCTGCGTATGCCGTCCACGGCAACATCCTGTACTATGTCAAGGACCGTTACATCCGCACGTACGAGTTTGGCTCTGGCCGCGATAACCCACTCATCTCCATCCGCCGCCCGGGCACCACGGGCAGCAACCAGGGCCCGCGCGCGCTTTCTTACAACCCCGCGGAGAACTCCGTTCTGATCTGCTCCGATGCGGACGGCGGCAGCTACGAGCTGTACACCGTTCCCAAGGACGCCGGGCGTGGGGGCGGCGCGGCGGAAGCGCCAGAGGCGAAGCGGGGCGCGGGGACGTCCGCTGTGTTTGTGGCGCGGAACAGGTTTGCTGTGCTGGACAAGAGCCACGACCAGATCGTGATTAAGAACCTGCGCAACGAGGTCACCAAGAAGTGCCCCCCGCCTGTCGCCTCCACGGACGCGATTTTCTACGCTGGCACTGGGTCTCTGCTCTGCCGCTCCGACGATAAGGTCGTTCTGTTTGACGTGCAGCAGCGGGCTGCGATTGCGGAGCTGACGACTCCGTTTGTGAAGTATGTGGTTTGGTCGGCGGATATGAACCACGTGGCACTGCTGTCCAAGCACGCGATCATCATCGCGAACAAGCGCCTGGCGCACCGCTGCACGGTGCACGAGACGATCCGCGTGAAGAGCGGAGGGTGGGACGACTCGGGCGTGTTCATCTACACCACTCTGAACCACCTCAAGTACTGCCTCCCCAACGGCGACAGCGGCATCATCCGAACCCTCGACGTGCCCGTGTATATCACCAAGGTGGAGGCCGGTGCTGTGTACTGCCTGGACCGCGACGGGAAGATGCGTGTGGTGCAGATCGATTCCACTGAGTATATGTTCAAGCTGGCGCTGATTCAGCGCAAGTACGACCAGGTGCTTGCTATGATCCGCAGCTTCCAGCTGTGCGGGCAGAGTATCATTGCGTACCTGCAGCAGAAGGGGTTCCCGGACGTGGCGCTGCACTTTGTGAAGGACGAGCGCACGCGCTTCAACCTGGCGATTGAGTGCGGGAACATTGAGGTGGCGCTGGCGTCCGCGCATGAGATTGACCACAAGGACACCTGGTACCGCCTGGGCGTGGAGGCGCTCCGCCAGGGTAACCACCAGATTGTCGAGTTTTCCTACCAGAAGACTAAGAACTTTGAGCGCCTCTCCTTCCTGTATCTGATCACGGGGAATCTGGAGAAGCTGGGTAAGATGCTGAAGATTGCTGAGATGCGCAATGATGTGATGGGGCGCTTCCACAATGCGCTGTACCTTGGGGATGTCGAGGAGCGGGTGAAGATCCTGGAGGAGTCTGGGCACGCGCCGCTGGCGTATGTTACTGCGGCCGTGCATGGGCTGGAGGAGACGGCTGCTCGTCTGGCGGAGGAGCTGGGCGACCGCGTGCCTCCCCTCCCTGCGGACGGCACTGCGAAGCTGCTGCTGCCCCCCACGCCCATCCTGCGCCAGGACAACTGGCCGCTGCTGAACGTGAGCAAGGGTATTATGTGGGATTTCGGGGATGCTGGCGCTGCCGCGGCTGCTGGCGCGGACGAGGAGGTGGGAGCAGGGTGGGGCGACGTGGATATCCCGGATGTGGGCGAGGGGGCGGAGGGAGAGGCGGAGGAGGGCGAGGGTGAGGAGGAGCGCGAGGGCGAGGGCGAGGACGACGAGGACGGGTGGGGAGGCATTGACGTGGATATTCCCGACGATGGAGGCGCGGGCGACGTGGGCTCTGGTGCCGATACCACCTTCTTCGTGGCGCCCAGCCCTGGCATCCCTGTCACGCAGAAGTGGGCCCAGAAGACGCCTCTTGCGGGAGAGCTCGCAGCAGCAGGCGCGTTCGATGCGGCCATGCGCCAGCTCAGCCGCCAGCTGGGCATCAAGAACTTCGCCCCGCTGCGCCAGGGCATGCTGGACCTGTCTCTTGCCAGCCAGACCTCCCTCCCGGCCCTCCCCTCTGTCCCTGCCATCGCCCTGGGGATGGAGGCTGGGTGGACGGAGACGTCTCCTCCGAATGTGTGGGCGCACCCGTCCATGGCGTTCCGCCTGAGTGCGCTGGATGAGAAGCTGAACGCGGCGTACAAGATGACCACGGAGGGCAAGTTCACGGACGCTCTGCGCCTCTTCCTGGGCATCCTGCAGACGATCCCGCTGCTGGTGGTGGAGACGCGCAAGGAGGTGGATGAGGTGAAGGAGCTGCTGGGGATTTCCAAGGAGTACACGCTCGCTCTGCGCATCGAGCTCAAGAGAAAGGAGACCCGCGACAACCCCGCCCGCCAGGTCAGAACACCCCTGGTCTTGTTGATGCTTGTCTTGTTGAGTTCGGTGTGCTTTTTAACCAGTGCGGTGGTTGAACTGAATCAGTAGAGATCGGCTTTGTTGCCTGCTGCATATTCCACGTGCACTCTTTATGTGCTGTGTTGCCTTTGTTGCAACAGCAACGTGGCAAAAAATTCTGTAAAAGCATCTGGCAACACAAAAGGTGCAAGGCAAAGAGTCTGGGCTCTTTCTGTTGGGGTATGTGTGCATGTGTGCATTTGCTCTTCGTGTGTTGTGGGCGTGTGTGCATGCGTCTCTCACATGTATGGTGTGCACAGCACACATGCCATTATTCTTTCCTTTCTACTGCGTCTCTCCACGTGGGTGTGCACACCTCTCCCTTCCACTCCCACCCCCGTCCCCCATCACCTCCCCCGCTCTCTCTCTCCCCTCTCTAGGCCGAGCTGGCAGCCTACTTCACGCACTGCAAGCTGCAACCAGCTCACCTGAAGCTCAGCCTGCAGGCAGCCATGGCTGCCGGCTTCAAGCTCAAGCTATTTGCCACCACGGCCAGCATCTGCCGTCGCCTCCTCGAGCTGAACCCCACTGCCGGCGTGGCCACCAAGGTGCGGAAGATCCTGGCAGAGTGCGAGAAGAACCCGCGCGACGAGCAGCAGCTGAACTACGACCCGCGCAACCCGTTTGTTGTCTGCGGGTCGACTTTCGTGCCGATTTACCGTGGCAGCAGGGATTCCTTCTGCCCTTACTGCGGGGCCCGCTTCGTGCCGGAGTGTGCGGGGTCTGTGTGTGCTGTGTGTGATCTGGCTGTGGTGGGCGCGGATGCTTCTGGGCTTGTGTGCTCTATGAGCCAGATTCGATGAGTGGGCGCGTGCTGTGTGGGTGGGGAGGAAGGACACGGCGTGAGAGGTGGAGGTGGGAGGTGTTGTGTGCTGGGTTTATCAGGCTGACTGGCTGCATGGCGCGGTTGTGTGAAGTGTTTTATCGCTGTTGCTCACGCTTGCTGCAGGTGCCGCATATTCTCCCTAAGCTGCTTTCTCTAGCCTGATCATCTTCCTGCTCTTCATTCCTAAGCTCCCCATTCTATGCCCCTCTTCCATACTCCAATTTCACCTTTCTATCGTGTCCCCTCCCCCCCCGAGTCGTGGCATTGTTCTTCCTGCTTGTATGGGATAGTTGTTACTACCACTGTATGCAGTCTCAATGCTCTTGTGATGTAGGTTGTAGGAATTGACTCAGCAAGACAGCCTTTTGTTTTTGTTAACCTGTGGCTTGATGGAGCTACATTCATGCAAACGAACAGCTGTAATCTTGTGGTGAAGGCCTCATGCGTTCCTGATGGTACACGAGGTGTTTTAAACAAATCCATATCTCTAGTGATGGGGAATAAGCCAACTCAGAGTGCATATGTTGAGAAATCTAATGCACCAGTGTCAGAACCTAAAATCCAGAGTGCAAATGCTTCCTACAGCTTGAGAACCTAAATCTTAGTACCGTCATCGCCCGGATAGTAGACATATATGTCTTATCTCGTACACTACTCAAAATGCTTGGGTTATCTTGTGTTTGGGATGGTTTAGGGTGTCTTATAAGTCTTATAAATGGACAAAGAACCTTTTAGAAGACACCCCCTTGTTAGACAATTGCCCCTAACCCCTACACACCCTTGTACACACAAATAGGTGTCTTATAATGAGGCTAGCCTGTTTATAAGAGACACCCGGATAATAGACAACCCCTGTCTACTATTCAACACTGTCTACTATCCGGGCGATGACGGTACATGCCTACTGAGGCCCGCAGCAGGGGTATTGGCAAAACAACACAAATGTGCGCATTGTTGCAATCCCCAAGGTTCCAACCTCCAGTGCTGCAATCAGCAGCAGGTGTCAGGGTCAACTTCTACGTCCAGGATTGTAACGGCTGTTATCGGACGGTCACCGGAGTCCGTTTGAACATTCTCTATGGCCTGGTAGCATGCAGCCACACACATTTGCATGGGCACACAGATGCACATGCATACGCACACGCACACACGCATGCATATGCACACAAATGCATGGACACATACACATGCAGCAAACAAGCTCAGGGCATGCATGATCATGTCAGAGAACATGCAATGGATACATCAGCTGACAGATCCATTGATACAGGAATAATGCACATGAAAAGCACACATAATGTGTGTGCAAGCACACTGTACCGACGGGAAGTGCATGGGAGGGACCGCTACGGAAATGAAAATGGAAGTAGATAAAAATGGTGGAGAAGAAGAAGGGAGGAAGGGTACAAGGAGATAAAACGGTGGAGGAGAGGCAAGGCCGACCTGGTGGGCAAGCACAGGTGGAACGGAACAAGGAGGATTAAGAAAGGCTGGCAGGCAAAGGAAGAAGCACACCTGCACCACGTCTTTCCCTTTAATGACCGAGCCAAACACAGTGTGATGCCCGTTCAGATGCGGCGTGGCGACAGTGGTGATGAAGAACTGGCTGCCGTTGGAGTCAGGGCCCGCGTTGGCCATGGAGAGAGTGAACGGCTCGTGCTTCAGGTGCGCGCGAATCTCGTCCTCGAATGAGCCGCCCCAGATGGACTCGCCTCCCCGCCCCGTGCCCGTGGGGTCTCCGCCCTGGATCATGAAGCCTGGGATGACCCGGTGGAAGATGATTCCCTTGTAGTACTTGTTCTTGCTGGAGGGCGCGGGGGGGGGGGGGGGGGGGGGGGGGGGGGGTGGGGGGGGAGGGAGGAGGGGAGGCTAGGAATTGAGTGTATATGGAAAAGCAGTCGATAGGGCAGGTGGATGTGTGAGGAAGCACCTGAGTGTGAGGAAATACCTGAGTGTTAGCCTGAGTGTGAGAATACATCTGAGTGTGAGAAAACATCTGAGTGTGAGGAAGCACCTGTGAGTGAGAGAGCACCTGTGAGTGAGAGAGCACCTGTGAGTGAGAGAGCACCTGAGTGAGAGAGCACCTGAGTGAGAGAACAAATGAGTGTGAGAGAGCACCTGTGTGTGAGAAAATTCTCCACGGTCTTGGGGCAATCATCCGCATACAGCTCCACCACTATGTCGCCTAAGGTCGTCTTTAATAGCTGCACGTTGGCAGATCGGCAGGTCAGCAAGATAAGAACATGGGAGAAACTCGAAGGCAATTACGGTCTGCTGGAACACACAGTGGTCTAACACGTAGCATCAAAAGCCAAGAAACACAAAGAGCACAACGAGGCATATGGGTCTGTTGACAAGCAGTGCCATCATCACTACTGCTCGTCCCACCCATGCCCGTGAACCACCCAACCACACCCACACCCACACCCACACCCACACCCACCCATCCACCTCACAATAACCCCACTTACACCTGTGGCCCACCCACGCACCGTTTTGAGCAGCTTCTTCCCAACCTCCCTTGCCTCCCCTGCCGACTTTTGAGGCGCCTCAAAAGTCATATCTCTACACACATCCAGCCCCACCCACGCACCACTTTGGGAAACTTCTTCCCGATCTCTTTTGCCTCGCCTGTTACCCCCTGCTTCCCAGACTCCATAAGATGCTTGCGCGACGACTGGAGGTCCAAAGATCCACGGGAATTTAGGAAGTGGGCATTGGGAGGAAAGAGGTGGAAAGGGCACAAGTAAGTGTGTGCGAGAGAGAGAGAGAGAGAGAGAGAGAGAGAGGTAGGGAGGGAAGGGAAGAAGTGGGGAAAAAGTAGGGGTCGATGCAAGAACCGAAGCACATGGAATCACGTAAAACAGAGCAGAGGGATGAGGCAGCAGCTACAGCTGCAGCTTAGAAAGCCAGCTACAGGCGAGTGAAGTGGCAGCTGTAGCATGCAAGCTATTCACAGTAGGGAGGTCTGACCTGGGAGTCAGAAGTGGCAGTGGATCTAGTCGAGGGCCTGCTTGGGGAAGGTGGGGAAGATACGACACCGAAGGAGGCGGGACGAGGGAGGGAGAGAGGGAGGGGGGAAAGGGGCGCGCGTGGGGGGAGAGGGGAGAGAGGGGAAGGGGAGAGGTGAGGATGAGAAAAAAGTTGAGGAGCGTGGGAGATGAGAGAGATTGGAATAACAGATTGTGAGAATCCAATATACACTGGACTATGGCTGGCGTGAATAGAGCCAACGGGAAAGAGGGGACGAAAGGGGAGACGGCGGGAAAAGGGGAAGAAAGGAAACGAGGCTGTTGTTTTAATTCAGCTCATAAGCCGTATTTAAGGCGAACAAAAGAAAGGGTGGCGACTCACGGGGCGGAAGTCCGGCGCAAAAAGAGAATCGCCCCGAGCAGCAGGAGGGTCAGCGCGATGCACCCCTTGACGGGCACGGACGGCTTGCCGGCAGCCTCGGCCCGCTGCTGCTTGGCGCGCTGCAGCAACGCTGACGGACGCACCTTGCCCATGATCGCTACAAAATCCAGAGCTGAGTCCCGAGACGGATCTCCAGAGGAATGAGTTTTAAACAGTGAGGCTCGTAGATCGGTAGAAAAACAGCAGTCTGCGCTGCGGACAGAGAAGGACTGACGGAAGATAGCGGAGGAGCGGAGGAGCGTGGGGAACTGTGAAGGCCGAGACGCACATCCCACGATCATGCGGGTGCTGCTTGCAGCTGGTGCGGAGCAAGTTGCGTGCAAGGATGAACTTGTACGATAATGTGCGGTGAAAAGAGTTTCTGCACGGTGATTGGATCTGTACCAACAAAATTGCAAAATCAGAATCAAATTGTTGCTGAAAAGCTTGGATTCTTCTTTTAAAACAAGTAGTTATACTATCATAACGACAGTTTAAAATATATTATATTTGATTTCTACATAAATGTATGCCTATCTACTTACACTGATGTAGCGTTTTATTGTTTCCTCGAAAATCATTTTACAGTATCAAGAATATCACCATAGACACTGGATAAAGTTCAAATTGTACGTATAGAAGGTTGCTTTTATCGACTCCACCCAAACGCAACAAACCTTCAAAAATGCGTTGGGAATTTCCAAAACTCCCGCCACGCCTCGAGGTCTGCCGAATCGTTGGCGGGAGAAATTTGAACCAGAAAGGCCGACTTGGCAGGATCAAGGACTCTGACAAGCATGGGTTGGTGTGGCTGCAGGGCAGCCTGGAACCTCCTTCACCACCTCTCACTCTCTCCTCTCAGCTCCAGCCAGAAGCTGAGGCTTCTCAGCTTCAGTGTCATTGTGTTACTGCGCCTTTCACAGGCACCCTGAGCAAGTAGCTACTGCTTTCTTAGTCGAGGAGGCTGGATAACGCGACGAGCCAGAGCTTATTCAGTTTCCGTTAGTAAGTGGATTTCCGTCTGCAACAGCAGACACAAGGACGCAAGGGTTGATAAGGCTAAAGTGCCAACATATGTTTTCAACTTATCGTGTCTTAGAACTGAGCATTTCGTCCAGTAACCTATTGCGAACTAAATCGCTGTTTTTGTGCTGAAATGTTAAGGCTGAACCATTTTTCCGCCAACCCTGTGGCTTGTTAACTTCAGCCCTTACTAAGGAATAATTTATTTATACACAACTTAGAATGCATTCCGGCGTAGGCAGGGGAGGAGATGAAGATGCAGGAAGCAGGTTCACGAAGATTCTCCTCCCCGAGAGAGACCCAGCCCTCAACTGGACCATCGACGTGGCTAGCGTATTAGGCGAATACCTGAACGAGTTGCAAGGTGCAGCAGGCTCGCTGCAGGACGGTGCCAACCTGAACTTCGTGGAAGGTGCGAGATCACTGATTCGTAGAATTTTGACAGACTACGTTTGACATATCTATGCTTAGATTTATGGGTAGGCACTGAAGGAGCTATAATGAGTCTGGAAAGACAGGTAAGGGGGAGTAGAATACTGATAGAGTTGGTACGCGATCGTGTTCGTTGCTCTCGTTTCACTTAAGACTTGAATGTATTCTGTTCGTCCTGGCAGCCGCGCTGGTCGTGCAAGGTTCGGCGGGGATCTACAGTCGCAAGACGGACTACTTGCACAGCCTCGTGCTGCACACGCTGACTGCTCTCACGACCGGGTGAGTAATCGACGAAGGATATCATTGCACCATGACTGGTCGCTTGTGACGCGTGTCATGGAATTCTGGGGTGGTGATGGCGCTGCAAATTCCCGATGATCGCTAAGAACTGGATATTTGCAAGGGGAATGGGTAAATGCGGGAGGCACTGCGCATGAACGGATGAAAATAAAGAATGGCTGTGTTTTAGTACTGTGGAAGCTAATTCATGGTGTCATGGCAGGGACACGAACGGCAGCAACGACGGGGATGAGTCCGGCGACGCGCAGGGCGATGGCGGCGACGGCGATGACTGCGACATGCGACGCTTCCTATCCCTGGACGACGTGGAAGGTCAGTGCGTGTACTGACTTGTAGCGTTTGTAGCGTTTCTGCTATTTCATTCGATTGCCTTCTGCTTGAAATTCCTCATACCACCATAGCATAATCCCATCCACTAGCTTTCTAGCCCTACTGGCTCCTGGCCTTCGTTTCCCTGTATCTCACAACCACTGTACCTCTCGACTTCCCTCTTCCCAGTGGTTGGGTCCGGTTCGGAACCGTCGCGGTTGGACATGCGAGAAAAGGGACAGAAGAAAACCACAGAGGACGAAGATGACGACGACGACGAGGGAGGGCTGGCAGGAGGAGCAGCGCGGCAGGGGTCGAAGCTGCCACCCCGCGCGCCACCCATACTGCTGACAGTGGAGGAGGAGCTAGATGGGGGAAAGGGGTCCAGCACTGTGCCTTTTTCTGAGCTCTCCGCCTTCAAGGTACCACGGGTCATTCAGTGCAAAGCGGTTCTTGGGAGGTGTGTAGCGGTTCTTGGGAGGTGTGTAGCGGTTCTTGGGAGGTGTGTAGCGGTTCTTGGGAGGTGTGTAGCGGTTCTTGGGAGGTGTGTAGCGGTTCTTGGGAGGTGCCTAGTGGTCCACGGGAGGCGCTCGATCATTTGGAGGTTGTTGCATACTTAGCTGTTCTCTGGAGGTGCTCTGCTGTGCTACATAGCGGTCTTGTTTCGGATCATTCATTTCGGATCTGTCCCATCGTGTTCAACAGACTGAACTCTTTTCACGACTAATCTACTCCCAACTCTCCACTCCCCTCTCCCCCACCCACCACCGCCCCACCCCACACCCGCTCCTGCCCCCCTGCGTTTCACTTGGCTTTCTTGCAGATGGCCGCGTTCGTCAGCCACGTGTCGGGGTCTGTGTTCCTGGAGGCGCAAGACGGGGACGTGATGGATGCGCTGCTGCGCCTTCCGCGGCGTCGCGCTGCGCACGTCCGCACAGCCCCGGGCGCTGGCTCCCCCGCCTTCGCCTTCCCCCAACCGGGCCTCTCCCCCGACTGCACCCCCCCGTTTCCGCGCAACGGGTGGAGTTCGTCGCCCTACGCGGACCGAGGGAAAGCAGTGGCGGAAGACTTGGGGGGAGCGGGATGCTCGCACTGGGGGGAGGGGGCTGCGCGGCAGAGCGAATGGCAGGCGGCGGAAGGCATGGGGGGGATGGGTTCGGGGGATGATGAGGATGAGGATGGGATGGGGACGGCTGGCGGGTTTGACTGCGGGGACTGGGGGGAGGCAGCCGCGGGCAGCGGAGATGCGCATGGGTCGCACGCGGGGGAGTGGAGCGGGGGAGCTGGGGGAAGCGGAAGCGGAGCCGGAAGTGGCGGTGGGGTGGGTGTGCCTGGGAGTGCGCAGAACAAATCGGGATCGAAAGGAGGGAGTGGGAAGGGCAGCGGCAAGGGGAGCGCGAGCGGGAGGGGCGGAGGGCAGGGGGAGGCGGCAGGGGAGTATGATCCGTTCGCCCCACTCGACCCCAATGAAGCAGGGTGCATGCCGCAAAGGCCGTTGCGGAAAGGTGAGGGGAAGCGGGGGTCGTCGCTCCGCGGGGAAGAGGCTGAAAACTGCTGTTTCTCCTGACTCTCGACGTTCGCTTGATCTGAAGCGTCACCGTTTGTCCCCCTCAGGGATTCGCCCCATCTTTCTCACGCACACGCGCCCACCTTTCCCCCTCCTCCCCCCCCAAACTCCCTCTCCCGCCCCCTCCCCGGAACCTCGCCCCTCTCCCTTCTCCCGGACTCCCCCATCCCCCAGGCCGGCCCTACCTGCGCGTCAAGCGCAAAACCGACGGTGGTGATTTGGCCAGCAGCCTGAGCGATCCGGGCGTGTGGCTGTCGTTCCCTCTGCTGGCGGGCAGGGGTCGCGGCATGATATTCCCAGACATAGAAAGCATCATGCAGCGTGCGGTGATGCGCGACAGGAAGAGGCAGCAAGACGGGGTTCCAAGGGGAAGCTTCGACGGCGGAGGGTCGCAGAAGGTAGGGAGGGATGGGCGGGAGGAGGGGGGTGGATGGGGGGCGTGGGTGAGGCGTGATGGGGGAAGGGCGGCGGGATAATGCACGTGGGGGCTGAAGTGGGGCTGTGTGCAGAGCTTTTAGTATTCTCACGACCACTGGATCTAACAGCGTGCGTGGTGTGTGTGTGTGTGTGTGTGTGTGTGTGTGTGTGTGTGTGTGTGTGTGTGTGTGTGTGTGTGTGTGCGTGTGTGTGTGTGTGTGTGTGTGTGTGTGGTGTGTGTGTGTGTGTGTGTGTGGTGTGTGTGTGTGTGTGTGTGTGTGTGTGTGTTTGTGTGCGTGTGTGTGTGTGTGTGTGTGTGGTGTGTGTGTGTGTGCGTGTCTGTGTGTGTGTGTGCCCGCGTGCGTGCGTGCGTGTGTACGCGTATCCTGCTTTGCTTCCAGCAGGCAGGCAGTGCTCTAGAGCCCCCAACAGGCAACGTCTTCGCGGACCTAGATGCAAATCTCGAGGACGGGGAACGCGCCCATGGCTCCCACGGATCCGCGCATAGGGGGGGCGCCGGTGGCGCGCACGGGGACGCGCACGCGGGGGCGGAAGGGCTTGGGGCGCAGGGATTCGGATTCGACGGGATGGATATAGAGGACGATGATGACGGTGCCGCGGGGATGGATGATGGGGGTAGCGACGGGGAGGACGGGGAGGACGGGGAGGGTGAGCGGACGGGCGTGGAGCGTCCTAGATCCACAGGACCGTCTGGTGCTGACTCGCTGGTGAGTATTATTCCCTGCAAGCACACGCACACACACATACATGCACGTATGTACCTGACACCCTCGTGAGTTTTTTATGTTGCGAACGGCATGGTGTGGCATGCACCTGCTGATACCCTCCCTGCAGACCACCTATGTATTTCCTAGTTATTTCTGAACCTGTCTAACGCTTCTCAAGCCCCTCCTGGTGCACGCAAACCCCTTCTGGGATTCTGTCGCAGTCTAGCGTCCAGGCTTCCATCACTAGTCGTGGGTGCCTTGTTATAAAGCCTCGCTTTGCGTATGTCTGTGTCCATGTGTGCTGTGTGTGCATGTGTGCTGTGTGTGCATGTGTGCTGTGTGTGAATGTGTGCATGTGTGGTGTGTGTGCTGTGTGCTGCGTGTACTGTGTGTGTGACTGCGTGGGTGCATGTGTGCATGTGTGTGGAAGCAGCCAGGCATGGACTGGGAGGCGAACGTTCTGCATTCCGACACACCCCTGCCGGCGGACCCCTCAGCACCACACGTGGCAACAGTGGAAGCCATGCGAGATGCACATGTGGTGAGTCATGTGCATCAGACTTTGCATGCTCCTGTCACATATCAACTCTGCGGTAGGCCTGTGACAACACATGCGAGATGCATGATACACATCCATGTCCCAGCATTTGAAGCAAAGGCGTTTCTCCCTCCCCCCACCCCACCACCACACCCTCCCCTTCCGCTGCTCCTTTCCTTTTGTGGCGAGCCAGGCGGAGATGATACAGAGGGCGGCGGAAATGCAGGCGCGAAGATCAGAAGTAGAAACGAGGGTGGGAGACTGGCAGTCTCGCATTCTGCCGCTTCTTGAGCAACAGGTGAGTGCTGGCAGAGGATCTACCAGAGAACCTCGGTGCAGCTATCAATCCTTCGTTTAGGAAGAACGAATGTGTTTATTAGCATCTCACTGACTTGAGCTTGTACTGTGTGGCAGGATGAGCGGCCACCATTTGACATCCACGTGTATGGGGACCGCATTCTTTCCGCCTTGGAGCAGAAACACATGCAGCAGGAGCAGCAGCGGCAGCAGGAGATGGCTGAAATGGAGGGCGCTGGGCAAGGAGAGGAAGGGCGGCAGCAGCAGCAGTTGTGCGAGGACCTGTTTGAAAACGTGATCAACACTCCTCATGCATACGAGGTCCCCCGATACTTCTCTGCACTGCTCCAGCTGGTATGTTGCTTTGGCCCCACGTTTGCTAGGCCTGCACCCATCCCCATCCCCCCCACGATTATGTAGTGTTCACCTGAACCGTTGCTATTTCAACAGCATGCGCTAAGATGTTCGGACCAATTGCTGTTCCTCTCTTGCTGCTGACATCGCTCTTCTTTCCCTTCGCTGATTTACAACGCGCCTTATGCACAAATCCCTTTCCTCCTTCCCCCCCCTTCTCTCCGACCACCACCACCATTGCAGGTCAACAATGGCAATGTGAGTCTTTCTGTGGACCCACACGGCCTCCTACAACCCACCAGCCTCCCTCTTCCATCCTCCTCCCGTTCCTCCTCCATAGCCGCCCCTGTTGAAGCGTCCAGTAGCCTCACTTCCACCGCTCCCTCTTCCTCTGCACCGCGCTGCTATTACCGTGGGTCATCTTTCTCGGTGCGTCTACATTCGCTGAATCGGCGGCAGGAGGAGCTACGGGGGTACGTGGCCCCATCTCAGAGACGAGAAGGGGGGAGCGGGACAGGGGAGTCTGGAGGGAAGGGCAAAGGCAAGGGGAACGGGCAGCAGAGGAGGGAGAATCAAGGGGAGAGGCATCAGTGGGGGGGCGATGCTTTCGCAAACGCAGCTGGAAGAGCAGATGGGTGTGAAAATAGTGGTGGTGGTTCTGGTAGCGGTTTGGGCAGTGACAGCAACAAAAGTGGCAGTGAGAAGGGAGACACTGACCACAGAAAACGAAAGGCTCGAACTCGGGAGCTCCCCCCGCGCCCTCCTGCCTCTCAGCCTCCTCCTGCCGTCCCATCATCCAGTTTGAGAGAGAAGGGGAGGCTTGAAGAGGAGGAACATGAGTGGGAGGATGGGGAGAATCAGGGGTCCGAGGGAGGAGGAGGGCATAGGATAGTGAAAAATAGAAGGGTTTTGACAGAGTCTTCCAAGGGCGTGAATGGGAAGGAGGTATTGGAAAAGCGGAATGAAGACAAGAGGAGGAAGCTGCTGGAGGAGAGCACAGAGGAAGGAGAGGTGGAGGAAGCAAGGGAGGAGGTGATTGGAGATGAGGAGGAGGGGAATGAGGACTGTGACAGAACAGAGGGAGCAGGGTTGGACGAGACTAGGAGATGCAGAGAACAAGAGGAAATGCTGCTTCACGGCAACGGCAAGAGGCAGAAGAAGGATGGTATGCAAGCAACAGGAGGTGGTGCATCTGGCAGCTCATTAGGAGCACACAGCAATGTGGGGGGTTTCCAGAGGTGTGCAGAGGCGGTCAGAGGTTCCGGGGCAGCTGCAAGCATGCTTGGGGCAGGGAAAGCAGCATCTCCTGTTCCCGTTGCACGAAGAAAGGATTCCAGAAGCAGCTCTCTGCTGGGAAGACGGGTGGCAGCGAGGTTGGAGCGATCCAGATCGTGGAAGGAGAGGCAGAGCATCCTGCGGATAAAGCGGAAGCTGGGTGCAGACTGTATCGTGCAGCCGCTTTTTTCCATACAGCAGGGGCACGCAGGGACCGGTAAGTCGCAAAAGCGAAGGCGAGAGTGTGAAAAGGCTGATGCTTGTGCTGGCAGGTGTTTTTCTGCACAAGGGGTAACCATAACTGGTGCCGTGGCAAGATTGGAAAGGGGTAAACGGCAGCGGTAACATGGCTTGTCAGCGGTCTTGACTGACCAGTGATGGAACATTCTCTGACTAACCAGGCTACCAGTAACGAATAGATGATCATATTCTCATACATAACCCTCCATTAGGTAATCTATAGTGGCTGTTAGTGAGTTAATTAAGATTAGGATAGAAGGTCTTCCACCTGAAGACCGACACATCTTGTATTGCTGTTTAATTGGTCTTTGTGCATTGCAGGAATACACTAGACTACTAGTGTACTGGTGCTACGCATTGAGTCAAATAAGTACTGTATAAAGCAAGATCTATACTTCAGATTCGGTAGCAAAGGAGCTCCCAAAAGCGAAAAGCGAGGCACACCTTCATGGGAGTGCTTCCTCCCACACACCTAGCGCATGGCTTACAGCACGGTGCTTTGGTAGCCGCCTCGGCACTACGGCTTGGGAAGCCAGCAAAACTTGCTGGGCTTTTCGGTTCTGCAAGCTAGTTCGGTCTGATTTGGCGTGGCTGTGGTGCGCCCGTACAGCCTAGGTACGCACCAGGTGCATCTGTTTCCGCAACGTCGTTGAATTTGACATCGTAGTGTAATAACCCAGATGGATCATCCTTGTGAGGATTTGTGGATTTGTGAAACATAGGCGGAATCAGTAGCGACTTCACACCAACTGTAGCACTCAAATTCGCCAGCTAGTGCTAGCACAAGCTGTGTTCAGAGAAGTGCCACCGGTTGGCCGAGAAAAAAATGGTCCCTCCAATCAAACACGGAGTCCTGACCGAGTAGTGTATTTGTTGCTCACACCGGGTGTGAAATTGAACACCAGGAAAAGATGGCCGGTCATGTCTAACCGTCCGAAAATTTGTTCCCCCATCGCTGTATTAATCTGAACCGTTCCAAACCCTGGTTTTCCTCTTCTCGACCACTGCTATCCCCGTGTTTCCACACCAACGGGATTCCTTCTGGCGTGTTCACCGATACCTCTTTGCAGCCAATCGCCTTGTTGCTCACTCTACTGACACCTATCCAAATTCCCCAGTCCCATCCCATTCCCCCCGTCTCGTCATAACTAGGTCTGTCCTTCGGCTTATTTAGAGGGAGAAACAGGACAGCAATAAGAATCAGTCAGGCCACACGCCACTTCTGCCTTATCCATTTCTGGCTTGCGAGCACAGAAATCCCGCCAATCACTCTCATCTTTCTCCCTCTCTTCCTTGTGTGCCGCTCATAGCAGTGTTTCGCCACCATGCTGACCCGCACTGTTATCAATCCCTGCGAGCTTGCGCTCTCCTCGCTCCCCTGCCGCTCAGCTCGCGCGTTCTCCCCTCCCGCCGCCGCGGCTCTCGTCGCGCGGCCGTGCGGCGAGTCTGCTACCAAACCATGGCGTCCGTCGTTCAACGATTCTCCGAAGCGGTATGGCGGTCAAGTCGCGATCAAGACGAGGCTCCGCGTGGTGCCACGTGCCAGTGCGACCCGCGAGCAACCGCTTCAAAATCAGCAGAGCCCGCAAACGCCGGAGCCGGGGGAGATTCAGTTCACCGCCGAGCGCACCGTCTTAATTCCCTGCCCGCAGGTTCGCGTGCCGGCCGCGGCTCCTGGAGCAGCCGCCGGCAGCGCGGAACGGCCAGCCGTCAGGGCTGCCGGCAGCGTTGCCGGTGACCGGCAGATAGTGAGCGTGGGCGAATACTTGGCGGAGCAGACGGAGCGGATAGTGCGCGTGGTGTTTCCGGACTCGAAGCGGCTGATGCGGCTGGATGCAGACCTATGGCGGGTGGTGATTCGGCAACTGACGTTCTTTAGCATAACTGCCACGCCCATTTGTCTTCTAAGGTGAGCTCTCTCCCGCCGGGTGCGCTGCTTCAGGTGCCTGATTGCTCGAGCGAATGTGGTTCATATTACAGGAATGTGTGGGGTTCGTAACAGGGAGCAGTTGGGTTGGATACAGACTTACGGAGTCCGATGGAGGGTATCATCAGTGGTCTGAGTATAATTTGATCACCAATCTGTTATCTGTAGTAGCGTGGTTTCTATTGATCAATATTGTCCATTTCAACTTGCTCTTTCAATGTAACACTTCTCTCCTTCCCCAACGTCCACAGTTCCTACACCCTCGTACCCATTCCATTCCCATTCCATCCCATCCCATCCCATCTCATCCCATCCCATCCCATCCCATCCCATCCCATCCCATCCCATCCCATCCCATCCCATCCCATCCCATCCCATCCCATCCCATCCCATCCCATCCCATCCCATCCATTCCCATCCCATCCCATCCCATCCCATCCCATCCCATCCCATCCCATCCCATCCCATCCCATCCCATCCCATCCCATCCCATCCCATCCCATCCCATCCCATCCCACCCCACCCCACCCCACCTCATCCCATCCCATCCCATCCCATCGCATCCCGTCCCGTTACGTCCCATCCCGTCCAATTCCATCCTATCTTATCCCATCCTATCCCTCGCTTCCCTCTCCCTCATCCAAAACCTCATCTCCACTCCGCCCCCTCCCTCTCTTTTCCCCTCCCCCCTCATCCCCCCCCTGGCCTCCTCCCGGCCCTCATCGCCCCTCCCTGCACCATCTCACCCTCCATCTCTCAGAGTGTACCACGACGGCTCGTCTCTGCGTCTCTTCTCAAACCAGCTTCAGCTGGACTTCATAGGTGCACCTGCCGCCATGCAGAACATTCCTTTCCGCCTCTTCCTCGACGGCCAGCTCACGCCATCCCACACCTCCTCATCCTCCTCCGAAGATTTCTCTGCTGGTTCTGCATCTGACTCTGCGAATTGTCTTCTGGGCGGTTCAGTGAACCTGGCCTTTACAGTGCGGCTACCCATGCCTCTCTCACTGATTCCCAAGCCTGCAGTGGAGGCGGTAGGGAACGCTCTCCTGGACGGGGTTTTAGGTGCCATGCAGGCCAGTCTTCTCAATGGGCTTGTGAGGGACTACACTCTGTGGGCAACTGAAGAGGCGAAGGAAAGAGCTGGTGGGGTTGGGCGAGAATGGGTTGATGGGGTTCCTGCAACCATGGGCCAGCCTGGAGGTTTTGAAAGGAAAGGGGCTTGACCGGAGCTTGAGGAGTAATGATAAATTTCGTGTCTGAAAAACTTTGAAGGATTGCTTGATTGTCGTTTTCTTGTTCTGTACAGTGACTTCTATGGCCAGTAGAAACCTAAACAGTACTTTCAAATGTATACTGCAGCTTTAAAAAACGCTGCAGCATTATGAGATAGAGCTCACGACCACGTAGTTTTGCTCTAGTGTATTTCGATCACTTGCTTCTATATAACGAGGTGCCAAACAGGGGGCAAGGGCGTGGAACATTTTTACGACCACGCCGATTTGTCGACCATATGGTTGGGTCTGGCGAAAGCGAAGTGTGTAACGGAGATGCGAAGGGTGCGAAATTTCTAAGCTATTCTGCTCGCCAGGACGTGGGGCACCCAATTAAAACCACCCCCACTAAGCAGAAACATTTGTTCCCAGTTTAAGCATTCGAAGGGGGTGTGGAATATTGGGGGGGAGCGGGAAATAGGTAGAGTGTTTAGGCAAACACAATTGGGGGAAATTTTTTTTTTTTTATAGTGAAAGCTTATACCAGGAGTGTACAAGCAAAACACTTCAGTCGTAACTGAATTGGGGGTAATTCTGGAAGTCAAACGATGTCGACTTTTGATGGATAGTGTGAGCAGAGGCCCTAAATACTTACGATAAATCCTTATGATTTTCGGTCAATTTAGGGTGACTACTATGCTTGCCAGTCAATGGGGTCTCCAATTCTTCGCAATCGCCAGAAACAACCATCTTTCCGACCATTTGCCGTGGTCGTTAAAATGTTCCACGCCCTAAAGGTGAAAAATCTGGGTGCAGATATTTGTATGAGCTGAGGGGGAAAGGAGCCAAGTTCCAGTCAAGCGATCCAATTTTTGTAATTTGGTTCATTTTTCTCTTCGCCAGACAAAATCCTCAGCGAAAGATCTTCGCAAATGGACGGAGAGGACTGGGATGACCGCGAAGCCGGCGGATTTGGCGGCTTAGGCTCCGCGATGGGGCGCTCGCCGCGCGGGGACGAGCGCGGGCGCGCGCGCGCGAGCAGATGGGGTCCAGACAAGCGCGACGGCGGAGAAAGCCGCGACGACAGGGCTGCGCGGGGCGATGAGCGGCGGGATCGGGGGGGCGATAGGCGGACGGAGCGGGGGAGTGATGGCCGGGGGAATGGCGGAGGATGGGGGGAAGACGGGGTGTGGAGGGACGATCGGCGGGAGCGCGGGCAGGGGTACGGGGACAGGGAGAGGGGGAGGGAGAGGGACAGGGGGGGAGAAATGGACAGGTGGCGGGACGCGGAGGGGGACGGCGGAAGGGGTCACGCGGGGGATAGGGGGGCGGGGGGACGGCGCGACGGCGGGGAGCGTGGGGAGCGTCAGCAGCGGCAGGAGCGTCGGGATAGAGAGGGATCGGATGCGGTGCCGGCGCTGTACTCGATTCATCACGCGACGGTGCACTCGATTCGGCCGTTCGGCATGTTCGTGCGGCTGGAGGGCCATCGCAAGCACGGGCTCGTGCACCTGTCGCACGTGTCCGATTACGAGGTGCGTGTGCGACTGCGAGGTGCGTGTGCGACTGCGAGGTGCGTGTGCGACTGCGAGGTGGGACTGCCGTGACCAATCTGGCTGAGACACCTGGCAAAACGACAATTTTTGTAGTGTGCGAGATTGCTCCTCGGATCGCGCGCGTTGCGGTGCCTGTTACTCGGTGTAAAGCCACAGTTCCATTTCGCAATACACACACATTGAAGCCCAACTATCCAGCACACGGGCGTTGCGACCCTCCATGGCCCCACGAATCTGCTTTCCCATCCCATCCCATGCATAAACCCCATGTCGGTTTGTCCCCCACACCTCTCTCACAGGTGGCTAAGCGGGACGACACCGACGATGCAAAGGTGGAGGCTCTTAAAGGCGTGGCGGCAGAGGGTGAGCAGGTCTGGGTCAAGGTAATCAGTCTTAAAGACGAGACCGGCGCTGACGTCATCGACACGACCCCGGGCCTGCCAGGCTCGGCAAACATCAGGATCGGGTGCTCCATGAAGGTGGTCTCGCAAACGGACGGTGCGGATCGCGATCCCAGTAATCAACGGATAGGAGGCGGGCAGGGCGGCGGTGGCGGAGAAATGGACAGGTGGCGGGACGCAGAGGGGGACGGCGGAAGGGGCCATGCGGGGGATAGGGGGGCAGGGGGACGACGCGACGGCGGGGAGCGTCAGCAGCGGCAGGAGCGTCGGGATAGAGAGGGATCGGATGCGGTGCCGGCGCTGTACTCGATTCACCGCGCGACGGTGCACTCGATACGGCCGTTCGGCATGTTCGTGCGACTGGATGGCCATCGCAAGCACGGACTCGTGCACCTGTCGCACGTGTCCGATTACGAGGTACGTGTGCGACAAATCTGGCTGAGACACCTGGCGAAACGACAAATTCTGTACTGTGCGGGATTGCTCCTTGGGTCGCGCGCGTTGCGTGCCTGTTACTTGGTGTAGAGATACAGTGCAATTCCGCAATACACACACGCATTGAAGCCCAACTGTCGGACATCGTGACCCTCCATGCCCCCACGAATCTGCTGTCCCATGTATAAACCCTGAATCCCGCAGGTGGCTAAGCGGGACGACACAGACGATGCAAAAGTGGAGGCTCTTAAAGGCGTGGCTGCGGAAGGCGAGCAAGTCTGGGTCAAGGTAATCAGTCTTAAAGACGAGACCGGCGCTGACGTCATCGACACGACCCCGGGCCTGCCAGGCTCGGCAAACATCAGGGTCGGGTGCTCCATGAAGGTGGTTTCGCAAACGGACGGTGCGGATCGCGACCCGAGTAATCAACGGATAGGAGGCGGGCAGGGCGGCGGCAGCAAGTGGAAAGCCCCCCTGAAATTGGAGCTAGAAGCGGTCTTGAATGTTACGTGCACGCGGTGTGGGGGGCAGGGGCACTTAAAGACCGAGTGCTATGGGCCTGTGGGCGCGAGCTATGAGCTTTTGGCGGATGATGCTGGGGAGGAGAGGATAGCGGTGGACGGAGGAGGGGGTGGGGCGGGCGTTGGGAGAGGCGGTGGGAGGGGTGGCGGTGGCGGTGGTGGGTTGCTGGGAGCTGGGGGTGGTGGGAGAGGGGAGTTTGGGGGAAGAGGGGGGGATGGGGGGAGAAGGGGGATGGATGTGGCTGATGTGGACCTGAGGGGGAGGGGGAGAGGGCTGGCGATGACTCAGCCTGCGTGGATGACAGCTCAGCAAAAAGGGATGGCGATTGGTGGGGCGATTGGGGATGGTTCTGGGCGTGTGGGGAGTGTGAGGGAGGAGGAAAGGGTTGATGATGGAGCGGGGCAGGAAGGAGAGGAGAGGGGAGGGGAGAAGAAGGACAGGAGGGGAGAGAGGGAGGAGAGGAGACGGGAGAAAGAGCGGAAGCGAGAGGAGAAGGCGAAGGAGAAGGAGAAGGGACTGGGGATAGGGAGTGTGGAAGATGCATTGAGGATTATTGAAGAGATGAAGAGGGAGAAAAAGGAGAGGAGGGAGAGGAAGAAAGCACGAAAGGAGGCCAAGAGGGAAAGGAGGAAGAGGAGAGGGGGTGATGGTAGTAGCAGCTCTGATAGCAGTGGGAGTGAAAAGAAGCGGGAGAGGAGGAGGAAACGGAGGAGGAAGGAGGAGAGCAGCAGTGAGAGTGAAGGGAGCAGTGGTTCGAGTGACGAGCGGAAGCGGAAGGAGCGGAGGAGTCGTAGAGACAAGAAAAGGGAATCCCGCCGGCACAAGAGGGATGCGAGCAGTGAGAGCGATTGATACCATAAGTGGATAAAATCAGGAAATTGTGTTATGTGGATGTGAAGGATTGTGTATGCATTTCTTTTGGTACTACCGTACTTCATAATGGATGTGGTTTGCAAATTGCCATACGCAGTTAAATATAAATGTTTCGAAAGCATTGTACAGTTCGATCAACTTTTGCAAATTCAAATGCTGGTTAGGCACGCTGGTGCCTGAGTCACAGATCCAGTACAAGCCAAACCCGCCATTTCTAAGTGCGATCCCTTCCCAGTCTGTTGCGCACACTCGCAGCATCTCCCTAGGCTGCGCTGCAATCTAGACCGTTGATCGCTTTAGGTGCGACGCGGTATGCCGTGTATAAGCGCGCCGGCCGTTCCGCGTTTCTTCCGTTGACCGTTGCCCTTTCAACGTGCATTGCATACGCCCAGCGCCTTGGTCCGTCGTGTTCGTCCCCTAAGCCCTCCGCCGCGTTTTCGGAAAATCTTGCTTCCGCTGATCGCGTATTGTGTAGAGCCCTCGTCGCCGTTCTCGACCGATCTCCGCCGATCGATTGTACTGCTGCCGCGCCTTCCGCACAGACCTTACCAATCGTAACACAGCCTTTATAGATTCTCAGAAACCGCCTGCCTCCTGCTTTAGAATTTGCAATAAACCGTCTGCTCTGTTCGACTGACGACTGACGAACCGGCTGCGGGATTTGAAGGCGGCATGGAGAGCGGAAGGGGATGGGAGGATCTGCTGCAGAGGAGCCAGCAGCAGCTCTCGCGATTCTCCGCAACAGAGTCCGAATTCCCTCCCATTCAGGTGCCTCTGCAACAGATTTGGAGTGTCTGAAGCCGTCGCAAGTAACGGCTAGTCTAGTTAGATTATGCAACTTTTGAGACACGCTTGCTCGCGATTCTGACCGTACCGCTGAGTGGGTAGGTTCATATGAGGATCTGAAGCAGCCGCTTTTCTTATCAGCGGTGGCCTCTCAGCTTTCGCCGAGATCAGCTGATGATTTGTTCGCGAAACTGAACGAGCGCCCGTCGCTCCCCTCATTCGGCTCTTCGCATGCCTTCCACCATCGCTCCCCGCTTCAATGCTTCCCCTTATCCGCCTCCTTTTGAGGCGCCTCAAAGTCGCTCCCCTCATTCGGCCCTTCGCATGCCTTCCACCATCGCTCCCCGGTTCAACGCTTCCCCTCATCCGCCTCCTCGGCCTAACCTTCCCCCTCTCCCCGTGCCTTTCGCCCGCCCTTGCGGTTCTCTTTCCCGGCACTCCCCTCCCCGCCGATTGCTACTCTTTGTGACTGGCCACGACACCTCTCACACCCTCATCCTCTTCTCCCTCTGTATCATTTCTGCTCACTTTCTCCTCTCTCTTTCCTATCATTTTCTCCTCCCTTTTCTCCCCTCTATCCTCCCGTTCTCATGTTCTCATCTTCCCATGCACTGCCATGCGGTGCAGAGGAGTTTGGACCAGTTGGAGGCGTTGTCGCAGCAGCTGAGGGCGCGCACGTCGCGGCTGGATGCCGTCACCGAGACCAACGCCGCCACGCGGTGAGGGGGCGGGGAGGGGCGCGCGGGGGGAGGGACGCGGGGGGGGGGGGAGGGGAATGGGGAGTGGGGAAGGAGAGGGGAGCGGGGAATGGGGAGTGGGGAGCGGGGAATGGGGAGTGGGGAGCGGGGAATGGGGAGTGGGGTGCGGGGAATGGGGAGTGGGGAGCGGGGAGTGGGTAACTGGGATTGGTGAGTGGGGACCAGGGAGCGGGGAAGGAGGGAAGAAGTGGGGAATGGGGAACGGCGAGTGGAGAGCGTGGATGGAGATGGATGGCATGAAGATATGATACACCTGTGGCGCCCTAAGAGCCGTGGCGCCTCACGAACCATTCGTACCTAGATTTTTCTAACCCTCAGTGCACCTCTACCCTAACTCACTCCCACTACCGCATGAAGATAAGATACACGTGGTGGCCTAAGAGCTGTGGCGCCTCACGAACCATTTGTACCTTGACTTGAACCATTCCAAACCCTCTGTACACCTCCACCCTCAGTCACTCCCGCTACTGCCTTTCCGCCTTACCCTCCTCCCCTTTCCCCCTTCTCCTCACTCTGCCGCACCCCCAACCCCTCCCTTCCCCCCATTACCCTCCGCCTCCCCCTACTCTGCCCCTCCCCCTTCCCTCCTCCCCTCTCCGCGCCCGCCCCTCTCTCCGCGCTCCCCCTTGTGCGTGGGCTTGGCAGGCTGTTGGCGCGGGAGGGCATCAACGCGGAGCAGCTGACCAAGGACCTGCGCTCCGTGCACCTCAAGGTGAGCGGGGTTTAGGGAATAGCATAGTGGGATAGCAACAAACCTGAAGCTCTTCAAACCGTGCTGTCGAGTCCACTGTGAGCTTGAAACCTACAGAGCAGCTGACCAAGGACCTGCGCTCCGTGCACCTCAAGGTGGGCCCCTCCCTGTGTGTTTTCTCGATCCGCGACACGATTTCTTTAGGTGCCTTCTGCGCACCTCAACACCTTCCTCGCCCTCTCCTTCCTTTTCACTCTATACCATGTCTCCCCCCCGTTCTGTCTTTCCCTCCCGACCCCCGTTCCACCTGGTGGCTTGCAGACGACCTTTGAGGATGTACTACCAGTGGATGCGGGTAGTGTGGAGGAATACCTTACCCAGGTAATGCCTGTCACTGCAATCCTGTCGCTAGGTGACTTTTGAGTCGACTCAAAAGTCACCTCGCTACCAGTGGATGCGGGTAGTGTGGAGGAATACCTCACCCAGGTACGGCCTGCCGCTCACTGCCATCTTGTGCCTCCCACCACCGCTCCCAATCCTTTTCCACCACTCCATTGCCTCGTACCAACACTTTTGTAATTCCTTCACCATCCTCTTATTTACCGTGTGGCCGTACTAACCATAACTGTACGCGAAACAGAAATTCATAACCGTCTCTGTAACCAAATGTGTAACCCTACCACCAACCCCACCAGGTGCACGAGACGAGTCTGGTGATGGCGGTGCAGGCAGCAGTGCGGGAGAACACCGCCTCCTTCGATTCCTTCATGGCTCGAGCCATTCAGGACGACTGGCAGAGAGACAAGCGCGACCTGCTGCACGGCCTCTAATGTCACCGCGCTGTAACCCTACTACCCCCCCCCCTCCTCCCCCCCCCCCCCATCAGGTGCACGAAACAAGCCTCGTGATGGCGGTGCAGGCAGCAGTGCGGGAGAACACATCATCGTTCGATTCCTTCATGGCTCGAGCCATTCAGGACGACTGGCAGAGAGACAAGCGCGACCTGCTGCACGGCCTCACTCGCCTCAACCCCTCCTCCTTCCCCTCCTCCTTCTCCACCGGTGCTGCTGGCGCTGCTGGTGCTGGTACTGTTGCTGCTGCTGCTGGTGGTATTGCTGGTACGCCTGGGAAGGCCCAGCAACGGTTCCTCTCGGCGATGTCCCCTCGTTCAGCTGCTGCGGCGTCTCCTGCTGCTGCTGCTGGGTTTGCGTCGCCTGGGGGGGGCGGGAGAGCGGTGGGGGAGGCGAGGGAGGTGGCGTATGCGCAGGTGGTGGGGGAGTTGAACGCTGCTGCTGAGCAAGGCGTGGTGGTGAAGGTGAGAGCAAGGCGTGGTGGTGAAGGTGAGAGCGAGTCGTGGTGGTGAAGGGTGAAGGTGAGAGCGAGAAGGGTTCAAGTTTAGTGCTGCTCGTTCCTGCTCGCACACCCCTGCTCGCTCACTGTAAGGCCGCCGCCTTTTTCAATAGGGCGCCTCACAAACGTTATCTGTCTCCGCTTCCCTGCCCATTTGGTTCTCCACTCACTTCCCTCTTTGCCGTCCTGATTCCACACCGCTCCTTCCCGTTTGCACTGCCCATGCCCCGTGTCCCATGCTGCACTCCCTACTCCCTACTCCCCACACCCCACTTCCCACTCCCCACTCCCCACGTCCCACGCCCAATGCCCCACATCCCGTGCCAGGTGGCAACGGCGATGGCAGCGGCATACGAGAGGGCGACAGGAGGGGAGGTGCGGGGCGAGGAGCAGCAATCCGTGGGCACGAGGCAGATCTGGCAGCTGGTGCAGGTGAGGGGAGGGGGTGGGGCGGGTAGGGCAGCAAGGGTAATGTGCAGATAGAGGTTCACTTTGGGGTGTGACTGAGAGGAGCAGCAGTCCGTGGGCACGAGGCAGATCTGGCAGCTGGTGCAGGTGAGGGGAGGGGGTGGGGCGGGTAGGGCAGCAAGGGTAATGTGCAGATAGAGGTTCACTTTGGGGTGTGACTGAGAGGAGCAGCAGTCCGTGGGCACGAGGCAGATCTGGCAGCTGGTGCAGGTGAGGGGAGGGGGTGGGGCGGGTAGGGCAGCAAGGGTAATGTGCAGATAGAGGTTCACTTTGGGGTGTGACTGAGAGGAGCAGCAGTCCGTGGGCACGAGGCAGATATGGCAGCTGGTGCAGGTGGGGGGGGGGACAGTGAAAGGGAGGGGGCGGTGGGGAGGGCAGGGCAGTAAGGGTAGGAGGATGGGCTGGGGTGGGAAGGGGGGTCGGCTGGGGTGTGAGTGAGAGGAGCAGCAGTCTGTGGGCACCAGGCAGATTCGGTTTACGATGGAAGGGAGGGAGGAAGGTGGTGAGCGGGTGAGGAGGGATCAGGAGAGGTTTAGCATTTCGGAGAGATTAGCGGGCATGCATCCATGGGTCCTTCCATTCCATCCCTCCTTTGAAATTTCTCAAACGGAATAGACTCAATCATCCCCGCCTCCCACTGGCAGAGTCTCTTGGGGGAGGACGAGCAGCAGCAGTCAGGAGCCTCTCTATCGCCATCACCATCCTCATCAGGAGCACCTTTCTTGAGGGGGGACCGCATGAGCATGGTGGTGGGGGCGAGGCGGCACCTGGAGAAGGGGCATGCTCAGTACATGCTTAACGTGATTCAGTCCCACCCCAACGAGGTATATCCCCCGCTTGGTTTCTCAGTAGTCACACTCAACTCAACCACGCTATCCATAATCACACCATTTCATGGTATATTCAGACGGTGTTACTCTGGAGTGACAGTGAGGAGGAGCGGGTTATGGGGTGAGCCAAGGAGGGGGATGGCTGGATGGATGGATGGATGGATGGCTGGATGGATGGATGGATGGATGGCTGGATGGATGGATGGATGGATGGGCATGTAATCCAGTCAGTCCTCATCGCCCTCGTGTATTCGACTTCTGAGACGTCCCAAGGAGGAGGCTGGATGGATGAGCATGTAACCCATCATCACCAGTCCTCGTTGTATGCCTTTGCCTAAAGACATTCGTCTGACTGACTGTGTGGATGGTTTGGTTCCTCATTCCTGCTTCTCCCATCTCCCAGCTTCAGGTCAGGCTTCACGCTTGACGACGCTGAGCACTGCTGCCAGGCAGGCATGAGAGGATTTATTGCGGCGCCAGAGATGTATTTTGAGGCGCCTCAAATAACACCTGAGCACTTCTGCCTGCCAGGCATGAGAGGATTTATTGCGGCGCCAGAGAACCTGCTGCGTGCTTTTGCTTTTTGCCCCTCGGAACGGGAATCACTGTTGCGTGCTCTGGTGTTCAAATGCATATGCTCCTCCTTCCTCTTGTCCCTCCCCTCCCCAGCTTCGTGCTCTCTCGTTTCTCACTTGTCTTCTTCCCTGTTCATTGTCCTTTCCTCGGTCCCTCACTCTTCTCCTCTTCCCTGCCCACTTAACACCCCTCCTTGCTCCCCTCCTCCCCTCCTTGCTCCCCTCCGCCCCGCCCTGCTCCCTTCCCCTGCTCCTCCCCCTTGCACCGCTCCCTGCTCCCTCCCTCCCTTCCCCCCCTTGCTCCCCCACCCCCCTGCGACCAGGCATCACTGGGCGGATCAACGGGCAGTCTGCACCGCGTGCGGGCCTTCCTCAGGGTAATCCCCCTTCCCTCCTCGCCTGCTGTTTCACTCAGCCATGTCCCGTGTGCTGCACCTTGCCCGATGCCGCATGCCACATGCCCTATGCCCCGTTCCTGTCTCCACACCACGTACTGTTCGCTGTTCACGCACGCCCACACCTGCCTTCTCCCTGCCACCATTTTTGAGTCGTCTCCAAAGTCGTTCCTGTCTCCACACCACGTACCGTTCGCTGTTCACGCCCACACCTGCCTTCTCCCTGCCACCATCCCCCTTGTCCCTCTTCCACCCCCCCTTTGGTTTCTGAGTGTCCTAAGAATTCCCCATCATTCCCTTGTCCCTCTTCCCCCCTCGTCAGCTCCTCCCTTTGCAATGCTGCGAACATGTTCAGCTGTAGAATCGGGTGTTCCTTGTGAGAACTTTCAAAAGTGACTAAAAGAATATGGCTGTGGAATCGGGTGTGACTTTAGGAAATTCTTCAATATCGGACCAAAAGTGACTCCAATATGGCTCCAATATGGCTCCAATATAGCAGGATAATTTATGCCACACTAACAAGCCCCCTTCCCAACCCTCCTCCATCCTCCCTCCCCCTTCCCCATTTCCCTGGCCCCATCTCCTTCCCTCCTCTCCCTCCTCCCCGTCCCCCGTCCCCCCTCCGCCACCTCCCACCTATCATATCACTCTCTCGCTCTCTGTGTGCCCATCAGGTGCGGCTGCGGGACCAGGGCCCTCTCGACTTTGATGTCACGCCAACGTATCAATCCGTTATTCCCTCCTCCCTCCCTGCCTCTATGTTTTTCCCGCTCCCTCGCCCCTTGTGCCCATCAGGTGCGGCTGCGGGACCAGGGCCCACTGGATTTCGATGCCACACCCACGACTCGTCTGCCTCCGCTCGACACCACGTGGCACCAGGTGCGAGCATGGATGGGTGTGGAGGGGTGGGTGGATGGGGTGGTGGGTGGGGTGGTGGGTGGTGGGTGGTGGGTGGTGGGTTGGGTAGGATGCAGCAGGACCAGGGTCCTCTGGACTTTGACGACACACCCACGACTCGCTTGCCTCCCCTCGACACCACGTGGCACCAGGTGCGAGCATGGATGGGCGTGGAGGGGTGGTGAGAGGGGTGGGTGGATGGATGGTGCGGTGCTTGTGACGAGCGATGCAGCAAGCATGGTAACAGCTGGTATGTGAGGGTTTTTGAAAGCCAGCGACACGGTAGCAGCACAATCCGGGTAGCGTTGCCCTGTCTTGGAAGCATGGCTGTGTTTCCTCTCACAAACCCCTCTCCACCGCTGCCACTACATCCATACATCCATACATCCATTAGCAATGCATTACCGCTTCTTAATCCTCTTCCACCTCTACCGAAAAGGACCAACATATGAGATTTCTCAAAAGTCTCCAACCACATCAGCACAACAAGCTGCAAAGCATTGCTGACGTCTGTTGCATCCCCCACTCCTCGCCCCTCCATCCTCCGACCTTCTTCCCCTCCCTCCTCACCCCACAACCCTCCCCCCCCTCCTCCCTCTTTTTGAGCAGATCTTCTACTGTCTGCACTCGGGCTTCACCAACGATGCCTTGCATGTCGCACAGACTTTTGAGTCGACTCAAAAGTCACCATGTCGCACAGACCCAATGTGTAGTGACCCCAATATAGCTACCCCTCCCCCAACCCCCTCCCCTTCCCCCCCCTTTTCTATCAGATCTTCTACTGTCTGCGCTCGGGCTTCACCAACGATGCCTTGCACGTCGCACAGAACTCCCGCTCCGCCCGCTCCTTTGCCCCCTTGGTACGCACATACCCTTTGCCCCCTTGGTACGCACATACCCTTTGCCCCCTTGGTACGCACATACCCTTTGCCCCCTTGGTACGCACATACCCTTTGCCCCCTTGGTACGCACATACCCTTTGCCCCCTTGGTACGCACATACCCTTTGCCCCCTTGGTACGCACATACCCTTTGCCCCCTTGGTACGCACATACCCTTTGCCCCCTTGGTACGCACATACCCTTTGCCCCCTTGGTACGCACATACCCTTTGCCCCCTTGGTACGCACATACCCTTTGCCCCCTTGGTACGCACATACCCTTTGCCCCCTTGGTACGCACATACCCTTTGCCCCCTTGGTACGCACATACCCTTTGCCCCCTTGGTACGCACATACCCTTTGCCCCCTTGGTACGCACATACCCTTTTGCCTTTTACCTTATGTTACTCGCCCTCTTTCAGGCTGCTCTTGCTACGCTGCTGCTTCTCTTGCCACGCACATACCCTTTGCCTATCTCTTACACGTTTTCCTGTTCACCTCCTGCCCGTCCTCCCCATCCCTCCCCCTCTCCCCCCTCCTTGACCTTATTTTGCTTCCCTATATCCACCCCCCCATCCCCAACCTCTATTCTTGCCCGCCCTATCAGCTTGCCACGTGGCTCTCATCCAACGGCTCAATCGACCCTGCCACGTCAGCAGCAGCAGCAGACGAGTGCGACCGCATGGCACGAACCGCATCCCACTCCTCTCTATCCCGCCCAGGAGCGTCCTTCACAGGCGCAGCAGCAGGGGGAGCAGCAGGAGGGGTAGATCGCCGTAAATTCCTTCTCTATGTCCTCATCTCAGGCCGGAAAGCCTTAGCAGATCGACTCCTGCGTGAAGCTCCATCCCTCTTCCCAACCATAGAAGATTTCATGTGGTTCCATCTTGCTATCTTGCGCCAAACCGACCCCTCCCCTCGCTCCCAAGCCTCCCCTTCTGGCCTCGCCTTTTCCGGGCGCGACGGAGGCGGGTGGATGGGCGGATTCGGGGGTGCTTCGGGCGCCGACGCTGCCTCTGCTTCTGCCGCTGCTGCTGCGAACAGCGGTGTGTATTGCACTTTAGAGAATCTACAGGCCTACCTCTCCCGCTTCGACCCATCGTATTACACCAAGAACGGAAAAGACCCACTGGTCTACCCGTACGTGCTGCTGCTGAGCCTGCAGCTGCACGCAGCGGTGGTATACCACCTGGAGAGTATTGACGTTGTAGATGCAGTGCACCTAGGGATTGCCCTGGCGCACTCTGGAGGCTTACAGCTGGCGATGCGAGGAGGGGCGGGGGGAGGAGGAGGGGGAGCGGTGAGGGGGGACGGCGCGGACGGGGGAGGGGGAGCGGGAGGGGGAGCGGGAGGGGGAGGGGGAGCAGGGGCTGTTGTTGATGCTGAGGCTGATATAGCAGGGATTATTCGCAAGTATGCTGTATCTGTGTTTCTGAGAGCCGGTGATGTGCGTACGGCTCTAGAATACTTTGCAGTGGCTGCTGATGTGATTGCTGGGGGAGGGGGCGCGGGGCGAGGAGGAGGGGGCGCAACGAGGGAGCAGAGGAGGCGGAGGGCGACTGTGATGGAGGCGACTGTGAGAGAGGTGCTGAGGAGCAAGAGGGGGATTGAGGAGCTGCTGGGGAGTGGGGGAGGGGTGGGGGGAGCGGACGGGGGAGGAGGGGGAGGGGTGGGGAGAGGGGGGGGGGTCGCTGGCGCGGTTCGTGGGGGAGGAGGGGGCGCAGAGACAGGTGGTGCTGGGAGCAGCGAAGGACTGTCAAGACATGGGGCAGGACGAGGAGGTGAGCCCGGGGAGTGGACGGGAGAGGTTCCGGGGAAGAGCGTCGGCGGAGAAATGTCGGGGAAAGAGGGTTAAGGAAGAGGGTCGGGTCCATCCATGCCCCATCCGCTGCCCTTCCCATAAACAACTGCTTCTCTTACCTTTTAAAAACCCATCGTCTCTCGTCGTCTCTACCCTCACCATTTGTGCCCTCCCTTCCCCTCCCCACACACACACCCCCCCCCATCCCCACCCCATCCCACCAGGCCATACACCTCTACCGGTGGGCCCGTGCCCCTGCCGCTGCCCTTATATCTGGAAACAACCGTTGCTCCTACTCCAAGAAACCTCTTTCTTATCTTGACTCTACCCCCACCCACCGCATCCCACCAGGCCATACACCTGTACCGGTGGGCGCGTGCCCCTGCCGCTGCTCTGCTCCTAGTGAACGACCGTTTCTCCCAGGCGCTGGCAGCGGTGGCGGCAGCAGCAGGGGCGGGCAGCACGGACAGTGCGGCAGTGAGGGCAGCATCAGGGCATGCGGCGCTGGGGAACCAGATCATTGGGGAGGCTCCCCCTGCTGCCACTGCTGCTGCCGCCGGCACCACTGCTGCTGCGCTGCCTGCGGGGGCGAGGTGAGGGGGCAGGGGCGAAGTGAGGCAGGGGCCAGGGGGGAGGGGGGAGGGGAGCAGTAGGGGCAAGAGAAGGCAGCAGGGGCAGGGTTTTAGGTCGCTCAAGGTTAGGTGCTACAGTGCAGCAACGAGGGCAGCACGGACAGCGCAGCAGTGAGGGCAGCATCAGGGCATGCGGCGCTGGGGAACCAGATCATTGGGGAGGCTCCCCCTGCTGCCACTGCTGCTGCCGCCGGCACTGCTGCTGCTGCGCTGCCTGCGGGCGCAAGGTGAGGGGACGGGGGGGAGGTGAGGGGGCAGGGTCGAGGTGAGAGGACGTGGCGAGGTGAGGGGGCAGGGTTGAGGTGAGGGGGCAGGGTTGGGGTGAGGGGGCAGGGTTGGGGTGAGGGGGCAGGGTTGGGGTGAGGGGGCAGGGTTGGGGTGAGGGGGCAGGGGCAGGGGAAGCAGCAGCAGGGAGGAGGTGAGGCGGTAGGGAGGCAGGGGCAGCAGGGCCACAGATTTACAGGACTCTGTATGTCTGGCTTCCGCTACCTCGACTGTGCCGCCTCGCTCTTCCCCTCCAAAGGCTTCACACCTTTCCCTTGCAACCGTATGCAACACTTTCATCCTTTCAACCCCCCACCAACCACCATTCCCCGCATCCGCTCCCCCCCTTTCCCCCTCCCTCCCTGCCTTCCCCCTCCCCATCCTCCTCCCCCCTCCCCCCCCCCTCCCCCGCATTCCTGCCCGCAGTTTCCCCGACCGCTCATCTCTCGCAGAGCAGCAGGTGGCGTTCCGCCAACTGGAGTCCATCTGAAATCACTAATTCTCAAAAGTGATTTCAATCTTTCCACCAAGAGGAGTCCATCTTCCACTTCTACCTCGATTACGCCGCCTCGCGCCTCCCCTCAGCACTGCAGCACCTTTCCTCTACAACCTTACCCAACACAACACTCTCATCCTTCCCACTTTTTCCCATCCCAACCACCAACCCCTGCACTCCCCCCCCCCCCCCCCCCCCCCTCTCTCCGCTCCCTATCTCCCCTCCCTCCTCGCCTCCCCGCGTTGCCCCTCCCCATTTTCCATCGCAGTTTCCCCGACCGCTCATCTCTCGCAGAGCAGCAGGTGGCGTTCCGACAGCTGGAGTCCATCTTCCACTTCTACCTCGACTATGCCGCCTCGCGCCTCCCCTCCGCACTGCAGCACCTCTCCGGCCTCCCTTTCCTGCCCTTTGCCGGCCGCTCCCCTGTTGCCTGCGCTGCCGTGCTGCCGAGCCTGCACCGAGCCGTGGAGGACCGGCTGCCGAAGCTGCTGGAGGACGTGCTGTCGTGCCTGGACCGGCTCCCCGATGCTGACCCGAACGTGCGGGCACTGAGGAATAATGTGAGTTGATGGGGGAAGGGGTGGGAGGAGAAGGGAAGGGAGAAGGGGGGAGGGGAGGGGGGGAAAAAGGAAGGACGGTAGGTGGTTCGGTTTTCAACTGTTGTGCCTGTTTCCAAGGGCATATATTTGGTCACCTCTCTCTCCTGTCTCACCCCGTTCCCCCTGCCTCTACCTCGCCGCGCTCCCTCTTTCACCTCAACCACTCCCTTTCCCGCTCCTCATCAGAGCTTACATCGTCTCTATCTAGTTTCAAGACATCTCAACTTCTCTCAACCCTTTGTCCATCCATCATCTGGTAACCTTTCTTCCTTGTGCAGGTTCTGAATCTGGTGGCAGGAACGCTGCACCGCAACTGGCCCCAGCACATCTATGAGCTTGCAGCGCGCATGCACTCCATGCCCTTATCAGCATGAACATATTGCATGACGCATGACATGATGCATGATCCTTGCAAGATGCGGTGTGCCGGGTAGCTGGAACCTTATATCGTGTTGAGATGATCGTGATTAGGAATTCTTGAACACACATGGGGTGCTGTACGCATGAGGCTCTTGCTGACGTATTTCGCAATCGGTTATGTGTGGTAAGGAACAGCATCTAGTTTTGCTTTCAATAGATGGCTGTGAGGCACTGTGTTGGATTCCAATGTGCGGGGGTGACGAGACGATAATCTGTAAATTTATCATCTCCGGTGCAGGCTCCTCCTAATCTCAGACATGGTTATGTTTTCCTTTATTGACAAGTGTTCGGACATGTACATACTACAGATACTGGAGATGATTGGGTTTACAATTCAAGAACCATCTGGATGGTGGAGGGTGAAGCTCCTGTTGTACTGCAGGTTAGGAATGAACTAGGAGTTTTATTAATGGTTTGATTACAAATTTACGATTACTGTACATTGAGGAATAAACATGGCGCAGGAGCACGGTTGTCCATTTGCTTGCATCAACACGCACAAAGCACAAAAATCCCACAATCCCACCGAGTTTCAAAGCAATCTGGGAGGATGGCGGGGTGGCCTTTCAGCCCCCGTAGAGTGGATAAGGGGGGGTGATGTGTAAATATCTTGCCCTCCTAGAATCAGTTACGACTGCGGATGTCTGTATGCATGTTGTATACTTATATCCACCAAAAAAAAAAAAGAAAAAAAAAAAATCCCACAGCCTAGCCATGGCTCATCTGGTAAAAAAATCACCTCAACCGCAGCAGCGGGAGGGGAAAAGAGCACTCGTTAAAGCGTTCGGTCTGTTGCTGCGGCGCGTCGGTCGCCGGCGCGGAGTTTGGTGCACCCCAGAGGCTGGACACGGCCCATCCGGATAGGCTGCCGAACCGTCCGCTTGTCCGCCGCTTCCTCTCACTGAGGCCGCGCTCCTCCTGCTGCTGTGCCGGATCGACCGCGTTTTTCTCGCCCGCGCCTTCCGCTCCGGCGATGCTCCCGGTAACACAGGTCGAATCCCTGTCCTCCTCGTTAGCAACGTCCGAAGCCTCTTGGTTTAAAGTGCGAACTCGACGCACGGCGAAATTGCCTTGCGCGTTACCAGATTCGCGCGCTTGCGCACAGAAGCTGCACGCATCGCTGCTGCAGCAGCTGTTGCTGTTGCTGGCACTGCTGGTGCTGCTTGAAAAGGACGAAATAGTGGCGAGTCCTGCTGGGGTGAGAGGAGGGTCCGGCATGGAGCAAACCTCCTCGGAGAAATCCCCCATGGCGTTGAGGAGATGCGGTTGAGTCGCCGCCGTCGCCGCCGCCGCAGCAGCTGCTGCTGCTGCTGCGTGTGCTGCCGGCACTGGCGCTGCGATTTCCGTCGCGTTTTGACGGTCGGACAATGTCTCGGGAGCGAAGTTGAGCGGAGCGGTGGAATCGGAGTAGGCGGGGAGGATGGCGGATTCTGTTGTTTGCTGGTTGTCGGTATGATACGTGGATGGGCACAGGACGTCCACACACTCTTGCGAAAACCACTCGTTCTCCAGGACCTCGTCGATCGTCGGCCGTTGATTCGGGTCCACGGACATCATCCGACGGATGAGCTGCTTCGGCGCGTCGCTGACCAGGCCCCATACAGGATGAGTCCAGTCTCTCGATTCATCGAGGACGCGCTTGTTGTCTTTAAACTCGGGCCAGTTAGCCGATAGCATCGCGTATAAGAGCACGCCCAGGCTCCACATATCCGCGGAAAAGTCGTACTCTTGCGACGCGAGAACCTCGGGAGCCTCGTACGGGAAGCTTCCGACGCAACCCTTGACAGTGCCGCTATCGGGGATGCGCTTAGCGAGGCCGAAATCTCCCAGCTTCACGTCCCATTCGAATCCCGGCAGGCACCCGCAATCGAGAGCTTCTGCCGTTGATGATTCGCCGCCTCCCGCCAGCACGCATTGCTCGTTAGAACCGCCATTCGAATCAGCAATAGGTGTTGAGCGCGCGCGCAGGAGGATATTCTCAGGCTTGATATCCCGATGCACGATGCCGTTCCCATGGCAGTGCCTCACAGCTTCGGCGACGGCTCGGAACACGTCCCGAGCCTCAGGCTCGGGAAGGCCGCTGCGCGTCGAGATCTGGTTGAAGAGGTCGCCGGATGGAAGGAGTTCCATGAGCAGAAACACCGACGTGGCGTCCTCGTATACGCTGTCGAGATCCACGACGTTCTGATGGCCACGTAGGCGCTGCATCGTCGCGATCTCCTGAAGCACGGCCTGGATACGCCCGTTGGTGAGCCGCGTCTTCTTAATCTGCTTGCACGCGTAGTAGCGACCCGAGCGCTGCGACTGGCACTTCCACACGCGCCCGTACTGGCCCTGCCCGATGCTGCCCATGAAATCGAAATTATTCTGCAAAAACTCCGCCGGGAGGAAGCCCGAGGTGTTGGAAGAAAGGAGCGCCGTGAGGTCTAAGTTCGAGGCGGGCCTGCTGTCTCCGTAACTGAGGGCCATTTCTGTTCGGAAGGCCTTTCGCAACAGACGGGGAGAAGAGTAAACTCGCGAAGGTGCTAAAGTTGAAGTGTCAGACTTCTTTGCTTATCGTACTCTTATCTCGAGTCAATAAGATAAGTCGATCGTCCCAGGGAGCAGAGCGCCAATTTCGGCACAGAAGCTCGAAGTTGATAGCTTTCTGGGGGGCGAAGCCAGCTTTTGAATAGCACGCGCGACCAGCCTGTCTGCTGCAACACTACAACGAACCAACGGTGGCGTGGCGAGGTGAGGCGAGGCGAGGCGAGGCGAGGCAAGGGAAGGGGAGGTGAGGTGAGGTGAGCCAACAAGAATCCAACCAGGCCTCTCTCTCCTGAAATGATTCACTTCCCCCCTCAAACACCATTCTCGGGGGTCGGTTCGGATCGGGATTTCGCTGTCACCTCTCCTGTAAGAAACTTGTTTACAGTACACGCTGCCGCTTGGCGCTCGTTACCAACTTCCCCCCCTAGCCCCACTTTTTACGCCAGAGCGTGCTGAACGAGGCCACGGCAGCAAGCTGAATCTGGCGAGCAACTCAATCAAGGGCAGCTGTGGATACTTGCCCGCCCCTCGCCATCAGTTTCTACAAGAGTCCAGGACCAGACCCGATATTTCTGCAAATATCCACAGTAATGCTGAAAAAATGCACCCGACAATCGAGGACACGGGGCTGTGGGGTCGCAAGGGAAGTCTGCCATCGTCAGGGACGCTTCCCCGTTTCATTTGGCCAGGGCACAGCTGGATGTTTTCGACTTGAAATTGAAGCCCAGGGCAGCTTGGGGAATTCGCGTGCGACGGATTGGAGGAAGGCAGCGGACCAACCACATCCTCCACCTCCAAATCAAGTCCTGATTCGGCAGCACGACGACCACCGGAATCGGCGAGGTGTGTCGAATCGACGTTTTGAATCGCTACAAGGTCCATCCGTTATTGTTTTCTTGAAAGGGATACCAAGTATAGTTAATGGCGAATGACATCATAGTTAAAAGGGGTGTGCCGTGCACCATGGAAATCAGGCTGACTTGCCTATTACAGTACTCATCAGAATTATTATTTTCATTGTATATGAGGTTCCGCAACAAAATCCATATCATGTGATGTTCTGTTGATTTATTATTACTGCTATTAATTGTTTTCAAGCAATCGGGGATGGGAAGAGGGTGAGAGCACGGCAGGACGATGCAACCAGAGAATGCCAGAGCACAAAACGTAGGGGACCCACCACGACAAGCGTACTAAACGCAATCTCTACACCCGTGTAACGATATGAAATTACATGAGTAGGCATGCATGTATGCTGCAGGAGCCGACTCTACCGAGTACGAAGTCGAGGAGTCAGAAGAGTCGAAGCGACGCAGCAACCGTCTGACCAAGACCGATGCAGGCAGAAACATTTGAAGTGAAAAGAGCGGGAACAGGTTTGAAACGGGTTCCCGCGCCGCACGGTTTGAATTTCGCTGCAATAAGAGAATGTACCCCTTAGAGTACATGGCTAGTCTAGGTCCTTTCGTATTCTCTTGTATTCTTATATAAACCCGATGTATGCATGCTTTTATCAACTCAGTCATTTACATTCACTCTGACCTGAGATTCAAACTTCCGCTGCAACACTACTCTGCGATCAACCCTGAGCGATCCTTCGCTAAGTCCCACTTGGGATTGTAACATGGTATGAGAGCTACTCAGGGATTCTTCGCATCATCAATTCCTTGAAATTCGCCGAACCAAGATCTGGCGAGCGGCACACGCTCCAATACCAAGATGGCCGGAGGATCCGGAGGCCAAGCTAATATGACGGCTGAAGTACAAACCAACCCGGCTCCAACAAATGAGGCAACAACTACGATCGGCACTGCCGCACTCGAGCAGTTATTCGCTCGACTTTCAACTATGGAGAAAGAACTCCAAGATTTGCGCAAAGGCGATGCGGGAACCTCCTCCCATCCAGCTCAACCTGGACAACCGGCAACGAAAAGCCGTGATACCGCCGCGCACACCTTCTCCATCGACACAGACAAATCAACAACAACTGCCCCCCGTCCAAGTGATGAAGTCATTAACTCTGCGCAAGCACGCTTCCCCAGCGTTTCAAAAATCAAGACTACCGCCGCCTTCGACGGCAAGGATTTCTATACATGGAGTTTTGAGCTTGAGCTCCTCCTACAGACAGCGCAGATCTACCATTACTTCGACGGCTCCTATCCTAAACCGGTGGACGACACCGACGACGCCAGGGCTCAGTACTACAGCGAGTCCCTCATGGCGTATAGCGTGTTGCTACGCAACATGACGCCTGCAGAGCAACTAAGCATCCGCTCCTACAAAGAGAGCGCCGCTCCAGCCTTGGAAGCCTGGAAGCACCTCGTTGAGGTTTATCAACCGAAGGACTCGGTTACAGCCAGCAGGCTCCTGCAGCAACTCATGGAGACAAAGATGGGGCACGGGGAGAAAGCGAATTCTTATATTAACCGCTGTCGCAACATCCGTGACCAGATCACGAAGCATGGGAGCGCAATCTCGGAAGAGATCTTCGTCAACATAGTCCTTCAAGGACTCGGGCCAGAGTGGAAGCCCTGCAAAGCGCTACTCCGACAGCGAGGAATCATCTCTGAAGCCGCGCTATGTGCCGCACTCCTGACTGAACAGCAGGACATGGATTCGAGCAGAACAAGCTCAGCGCCGCGCCGAGAGCGCCTCGCCTTCTACGCTGACAACCGTGAAGAGCGACGACAACCAAGGCGCCACTATTGCAAACTATGCAAAGTCTTCGGACATTCAACGGATCGATGCAAATCCCGATCCAACTATCGCCACCCAAATTCCACTCACCACAACAACTGGGTCGGCCGACAAGATACTCGTCACCCTCAGTCTCAGCATCATACACCTCGTCCTCCTGCACAACATCAACATCAGCAAACTCAAGGACCTCAATCAGGAGCTCCTAGAAACATCATCGCAAATATGACGACGCGCCGACGTCGCAGTGCTGAACCTGACGAGGAAAGTGAGATTCAAGGGAGACTCCTTGAACCAGAAGAGGGTTGGAATAATCCCCTCACTGAAGACCACTATTACCGGTATGACGAAGACGAGCAGGATTGGAACCAGCCAATCACCTTGCGGGAAAGCCCGCCGCATGACAATTAACACTACGTACCGGTGGGATGGAAGGAGGATGAAGACACTCTCTTCCATAGTCGCTACAAGGCGACCCTGGTGACTCCGCGACTAGCGCTACTTCTGCGCAGAAACAACACAGACAACCACAACACCTGGTACCTGGACAGCTGCTGCGGACAGCACATGGTGGGATCCACGAGATACGTCTCGAACCTGAGCCGCGCCCCCCCAACTTACGTCACCGTCGCCAACAACGAGCAGCTGCGCGCCAATGCGCAAGGCATCGTGGTCCTGCAAGTACGAGACAGTAACACACACATTTCGTTCAACGACGTACTCTACGTCCCAAATCTTCGTTTCAATCTTCTCTCGGCATGACAACTTCGCGACTGCGGCGTCATCCTCACCACGGACCTCGCCACACGCGATCTCATCCTCACATACGCTCCCCCAGATACCCCTCCCGAGTCGTTCAAATATCTCGGACGAGCCCGCTCGATCAACGGAATCTACGTCCTCGACTTCGACGTACCCTCCTGCCAAGCTTCATCCGACGAGCTCGTGGACCTCGTCCCTCTCGAGTTCGCCTACGTGAGCAAATGGGAGCACCCAGACGGACGGCCATGGGTTCGCCGCAGCCCTCATCCCCGCGAAATCAACCTACACGACCCAGACATCAATGGACTCTGCACCACCTGCCACACACCCACGGCGAGCCGCACAGACCAAGTCGAAAAGGAGTACGCGGCAATTCAAGAAGCGGAGAGTGCCGAGGCAGAACCTACGGGCATGACACAAGAAGAGCTTGCCGTGACAACTCATCGCATCTTCGGCGAACCAAACCACGACTTCGGCCAACTGCGTGTCGAACGACCGACACCATATGCAGAGACGCTCCGGTTTATTTTACGAGCTAACACCGGCACTATGACGAGGAGGGACGCCCACGCCCCTACCCTCGCGAAGTCTACCGCACGGAGATTGACACAGCCTGGAAGGATCCGGACGCAGCAGAGGAGCTGAGCGTCAAGGAAGAAGAAGACAAGGCACGGGCGGAAAAGAAACAGAAACTGTTTGAGGAACGCGTCGCGGCTGGATGGGACGAGGAGTCAGCACGACGAGGCGCATGGGGAGACGAGGATTACGAACCAGAAGAAGGCGCAACCTGGGGATCCGCCACGGGAGCTTGGGGAGCCAGCGCCAGCGGCACGGTCAACACGGAAGGATGGGGCAACACCGGCGGATGGGGAGGAAACGAATACGTGGACGCTCCGCTCACCAAAGAAGAAGAAGAAGAGTGGTACATTCCACTCGGTCGACCCCCGCGCACCCGCTCACCTCCCTCCTCCCCCTATCGGTGGCGTGATCGTTGGTCGGAGATTGAGGAGGGGAATGTACCACCAACTCCTCCGCGGGACTCACTAGGTCCAATCTCCCGCCCAGATCCTTTCGCTCGTTTCATTGAAGGCACCACGACTCCGCTCACTATCATCCCCGACCGCGACTTTCTCGCCCTCTACCTCACAACGGCACCTGCAGAAGGGGAGACAACGGCGGAAGCAGAAGCAGAGGAGCCGGACAACGAAGCGGAACCAGGAGAAGAGGAAGAACCCCCACTTCAGATCCCGCAAGTCACGGAAGCAGAAGCGGCAGAACACTACGCTCGCTAAAAGCGTATCTCCGGCATTCGCGCCGAAGATGATCTCTGGCACCAGCGGCTGGGACACTTCTCGCGCCAGACCCTCGCCAACTGCCTCCGCGCTAAAGTTTTTCCGCCAGGAGCACTGCTGCGCCCCGACGGAACAGAACCGCACAACACCCCTCACCCAGTCACTTGCACTGTCTGCCCCACAGCTGCGCTCTCCCACAGCGCCTACCCCTCTCTGGAGCCGAGCACCAACCGTTACAAGAAGCTGGAGAAAGTATACAGCGACTTTATCGTACTCACCTTCGACGGTATCAACGGCGAGAAATATACCCTCACCTTCATCGGCCTACTCGCGCCATGTGTGGATCGCCAACGTCGACGCCCGCTCCAAGGCTCCGGAAGTATTCCGCATCTTCCTTGCGCACGCGCAGCGACAGTCAGGAAGGAAGCTGAAGATCTGGCACAGTGATGGGGCCAAGGAATTTCGCAGCAACGAGCTGGAGAGTGTTCTTACCGAGAAGGGGATCAAGCATGAGATTTCTCTCCCCTACGCTCACCAGCAGCAAGGCGTCGCAGAGAGGGTTAACCGCACCCTCATGACAAAAGTGCGCGCCCTCATGAACCAGTCCGGCCTGCCGAAGAAGTTCTGGCCCTACGCCATGAACCACGTGGTGCGCCTGCACAACCTCCTTTCCACTACCGCCAACAGGGACAACCTGTCCCCTCACATGAAGTGGACCGGCTCAAGGGGAGACCCCTCCATGCTGAGGGTCTGGGGGTGTATGGTGCAGTACCGGCCTACATCGGCCACCATCGGCAAGTTCGCTCACCGCGCGCGCTGGGGGGTTCATTTGGGTCTCAGTAACGAGCTCAAGGGCTGGCTCATCCTCGACATGGATAGCAAGGAGGTTGTTCCCGCGCGTGACATTCTCTTCTACGAGCGGCTCACCTTGATGCAATGGATCGAGGACGAGCGGCGGAACGAGGCACGCGGCTACGTCAACAGCGGTCGCAGCTTTGCGACTCCAGAAGACGAGGCAGCAGCAGCAGCACTGGACCGCGACGACACCGACGAACACCCCAGCATCCCGCCTCGCCCGCGCGGAGACGACGACGATGACAGTGACGACGATCCCGCGCCAGGTCCGTCACGGCGCCAAGCAGAGGCAAGTACCACAACGTCCGGCTACGAAAGCGGAGACGACGACGTGGTGGAAGTTCCCACCAACACAGACACCACCAACGTGTCCGGCCTGCAACTACTCGGCCTGCACTTGTCCGCCACTACCCTCGCACGGGCCGTAGAGCCAAAGAATCCTCGCCAGGCCCTGACCGGCCCGCACGCCAAGGAGTGGCGTGCAGCGATGGATGCGGAGCTGAAAGCGCTGGAATCTCGAGACACGTGGGTCCTAGTCGATCGTGCAGCAGTGAAGGGGAGGAGGGTACTCAGCGGAAAATGGGTTTTTCGCCTGAAGACTAACGCTGACGGCACCATCGAGCGATTCAAGGCACGCTGGGTCGTACGTGGGTACGACCAGCGCCACGGCATCGACTTCGACCAGACCTTCGCTCCCGTCAGTCGTCACACCTCCGTCAGGATTCTACTCGCCATTGCCGCCGCTAAGCACCTACCACTGCGACAGATCGACGTGAAGAACGCGTTCCTATACGCGTTGGTGGACGCTACCATCTTCGTGGAGCAGCCTCACACCTACGGAGAAGGGGATCCTAGGGTCTGTCAGCTGAAAAAGTCCCTCTACAGGATCAAGCAGGCGCCTCGTCTCTGGCAGCAGCATCTTCACAAAATTCTCTTGGAGATCGGCTTCAAGCAGCTGCCGCACGACCCGGGAATGTATCGCCTTCACTTCAGCGGTGATTACATCCTCCTGACAGTCTACGTCGACGACCTGCTGTACACGCGCACCTGCAACAAACTCCTTAACCAGTTTGAGGAGAACCTGGCGCAGCGCGTTGACATCACCATCAACCACAACGTGAAGCAGTTTTTGGGGCTGAACATCACCTACGCGCCAGAAGCAATTCACCTGTCAGCCTCCAAGTACGCAGAGCAGCTGGGGGGACGCTTCAACATCTCACCCGCACCACTCTCAACTCCCTACCGCAACCCCAGCGCCAACTACAAACCGGACAACAAACCTCTGTCACCCGCAGGGCTCCAATTGTACCAGCAGAAGTTGGGGTGCCTGCTATTCGCCTCTGTCACCTGCCGACCCGACCTTTCGTACATCGCTAGCCAACTGGCGCAGTATTCCCGCAAGCCAGTAGCTGAGAACCAGCTGGACCTGGAGCGCGCCCTGCAGTACTTCATCTCCACACCTGACATTGGGCTCTCCTACTCCACGCTGACGACGACCTCCTTCAACCTCAACGGCTACGTGGACGCAGATCATGCAGCTGACCCTGCAAATCGACGGTCCCGAACCGGCTTCGTCTTTTGCTTGGAACCAACTGGGCCAATCTCCTGGAACTCGCAGAAGCAGGAGCTGGTTGCCCTGTCATCGGCTGAAGCAGAATACATCGCCGCGACAGCAGCAGTTCGCGAAGGCCTGTACCTGCAGGAGCTGCTACAGGAGGCGAAAGTCCCAACCTCGCCTACTTTTCGCCTTCACTGCGACAACCAGAGCGCCATCAGGATCGCGAACAAGCCAGGTTTCGTGAATCGCACGAATCACATCGCACTCTGGTATTTTTTCGTCAAGGACGAAATTGACCAGGGAAAAGTTGACCTCGCCTACTGCCCGACTACTAAGATGGCAGCAGACTTCCTCACCAAGCGCCTGCCACGTCAGCAGTACAAGTACTGCTCTGACCTCACCGGAGTAGTCAAGCGAATCAGCTCCTCCTGCGCCCAGGAATGAAGGGGAGTGTTACGATATGAAATTACATGAGTAGGCATTCCTGTATGCTGCAGGAGCCGACTCTACCGAGTACGAAGTCGAGGAGTCAGAAGAGTCGAAGCGACGCAGCAACCGTCTGACCAAGACCGATGCAGGCAGAAACATTTGAAGTGAAAAGAGCGGGAACAGGTTTGAAACGGGTTCCCGCGCTGCACGGTTTGAATTTCGCTGCAATAAGAGAATGTACCCCTTAGAGTACATGGCTAGTCTAGGTCCTTTCGTATTCCCTTGTATTCTTATATAAACCCGATGTATGCATGCTTTTATCAACTCAGTCATTTACATTCACTCTGTCCTGAGATTCAAACTTTCGCTGCAACACTACTCTGCGATAAACCATGAGCGATCCTTCGCTAAGTCCCACTTGGGATTGTAACAACCCGCATGTCCACCAATTAGGATCATAAAGGTTAATTGTGAAATATAAGGCTTTTGCTTGGAAACTTACACATCAACATAAAATTGAAAACCGATTGCGTATGCTACAGTGTGAATATAACAAATGCATACTGGCTACACTTCCATATCTTCAAGAAGCTCATCTGTTCTTGGGCAAACACCACTTATACCATCCCCAATGCTTCCAGCATCTGTACCGACTCTTGATCCATGGCTCAAATCAAAGGCCGAAGGCCCCAAAAGTGATTCTAAAAGCGTTCTGGGATCCCCGGCTCCTCCGTAGCGTAACAAGTGCGAGCGTAACAACTCTCCTGCCTCCGGGTTGAGAGGGTCTTCTTCGAAAAGGCGCCTCCATAGCTGCGCTGCAAAACACTTGGCATAAATGTAGGTGTAGTAACCTGCATTCGGAACAGAAAGAGAGGGAAAGGCTCAGGTTGTGGAGGGGAGGAGTGAAATCGATGGCGGGTGGGAGAGGGGGCGGAGAGAAGGGATGGAACACCAGGGAGCAATGATACAAAACTGCAAAAGAATATAATGAAGCAGGAAAATCTGGAAAGCAGCAGCAATGTGAGTTGAGCTAGCAAGAGTAGGAGAGGAGGCAAGCAGGCAGCAAGCAGGCCTGGCACACAAGCAGACACACAAGCAAGCAGGCAAGAATACAACCCCTATTCACCTGCACCATAGGCTGTGAGATGTGCAAAGCGTGACTGCCAGTACGTGCCAGGAACATGTGCCACACCCATATATCTCCCCATCAGATCCGCCATTACTGCCGTTGTGTCCCTTCCACTCCCACTGCTGCCGCCACCAGCACCACCACCTGCTGCTGCTCCGGCTGCCATGGCTGCTGCAGCTGCTTGCGACGATAGCGAGGGCGTTAGTAACGAGGATGTGGGGCGCGGGGGGTTTACCCCGAAATAAGCTTGGTCCATGAGGGAGTAGACTACCTGGAAAGAGGGTAGGTAAGGGGATGCAAGGTTAGGAAGGGATATCACCACACCACAGCACCACCAACTTCACTTCTCTCTACTTAACGAGCACATTCCGGACCGAGAGGTCAAATTCTATTGATAGTCTGAGCGTTAATTGCAGGCACACAAAGACCAACAAGGACCACCGATGGGTTTTTTCTACCTGTGTCTGGAGGTCGGAGGCAGCGAGCATGGACTTGGACGCCCTGAGGGAGTCCACGAGGGAGCGGGGGATGGGCTCTCCTGTAGACACCCCCTTAGCTGAATCCGGTTACCACCATCCTTTTTCACAGAACCCTTACCTGTGTCTGGAGGTCGGAGGCAGCGAGCATGGACTTGGACGCCCTGAGGGAGTCCACGAGGGAGCGGGGGATGGGCTCTCCTGTAGACACCCCCTTAGCTGAATCCGGTTACCACCATCCTTTTTCACAGAACCCTTACCTGTGTCTGCAGGTCGGAGGCAGCGAGCATGGACTTAGACGCTCTTAGAGAGTCCACAAGGGAGCGCGGGATGGGCTCGCCCGTGGAGTGGTGCACTGCGAACTGACCCAGGAAGCGATGATCCCACACGAAGTACCTGCGAGGGAGGGGAGAGGGGGAGAGGAACAAGGGATAGGGGCAGGGAGAGGAAGAGTAATGAGCCTGTTGTGGAGGTATTTGCAGAGGGAGAGGATGGGGGATGGGCTCGCTCATAAAGTGGTGCACTGCAAACTGGCCCAGGAAGCGATGGTCCCACACGAAGTACCTGCGGGGGAGGGGAGAGGGGAGGGGGCACAGAGAGAGGGCAGGGAGAGGGAGTGATAGAGATATGTAGAGGGAGGGGATGGGGGATGGGCTCGCCCGTGGAGTGGTGCACTGCAAACTGACCCAGGAAGCGATGGTCCCACACGAAGTACCTGCGGGGGAGGGGAGAGGGCGGGGGGGATGGGAAGAGAGGGAGAGGCCGATGGGATGGGGTGGAAGGGAGAAAGAAAGGTTAGGTCGGGCAGGGAGAAGAGGGCGGGAAGAAGGGGCAATGACATGAGTGAGTGAGGGAGCGAGTGAGAGAGGGGTCTCAGGCCATGGCATTGCCAGCAACGGTTGGAGAAAAAGTGGGGGGAAGATCAGAAGCAGGAGGGGGCAAAGGGCAGAATGCGCGGTTTTTTTTTTTTTTTTTTTTTTTTTTTTTTTACACAACAAGCAGAATTCTACACCCTTAAAACATGTCGCCTTGAGCAAGCCAAGCCAAGCTGTGCAGTGCAGCGCACTCACTCTAGCAGGTTGGAGGGCACTTCCACAAAGTCCAATGCTGCTCTCGTTCCCGATAGATGCTGGAACGCCTGTGGGGGAGGGGGAGGGGGGGGGGGAGGGGGAGTGGGGGTGGGAGGGGGAGGAGGAGGGGGAGGGGGAAGTGGGGATAATAACAGGCGGGAGGGAGCAGGGAGGGGAGGGAGAGCTACTCTTGTCCCCGATAGATGCTGGAAGGACTGTGGGGGAAAAGCGGAAGTGGGGCTGGAAACCAGGGAGTGCAGCAGTAGCATAGCAACAAGGAATCCCTCCCCCCCCCTTCGCCTCCCCAAACCCCCCACAAACAACAGGCCCCGAGCACCGCAACTAGACAAGACATACATTTCGTCCGTGGGACTACTTTTGAGGCGCCTCAAAGACAGACAGACGTACGGTGCGGGAGAGCAGCGAGTGCAGCGTGTGGCCGAACTCATGGAAGAGCGTTTCCACGTCGTGATGCGCTAGCAGGCATGGCTGATCCCTAATGTGTCGCCTCTTTCTCAGCAGAGAACCAGCACACGACACACACATGCACATGGCACACACATGCACATGGCAGTGTGACATACGGTGCGGGAGAGCAGCGAGTGCAGCGCGTGGCCGAACTCATGGAAGAGCGTCTCCACGTCGTGGTGCGCTAGCAGGCAGGGCGAGGAGCGGGAGGAGGCCGCAAAGTTGCACACTAGCGCCACGACCTGGTGGGAGAGGTGATTGTGGTTTGCGGAGGTGGTAGAGAGAGTAGGAGCAAGCACTGGGATGGGAGTGGGTGTGTGGGATACACACATAGGATGAACAGCAGGCATGGTGAGGGGGCGCTGCAAAGTTGAACACTAGCGCCGCGACCTGCAGATACTGCAACAGAAGACAGCAGAGCACAGCACAGCACAGCACAGCACAGCACAACTCACCGGCAATTGGTAGTCGTCACTGCTGCTGCTGCCGCTCCCGCTGTGGGAACTCATAGAGGAAGGGGGGAACGGGAGCAGGTGACCTTTACTGTCGAGCGGCAGGTGCTTCCTGCGCCCGCAGCGGAGGGACAGCAAAGCCAGGCCCAACTCACCGGCAACTGGTAGTCGTCACTGCTGCTGCCGCTGCCGCTGTGGGAACTCGTCACTGAAGGGGGGAGCGGGAGCAGGTGACCTTTGCTGTCCCGAGGCAGGTGCTTCCTGTGCCCGCCGGAGGCACAACAAAGCCAGGCCCAACTCACCGGCAATTGGTAGTCGTCACTGCTGCTGCTGCCGCTGCCGCTGTGGGAACTCGTCACTGAAGGGGGGAGCGGGAGCAGGTGACCTTTGCTGTCCCGAGGCAGGTGCTTCCTGTGCCCGCCGGAGGCACAACAAAGCCAGGCCCAACTCACCGGCAATTGGTAGTCGTCACTGCTGCTGCTGCCGCTGCCGCTGTGGGAACCCGTCGAGGAAGGCGGGAGCGGGAGCAGGTGTCCCTTGCTGTCCAGGGGCAGGTGCTTCCTGCGGCCGCAGCGGATGGTGAAGTGTGCCGCGTGGGAGAACTTGCCGCGCCGTGGGTGCAGGTCCAGGTAGATGAAACCCAGTGGGCCCTGGTGCGGAGGGGGAAGGAACAAGGGGAGGAGGGTGGGTGGTAAGGGGAAGAATTGAAAGTGTGGGATTGTGAAGTGAGCTGAACGGGAGAAGTTGCCGCGACGTGGGTGCAGGTCCAGGTAGATGAAACCCAGTGGGCCCTGGTGCGGAGGGGGAAGGAACAAGGGGAGGAGGGTGGGTGGTAAGGGGAAGAATTGAAAGTGTGGGATTGTGAAGTGAGCTGAACGGGAGAAGTTGCCGCGACGTGGGTGCAGGTCCAGGTAGTTGAAACCCAGAGGGCCCTGGTGAGGGATGGGGGAAAAGCAAGGGGATGACGGTGGGTGGTAAGGGGAAGAATTCAAAGTGTGGGATGGTGTGAGTTTGCGTGGGGAACAAATGCCCCTCCGCGGGTGCGGATCCAGATAGATGAAGGGCCCTGGCGAGAGGGGAGAAGAGGGGTTGGTGAAGCAAGGAGAGTGGGGAACAAATGCCCCTCCGCGGGTGCGGATCCAGATAGATGAAGGCCGGAGGGCCCTGGTGAGGAGGAGGGGATGGGGAGGGGAAGGAAGAAGGCAGGTAATGTACCAAGACAAGACGGCCTTGCAATGGTCTTGCATACGAAGGCGAGAGGGGGAAGGCTAGGCTCAGCTTGCTCGTAAGAGTCTAGCAAGGGCCATGCCATGCCACAGGCATGCAGGGAATGCAGTGCACGCACGTGGGAGCCTGGTCATGACATGACTCATATCCCCTCACCTGATCATCCACGTGGCACCAACCATTCACGTACCAGCTGAGACCAACCCACCCTCACCTGGTCCACGTGCGTGAGCGAGAACTTGGTGACGTTGGGTGCCTATACCTCGCCACACCTCGCCACACCTCGCTACACCTCGCCATTTCCAGTCCCTGTCGCCATCCCCACCCACCCTCACCTGGTCCACGTGCGTGAGGGAGAACCTGGTGACGTCGGGCGCCCGCCCCGCCCAGGCCTCGCCCGGCTTCGCCAGGCGCCCACCCTCACCCTTCGCAGTCCCTGTTTCTGAGTGGACTCAAAAGGCACCAAAGAAAGACCTTTCCTCACCTGGTCCACGTGCGTGAGCGAGAACTTGGTCATATCAGGCGCCTACAACTCGCCATTTCCAGTCCCTGTCCCCATCCCCCCCCCATCCCAACCCACCGTCACCTGGTCCACGTGCGTGAGCGAGAACTTGGTCACATCAGGCGCCCAGGCCTCCCCAGGCGCTGTGGGAACGGGCTCTAGGTGAACGTTGAAGAGCGACTTGACCAGCACTGCCATGCCGCGCACACAGGCGTGTAGCGGGAAGTAGGACGAGATCACCTGGTGGTGGGTGTTTGGAATGGGCGTGGGCGTGTGAGGGAAAGAAGGGAAGGGGCGAGGATGTGGCTAGGTCTGAGAGGCAGTGGCGGCAGCAGCAAACATACACTGTAGCAGCAGAACTTGCCACGCTCTTTCACTCCCATGACAGCAACGACAGCACCAGCAACGGCAGAACCTTCCACGCTCATTGAGGTCGTTTTTGAGGCGCCTCAAAAACGACCTTCCACGCTCAATCCATCCATCCAGCCCTCATGTTCAGCCTCTCCCCACCCATCCACACCCTCCCCTCCCCACCCCTCCTAACCCCTCCCCACCGCTCACTCGTGAGTCGAGGTGGAAGCGTCTGGCCTTGGCAAGCCCAGAGAAGAAAGACCGGTCCCACGCATGCAACACTGTCGGATCTCCCCCACCATTGCTGCTGCTGGCCCCTCCTCTGCTCGCACCCCTCTCCCCCCTGTGCTGCCTCTTCAGCGCCCCCAGCTGCTGCAGCTCCTGCGAAAACAGAGAGTGCCAAACCAAACCAACCACGGGGTTGCTTGAACAAGAGAGCAGTTAAGAATCATTGCTAGGCATCATCTCCCGCTCCCCCCTGTGCTGCCTCTCTACAGCGCCCCCAGCTGCTGCAGCTCCTGCGATGAGAAAGACAGTGCCGAGCCGACCATGTGATTGTTGGCGAAAGCAGAGTTGACGACACGAGAAGAGAAGAGCTCCGCGTGGGATGAGTCGACTCAAAAATCGACTCATCGCACGCGGATGTGCCGACCATGTGATTGTTGGCGAAAGCAGAGTTGACGATAAGAGAAGCATATGAGAGGAGCTCCGCGTGGGATGAGTCGACTCAGAAATCGACTCATCACACGCGGATGTGCCGAGCCGACCATGTGCTTGTTGGCGAACGAAAGCAAGGATGTGAGAAAGAAGAGAAGAGCTCTTCTTTATCTGAGTCGACCAAACCCAAGAGTCATGAGACTAACTCGTACCTGCAGCTTTATAGCAACAAAGCAACAACACCCCACCTGGAAGACCTTTGGCGTGAGCTGTGCTCCCAGGTTGTGCCGAAAGGAGTGTTGCTTTTGACCGGCATGCAGCACTTGTGACCGGCACATGATGCTGTACTATACTTTTCACTGGCAGAAGAACCAACGCCACGCCACCCCACCTGGAAGACCTTTGGCGTGAGCTGTGCTGTGCCCCAAGGCTGTGCAGAAAAGAGTGCTGCTTTTGAGGCGCCTTGAGTGTGTCACCCAACATCGACTGCAGCACTTGTGACCGGCACATGATGCTGTACTATACTTTTCACTGGCGGCACCAACGCCACGCCACCCCACCTGGAAGACCTTGGGTGTGAGCTGTGCTCCCAGGTTGTGCAGAAAGGAGTCGACGGTGTCGGGTGCCACACAGCATCGACTTTTGAGGCGCCTCAAAAGGGTGTCACACAACATTGACGCAGCACTTGTAACAGGATAAATCACGATTCGTTTCCATGTCTGTGGCACCCCTCTGCTCGTAAACCCACCTGGAAGACCTTGGGTGTGAGCTGTGCTCCCAGGTTGTGCAGAAAGGAGTCGACGGTGTCGGGTGCCACACAGCATCGACTTTTGAGGCGCCTCAAAAGGGTGTCACACAACATTGACGCAGCACTTGTAACAGGATAAATCACGATTCGTTTCCATGTCTGTGGCACCCCTCTGCTCGTGAACCCACCTGGAAGACCTTGGGTGTGAGCTGTGCTCCCAGGTTGTGCAGAAAGGAGTCGACGGTGTCGGGTGTTCTGGCCATGAGGGGCGCGTTGATGAGATGCGCGTATGAGGGGAAACTGAGCTCCTGGTAGAAAGAGGGGTGGACCGTGGGAGGAGTGAAGGAGAGGACGAGTGGGGGTCTAGAAGTGAGCAGACTAATGAGTCAACAGCAGTTTCAGGTGTTCTGGCCATGAGGGGAGCGTTGATGAGATGCGCGTATGAGGGGAAGCTGAGCTCCTGGTAGAAAGAGGGGTGGACCGTGGGAGGAGTGAAGGAGAGGACAAGTGAGGGTTATGAAGTGAGAAGACTCGTGAGTCAACAGAAGTCAACAGCAGTCAACAGCAGTCCACAGCAGCTTCGGGTGTTCCGGCCATGAGAGAAGAGAAGCATTGATGAGATGTGCGTTTGATGAGAGGGAGGGCGCACCTTGGCGAGCTGCGAGCGCAGGTCAATGAGGCGGTCTAGCTGGTGCAGGTTGGATCCTGGGGAGGCGTTGGCTAGTACGTACACACGCCGGCGCACCTGCGGGATGGGGTGTGGTGGAGTGGGGTGGGATGTGGTTGGATGGGATATGGGTTGGGATGGGATGGACACGACCAGTAAAATGGGGAAACCGACTAAATTCAATTTATTGGCATGGATGGTGCGAGCGAGGGAGGAGAAGAAAAGGAAGGGGGAAGGCAGTAACATTGGCTGCAGGAAGGGTAGAAGCAGCGGGAGGGCGCAGGAACCAGTGGGTACGGCACGGCACAGCACACAGACACATGCAGAGACACACATACCTCCTCATCGTCCACCCATTTGAGCACGGATGATGTGACCAACGGGTGTGAGAACACCTTTCCAGACGCCTCAAGAGGTTCACAGCAGGGTAGCAGCATGGCGTGGCACCGCACACATACCTCCTCATCAACCCATTTGAGCACGGATGATGTGACCAGCGGGTCTGAGAACACCTTGTACCCTAGCTCCTTGGCCGCCCCACTACTGCTGGAACTGCCACTGCTCCTGCTGCTACTGCTAGTACTGCTAGCATTGCTCCCCTTACCAGCACGTCACACAGACACACCCATACATACCTCTTCATCATCAACCCATTTGAGCACGGACGATGTGACCAGCGGGTCTGAGAACACCTTGTACCCTAACTCCTTGGCCGCCCCACTACTGCTGGAGCTGCCACCGCCGCTGCTGGTACCGGTGCCTCTGCTGCTGCTGCTGCCGCTGCCGCTGCTGCTGGTGGTACTACTGCTAGCATTGCTCCCGTTACCGGCACTCTCCCTGCCTTCTGCTCCCTCCCTGGCACTGCTGTGGGAAGGATCACTGTTGGTGATGACTCTAGAGCTACTGCTGCTGCCTGTACAGGAACCGCTGCTGCTGCTGCTGCTGCTGCCGCTGCCACTGTTGCTGGTGCCGGCCTTGCTACGCTGAATGGGTTGCAGCATGGCATGCACGTTGGGAGGCAGGGCGTGCAGGGCACTGCGCGGAAAGACCTCTATGGAGGCCGAGTCCGAGTGGATGTTGGCGTTGAATCTATGTGTGGGAGGAGTGGGGAGGGGTTGGGGACGGAGGACGAGGGAGGCAGGAAGCGAAGTTGCGGCATCAGCAAAAGGGGCTGCAAGGAAAGACCTCTATGGAGGCTGAATCGGAGTGGATGTTGGCGTTGAACCTGTGGGTGGGGGAGGGTGGGGAGGGGTTGGGGACGGAGGAAGAGAGAGGCGAGGCGGGAAGCGAAGTTGCGGCATCAGCAAAAGGGGCTGCAAGGAAACACTCTATGGAGGCCGAGTCTGAGTGGATGTTGGCGTTGAACCTGTGGGTGGGGAAGCGGGGAGTGGGGAGGGTGGGAGGGGAGGAGGAGGGAAGAAGGGGGGGGAGAGAGAATGGAAGAAGGGTGGGGAGAGAGAAGGGAAGAAGGGAGTCAAGAGACAGCAGTATGATTAGAGGGAAAGATGGCAGTGTTAAAAGTAGCAGAGACGTGATATTTGAGGCGAATAAAAAAGCAGTACGATTGGAGGGAGAGATGGTGGTGTTTAAAGTAGCAGAGACGGTAACAGAGAAGCATGAATGCTTGTTTCTCGCTCTCTCTCTTCCTCCCTTTCATTAACTCCCTCCCACACTGGCTCTTGCTCCCTCCTCGCTTACTCTTGCCCTCTCTCTCCCTCTCGCCCACTCACTCGTTTTCTCTCTCTCTCACTCACTCTATGAAAATGCAGGTAATCTCCCCCGCTAGTCGCTGCACTGCACCGCTTCCCTTCTTTGAGTTGACTCAAAGATCGACTCACGCTTGTTCTCTCTTTCACTCACTCGATTGAAGTGTGGGTAATCTCCCCTGTCAATCGCTGCACCTCCTCCCTGCGGTCTGCAACCCCACACAAGTACATATACACCAGTGGCGCACAGGTGAACGAGAGGGGGCATGAGGAGAAAAGTAGAGAAACGGGAAGAGTCAGTCAAAGGCAGGCAGGGTAGACTTTAAGCACACAGCTCCCCATCTCTGTGAAAATGAAAACACAGCACCCCTTCAAGAGCCTCCTCTGTTTGACTTAAAGTCCAGCAATAGCAGCTGAGCAAACCAGTGAGCCTCCCTCAGTACAGTACCTCATCCCTCCCCCTCGCCCTGCTATCATAACCCCCTTTCTGAGGCGTCTCTAAGAGTCTCTTTGACAAATCCTCTTTCTGAAAACATGCTCACCATCAGGGAGATGCACGCCCCCTCGTTCAAAGTCCAGCCGCAGCAGCTGAGCGACCCTGTGAGCCTCCCTCAGCACCTCCTCCCTCTCCCCTCCCCCTTCTGCTGCCCTTGCAGTCCCCTGCAGGCGAGAGTTGCCACCGGGCAGCGGAGAGGAGGCAGAGGCGGCGGGTGCGGGTGGCATGGCTTGGATGGCAGCGACTAGCAGACGGTAGAGCTGCTGGTTGGAGTTGAGGGCCTGACCGGGGGGAGGGAGGAGAGAGAGGGTGAGGGGGAAGTGAGGGGGGAGTGAGGAGTGAGTGAGGAGAGGAGAGAGGGAGAGAGGGGTGCATCCTTTGCCTCGAAAGTTTTCCACTTTCCCCCCTCCTCCCTTCCCCTCCCTCAGCGTTGTCACAAGGACAAGACGTCAAGGGGGCCATGGCATGGCATCGCATGCGACGACATGGTATGGCATGGTATGGCATGGTATGGCATGTTATGGCATGGTATGGCATGTTATGGCATGGTATGGCATGTTATGGCATGGTATGGCATGTTATTGCATGGTACGGCATAGAATGGCATGGCAGCAACGAATAGCATGATAGTGCTAAGAACTCCCTGGCCGCAACTCCCTAAGTGTGACAACTGACCTGTACATATGTTGACAGCTTCACAAACGCCTCATTGGCCGCGTCTACGAACTCCCTGCGCACAGTCGCACAACCACCATCATTGTCGTCGTCAAAACAAGTGATACATATCAAAACAACGTGTTTATTAAAAAGAACCAGGCCGTACATGTCATCAAAACATCAGAATTATCACAATCATCACCTGGGTTTACATACTTGAGCATGAGCATGAGCATGAGCATGAGCATGAGCATAAGCATGAGCATAAGCATGAGCATAAGCATGAGCATAAGCATGAGCATGAGCATAAGCATGAGCATGAGCATAAGCATGAGCATATGTGTATGAGCCAGGGCATGGGCATGGGAATGAGCATGAGCAAGAGCGTGTGTGTGCCGTGCTTACCTGTTGGGGTGCACGTTCCGGCAGAGTTCTGCTGCATCCAGGACCCGACACAGCTGCACAGATGAGAGTCAAAAGCGAGGGGGTCGGAGGTAGGGTAGGGTTACGCGCGATGTGGGGGGGTTGTGAGGCGCCTTGATAGAGCTCTGCTGCATCCAGGACTCGACACAGCTGCGCCGTTGGGATTCAGGAGGGTGGGGGGGGGGGTTCAGCCGGGCGTGGGGGAGTTCGGAGGTGCCTAAATAGATCTTAATAGATGTTAATAGATCTTTGCTGCATCCAGGACTCGACACAGCTGCGTCGTTAGGATTTTGGAGGCTGGACCGGGGGGGAGAGGGGGGGGGGGTGTGGGGGGGTGGGTAGTGGGGGGGGAAGCGGGGGTGCGCACAGCACACTCACATATGCATAGCCTATCACTCGAACCAGAAGCAACTACAGGAGAAGGCAAGTACAGCAAAGATACCCTGTAATGCACATTCACACCCATTCACGTACAGTGTCGCTCATCTCGTCCAGCAGGCAGACATACGGTGCGCAGAGGAGGAGGCAGATGGAGGAAAAGCAGGGTCTCTTACCGTGGTGCCATCCAATGCTCATTCACACCTTCACGTACAGTGTCGCTCATCTCGTCCAGCAGGCAGGCGCAGAGGGGGAGGCCGATGGAGGAAAAGCAAAGTCTTGTCTCATACCCTGCAGGCCTGCAATGCTCATTTACACCCATTCACGTACAGTGTCGCTCATCTCGTCCAGCAAACACACGGTGCGCAGCGGGGGAGGCCGATGGAAGAAAAGCAAAGTCTTGTCTCATACCCTGCAGGCCTGCAATGCTCATCCATTCACGTACAGTGTCGCTCATCTCGTCCAGCAGACACACGGTGCGCAGAGATGGGGGTGCTGCTGCCACCTCCTGCAGTAGAGCCTCCGTCCTGCCCCGCACCGTGCAGCACCGTACAGCACCGCACATGCGCCGAGCAGGAGAAGAATAGGGGGGGATCAAGGAAAGAAGAGGTGAGTGAGAGAGAGGAAAACGAGGAGCGTGTTTCAAGTAGGGAGAAGAACATAACAAGGTGACATTCCAATCGACTCAAAACGAGGTGACTCTTGAATCGACTCAAAAGCCCTTAACCCATCCCACAGCTAAGGCGCTTAGAAAAAGAGTCCCCAAAGTTCGAACCAGGAAATTTTTTCGCAAGACGAGGTGACTTCCAAGCCAACTCAAAAGTCGACTCAGAAAGGGAATATTACCCACCTAGCGATGGCATTGGCAGCCATGCGATGGAAACCCTTGGGCTCGCTCAGCTCCTCGTACCCGAACAGCCCCGTCTTTTCAGACGACCCAAAACTCGTCTGCTTTCACGCGGTTTTGAGGGACGTCAAGCAAAGAATCCCCACCCACCTGGCGATGGCGTTGGCGGCCATGCGATGGAAGCCCTTTGGCTCGCTCAGCTCCTCGTACCCGAACAGCCCCGTCGTCGCCCTCACCCGACGCACCTCCACTCCCGCCATCGCCGCCGCACCCCCCGCCGCACTCCCCGCCGCATTTCCCGCGGGGACACTCCCCGCCAGCCCGTTAATAGATCCATAGGCGCGCCTCGTATGCCCCTGAGTGAAAACAGGTAAGCAAGTGACCACTCCTGCCCTCCCGTATCCTCTTCGCGTCGATGCTCCCGCCACAGATCTCAGGCCCCATGCCGAGGCTGCTGCCGGACCAGCTGGCGAGCGTACTCCCGAACCTGTTGTCGAGCCTGCTAAAGCCGCAGATGTAGAATCCGCGTCCGAACCAGCTACCAGGCGTGCACCCGATCCAGCGCTAGGTTCCGCTGGCACACCTCTCTCCGAACCAGCTCCTAGGCTATACCCTGATCCAACTCCTTTCGCCTGTTCCGGGCCTTCTCGCCGAGGCTGAATCGCAGGCTCGGCATGATTTGACGCAACAACGAACTTTCGCAGAGGAATGGAACCTCCGCCGCAGCCGCGCTGATAATTGCGGCGCGAAGCGGCGGCGATCGCGTGCGAAACGAGCGACGCGACGGGCTTTCGTCGATTCATGACTACAAAATCAGCGCCTCGTCGTCGTCCTTCACGAACAGCAACGATCGGTCAGACAAGCGCCGCGAATCACGCAAATCACTCGAATCACACTCGAATCACTCGGATCACTCGGATCACACTCGAATTACTCGGATTACTGAAGCAGAACCGGCGGGGTAACGACAGAGGCCATGAGCGTACACAACTTGAGATCTTCGAACTCGGCGACTAGACTGTCGTACGCCGCAGCTGTAGGAACTAGAGGCAAGTTCAATAGCTAGAGCATTGCCAAGGAGAGTGGCCTAGAGACAGGCATCTCGTTCATATCTGCACCTGAGTTTTTTTGGGCTTGTGCGAGTGTGTGGGACGGAGCGGGTAGCACGCACGCCTCTCGTGGCGGGGAATGGAGCTCTTTCCTGGCCCTGATGCGTTCTTCGAATCGATATAGCGAATTCAGGAATAAGCATCAATAACAAGCAGATTCGTAAAACAGAATGAGTCTACATATAGAAATCAATATTGAGACTTCTCTTATTTTATCTCCGCACCTACCAATTTCAATTTTGACACGAATGAAATGTTACGATTGACGACCCTCACTGGAAATCGTGCGTTCGCAACCATCGCTGAGGGAGAAGTCGTGATGCCAGAGTCGCACGAGGCTGCGGAAAGGGGACCATCTCTCCCGCAGCTCCTCCAGATGCAGTCAGAACTCCTACTCGAGACTGGGAGGAATTGTTGTCACTTCTCCCAGAGCTAGCAAATACGCCTAGAGCCATGGCAGCGAGCCGTGCTTCTTCACGAAACGACAGACGCTGAGCAGAACAGCTGCAAAGCCATGGATCCGCCAATACTTCTTCGATTTTCGGCCGTCGATTTGCGTCCGCGGACAGCATCCGACAGATGAGATTCTTCGCCCGGTGAAAGACGGAGATCCAACAAGACATTTCCCAGTCCTTGGACGAATGTCGACCGTTGATCACCGTGGGCCAGCGGCAGGAGAGGATCGCAAAGAGCGTCGCGCCAAGACTCCACACGTCTGCCGAAAACGAATAATTAGCTCCCGCCAAAATTTCAGGCGCCGCGTACGGGAGACTCCCCACGAAACCCTGAGTGCGTTGCCACGGCTTCACGACCACGGAACTCCCGAAATCCGCGAGCTTCGCAATTATCTCTGTTTCCCGTGCATCTGCTTGGGGCACAACAAATCGGTCCTGGCCAGGTCGTCTGGGCGAAGGAGGAACGTTCGGAGAAAGCGGGCCGGTCGGAGAGGCACGGTTGTTCGGCTCAGGAAAATCGTCCTGGTTCAGGTCAATCGTCGCATACGTTGGGGATGACCCACAGGATGTATTAGACGATAACGAAAGAGGGTTGGGACTCGGTTTCGGAGGTTCTTGTAGCGAGGATGCAGCGGAATCGTCCGGCGACGCGCGCGAGAAGAGAAGCACGTTGTCTGGTTTGATATCGCGGTGCATGACGCTGCGATCGTGACACTCTTTCACTCCGTGCGCCAAATCTCTGAACAGCCGTCGCGCCTCCCACTCGGGTAAAGCGCCGTTCGCGTGCACAAGCCCCTGCAGATCCCCGTTTGTAGCGAAATCCATTATGATGTACAGGGTGTTCGATTTAGGGTTACGGAAGACGGCGTGAAAGGAGACGACGTGCTGACATCCGTCCATGATCGTTAGAGCGCGGATCTCGTTGGCTGCGGCTCGCAGCGCGTCCGGTTGCCCCGAAACGCGCTTGCATGCGAAATCTTTTCCCGTTGCGCGATGAGTGCATCGCGTAATCCTTCCAAATCTCCCGGTTCCAAGCTCTTCGTGCATCTTATATTCGAAAAGAAACTCCTCGACCGGACGAAACGTAGTCATGGTGAGAGAGAGAGTTGGAGAATAATTATGGATCGAGGAGTTTATTTGGTGGATTTTGGGAAAATAAGCTTGTTGTAGTGGCTTCAACCTTGATGCTTCGATCAAGATGGCAATAAACGAAGAGAAATAATAGTCAAGTGTGACGGAGAGGAAGTAAAGTAATATGGATCGATTGGCTTGGCGAGCTTGTGTGGCTACAGGCGTCGAAAGTCACAAATGGAATCTCCCAAGAAGCTATTATCTGCACCCATGTGTGCGGGGGATGCCAGCAGCACGCTCATCCGTGCTCGTCTATTTTCTGTTATGGCTGTACACTTACCTTGCAGGGGAAGGTTTCAGCAGAGAACGAAAATGCAAGACCAGACGAGCAGAATAGAGAAGGGTGGCTGGGGATTGGGTGTTCAAATTCAATCGAAATCACGACGCGTTGACCATTTCGTTGACCCAGTCAACGCGGCAACCTCGTTTTGTAAGGGGTATCGGCGGCAGCACGTGTACAAGGCGCTTGTGGCGCCTTCGTGTCCGCCTGCCAGCCTGTTGCCGGTCTCCGTCCGACCACCAGATTGCGCCAAAAAGACGTGGCATCAGGCGAATGGCCGACCCGATGTTCGCGCAGTCGACATCAGCTCAGCAGCACTAGAGATGTCGGACCGACGGGCGTCTCATTGCCTGCCACATCATGCACGCGGCTTGGTTGGATGACAGCAGGCCTGTCGATGTCGATTCGTTTTGAGCTCCCTTAAAGCCGTGGCCCAACTATCAACTTCAACTTCAAAGTATTATAGCTTGGAAGAGGTTGACCCAGGCAGTTCAGAGCCGAGAAGTTTGTCCTCTTCTGGTTTTCCAGTTTTTTCGTCCAATAGAATTCAAGTTACTCACATGCCATTTTTGTCCCCCTACTGTTCCTAAGAAGTTGCACCCCGCCTTTAAAGCGACGGTGCACATTTGCCACCCAAAACCCAGAACCCTGGCGAACTGTTACTGCGGATGGAAAGTGTCCGCACGAAATCCTGGTTTTCGCCAGCCAGCACTTTCGCGCTGGCAAGCCTGGTTCAAAAAAAAAACTTCTGAACCCAACACTGCCAAAAGTTGACCGTCGCTTTAAAGGCCACACCCCGAATTACACAACGAAGTCAACGAAAAAATTGTACGTTCGGAAAACCCCAGAAGTAGGTTTGGTGGGAAAATCGAGAACCAATCGCGTCAAAAACCCACTCAAAACCTTCGACCAATCACGTGAAAGTGGTGACAGTTTTGGGGGCGACACGGTAATTCTGGATGTGTCTTTTAAACTATAAATTTAGACGCATTCCTTAAATGTGTGCTCATGCCGGAGTGGTTATCGGGCAAGACTAGAAATCTTGTGGGCTCTGCCCGCGCAGGTTCGAATCCTGCTGAGCACGCTTACTTCTTGTGTTCAAGGTCCTTGATCTTTGTAAGGAAAATTCATTTTCCTTACTTCGCGTCCCTGCTTACCGCGTACATAACCGTTCCCGCCATCAGCACCCATCCATGCACGTTACCCGTTCACGACACTCGCCTCGACCACGACTCCTGCCACTGTTCACGACGCGACCCAACCTAACGGTTCGGTTGGTAACCCGCGCTCCGGACCTCCGCCTCGACAATTCTCCAAACCTCGACGCTAGGCCCGTAGCGCACCTCAATTTCCCACTTTACCCTTACCACCGTAGTTTCGCTATATATTCTTCGCTCATTGTACTCTTGCTTCGATAGTGCAATTCTCGCTCGTTCACTCAATTGCACTTGTAACACTTGGTATTCAGAGCCTACGATCTCTTCTCTGACCGCACCCACACCTTCGCTTCCCCACTATCTCAAATTTTTGCGGGGGGTAGACGTCTCTCAGCGAACAAGCACCGCCGCTCGAAGTGCTCTCTCGAAAGCACGCACGGCCACGACCGAGGCTCTCGCTGAGCTTGCCCGACACCCCCGCCATGGCCGAATTTACTCTCGCGACACTGACGCAGGAGCAACTCGACCGTCTCGTGCGCCAAGTCGAGGATTCGGCGCTCGAAATTGCGACGCTCACGGCGGAACGTGACTCCGCGCGTCAGCAGTTCAATCGTGGGTCTTCACGATGAACGTCTTCTTCGACGCGAACTGTCAGAACATTATAGCTTATGCTGTTGTGTAGGCTATAGTGGGGTATCCCATAGGGGGTACAACCAATTAGGGTTTCATATTTGTACTCACTTCATTTCATAGTTCACTCATTCTTGTTCAAATCTTCTCATGGTATCGAGCAGGTTCCCCCTTGGGAACTGTGCTTAGGGCCCACCACATCGATTTTTTTTTTCCTGCCCGAAGCGCGCTCAGCCCGAGTCGCGCTCCGGGCCCTCACTTCGTCGAGCCGCCCTAGCGGCCCTGCACTGCGGCCCCGCCACCCGTCTCCGCGGCCCCGCCGCCCGTCTTCGCGGCCCCGCCGCCTCTCTCCTAGCGGCCCCGCCGCCCTACCTAGCGGCCCCGCCGCCCTACCTCGCGGCCTCGCCGCCCCATTGCGCGGCCCCGCCGCCCTACCTAGCGGCCCCGCCGCCCCATCGCGGCCCCGCCGCCCCATCGCGCGGCCCCGCCGCCCTACCTAACGGCCCCGCCGCCCTACCTAGCGGCCCCGCCGCCCCATCGCGCGGCCCTGCCGCCCCATCGCGAGGCCCCGCCGCCCCATCGCGCGGCCCCGCCGCCCTTCCTCGCGGCCCCGCCGCCCCATCGCGCGGCCCCGCCGCCCTACCTAGCGGCCCCGCCGCCCTTCCTCGCGGCCCCGCCACCTTACCTGCGGCCCCGCCACCTTACCTGCGGCCCCGCCCTTACCTGCGGCCCCGCCGCCCTCTGCTGCGGCCCCGCCACCTTACCTGCGGCCCCGCCACCTTACCTGCGGCCCCGCCACCTTACCTGCGGCCCCGCCACCTTACCTGCGGCCCCGCCGCCCTCTGCTGCGGCCCCGCCACCCTATCTGCGGCCCCGCCACCCTACCCGCGGCCACGCCGCCCTTACCTGCGGCCCCGTCACCTGCTGCCCAGCCGTGCCGCCCTGCAGCAGCACAGCCGAGCCGCCCAGCAGCCGAGCCGCCGAGCCGCCCAGCAGCCGAGCCGCCCAGCAGCCGAGCCGCCGAGCCGCCCAGCAGCCGGGCTGCCCAGCAGCCGAGCCGCCCAGCAGCCGAGCCGCCCAGCGGCCGCGCCGCCCAGCAGCCGAGCCGCCCAGCAGCCGAGCCGCCCAGCAGCGGAGCCGCCGAGCCGCCGGGCCGCCCAGCAGCTGAGCCGCCGAGCCGCCGCGCCGCCCTCCTTCAGGGCCGCCCGACCTGCCCAGTCTGGTGAGCACAGCGTCTTTTCACTGCACTGTCCTCACCCTACTGTTTGCGCTGCTAGTCGTCTAGGGTCATGGCTACCCCTAGTGTTCTCGCCTTTGACGCTGAGGGTAGGGCCATTGACTTTGAGGTCTGGGTAGATGACCTGCAGCTGTTCTTACAGTGCGATAGGGCAGACGGCCTCTCTCTCTTTGACCTCACCTCTGGCACCTCCACTGCCCCTGCTGCTGATGCTGACGCCACTGTTCGCTCCCAGTGGGCCACGCGCGACGCTGCTGCACGTCTTGCTGTGCGTCGCCACCTCCCTACCTCCGAGCGTGCGCACTTTAGTCAGTACAAGAGTGCTCAGACCTTGTACGACGCTGTAGTTGCGCGCTACTCCTCCCCTGCCACTGCTGCACTGAGCCGTCTCATGCTACCGTACCTCTTTCCTGATCTTGCTGCCTTTCCCACAGTCACTGACCTCATTACGCACCTCCGCACTAGTGACACTCGCTACCGCGCTGCACTCCCTCCTGACTTCTGCGCCAGGAACCCCCCCCCCATGTACATCACTCTTTACTACATAGTCACTCGCCTTCCTGACTCCCTTCGCGTAGTCAGGGACCACTTTCTCTCTGTCTGTCCCACCACTCTCACTGTTGACCTCCTCGAGAAGTCCCTCCTAGCGGCCGAGAAGAGCATAGTCGCTGTAGGGGCCTCTCGTGGTGACCCGCGCACCCCCATCTTTGAGGGGTGTTCCCCCTCCCCCCTTCTGCCCTCTGTTGCCTCTGCTGCTGCGGCCGACCTCCTTGTTCTTGAGTCGGTCGGTGCGGCGTCTGCCCCTAGCGGGAGACGCCACTCTGGCAAGGGCAAGGGGGGCAAGGGCGCTGGAGGAGCGAGCGGGGGCGGTGGAGGTGGAGGTGGCGGCAGTTGGGGGAGTGGGGGTGGCGGTGGGAGTGGAGGTGGGGGTGGAGGGGTCGGTGGCGGCAGTGGAGGTGGAGGTGGCGGCGGCGGTGGCGGTGGGAGCGGAGGTGGCGGAGGTGGCGGAGGTGGAGGCGGCGGCGGAGGCGGAGGCGGCGGCAGTAGCGGAGGCGGCGGAGGCGTCGGAGGCGGCGGGGGTGGCGGTGGTGCTGGTCGCGGGTCTTCGCAGAGGAGTGGCTCCGGTGGTGGCTCGCGCCAGCAGCAGCAGCGTGGTCGTGACACCCTGTCCCCTCAGCAGCTTCGTGAGTGGTACAGTGCGCGTCAGCGGGGTGGGGGTTTTGGTCCGTGCTCCTACGTTTTGCGCACTGGCGACCGTGCGGGTGAGCAGTGTGGGGGTGCCCACCCCACCCAGCGCTGCTTTGGCCGCCTGACGGACGCGTGGCGTCACCGGTTCCCGGAGGCCTCCGAGATCCCTCGCTGGGGCGAGCTGTCTAGGGCGGGTGTTGCCATCTATGATCTTGACTTTGATGCTATTCTCTCTGCCATGTATGCTGTGTCTATTAGTGATGAGGGTGGCTGTTACCAGTGTTTCCCGCCCGATCCGGGCATTGAGACTGCTGCTCTAGGTCCTGGTGAGGCTGCTGCCCTAGGTGCTTGCGACGCTGCTGCTCTAGGTGCTCGTGTGTCTGCGTCCTCAGGTACTGGTGAGTCTGCGCTCTCAGGTACTGCGTCGGCTTCGGCCTCCCTCACCTTCACCCTTGACTCTGGGGCGTCTCGCTCCTTCTTTCGGGACCGCACCACACTCACACCGCTGAGTCGACCGGTTGCAGTGTCTCTGGCTGACCCCTCTGGGGGTCCTGTCCTGTCTCGCTTCTCCACAGTCCTCCCGTGTCCGGCGGCTCCCTCTGGCACCCTGTCTGGTCTCTACCTCCCCTCGTTCTCTACGAACCTGGTGAGTGGTGCTGACCTACAGGATGCGGGGGTCCACCAGTTCACTCCTGCACGTCAGAGAGTGACCCACTGTACAGAGGCTGGCACAGGCCGACACCTGGCTACGTTCACCCGTCAGCCGGGGTCGAGCCTGTACACTCTGACCACTGCGTCTCCTCCAGTTGCTGAGTCTGGTAGGGTAGTTACGTCGGGTCAGGTGTTTGCTGCGGCATCCAGGTCTGGTCCTGAGTCTGCCCCCTGTTCGTGTCGTCTCATGTCTCACGAGACTCTCCTCTGGCACCACCGCCTTGGCCACCCCTCTCTGCTTCGGCTCAGAGGTATGGCCTCCCGTCTTCTTGTGTCCGGTCTCCCCCGGTCCCTCCCTCCCCTTCCTCAGGGCCCTGGCCCTGCCTGTGTCCCCTGTGTCGAGGGGCGCCTGCGTGCTGCCCCTCACTCCTCCCAGTTTCCTCCGACAGAGGCCCCGTTGCAGACACTTCACATGGACGTGTGGGGCCCAGCCCGCGTCCGTGGACAGGGTCACGAGCGCTACTTCCTGCTCGTTGTTGACGACTACTCGCGTTACACCACAGTCTTCCCCTTGCGCAGCAAGGGTGATGTCACTGAGGTGCTGATCGACTGGATCCGCGCAGCTCGTCTCCAGCTCAGGCAGAGCTTCGGCTCGGACTTTCCTGTTCTGCGTCTGCACTCGGACAGAGGCGGAGAGTTCTCCTCTGGCCTTCTGCGTGCCTACTGTCGTGCACGGGGCATCCGTCAGACCTTCACACTTCCGGACTCACCGCAGCAAAATGGGATTGCTGAGCGCCGCATTGGCATGGTCATGGACGTCGCTCGTACGTCAATGATGCATGCGGCTGCCCCCCATTTTCTGTGGCCGTTTGCGGTGAGGTACGCGGCGCATCAGATCAACCTCCACCCCAGGGTCTCCAGGCCGGAGACCTCCCCAGCCTTGCTGTGGACGGGGAAGGTTGGCGATGCGTCGGCGTTCCGGGTCTGGGGATCTCGGGCGTTTGTCCGCGACCTGTCTGCGGACAAACTATCCCCTCGTGCTGCTCCTTGCGTCTTCCAGGGGTTCCCCCCTGACGCGCCTGGGTGGCAGTTTTGCCACCCCACCTCTCGCCGTGTTCTGTCCTCCCAGGACGTCACGTTTGACGAGTCGGTCCCCTACTACCGCCTCTTCCCCTACCGCACTCCGTCCCTCCCCCCACCCCCACTCTTCCTGGTACCAGGTCCCCCCCAGGTAGATCCCCTCCCCCCTCAGGGTCCTGCCCCTTCAGGTGTGTCCCAGGTAGACGCAGTCGAGCCTGTCGAGGTCACTGGTGACTCTGGTGCTGCTGAGGGTGCTGAGGCTGGGGGTGCTGTACCTGGGGGTGCGGAGCCTAGGGGTGCTGGGCCTGGGGGTGCTATGTCTGGGGGTGCTGAGCCTAGGGGTGCTGAGCCTAGGGGTGCTGAGCTTGGGGGTGCTGAGCCTAGGGGTGCTGAGCCTGGGGGTGCTGAGCCTGGGGGTGCTGAGCCTGGGGGTGCTGAGCCTAGGGGTGCTGAGCCTGGGGGTGCTGAGCCTAGGGGTGCTACGTCTGGGGGTGCTGAGCCTAGGGGTGCTACGCCTGGGGGTGCTGAGCCTGGAGGTGCTCCGCCTGGAGGTTCTCCGAGTGCTTCGTCTCGCCGGGAGCCACTTTCTCCACAGGAGCTGCGTGAGTGGTTTGCCCGGCACTGGAGGCGTGCTGCTGGTGCTGGAGGTCCTTCAGCTGCTGAGGGTGCTGCGGTCGTGGGTCCCGGAGGTGCTCGTCCTGGGTGCACTGGAGCTGGTGCTGCTGAGGGTGCTGGCGCTGAGACAACCGCTGGCAGTCCTACTGGGGGTGCTCCTGGTGCTGCTGGAGGCTGGAGCTACTGGTGGTGCTGCTGGAGCGGGTGCTCCTGCTGAGGGTTCTGGTGCGGTCCCTGCTGCTTCTAGCGTCGCCGCGCGGCCTCGACCGTACTTCGTTCCACTCCTGCAGCAGGTTCTTGGTCTTCCACCTTCTACTGGTCCTCCTCCTCCCTTAGAGTGTCCACAGCCTGTCTCGTCCCAGCTACAGTTGCAGCCTACCTCCCCTTTGCCTGCTCCTTCTCCCTACACTGGTCCTACTGGAGGTCAGGCTGAGCGTCGTGAGCCTGCGTCTCGCCCTGCGTCGCCTGTCCGTGCTGCTCGCACTAGTGGTCGCGGTTCGCGTCGGCGTCCTCCTCCTGTCCCTGGCACGCACCGGATGTCTCTGCGTCCGTCCACTGCTCCTCTGCGTGCCCCTTTGCCTTCTCCTCCTGAGTCCTCTCTTCCTGCTCTTGCCGACCCGGAGTCGGACTCTCTTCGTACTGCCAGTCCTACTGTCACGCGTCTCCTTGCTACTGTTGTCACTGACCCTTCTTTCGAGTCTACTGCTGCGTCTGCTCTCGTTACTGAGCTCGTCGACTTTGCTGCTCGCTGTCGCTTAGACTACGCTGCTAGTCTTGTCGCTGAGTCTGAGTCTGTCTGTCCTCCGTCCGTCGGGGGTGAGTGTGCCCTTGGCACGGACGTCCTTGAGGACAGGCAGGAGGAGTTCCAGTGTCTGGCAGCTGCCTCACCTCATCTCGTGTCCGTACTGCTTACCCCTGAGGGAGACCCGGATGCACTTGACATCCCGACTCCGCGCTCTTACGCGGAGGCGATAGAGGGTCCCTACTCCTCTCAGTGGCAGGCAGCTATGGATGCAGAGATGGCTTCCTGGAAGTCCACAGGCACCTACGTTGACGCTGTCCCCCCTCCTGGGGCGAACATCGTCAGTGGCATGTGGATCTTCAGGGTGAAGCGGCCGCCGGGTTCTCCGCCTGTCTTCAAGGCGCGTTACGTGGCTCGTGGCTTCAGTCAGCGGCAGGGAGTTGACTACTTTCAGACCTTCTCCCCCACCCCGAAGATGACCACTCTTCGGGTACTGCTGCACGTTGCTGCTCACCGTGACTACGAGCTGCACTCTCTTGACTTCAGCACAGCTTTCTTGAAGGGCAGCCTGCACGAGGAGATCTGGCTGCGTCGCCCACCTGGCTTCACTGGGTCTTTCCCTTCTGGTACCCAGTGGAGTCTCCGGCGTCCAGTCTACGGTCTCCGCCAGGCGCCACGTGAGTGGCATGACACACTGAGGACTACACTTGCGGCTCTTGGGTTTGCTCCTTCTACTGCCGACCCGTCGCTGTTTCTACGCACCGACACCTCTCTGCCGCCGTTCTACATCCTCGTGTACGTCGACGACTTGGTCTTTGCCACAGCTGACACTGCTGGACTCGCCTACGTGAAGTCCGAGCTGCAGAAGAGACACACGTGCACAGACCTGGGTGAACTGCGCAGCTACCTTGGCTTGCAGATCACCCGGGACAGAGCACGCCGCACCATTACCCTGACTCAGTCACACATGGTGCAGCAGGTCCTTCAGCGCTTCGGCTTCACGTACTCCTCGCCTCAGGCCACTCCTCTGTCTACTCGCCACTCGCTCTCAGCTCTGCCTTCGGATGAGTCCGTAGAGTCGAGTGGCCCGTACCCAGAGCTTGTTGGCTGCCTCATGTACCTGATGACCTGCACACGACCTGACCTTGCATACCCTCTTAGCATTCTGGCACGCTATGTTGCTCCTGGGAGACACAGACCAGAGCACATGGCTGCAGCGAAGAGGGTGTTGCGCTACTTGTGCAGTACGTCGGGCATGGGGCTAGTGCTTGGAGGGCGGAGTCCAGTGGTCCTCACTGGGCACGCGGACGCTTCTTGGGCTGACGACCAGGCTACGCAGCGGTCGTCACAGGGTTACACCTTCAGCCTTGGTTCCGGCTCTGTTTCGTGGCGGGCTACTCGCTCGTCTTCTGTTCTTGGCTCGAGTTGTGAGGCTGAGATCTACGCCGGGGCCATGGCTGCACAGGAGCTTCGCTGGCTCACCTACCTGCTGACCGACCTTGGAGAGCCGCCTCGTTCTCCTCCAGTCCTGTACGTAGACAACAAGGCCATGCTGGCCTTGTGTCGAGAGCAGCGACTGGAGCACAGAACAAAGCACATTGCTCTCCGCTACTTCCTTGCTCGTGAGCTACAGCAACGTGGTCAGTTGCGGCTTGCGTACGTGGCCTCTGAGGCCAACACTGCTGATGTCTTCACCAAGGCACTTCCGCCTTGTGATCATCAGCGCTTCTGCACTCAGCTGGGTCTTGTGCCCGTCTTGCCTCACTTGCTCTCCTCTTGACCTTGCCTGTACTCTCACATATATATATACCTGCTCTTGCTTGTCTAGCTTTATATATATGTGTGTACTCTTGCATGTGAACTGGCCGTGTGGCCTTGACCCTGTGCTCGGACTGTGTGGTGACTTTGTGATCCACCCTGAGCTTGCTTTGCTTTACTTTGCTTGACTGGTCTTGTGACCCCTTGTTCTCCCCCACTTTGCCTATGGGGGTGTGTCAGAACATTATAGCTTATGCTGTTGTGTAGGCTATAGTGGGGTATCCCATAGGGGGTACAACCAATTAGGGTTTCATATTTGTACTCACTTCATTTCATAGTTCACTCATTCTTGTTCAAATCTTCTCACGAACTACGTCGAGTCGGACGCAGCGAAGATCAGATACGCCGTCTCGCTGCTGAGGGGCCCCGCCATGGACTGGTGGCGAGTCATCGTGACGTCGCCACGCGCCTACGAGCCACCGTCGCAAGAGGAAGGGCCTACGGGCCCAGCTGTCACCTGGAGTTCATTCTGCGAAACCGCCCAATACAGCACGTGGGATGCGTGGTGCGCAGGGCTTCGGGCGCGCTTCAAGCCGATCGCGGCTTCTATTTCGGCGCGTCAGAAACTGCGTACTTGGCGGCAGCTCGGATCGGTCCAAGACTACACGAGCGGTTTTCTCGCATTATGCGAGCGAGTCGGCTATATGCACGAAGCGGAGCAGGTGGACCGTTACGTCGGAGGGCTGAAGCCGGGCATCTCGCACGAAATCATGCTACGCGGACTCTCGAATTTCAACGAGATTCTCGCGCTCGCCGAGAAAATCGACATTTTACGCCGTCCGAGACCGGGGTCCTACTACGGACATCGCCCTCGGGGACCAATCGAGCACGCCTCTGTACACGCTGTTGCGACGAACGCAGCTGCCGCGCCGTTTAAGGGGCGCTGCTTCGCTTGCAATAGGCCGGGCCATCGTAAGAGTGAGTGCCCAGAGGAGCTGAGGCGCCGCGGAGCAGAGCAGGGGAGGGAGTCTCTAAGGCAGGGAAACGCCAGCAGTCAGTAGGAATCGGGCCAACTACTGACGAGACTGCCTGCTCGCCCAACCACACCGACCCTCACCGAGTCACAGTACCGATTCACGCTATCGATCGGGCTCGGATGAATAAGGAGGGTACAGCGACGGATTGCCCAGTACTGATTGACGGAAAAATACAGGGAGCAGCAGTGAAGATTTTTATCGACGGAGGCGCAAGTCACAGCTTAGTTAATACCGCGACCGCACGAAAACTACAACTGACACTGAGTCGGTGTTTACCGGAGATAGACGCACGCTTAGTTGACGGCACACCACTGGCCATACGGGAAAAAGTGGAGAGAGTAAAGGTCCGCTGCGGGGGGAACTTCGGTTTTACACAGGAAATGCTCGCGACGACACTGGATGGGCACGACATTTTACTGGGACGTGATTGGTTGCGACGGTATAACCCGCGAATTGACTGGACGACGGGTAGCTGCACTGTGCGAAGTAGCGGTAACTGGGTGTCGCTACCACGCTGGCAGTCGCCCGAGTCTTCAACGGTCCACGTCAACGCCATCACGATGAAACGGGCTGTCGCCGCTGGAGCTGACGTGTACGCAGTGGATATAGCATTGATAGGAGAAGCAGAGCAGCCGAGTGATTTTCAGAAACTGCTGACAGCGGTACCGCCCGAACTGCAGGAGCTATTGAAACGGTACCCGGGGATTTTTCCCGACGACTTACCGGAGGGACTGCCACCTCAGCGAGCACACGACCACCGCATATAGTTAGAACCCGGGGCACAGCCAACCGTACAGCGACAGTTCAGACTGACACAGCCCGAGCTCGATGAGCTAAGGAAGCAGTTAGACTACCTGTTAGAGAAAAAATTCATCCGACCGAGCTCGTCACCGTTCGCTGCACCGATACTGTTCACACCGAAAAAAGACGGAGGGTTTCGTATGTGCATCGATTACAGAGCACTGAACCGGGTAACAGTCAAGTCGCGATACCCCATTCCCCGCGCGGACGAACTGATCGACCAGCTGCGAACAGCACGGGTTTTTTCAAAAATAGATTTACTGGGAGGTTACCATCAGATTCGGGTCGAACCATCAGACTACGCCAAGACAGCATTTAGGACTAGGTACGGGTCATTCGAGTACACCGTGATGCCATTCGGGTTGACCAACGCACCGGCAACATTTCAGATGACCATGAACGAGGCGTTTAGGCCACTTTTAGATAAATGCGTGATAGTTTACCTCGACGACATCCTAGTCCACAGTCGTGATAAGCAGCAGCATTTAGCAGATCTGGAAGCAGTGTTTAAAGTTTTAGACGAGCACAGACTACTGACCAAGGGTTCCAAGTGCGAGTTTTTTCAGGACATGTTAGAATTTTTAGGACACGTTATTTCGGAGGCTGGGGTTGAAATCGACCCAAAGAAGCTGGACACGGTCAAAGCGTGGCACCCCCCGACAAATATCACGGAGCTGCAGAGTTTTTTAGGGTTCGTTAATTACGTGCGTCGGTTCGTCCCCGACATGGCGCAATTAACAGCCCCACTGACGGATCTGCTGCGGAAGGGGGTCCCTTTTACGTGGGGGGAGAAAGAGCATGCTGCCTTCTCTGCCCTGAAAACTGTTCTCTGTTCACCGCCCGTACTGCGCATCGCTGACCCACACCGCCCCTTCGAAGTCGTAACCGACGCAAGCGACATCGCCATTGGAGCCGTACTGCTACAGGATTGCGGCAACGGCCTACAGCCCATCGCCTACGAGTCACGAAAGCTGCATCCGCCCGAGAAAAATTATCCGATACACGACCGCGAAATGCTCGCAATCGTGCATGCGTTCAAGATCTGGCGCTGTTACTTGACCGGCGCAGACGTGACAGTACGGACAGACCACCGATCCCTACAGTACCTCCGCGCACAGCCCCACCTCAACCCACGACAGATCCGCTGGCTCGATTTCCTCGAGTCAAACTTCCACTACACGGTCACCTACAAAAAGGGAGCATCCAACATCGCTGACGCACTGACCCGCCCCACTGCCCAAATCCACGCGATACTACTCGCCCAGACCAGCCCGCTACTGACAGGACTATTTACCCACGGGTACCAAACGGACCCATTCTTCACAGGAGGAAATTCGCAGCAGTTCGCAGCAGCCAAGGGAGTCTATTACGTAAAAGCCGGGACCGACCGCATCTGCGTACCAGGGTACACACTGCTACGGGAATTACTGTTACAGGAGGCACACGACGGAGTTACCTCGGGACATTTCGGGGTAGAGAAAACACGGCAGCAGCTGCAGCGGTATTACTATTGGCCCGAGATGCTGACCGACGTGCAACGACACGTGGCATCGTGTCCCACCTGCCAGCTCATGAAGTCGTCACGACAACGACCGGCAGGACAGTTGCAGCCGATACCACCCCCAGAGCGTGCTTGGCAGCAGGTGACGATGGACTTCGTCACGGGGTTACCAGCTGGAGCAAGTGGGAACGACGCGATCTTGGTCGTCGTCGATCGGCTGACGAAAATGGCACACTTCGCAGCATGCAAGAAATCAATCACAGCCGAAGAAACAGCTCGCCTCTTCATCGCCACCATCGTTCGATTACACGGGATACCAGCAGCGATCATCAGCGACCGCGACACGAAATTCACCAGCAACTTCTGGCGGAACCTGTGGCAGCAGTTCGGCACGCGACTACAGTTCAGTTCATCATACCACCCCGAAACCGACGGACAGACAGAACGGACAAATCAGACCATAGAACAGCTCATCCGGGCCACGTGCGACGACCCGACCACGTGGGAACAGCAACTGCCACTCATCGAATTCGCATACAACAACTCGCCATCCGCCACGACCCAACAGTCACCGTTTTACCTGAACTACGGACAAGACCCCACAGTACCCATGACCCCGAATCCCGACAACCCAGTCCCACGCGCGCAACAGTTCGCAGAAATACTGCAAGCAGCACGGACCCGAGCAGCCGAAGCAATAAAAAAATCAAACATCATCGCTAAACGCAACGCTGACCGCCACCGCCGACCTGTCACTTACCAGCCAGACGACCTAGTTCTACTCGACACTCAAAACCTCCGCCTGCCCATCACCCCAAAACTCCGCCCCCGATATTGCGGGCCATTTCGCATCAGCCACATGATCACACCCGTCACCGCCCATCTCCTCCTCCCTGCTGACTAGTACGTCAGCCCGTCATTCCACGTCAGCCTGCTTCGCCCATACGTGCCATCCACCAGCCAACTGCCACGCAACCGCCCCGCCAGCATGACACGACCGCCGACTGAGCCAATCATCACGCCTGAGAAAATACTGAGCCATCGAGTACGTGACCCATGGGGAGCCCGCAGAATCGAATTCCTGATCCGCTGGAAAGACCGCACGCCCACCGAAGACAACTGGGTCCCATTGGATAGAATTGAGAATCACCCTGTCCTCACGGAGTATCTGCGCAGCCGAAACTTCCGAGATGTACACGCGCTCTCGTAAGAGGGGCCTCCTTGGGGAGGGGGGTAGTGTAAGGAAAATTCCTTTTCCTTACTTCGCGTCCCTGCTTACCGCGTACATAACCGTTCCCGCCATCAGCACCCATCCATGCACGTTACCCGTTCACGACACTCGCCTCGACCACGACTCCCGCCACTGTTCACGACGCGACCCAACCTAACGGTTCGGTTGGTAACCCGCGCTCCGGACCTCCGCCTCGACAATTCTCCAAACCTCGGCGCTAGGCCCGTAGCGCACCTCAATTTCCCACTTTACCGTTACCACTGTAGTTTCGCTATATATTCTTCGCTCATGCCTTCGCTCATTGTACTCTTGCTTCGATAGTGCAATTCTCGCTCGTTCACTCAATTGCACTCGTAACAATCTTGTTTTGTTCTCTACGTTTCCTAGTCTGGAACGGCATACAACCTCAAGATCAGTACCTTTTACCATTTTCCATCTTTCTGGATCCAGGCCCAGGGTTCATGTTTGCACTCTCCTTGTTCCACAATGAAGCACAGACCTCATTGTGAACCATAGATACAACGGCTACCACTAATATTTACACGCAAATATGTTCTTAACCACACCGCTTATTTCCTTGTGGCTGCTATGCGTTCTGTAAACACCAATAACATACACTACAGTGGAGGAATCTGGTTGGAAATACCGTACATGCTCGAGTGTTGGCCCTGGTGACTCGGTTACTGGCCAAACCTGCATGCCTGCCCGTGCATGGACCTCTCTGCCTTGGTCCGTGCATACTTGATCGCTTGAACGTGCACTGCAAAACTCTGATCAGAGCTTTGCTCACGCGTCCTGTGGGTATGGTGCCATGGTGGCATGGTGACATGGTAGCATGGCGACATGGTGACATGTCCTCTTTGCCCTTGTCAATCCTCTGTAGCTGGGCGTTTGAACGTGCACTGTAGGAAGCACGAGCCAGAAGACACAGCCCCCCTCAGCTGCTTCGATTCGAACATAGTTTCAAGATGCCTCAAAGCTCAGTCCTTTGTTGCTGGTCGTTTGAACATGCACTGCAGGAAGCATGAGCCAGAAGACACAGCCCCCCTCAGCTGCTTCGATTCGAACATAGTTTCAAGATGCCTCAAAGCTCAGTCCTTTGTTGCTGGTCGTTTGAACATGCACTGCAGGAAGCATGAGCCAGAAGACACAGCCCCCCTCAGCTGCTTCGATTCGAACATAGTTTCAAGATGCCTCAAAGCTCAGTCCTTTGTTGCTGGTCGTTTGAACATGCACTGCAGGAAGCATGAGCCAGAAGACACAGCACTCCGAAGCCGCTTTGACTCATCCATCTCAATCCGCCGCAACCCCGCGCCGTCCTCCTCCCAAAGCTTCTCGTTTGGTTCTTCCAGATCCTTCCCAGAAGGATCCTCCTCTTCCTCCTCCTCCTCCTTCTTGGCTCCTCTTCCGCTGCCCCCGCGTTTCTGCTCTGCCCAGCTGTCTCCGCTGCTGGCCCGCCCGCTTCTCCTGCTCTTTCCCTCTCTGTCGACTGTGTCTGCTCGTGAGCCACCCCGCCCGGATGAATGGTTTGATCGTTGCGTGTTGGTGTGGTTGAGCGAAGGAGAGCCGTCGGATTGGAGGCTGGAGGTTCTGGCGAGGGAGAAATCGGGGGAAAGTGGCAATGTGGGTACGTGAGGAAGGTGTGTGTATCAGAGTGAGTGCGTGAGTGTGTGTGTGGGTACTGCACATGCATCCATATACCCATGCTTGCTTTATGTATGACTGACATCCATATGTGTACGAGTGGACATGCAAGCATGAGTGTATGTGAGAGCGAGGGTGAATGAGAGAGATACTGAGAGAGTTGGGGTGACAAAAAGCAGCGAATCAAAAAGCAAGCAGCCATATAGCAGAAGGCACACAGTAAACACCAAACAGCAAGAACCATCCATCTTCACACACTTCTCAAAGCACAGAAACCCCAAACCCAAGCCCAAACCCAAACACAAACCCACGCACCTAGCAGGCCCAGTGTGTCGCGCCGACGCCATCCCCCCATGCATCGACCCTTCATCCTCCGACAGTCTCCCGCCCCCACTCCTCCCGGACCCAGCCGCCCCTCTCAGCGGCACCACAGCCCTCCTCCCAGTCCCATGCACCACCGTGTAATCCTGAGAAGAAGCCACAGAGGGAGGCCCTCCGCCTCCCCTGAACGGGTTCTGAGCATCCACCATGGCTTTCTGTGCTCTCAACCCATCCCCTGCTCCGCTCGCTCCTCCTCCTCCTCCTCCGGCCGCGCCCTTCGGTCGCGGCACGGCCGGGGGCAGGCCGGCGGTTTTCCTGCTGCCGCCGACGGGAATGCGGGAGGAGGAGGAGGACGGGCGTGTAGCAAGCGGGCCACTGCTGTTCTGGCTGGGCCTCCGGGAAAGGTCGCCGTGATCCCAGTCCCCTTGACTGCTCCCGTAGTCTGAGGCAACCGGCATGGCTATCGGTGCTCCTAGCTCACTGTTTGCATCGCTGAAAGAGTCCTGGTTGCGCCGGCTGCTGCCCCTGCTCCGGTTCTTCCTCCTCCCTTTCCCACCACCTCTCCCTCCTCCTCCTCCTCCTCCCTCGTCCTCCTCTTCTTCCTCCTCCTCCTCTTCCTCCTCCTCCAGTTCTTGGCTGCTGAAATTGCTATCATCTTCATCCTCATCCACAGGAACAGCCGTGCCGTGCATAAGAGGCATGGCGATGGGCGGAGCAAACTCGCTCGTGAATTCACCCGTAGCAATCCCCTCGTCGCCACTCCCAGAGTAACCATTCTCCTCACTATCCTCCTCCTCCTCACCGCCGCCGCCGCCACCACCGCCGCCGCCGCCGCCGCCGCCGCCGCCGCCGCCACCACCACCACCACCACCACCACCACCACCACCACCACCACCACCACCACCACCACCACCACCACCACCACCACCACCACCACCACCACCACCACCACCACCACCACCACCACCACCACCACCACCACCACCACCCCTCCTCCGGTGCCGCCTCCCATGATCCTCCCCGCTACCACTATCATCCTCACTATGTACAGGTAAAGCGGCTCGAATAATCCTCCTCTTTTCCTCAGCATCCAGCGGCATGGCTATCGGGACCCCAAACTCCGAATCCGCTTCACTCATAAAATCCCCTCCTGCTGTGCTGCTGTCGCCGTCTCTGCTGCTCTCGCCGCCACCACCACCACCCCCAGCCCAGCGGTTACCCCTTGTGTTCTTGTGTCCTCCTCCTCCTCTTCCTGCTGCTGCAACAGGCATAGCCAAGGGGGGTTCATACCCACTCCTTGCCGGATCGTCATCACTCTCCTCCTCATCGTCCTCTTCCTCTTCGTCTCCTTCCATGCTTCCGTCCAGTGAATCCCCTCCCCATCCGTCTCTAAACCCAGCAGGATGCTCACTCGCGTTTCTGCTCCCGCTCCTGCTCCCGTTCCTGCTCCCGCTCTCCCTTCCGCTCTCCCTCCCACTCCCCCGTCCACTCTCCCTTCCGCTCCCCCTCCCGCTCCCCCTTCCGCTCCCCTTTCCGCCCTCCACCAGAGAAGCAACAGGTGCAAGCTCTGCATCACTTGAGCCCTCCTCCCCACTCTCCCCACTCTCCACACTCTCCACACTCCCCCCATGATTCGCCGCCCTACTTCCTCTACCTCTCCTGTGTCCCCTCTCCTCCTCTTCCTCCTCTTCCTCCTCCTCCTCTTCTTCCTCTTCTTCCTCCTCCTCCTCTTCCCACTGCGCCTCTCTGATTGGCTGTACAGCCACTTTAGAACTAGGGTGAACCGCCACTCCTCTCATCATACCTCCCCGCCCTCCTCCCCCTCCTCCCCTCACTTCTGAATTGTGCTGCGAATCCATATCAGAGCCACTAGCATCCTCCTCCTCCTCCTCCTCCTCTTCCTCGTCCTCCTCTTCCTCGTCTTCTTCCTCCTCTTCTCCTTCCACTAACTCCATAGTTGCCATGGGTGCTGCAGTCACCACCTCACCATCAGACGACGTTGCAGCACTCACTACATCCTCACTCTCCTCCTCACTCTCCTCCTCACTCTCCTTGCCTCTCCCCACCGCTCCATGACCGTTCACCCCCCCCCACCCACCACCACCAGCACCAGCAGCATTGCCCAGCTGACGTGGCGGCCCCTGATTGGACACCTGTCTGGAGATGGGCTGAGATGCCACCATGGACGCTTGGCGCGACGGCGGCTTGCCACCTGGAAACACAGATACTGCCGTAACACCACCAGCAGCACCACCCGCAGCAGCAGCAGCAGCAACAGCAGCGGCAGCAGCAGCAAGGTCTAGTGATTCGTCGCTGCTATCACTGTTGTGGGTGCGGAGGGGAGCAAGATAAGGAGGCACTGCTCTGCTGTTGCTGTTGCCGCTGTTCAAGATGCCGTTACCAGCCGGTAACGCGAGGGCGATCGAGGACGAGTCAAGAGACATAGGCGTGTCAGGGAAGGCGGCTGGTGCAGCATGGGAGGGAGAGGGGAAATCAGGGGGGTTTGCTAAAGGAACACTTCCTGAACCACTACTGGCTTGGCTGTGGCTTTCGCTGTGGCTTTCGCTGTGCCTGTGCCTGTTCTGCTGGTGGTGAGTGTGACTGAACCCCTCCCCACTCTGGTTGTAATCCCCGCTCTGTGTGTATTCCTGACTCTGTTCGTACTTCTGGCTCTGTGTGTAATCCTGACTTTGCTCATAGTCCTGACTCTGCCCATAAGCCTGGCTGTCCTGTTGTCTCTCGTCCCCACTCCCTTCGCTCCCCTCCTCCCCCTCTCGCCCGTACCTCCTCTCCCGCTCATACTGCTCACGACTGTTCTCCTCCTCTTCTTCCTCCTCCTCCTCCTCCTCATCATCCCCACTAACGCCCTCTTTGTCTTGTTGACCCTCTTCCTCTTGGCTAATCCCACTGCGCTCATCCCTCTGCTCATCATACCGTTCACCGCTCCGCTCATCATACTGCTCATCATCATGCTGTTCATCCCTCTGCTCATCATAATGCTCCTCACTATGCTCCTCGCTCTGCTCCTCGCTCTGCTCCCCGCTCTGCTCACCACTGTCGTCACTCCCTGCCATAGCAGCATTCGTGGGGACCATTGACGGACGCTTGCCATGATACATCGGGTGCTGCTGCTGCTGCTGCTGGTACTGCTGCTGCTGCTGCTGCTGCTGCTGCTGGTACTGCTGCTGCTGCTGCTGCTGCTGCTGTGCCTGGTACTGCTGCTGCTCCTGCTGCTGGTACTGCTGGTACTGGGAATGATGTTTGTGAAACGGGTCCTCGTTCTCCTCACTCCCCTCACCGCTATGCCCCTCTTCTTCCTCGTCCTCCTCTCGGCCATGCACGGACGGAAGGCCTTCGAGGTCCATACTGGGCATAGCCATAGCCAAGGGTACAAACCCACTGTCACCATTACCATCACCATCATCCTCCTCCTCTGCCAAACTGATATCGTCCTCCTCCTCTTCTTCCTCCTCCTCCTCCTCCTCCTCCTCCTCTTCCTCTCCTGCCCTTCCTCCTTGCCCAGTACCTGCTCCCCATGGCATGCCCCTTCCGCCTTTGCTATCCATATCCTCCTCTGCCCTCTCCTCCTCCTCATTATCCTCCTCCTCCTCCTCCTCCTCCTCCTCCTCCTCCTCCTCCTCCTCCTCCTCCTCCTCCTCCTCCTCCTCCTCCTCCTCACTCTCTCCCTCCTCCCACATATCCCTCCCTCGCCCCCTTCCATCCTCCTCCTGCCCTCTTCTTTCCCCCTCATCCCACTCGTCCTCCTCTCTCCCCATACCCTCTACACCCTCCTCTTCTTCCTCCTCTTCCTCCTCCTCCTCTCCCTCTGCCTCCACCTCCCTCTCCCTCTCCCTAGCAGCACCACTAGAGTTCCTCGAATCCTCTTCTCCCTCCTCCTCTCCCTCCTCCTCCCCTTCCTCCTCCTCATCCTCCTCCTCACTGCCATATGCATGCTCATTTAGGTACTCTCCTCCTCCATAATCCTGCTCCTCCTCCTCCTCTCTCTCCTCTCTCTGTCCGTTACTCATGAATCGCGCTCCTTGACCCATATGCTGCTGCGCTGCCGCTGCCGCTGCTGCTGCTGCTGCCATTGCCACTCCACCCCTCCCCTCCTGTCCGCTCCCCCAATCTTCCTCCCCAGCAGCATCCCCTGCATCAGACTCCTTCCTCCCCCCTCTTCCTACTCTATCCTCCCCCCACTCCCCACGTCCCCGCAATACCTCTGCCCCCTCCCCAACGCTCCCATCCCCCTCTCCATTCAACCCCCTAAACCCTCCCCCCTCCCCCTCATCATCCTCCCCCTCATCCCCCCTCCAGGCGGACCAGCTTTGCTGGGGGGAAGCGCGCATGGGGGGAGAAAGCCCCATCATGGGGGAAACCTGCGCCATCACCAGGCTCCCTTCCCCTTCCCCTTCCCCTTCCCCGTCCCCTTCCCCTGCTTCCCTTTCCCCATCCGAATCCCACTCCCCTCCCTCCGCCCCCTGCCACGGTTCCTCCTCCAACCCACCCTCCCCCATGCCCCCTTCCCTTCCTCCCTCCCCCTCTCCTCCACCCTCCCAATCCCCTACACCCTGCGCTGCCCTGCTCTGCGCTGCCTTACTCTCTTCCACCCAGTTCGCAACTCGTGTCATTGCAGCACTCATAGCTCTCTTGTCCCTTGCTCTCCCAGCTTCCACCAATCGCTTGAGCCCTGCCTGTCCCCCCTGCCCCTCCTCTCCCTCCCCTCCCACGAACCCTGCGCCCTCCCCATCTTCTCCCCCATCTTCGAATGCCCCGTCCTCCTTTCCTCCTCCCCCGCCCTTTTTGCTCTTCTTCTTCTCGTGCTCCTTCTTTTTCTTCTTCTTACTCTTCTTCTTTTTCTCGCCCTCCCCTCCGTCTCCCTCCTCCCCTGCTCCGTCCTTCTCCTTCTCCTTCTCCTTCTCCTTCTTCTTCCCTTTGCCTTTGTTCTTCCCTCGCTTCTTCTCCTCCTTCCCATTGTTGTCTTCACCCTCCTCCTCTCCTCCCTCCTTGCTCTTCTTCTTTTTCTTCTTCTTTTTCTTTTTTTTCGAATCATCCCCACCTGCTGCTGCATCTCCACCTGCCCCCTCCTTCTCCCCTTTACTGCTCTTCTTCGATTTCTTAGACTTCTTGACTTTCTTGTCTGTCTTCTCACCCTCAGCCCCTTCCTCCTCTCCCTCCTTACTCTTCTTCTTCTTTTTCCGTTTCTTCTTCTTCTCCTTCCCATCTTCTCCCTCCCCAGCCTCTTGCTCAGGCTCCTTCTTCTTCTTGCTCTTTTTCTTCTTCTTCTTCTCCCCTTCCCCTCCCCCATCCCCTTCCCCTTTCTTTGTAGCGCTTCGGGAGCTTTTCTTATCCTTCTCTTCCCCTCGAGAGTTGTGTTTACTCGATCCACTCTTCTTCCCACTCTTCCCCCCCTCTCCTTTCTTCTTCCCCACGGCAAGTGCTTCAATAACCAAGACCTCAGACCCCACCCCTTCTTCCATCCCTTTACCCATCCCCCCACCTGTCCCTTCAACAATTTTCTTGCCTACCCTTCCATCCATCCGCCCATCCATCCTTTCATCCATTCTCTCATCCATCCTTTCATCCATTCTCTCATCCATCCTTTCATCCATTCTCTCATCCATCCTTTCATCCATTCTCTCATCCATCCTTTCATCCATCCTCATCCCTCCCTCCACATTCATCCGCTCCCTCCCTACTTCCTCCCTCCCTTCCATCTCCGCCTCTCTCTGCCCCATACCACCACCCAAACCTTCTCCGGCACTCCACCTCTCCCCACCAGCCACAGCAGCCAACCCAATCCCACTCACCCTCCCCACACCCTCCCCAACCAGCCCCCCCATCTCCTCATTCCCTGCATCAGAAGTGAACGCATCCTCTCCTTCTCCTGTCCCTCTCAGCAACACCACCTGCTGCCCTAGCACCAACATTCCCGGCTGTCCCTTCGCTCTCTGCTCCTCCTCCTCCTGCCGCCACTCCATCGCCGAAGCATCACTCTCATGCCCACTTAAAGCCGACAGAGTCGACTGCCTTCGCCTCTCCCTCCGCTCCCGCCGCTCCTTCCGCTCCCGCTTCTGCTCCCGCTCTCTCCTCCTCCTCTCCGCCTCATCTTCAGTAGACTCCTCACCAGCAGCAACAGCAGCGGCAGCAGAAGTACCAGCAGAGAAACCGGCTGCATTGGCACCAGCAGCACCGGCAGCACCACCGGCAGCAGCAGCAGTGACTGGAAATGCGTCCATAACCCCGCTCTCACTCTCACTCTCTTCTGATGTCGATTGGGGTTTCCACGGGACTTGACTGTCTAGAAACCTCTCCTGAGGCACGTGCTGCTGCTGCTGCTGCATGGATGCATCACCACCACCCCCATTCCCGTAGCTCCCATCCGCGTTATAAGCATCTCCCATGCTGTACATATCTCCTCCTGCTGCTGCTGTTGCTTCGCTATGCCCCGAAGCCGTAGCTCGAACCATCATCAAGCCCTCACGAGTTACCATGTGTCCCCCTGGACCTTCAACTCCTCCCTCCTCTTCCTCCTCCTCCTCCTCTTCTTCCTCCTCTTCTTCCTCCTCCTCATCATCTGACCATAGCTTGCCTTCCTTCCTTTGCTTTGCTCCCCGCATGCCCTCTCCTTCCTCTCCCACCCATCCCTCTCCTTCTCCCTCACTCTCCCCCTCTCCCTCTCCCATTCCCTCCTCCACAACCCTCTCCAGTTGCTCGTCAGACATCCTACTCCCCTCAGCCCCATCACTCCCACTTCCAACCTCCATACCTCCGTATTCTCCTCTCGTTCCCCTTCCTTCACCTCCCTCTCCGTCCCACCGTCCATCCGCATCCAACCCCTCTCCATACTCCTCCATCGCGTACCTTTGATGTTCCTCATTCCCTTCACTCCCCTCACTCCCTTCACTCCCCTCAAATTCCCTGCCTTCCTCACCCGCCTCGTCTTCCTCACTCTGCTCCTGCTCCTCACTTCCCTCTTCCATGGCTTCACCCTCATTCCATAGCAACTGCCCGGAACCCTCCTGCTTCCTTACCCCTCCCTCCACTTCCCCCTCTGACTCGTCTTCCTCCTCTTCCTCCTCCTCTGCTACCTCCCACAACCTACCCTCCTCTACTGCCTCATCCTCTTTCTCCTCCTCTTCATCCCCCTCCTCCTCCACTTCCTCCCATAATCTTCCCTCCTCCAATGCCTCCTCTTTCTCGTCCTCCTCCTCCTCTTCTGCTTCCTCCCACAGTCTTCCCTGCTCCTCCTCCCCTCCCTCTATCTCCTCCTCCTCCACCACTCCCGACCCTGCTCCACCCATCCCAGCACCAGCAGCAGCAACCGGATAGCCAAGGCTTGACCCAACAGCCTGCACCGAAACACCCTGAAACGGCCTCCATCCTTCCTTCCACGCCCCATCTTGCCCCCCTCGTACTGCTCCCTCTCCCTCCATCGCCGCTCCTTCCCTCCCAAACTCCACCCCGTTTCTCCCTCCCACACCGAAATCCCTGTTGCTGAAACTCCGAACTGCCATGCCTTGCGCATTCCCACTCTGGTAATCCCGGTTGCTATAACTCCGCATTGCTTTACCATACTCTACCCCCCCACCATAATCCCTATTGCTATAACTCCGCATTGCCTTACCATACGCCACCACCCCATTCCCCATCCTTCCCATGCCACCAGCGCCCCCCACGCCCCCCATGCCTCCCAAGGCTCGCGGCATGGACTGGGGATCATTAGCATGCCATGAGGTCACGCGTGGATAGGGGGAGAAGGACTGGAGGCGGGAGGCAAGAGCAGGCGGGAGCGAGGGCGGTAAGGGAGGAACACTGTCAACATGGGAGGAGTGGGAGGGATGGGAGGGTGGAGGGAAAGAGTTGCCATAACGTGCCTCCTCCTCCTCTTCCTCCTGTTCCTGCTCCTCCTGCTCCTCCTCCCCATCCTCCTCCTCTTCCTCCTCGGTCTCCCTATCCCCATCCTCCTCCTCTTCCTCCGCGATAGCACCACTATACATATCACCGCCACCATCCCTTTCACTCCTTCCCTCTTCCTCCCACTCCTCTACCTGCTCCGCCCCATCAGCACTCCCACTCTCCATGCTCTCCCCCCTCTGCATTTCCTCCTCACTCCTCTCCTCCTCATCCCTCTCTTCCTCCTCACTTATCTCCTCCTCACTCCTCTCCTCCTCATCCCTCTCCTCCTCACTCCTCTCCTCCTCATTCCTCCCCACGAAGCTCCCTTCACTCCCCCTCTCATCCCACCCCATATCCACCTCTCTATGCTCACCGCTATGCTCATCCGATTCACGCTCATCCTCCTGCTGCTTGAACGAACCCATGCCATTTCCACCATCGCTCATCAGATCGGACTCTCCATCCTCTTCTTCTTTCAAACCCAGAGCCCTCCCATCGTTCCCTTCAAGAAATCTCCCGTCCCCTCCTCCTCCTCCTCCTCCTCCTTGTCCGCCCCAGTCCTCGCCTCCCCATTGCCTGTCGCCCTCCTCTTCCTCTTCTTCCTCTTCCTCCTCTTCTTTCTCGTCCTCCTCTTTCTCCTCCCCACTCTCCTGTCCCTCCCACCCACCCTGCTGCTCCCACGGCCTAGGAAACCCCTCTCCCATCCTTGCTCCATCCCCATGCCTTCTTCCTTCCTCCTCATCTTCCTCTTCCTCCTCCTCCTCCTCCTCCTCCTCCTCCTCTTCCTCTTCCCCATCCTGCGATTGCCCCTCCTGCCCATCCTCCCACTCTGCACCTGAGCCTCTCTCTCCGCCCCACTCATCACGCCTCTCAGCCAACTCGCCCTGTGAATCTCGCTCTTCTCTCTCCTCCCCTTCCGACTCTCCCTCTTCTAACCTCCCTTCTTCTGATGCCCCCAATTCTGACCTCCCCTCTTCTAATCCTTCCCCCTCCTCCGGCTCCCCTTCTTCTGACCTTCTCTCTTCGGATTCTTCCCTCCATCCTTCATGTGATCGTTGCACCCCACTTAACTCCTCTGTTCCCTCCTCACCGTACATATCCCCTTCCTCCCCACCAGAAGCATCACTTTCACCCTCACCATACATATCACCTTTCTCCCTGTTAGTTGCATAATTTTCTCCCTCATCGTACATATCCCCTTCCTCCCCACCAGAATTATCACTCTCACCCTCACCATACGTATCATCTTTCTCCCCACCATGCATATCCCCTTCCTCCCCACCAGAATTATCACTCTCACCCTCACCATACGTATCATCTTTCTCCCCACCATGCATATCCCCTTCCTCCCCACCAGAATTATCACTCTCACCCTCACCATACATATCCCCTCCTTCCCCACCATGCATGTCCCTCTCCTCCCCATTGGATGCATCACTTTCATCACCCTCATCATCATACATATCCCCTTCCTCCCCACCAATATTATCATTGTCACCCGCACCATACACATCGCCTATCCTCTCTTCACTCATACCACTGGCACCACGCTCCAAGCCCTCACTTCCCACACCCCCTTCACCCTCCTCACTCCCTACACCCTCCTCGCTCCCCTCACTTTCGCTACCCTCCCTTTCCCCCATACTAGCATACCCGTTGGGCATCTTCCCTTGGAGCAAACCTCCTGGAGATTCACCTGGCACGGTCCCAGTCCCACCTGACTGCACCACACCACCTGACGCAGGTGTTTTCGCAGCCACCTGAAACAGTACTGCCCCCTCGGCGCCCTCTCCAGCAGACCCACACAACAGAGGCTCGGCAGGGACAGGTTCGGCAGAGGCAGGCTTGGCAGCGACAGGCTCGGCAACGGCAGGCTTGGCAGGGGCAGGTTGGGTGGAGAGGGTGTGGGAGACGGGGGTGGGGTATGTGACAGGTAGTGACAAGTCTTCCAAAGGAATGGCAGGGGTTGTGTGGTGTGGTGGAGAAATGGTGTGCTCTGGAGGCAAAGGACCGTTACCAGTTGAAAGGGTGTCTGCATCCTCCTTATAAGGTAGCTCTTGCACTGCCATAAGACCACCCTTCATGACATCAGGTGCCGTAACACCAGCAGGTGCTGTAACATCAGGTGTTATCTCAGGTGATACTTCAGGAGGTACAGCTGCTGCTGCCTGCATCGCAGTGACGTCAACAGAGGGTTTTCGCACATGAGGGGTGAGCAGGCTTGCCACTGCACCTCCCATCCATGACACCCACCCACTCTTCTGCACACTCTCCTGCTGCTGCTGCTGCTGCTGCTGCACTTGTTGCTGCGTATTTTTCCCCTCTGCTGCTACTTCTAGCACCGAAGGCTCTGCTTTTGCCACCACTGCTGCTGCCCCTCCCACTTTTGCGGCTGCTGCTCCTTCTGGTTCTGCTGCTGCTGCTGCTGCTGCTGCTGCCGCCACTGCTACTGCTGCTGCTGCGTCTGGTGCGGTTACTGCTGATGGTTCTGATTGCTGCCCTCCTGCTGCTGCCTGTGCCGCCAACGCTGGTGCCGCTGTTACCATTGCCACCCCACCACCAGACCCCTCGGATTCGCTCTTGCTCGCGCGACTGTCTGAAGGCAAAGACTGCTGAGACTGCACCAATGTGCTCCCAGAAGCATCGATGGTGGTGACATCTTTGCCATGCACGGCGTTCGTGCCATCCAAACCATCCAAACCATCCAACCCACCCATGTCGTCGGTACCAACCACATTTGCCACGGCATCACCCTGCGTCGTCTTCTCACCTCCTGAAACACCATTCTCACCTGAAATTCCAAAATCACCTGACAACTCACCTGGCAGCTCACCTGCCATTTTACCGACCGTCTCGGCCACTGCCACGTCATCATCATCATCCTCGTCAGACCCTGGTACTCCATTCCCTTCTCCCACATCCGAGCCTCTGTCCGAGCCATCCTCCGAACCTCCATGCGGTTCCGAGCCTCGGGCGCCCTGCAAAGCTGTGCCATTCTCCAAGGCTCGGCCCTCATCCTCTTTCTCCCACTCATCCTCCTCACTCGCTTTCTCACTCTCCTCATCACTCCCCACGCCATGCCCTCTCTCAATTGCATTGCTCCCCTCCTCTTCCCATGCGTCCCCCCCTTCACTCCCTACAAGGCTCGTCTTGGTCCCTCCAAGGGTGTCCTTACCAATGGAATTCAGTACACCTAGCTTCATATCTATACCCATGGTACCACCACCTGAAAGCACACCCATGTCATCTGAATCAACACTCATGCCATCCGCACCCATATCCATGCCATCCGCACCCATATCCATGCCATCCGCACCCATATCCATGCCATCCGCATCCATACCCATGCCATCCGCACCCATACCCATGCCACCGGATTCCATTCCATTTTGCATGCCCCACCTACCCTCCAGTCCTCTCTCTCCACCCCTCTCTCCCTCACCCCTCTCCACCCATCCTCCCACACTCTCACCCTCTCCCATCTCACTCCCTCCTCCTATCTCTTCCTCTCCACTCTCCTCCTCTTCATCTCCCTCCTCCTCCTCCTCCTCCTCCTCCTCCTCCTCCTCCTCCTCCTCCTCCTCCTCCTCCTCCTCCTCCTCCTCCTCCTCCTCCTCCTCCTCCTCCTCCTCCTCCTCCTCATCTTCCTCCACCATCGTAGCTGCTACCACACCACCCTCACTCCCACTCGACCCACCCTCTTCCCCATCCACACCACCGCTCTCCTCTGCCCAGTGCCTCTCCTCAGTCATCTCTCCCTCACTATCTTCCTCTCTCCTCTCCCCCTCACTCCTCTCTTCCTCACTCCTCTCTCCCTCACTCTTCTCTCCCTCACTCTGCTCTTCCTCACTCCTCTCTCCCTCACTCCGCTCTTCCTCACTCCTCTCTCCCTCACTCCGCTCTTTCTCACTCTCTACCGCACTCCTCTCCTTTTCAGTCTCTCCCTCACACTCCTCCTCACTCCTCTCTCTCTCACTCTCTTGGTCACTCCTTTCTCTCTCAATCTCTAACTCTCTCTCCTCCTCACTCCTCTCTCCCTCACTCTCTTCCTCACTCCTCTCTCCCTCAATCTCTCCCTCACTCTCCTCTCCCTCACTCCCCTCTCCCTCACTCCTCTCTCCCTCAATCTCTCCCTCACTCTCCTCCTCACTCCTCTCTCCCTCACTCGCACTCCCTTCCTCTCCTTCGCCCCTCTCCATGTGCACTCCACTGTACTCCCCAGTCCCTTCGTACTCACACGTTTCATCTCCTAACTGACTCGTTTCATCTCCAGATCGCTCCACTGCCTCGCCTGACTGCTCCATTGTGATTGGCATGTTGCCAGCTTCACCCTTATCATGCCCCAGTTCATCTTCAGACTCCCTCGTTTCATCTCCAAACTCCCTCGTTTCATCCTCAAACTCCCTCGTTCCGTCCTCAGACTCCCTTATTTCATCCTCGAATTCCCTCGTTTCATCCCCAGGCTCACGCGTCTCATCCTCAAACTCCCTCGTTTCATCCCCAGACTCCCTCGTCTCATCCTCTAATTCCCTCGTTTCATCCCCAAGCTCTCTCGTTTCATCCTCAAACTCCCTCGTTTCATCTTCAGACTCCCTCGTTTTATCCCCAGACTCCCTCGTCTCATCCTCAAACTCCCTCGTCTCATCCCCAAACTCGCCCGTTCCATCCTCAATCTCTCTCGTTCCATCTCCAAACTCCCTCGTTTCATCTTCCGAACCATCCATGTCATCTCCTGAATCAAGGCCATCATCCCCAAGCCCTCGCTCTGCTTCTTCTCCTCCTGATTGCCACCCAACATCCCCTGAAGGTGTAACCTCCCCTGATGCTGCCACTTCACCTGAATACACTGAATCGGGACCAGGCCTCCCATCCTGCATCTGGCCTGCCTGGTGCATCAAACCACCTGAAATTTCACCTGAGACTTCAGGCACTTCCCCTGAATGACCCATCCCATCATAGCCATCACTCTGAGAGTCTACTGATCCCCCCATGTCCATGCCCATGCCCATGTCACCTCCTGATTGGTCCATGCCATGCTGTGCACGCCCCGTTTCATCTCCCAATAACCCTGCTGTAGTGCCATCCCCATACATATCCTCTTCCCCATCCACGCTCTCTCCTCTTGATCCCATATCTTCCGATCCCCCCTCTTCAGATCCCCCTCCTTCCGATCCCCCCTCTTCAGATCCCCCTCCTTCCAATCCTCCAGCTTCTGACCCCTCCTCCTCTGACTCCCCCTCCCCTGATTCTCCCTCAGCTTCAGCGTGCTCCCATGGACCTGAATCACCCCCCCCCATGTGTGAACCATCCACCACTCCACCCATCATCTCTCCGCTCCTCTCTATCTCTCCAGTCCTCTCTATCTCTCCACTCCTCTCCCACTCTCCACTCCTCTCCATCGGCCCTTCCTCGTCATCACTCTCCTGTGCGTACCTTTGCGCTGGTACATCGTCTTCCTCTTCCTCTTCCTCTTCCCTTGATAAACCCCCTTCACTGCGCCCATCCTCCCCTTCACTGCGCCCATCCTCCCCATCACTGCGCCCATCCCCCCCATCACTGCGCCCATCCTCCCCATCACTGCGCCCATCCTCCCCTTCACTGCGCCCATCCCCATACATCTCCTGCTCTCCATCCTTCCGCCCATCATTCAGCTCACCACTCTCCCCACCCTCATACATATCCCCCCCACCATCCCTATCCAAACTACCAACCATCCCTTCCATTTCTTCCATCCCACGCGCCCCACGCGTCTCCTCACTCTCACTCACGCTCCCCTCTCCATCCTCACTCTCGTGCACTGATGACCCATCCCCGTGCATACCATCCCCGTGCATACCATCCCCGTGCATACCATCCCCGTGCATACCATCCCCGTGCAACCCATCCCCATACATCCCATCCCCATCCATGTCTCCTTCCCGAAGCCCCTCTGCTTCTCCGTACATGTCCGCCCCTCCATGGCTGTCCTCTCTCTCACTCCCACTCTCACTCCCATTCTCTTTCTCAATCTCAATCTCATTCTCACTCCCTCTCTCACTCTCTGAGATCCCACGTTCCCCATCCCTTTCCTCCTCACTCTCCACCACGTCAGCATGCATGCCTTCTCCATCCCTCCTCCCCTCTCTACCCCCCTCACTTTCGTCATCACGTTCCCCCCCACTCCCTCCCTCACTTTCCTCCTCTCTCTCCCCATGCCTCCCATCCTCACTCTCCCTATCAACATCCTCCTCTCCCTCACCCTCCTCCTCACTTTCCTCTTGCTCCGCACTCAAAGCTCTCTCCTCCTCATCCGCCTCATCCCTTCCCTCCTCACTCTCCCCCTCTCCTTCCTCTATAAAGTCCTCTACGTTGCTCCCATCCCCCCTTGAAGCTGCAACTGCTGATCCAACTGCTGCTCTCACAAAGGGCCCCGCAGCAAGCATCACTGGTATTTCCTCCTCTTCCTCCTCCTCCTCCTCCTCTTCCTCCTCCTCTTCCTCCTCCTCCTCCTCGTCCTCACTCCTCTCTTCCTCTTCCTCCTCACTCCTCTCCTCCTCTTCCTCCTCCCTCCTCTCCTCTTCATCATCCTCGCTCCTCTCCTCCTCGCTCCTCTCAAACTCTTCGTCTTCCTCACTCCCTATCCCATCCTTTTCGTACTCTAATCCGCCCCTCCCCACCTCCTCACTGTCACTATGCCCCATCCCCTCCTCCTCACCATGCTCCCTCCTCTCCTCCCAATCCTCCTCCCTCTCATCACCATCCCTCTCACTCCCTTCCTCCGAACCCTCTTCGCTCCTCCCCTCACTCCCACCCTCACTTCTCTCATCGCTCCCCTCAACACTCCTCTCCTCACTTCCCTCCTCACTTCTCTCCTCACTCCCCTCCTCACTCCTCTCCTCATTCCCCGCCTCACTCCTCCCCTCACTCCCCTCCTCACTCCCCTCCTCACTCCTTTCTCCTTGATCTCTCTCCATCCCATCACTCTTACCACTCAAAGCACGATCAAACCTTCCACTTTCATCCCTCCACTCTCCTGTACCCCCATCAACACCTTCCCCCTCCCACACTCTCGACTCCTCCCTCACTTGCTCAAACTCCTCTTTGCTACCCTCACTCTCCTCTCCTCCCTCACTCCCCTCACTCCCTTCGTTCCTCTCTTTCCCATCCCACCTCCTCCCACTCTCCAGCTCTTCTAATCTCCCATCGTCCCCTGATTCCTGATTTTCCTCCTCATCTGTCTCCTCTTGCTCTCGCTGCTCCTCCTCCTCCCCTTCCACTGCCCACGCTCCATCCGCTTCTCCCCCTCCTTTTGATCTCTCCTCTTCTGATCTTTCGCCTTCTGCTCTTTTCTCTGCTGATCTCTCATCCTCTGATCTCTCTTCTTCTGATCGCTCATCCTCTGATCTCTCATCTTCTGATCTCTCTTCTTCTGATCGCTCATCCTCTAATCTCTCCTCTTCTGATCTTGCACCTTCTACTCTCTCTTCTTCTGATCTCTCATCCTCTGATCTCTCGTCTTCCGATCTTTCATCCACTTCATCTGTCTCCCCAGCTTCCAATCCATCTCCTCCCTCCACCCCCATCCCCTCTGATCCTTCAGTTTCACTCACAATATCCGACTCCCCATCCCCAACCCCGTCCTCTGACCCCTCAGTTCTAAAGCCCCTCTCAGAACCTTCTTTCTCCGAAGCTTCATCCCCTGACTGCTGCTCCCACACTCGCGAATCCTCCTCCCCTTGCTCCCACACACGCGAATCTTCCCCCCCTTGCTCCCACACACGCGAATCTTCCTCCCCTTGCTCCCACACACGCGAATCCGCCCTCTCTGCACCCTCCACTCGCGAACCATACTCCTCCTCCGAACGCCCACTCTCTGATCCACTCCTCTCCCCAAACTCACTGCCTCCTCCTCTCTCCTCCTCTTCTCCTTCCCCTTCCGCCTCCTCTTCCCCTCCCGAAGAATCACTCCCTCTTCTGCTATTGTCCTCATCCTCCTCTTCATCCCTTCCCTCCCTCCCCTCCAACTCTGCAGTGTCTCCCTTCCACTCCTCGCTCCCCTCCTCACTCCTCTCCTCATTCCTCTCCTCCCCACTTCTTGCATCCTCACTGCCCTCTCTCACACTCCCTTCCACACTCTCCCGATCGCTCTCCTCCTCACCCCCTCTCTCACCCTCACTCTCACTCTCACTTCCTCTCTCAAACCCGTCTCTGTCATCACCCTCGTCACCCCCACCTCTACTCTCACTCCCCCCCTCGCTTCCCTGCTCATCCTCCAATGCATACACATCACCATCCTCTCTTTCCTCCTCACTTCCCTCCTCACTCCTCTCCTCACTCCCCTCCTCACTCTCCTTCTCACTTCCCTCCTCACTCTCCTTCTCACTTCCCTCCTCACTTCCCCCTCCACTCCTCTGCTCACTCCCCGTCTCACTTCCCCCCTCACTTCTCTCTTCCGCTTCCATCTCATCCATATCACCAGGCTCACTCCCTTCCGTTTGAGGTTGATTTTGAGAATTCTCAAAACCAGGCTCACTCCCTTCCTCTCCCCATTGCTGCCCCCCTTCTCTAACTGCATCGATCCCCTCCCACTCCCTCTCACTCCCTCTCGCACTCTCTCCCTCGCTCCCCATCTCACTACTCCCTTTCCTACCTCCCTCACCATCCGCCTCCCTCACGCCCCCCTCCTCACTCCCCTTGTCTCCCGACTTTCCATCACTTTCCTCCACTGCTGCTGCTGCCATCACCACATCATCATCACTCTCCTCCTCACTTCCCTTCTCGCTCCCCTCCTCCCTCCCCTCCTTGCTCCCTTTCTCACTCCCCTCCTCACTCCCCTTCTCACTCCCCTGCTCGTTCCAATGCTGCTGTTGCCTCTCATAAGCTCCCTCCTCATCCACACTCCCCCTCTCCATCCCCTCACTCCCTTCCACCCTTTCACTTCCAGCTCGCTCCCTCACACCCTCCCTCTCCCCATCACCATCCACCCCATCCTCTCGACTGCTGCCTTCCATCCCTTCTCCATCCTCCCTCTGCTCCCACTGCTCCCTCACCTCCAGCCTGCTCTCTCCTGAATTCCCCTGTGCTACGGTTTCCCTCTCATTCCTCAATCCCTGCGCCTCCCACTCTTGCCCTTCCATGTCCACACCAACAACCACCACCACATCCCTATCCCTATCCACTTCCTTGCTCTCGCTTCCCTCCACGTTGCCTTCCTCCCTTTCTTCCTCCCTGTTCCCGTCTGTTTTGCCCTCCTCCCCTGCTTCGCCCTTGTCCCCTGCCTTGCCCATCTCTGCTTCGTCGATTTTCTCTGCTTCACCCTTCTCCTCAACCCCCGCAGCAACCACTTGCTGTTCGTCACTCGACTCAGACTCCAAACCAGACTTGCTCTCACCTCCCACAACAACCTCCTCTTGTTGCTCCTCTCTCTGCCTCGGTGTTTCCTCATCTCTCCACTCCTCGTAACCATACTCCATCTCTCCACTTCCCACGCTCCCATCTTTATCCCTCTCAAACCCCCCATCTCCACCTTTCGCCACTGCTTCCACTGCCCCTCCTGCCACGGCTGCTGACTCTTCCTCTTCGCCTCTTCCCGCTTCTGTCTCTCCTTTCCCTTCTTCTCCTTCTCCTACTGCTGCTTCTCGTGCTGCTGCTGATGTTGCCACTGCTGCTGCCTCTGCTACTGCTGCATCTGCATCTAAACCCACGCCCCTTCCCCCAGGCCCCATTCTCCCCCTCCCCCTTCCGCCTATCTCCCTCCCACGCCCTCTCCCAACGGCCATACCCCTCCCTCTCCCCCCCAGCCTACCCATCACCCCCTCCCTCCCCCCTGCACCTCTCCCCCCGGGTGACCCCCTCCCCGGCCCTCCTCTCCCCATGCCCCTCCCAAGCCCCCCCTCCCGCCCACGTCCCCCTAAACCCCCTCGGCCCCTCCCCCGCCCTCTTCCCCCTTCAACAGCCCCCTCTCCCCCTTCCCCTGCCCCTTCTATTTGCTCCAGTTCTAGCTCCCCGCTTCCCTCTCTCCCTTCCCCGCCCCCTCCTTCCCCCACCTCCCCCACCTGCGCCCCCCTTCCCCGTCCCCGCCCAGGGCCCTGCCCCCATCCTCCGCCTCCCCCTTCCCACACTCCCCTCCCCCTGCCCCTCCCCGCAACCGCCCTTCCCCCCATCCTCCCCCCTCTGCCATCCCCGCTCGTTCCCCTTACAATCCCCCCTCGTCCCCTTCCGCCCACGTCCACGCCCAGTTGCCCCTCCCCCCTTCCCCTTGCTATGCCCCTCCCCCTCCCCCTCCCCCGCCCACGCCCCCCTGGTGTTTCCACAGCCCCTCCCCCCTCCCCCTCTCCCCTGCTAGACCCGGGACTCTCCCCCTCTTCTCCACCATTCCCCTCTGTACCCTGTGAACCATCTCTCTCAGCTGCTGCTCCCCCCTCCCCCCTCCCCTCTGCTTCTTCTGCCGGTGTTGCTGCTGCGGCCACTGCTCCCTCTGCTGCTTCTACTGCTGCTCCTGCTGCTAATGCTGCTCTTGCTGCTTCTCCTGCTGCTACTGCAGCAGCAGCTCCTGATCCCTCCCCACTCCCTCTCGCCCCACCCAACCTTTTCTCAACACTCATAGCGTCCCTTAGCTGCTCCCCCAGACCCCCATCTCCTGCCCGTTCCCCCAACCGCCCCTCATCCCCATACTCTCCCCCCACCTGCCCTTGTAAACTCCCCACTGCCGGTTCCCCACTGTAACCCCCCTCGCCTGCAGGACTCTCAGCAGCAAGAAGGACGGAGGCAGGTGTAACGGAAGTTTCTGGTTCTTGAGACGGGTGAGAAAGCAGTTGTTGTGATGGAGCGGCAGCGGCAGGAGGGAGAGAGGAGGACGTGAACTGAGAGGCCTGAGAGGCCTGAGAGGCCACGGGAACAGATTCGTCTTCATCATCAGACGAGGAATCAGAGGACGGCTTGTGAGGCGCCTCAGAAGCCAACTGAGAGGCCACGGGAACAGCAGAGTCGTCGTCAGATGAGGCATTGATTCTGTCAGGAGATGACGGCTTTAGAGGGGACTCAGGAGCCAGCTGTGAGGCCACGGGAACAGATTCATTGTCAGATGAGGCATCAGAGGCGGTAGAGGAAGCAGACAGAGGGGCAGGTGTCGATCCCAGTTCTCCCTCCAACCCCAAATCCTCTTCCGACCCTTCATCATGCTCTGACCCTGTACCGTGCCCCCGCCTGTACCCCACCACTGCCGCTGCTGCCACCACTGCATCATCATCCGACTCTCCCTCCGACCCCAAGTCTCCCTCTGATCCCATATCCTGTTCCGATCCCATTCCATCACCATACTCCCGACTGTCTCCTATCACTGCCGCTGCTGCCACAACGGCATCATCACCCGACTCTTCCTCTGATCCCAGTTCTCCCTCCAACCCCAAATCCTCTTCCGATCCTTCATGATGCTCCGATCCCAAGTCCTCTTCCGAGCTTCCACCCTGCTGAGAACCCGTGTCTCCCTCCGACCGCTCTACCTCCGATCCCATATCTTCTTCCGATTCCATGCCGTCTTGAGATCCCATTTCATGCTGCGACCCCGTATCTTCTTCCGATCCCATATCCTGCTCCGATCCCATATCCTGCTCCGACCCCATATCCTGCTCCGATCCCATATCCTGCTCCGACCCCATACGCGCTTCTGGCACCAGATCGTGCGGCAAATCATCCTCCAATCCCGTCTCCTCATCGGATTCCCTGTCATGCTCCAATCCCAAATCCTGCTCCGACCCCATATCCTGTTCCGATCCCGTCACTTCTTCCGAACCCCTATCTTGTCTCAAACCTGTCTCCTCTTCCGATTCCAAATCTAAATCTTGCTCCGACCGCAAATCATGTTCCGAACCCAAATCTTGTTCCGAACCCAAATCTTGCTCCGAACCCAAATCTTGCTCTGACCCCATTTCGTGATCGGGACCCAAATCCTGCTCTGAGGCCGTGCCTTGCGACTCTGCGTCTAGTTCTGATGCTGATGCAGACATGGGGCCAGATGCAAACTCATCATGCCCATGCCCATGCCCATGCCCATGCCCATGCCCATGCTCATGGTCATGGTCATTGTCCTCATGCGAGTCATAGCTACCACTACGTGAATCATGGTCATCTCCATAAAGCTCAGCATCATCACCATGCAAGCTCTGCTCATCACCACGTGACACGTCATCCTCCTCCCCATGCGACTCGTCATCCTCCCCATGTGACAACTCATCCTCCCCATGTGACACGTCATCCTCCCCATGTGACAACTCATCCTCCTCATGTGACACGTCATCCTCTCCTTGTGACTCATCATGTGACACGTCATCCTCCTCCTGCGACTCCTCATCCTCTCCATGTGACACGTCATCCTCTCCTTGTGACTCACCTCCACGGGGCCAATCGCCTTGACCATCCATTTCCCCTGGCCGAGCAATCGGAACATCATCACTACCATCACTCCCATCACCATCACTCCCATCACCATCATCGTCATCACTAAAAACACCACCATCCCCAGGCGGATCATCCCTATAATCACCACCCTCACTCCCACCGCCTCCATCCTCACTCCCTCTGCCACCACCACTGCCACTGCCACTCCTGCTGCTTCCACTGTGACTGCCGATGACACTGCCGTTCTCACTGCCATTCTCACCAACACTCTCACTGGCACTGTCAGCAGCACTACCCCCAACGCTGTGACTCCTACTCTCGCTCGCATACTCTGCATCATCCTCCTCCTCCTGTTCCTCCGCCTCACTCCCACGCCCATCCCCATCCGAGTCCTCGTCCCCAGGCCCATGCTCCTCGGCCCCTCTGACCCCTCTCCCTGCAGCGGCATACTCCTCAGACTCATACCCATCCGGGCCATCCCCACTGCCGTGCCCCTCACTGTCAAAACTGCCACTTCTATCCTCCTCCTCTTCCTCCTCCTCCCTGCTATCTTGCCTATCAGGGTCGTAATCCTCCTCGCTCACACTCTCTCCACTCAGATCTCTCTCACTCCCTTCCTCATCCCTCATTTCCTCCTCAGTCAAGTCTCTCTCACTCCCTTCCTCATCTCGCATTTCCTCCTCACTCAAATCTCTCTCACTCCCTCCCTCATCCCTCATTTCCTCCTCACTCAAATCTCTCTCACTCCCTTCCTCATCCCTCATTTCCTCTTCACTCAAATCTCTCTCACTCCCTTCCTCATCCCTCAAATCCTCCTCACTCAAATCTCTCTCACTCCCTTCCTCATCCCTCATTTCCTCATCTTTCATTTCCTCATTCCTCATTTCCTCTTCACTCAATCCCTCTTCGCTCAATTCCTCTCCACTCACCTCCTCCTCCAATTCTCCCTCACTCCCCTCCCCACCATCTGACACATCCTCCTCCCCTGATCGCTCCCCCTCATATTCATATCCGTACTCCCCTTCTCCCTCGTCTTCATCTCCCACCATTGCTCCCACGGGCACATCACTCCCACTATCACTCCCTCTCTCACTTCCTCTCTCACTTCCTCTCTCACTCCCACTCCCACTCCTGCTCCCTCTCCCGCTCCCTCTTTCCCCCACGCTCCCACTCCCGCTTTCACTCCCTCTCTCACTCCCACTCCCCTCCTCACGCCCTCTCTCACTCCGACTCTCCACCTCACTCCCACCACCACTCCCACTCTCCTCCCCACTCCCACTCGCCCAATCGCCGGGTTCCCCTTTGCTCCCGAGTCTGTTTCCCAAGTACTGATCTAGAACCACCATGAGCACATCAAAGAACACCACTACTCCTTCTGCTTCCGCCTCCATGCCATTCTCCTGCACTGCTGCGTCTAGCTGCTCCGCCCCGGGCACACCTGGGGGGAAGGGAAAGCGGGGGGGAAGGGGAAGGGGGTGGCGGATGGTGAGAGGGAGGGAAGGATGAGGGAGGGAAGGATGAGGGAGGGAAGGATGAGGGAGGGAAGGATGAGGGTGGGAAGGCTCGCCTTTGCTCCCGAGTCTGTTTCCCAAGTACTGATCTAGAACCACCATGAGCACATCAAAGAACACCACTACTCCTTCTGCTTCCGCCTTTATTCCGTTCTCCTGCACTGCTGTGTCTAGCTGCTGCGCCCCGGGCACACCTGGGGGGGAGAGGGGAAGGATGGGGAGAGGGAAGGGGAAGTATGAGAGCGGGAAGAGGGAGAAGTGAAAGAACGCTATTACCGCTTCTGTCTCTGCTTCAATACCGTTCTCCTGCACTGCTGCGTCCACCTGCTGCGCGCCGAGCACACCTGGGGGGGAGGGGGAACCGAACATCACAGACCCCCTCCCACGGCAAAGGCAGCCTCTCACAGGCTCCTAAAGCTACCCGCCAAAAGCTCCCATTCCGTAACACCCCACCACATGCTCCCATAGCAGTCCCCCGCAGGCAGGCATAGCACGCCCTTTCCATTGCTCCCTCCCAATTCTAATCTATAACCGCCCCGCACAGCCTTCCATAGCAGCCTCTCACAGGCTCTCAGGACATGATCAGTGCATAGCAATCTATAACCCCTCCCTCTTTTGAGACGTCTCTAAAGGCAGGCATAGCAAGGCCTTCCATAGCGCCCGCTTCCAGTCCATAACCGCCCATCACAGCCTTACATAGCAGCCCCCCACAGGCTCTCTCTGCATGATCAGATCAGTGCACCCCTCCCTCCCCTCACCTCGTGATGCCAGGTCAGCAAGGAGGTCCTCCACGTCATACGCGGTGTTCTCGTCCGTTATAAGCACATCTACACTCGGGTCCTGTACAAATTGCTGTAAGACCGGCACGCAGGGATGAAGCATGGGGGAAGCGGGGGGGAGGCGGAGAGGCCGAACAGAGGGGGGGGGATATTTTCAGACGATTTTTGAGGCGCTTAAAATATCGGCCCCATCCGCAGTGCTGCAAGCAGGACAGGCAGGGCTGCGGCGCTAACTGGCAATGAGTACTTGCCACTGATGTGAGATTGAGTGAGAATGACCAACCGGAGATGGCATGAGGGGGTGGTGAGCGGGGACAGGCTGAACACGGTGAGAGGGGATTATTCAGAACAATGAGAAAAGCATGGGGGCCAGGGGGCAGGGGGGAGGGGGGAGGGGGGAAGGGGGAGGGGGGAGGGGGGAGGGTACCTGCGCGTTGGGCGCGGAGGCCGCGAGCGCCTCTTCTATGAGCGGGAAGAGCCGCGGCATGTGCTGCTGCAGCTGCCGCCGCAACCACCGCTGATGGCGCTCCGACTGGTCGCGACCGGCGGTAGCAGCGGCGATTGCGGTGATTGCGGCGGTCGCAAGTGGTTGCGGCGATCACGGCACGGGGGGGGTGATCGAACCGATGGTAGCAACGATTTTGATGAGGAGAAAGACGACGATGATGGTGATGATGATGATAATGATGACCAGGAACACGGGTTCACAGTTATGGGAGACGAGTTGGGATGCCATGGCAATGACACGCGCACAGACAGGCAACGGGCAGCAGCGGAGAGAGAGAGAGAGAAAGAAAGAAAAGTTTAATCTTGAAGTGCGGGAAATGGAGGTGGGAGAAGCGAGGGGATGGAGTGGGGGACCGGACCAGAAAGATGGCGACAAATTTATTGTTGGGTGCGCGGGGAGGCACGCGGGGAGGTGTGCGGAGAGGCGCGCGGGAAACAGCAAGGAAACGGTCAGGAGGCGGAGGAGGAAAGAGAAGTGCGAGAGTTGAGAATATTGCGCGTGTGCGCGCGCGCGTGCGTGGCTGCGGATGTGTGTGCGGGAGTGTATTATGTGACCAAAAAAAAGGCAAACAAACAAGAACACTCGAAAAAAAAAGGGGGCTTTTGCGTGCGTGCGCGTGCGTGTGCGTGCGCATATCTGTGAGTGAGTGTAAGTGGAGAGAGGGGATGTAAGGGAAGAGTGTACGCACGTTGTTGTCGTTCGCCATTTCGCTCGCTGATTGGAATCAAAGCCTTCCGTCCGCGGACGCTATTTGTAAATATTTATAAGCCTAATTTACGCGCTGATATCGTATCTTCTGGTCTCGAATCCCCTCCATTGACGAGAAGCCAACGAGTTGTGGGACAAAAATTACGTTCTTGCAACGAGTTAAGGGAGACTATGCCTAGCAGCCCTTTTACGGATAATATTAATCGCCTACGGATATAGTATAGCCAAGCTGATAGAGAGAGACGAGCGAGAGAGCTCAATAGGCGCCGCTGGGCAATATAGCCTCATGAACCGTGGTCAGAGCTACGAACGAATACCGACTAAAGTTGTCGTCGGAGCAATGACGGAAAGAAGCGGCTGCGCGAGTGACACTTCGGGCAAAACGGAAGCGGTAGCTTAGTCAGTCGTTTTCTTACAAAGCATTGCGCTTCGCTTGAGTTAAGCAGTCAGTCAGTCACAGTCAGTCAAGCCATTTGCTAGTTAGCAACCCTAATGTGAGAAGTTCCCAAAATAGTTTCCACTGCCTCACTTTTTTTCTGCCGCGTCCAACAAAAAACACTCCTGCTCCCGCACTCGTGCTTGGAAAAAGCATCCATGAACGTCATAGCCGTGAACGAGGTGAAGTACGTTAGTGTGAGATGTATTATGTACAGACAAAGTTTCTAGATATTTCTGAATGGCTGAGTACGGTTCAGAGTGAGAAAAGCATGTGGCACAATGTTACAGCAATGTGGTTCGGCAACATCCGCGTGATTGTTGCGCCAAAACGATCGCATCGCTCCCCTCGATAAGGTGTGTCCGCGGGGAAGGAGGTGGGGGGTGGGTGTTGGTGGGGGAATCTGGAAGAGGGGAAGATCTTCCCACTTGCTCCAAGTCCCCCTTTTTTTGGAGCAAAGCTTCTGGTCGTCAGACTAATGTGCCTGCTAGCGAAGGTTGAGGGAATTGCTGTAATTGAGGGGGTGTTTTTTAAAGTCGTCTGGTATAATTCAGGTATTCCGAAAATACTTTGTTAACAGCGTAAAACGGTTTAGAAGTGCTTCCAATGAGCAAAACACCACTTTTGGCACAGACCGCGGTAATGGGCTGGCGCAGCATTTTCAGGGAAGGGGGGAGAGCAAACGTACAACGCGAAAAACCTACCCGGTGGTGGTGCTGCTGTACAGAGAACTTCTGTGTCGCTCGCACAAGCGCCACGGACGGAACCTCCTCGTCTGCTTTGGTCGTGAGGGGGGGAGCAGCTTGCGCAAAAGCGGTGGCACGAGCGAATGAAATTGCAGCTGCGGTTGAGAGGCGGAACGGAAAGGTGGTTCACAAACAATTGGCGGAGTCGCGTGTCACAGTTCAGGTGCAAGCTTTGCCTTGACGCGGAGACGTGCTTCCGCCAGTAGCTAAAAGCAGTGGTGAAAGCTGAAGGGGGAGCGCCGGCTACACTGGGACGTGGACAGGTGGTTAAAGCCAAACCGACGTGACTTTGGTGGATGCATACGACATTAACAACATGGTTACGTAACACATGGGGCTACGTAACCGGATCTGACGAGGTACGGCGATCATATCACATGGTTGCGGCGACGACGAATGCTCGTGAAACGTTACAGCACAAAATCTTGAAGAAATAAATGTTCAATGGCATAGAATAATGAGAAGGCCTTGCGGAGACTGACTGAAATGATTATTTTCCAAAGTTGTATGTGCTTCCACGAATACTGTATGAGAACAGAAACATTTCAGCATGCAAATTCGCTGTTACATGAAACAATAAGCCGTGCACCCTTCGGGTGAGTTCGCAACTCTTCCAGGTCTATTTCGCGACTGTCCGTGTTCGCGTATTTCGATCGGACTACTGCCCCTGCCCCTTCGCTTCTCGCATCTTCCAGCATCTTCGCACGTTACCAGCGATATTCTCGCCATTCGTCTCCATCTCTTCTTCCAGCTGAACATGAGCGCCATCTCTCGCCCCTTCTAGCTCATTCCAGGCTCACCCCACACACGTCAGATACGCGTCTAGGAGAACTGCATGCTCGCCTGGTGAGCGAGTCTAATCTAACGCGACGCTAGAGCGTGCGATTCGACTGCTCGAAGCAAGTTCGCTCCGAACCGCGTCATGAGGTCGCAGCATAAAGCTCGTGCGATGGCAGCCGATATTTTACTCATCGACGATCCGAAGTATCCATTCTCTGTGACAGCTCTCAGTATCACACTCAACGCTCGGCTCTTGTTCGAATTATCGTTCCTAGCTTTCAACTTTTCACTGATTTTAGGATCTTTGATCATTTACTGGCCATTTTCTCTCATTATATTATCTTATAACAATACTAGGCCGCCATGAATCCCGAATCCTTTACTCACAAGACCAACGAGGTGCTCTTTTCCGCGAAGCAGCTCGCGGAATCCAACGGCCATCCAGAAATCACGCCCGCGCACGTCGCGCTGACCCTCCTCGAGGACTCCGACAGCCTCTTTCGCCATGCCTTTTCTTCCGCCGGCGTCAACAACTACTCCGCCGCCACCGGCGGCGGCGGAGACGACACCGCGCAAGCCCTGCAGCGCGCCTTCAAGCGGCTCCTCCAAAAGATTCCCTCTCAGGAGCCTGCACCCGACGAGATCCACGCGAATCACGCGCTCGTAAAAGCGCTTCGCAAGGCGCAGAGCTTTCAGAAGAAAGCGGGGGACTCGCACCTGGCCGTGGACTCGTTAGTGTTGGCTCTTATCGAGGATGCGCAGATCGCGGGCGCGATGAAGGAGGCGGGAGTGAACGTGACTAAAGTGCAGGTCGAACTCGCTAAAACGAGGGGCGAATCCAAGGTCCAGAGCGCGTCGGACGATACGAATTTCCAGGCTCTGAAAAAGTACGGGCGCGATCTCGTCGAAATGGCAGCGAAGCTCGACCCGGTGATCGGGCGCGACGACGAGATCCGGCGCGTCGTGCGGATCCTCTCGCGCCGCACGAAGAACAACCCCGTGCTGATCGGCGAGCCCGGCGTGGGGAAAACGGCGGTCGTGGAGGGCCTGGCGCAGCGCATCGCGCGCGGCGACGTCCCGAGCAACCTGCAGAACGTCCGGCTCATCGCGCTGGACATGGGCGCGCTCGTCGCGGGCGCGAAATACCGCGGAGAGTTCGAGGAGCGCGTAAAGGCGGTGCTAAAGGAGGTGGAGGAAGGCGAGGGGCGCATCATTCTCTTCATCGACGAGATGCATTTGATCCTCGGCGCGGGGCGCACGGAGGGCGCCATGGATGCCGCGAATCTGTTCAAGCCGATGCTCGCGCGCGGGCAGTTGCGGTGCATCGGCGCGACGACGCTCGAGGAGTACCGCAAATACATCGAGAAGGACGCGGCGTTCGAGCGGCGCTTCCAGCAGGTGCTTGTAAAGGAGCCGTCTGTAGCGGATACGGTGAGCATCCTCCGCGGACTGCGGGAGAAGTACGAGGGGCACCACGGCGTGCAGATCCAGGACCGCGCGCTCGTCGTCGCGGCGCAGCTCAGCAGCAGGTACATCACGGGGAGGTTCCTTCCGGACAAAGCCATCGACCTCGTCGACGAAGCGTGCGCGAACGTTCGGGTTACCCTAGACAGCCAGCCGGAGGAGATCGACGCGTTGGAGCGGAAGCGCATCCAGCTAGAGGTGGAGTTACACGCGCTGGAGAAGGAGAAGGATAAGGCGAGTAAGATGCGCGCCGCGGAGGTGCGCGAGCAGCTCGGCGCGCTGCGCGAGGAGCTGCAGCCGCTGCAGATGCGGTACCGGCGGGAGAAGGAGCGCGTGGACGAGTTGCGCCGGCTGCAGCACAAGCGCGAGGAGGTGCTCGTCGCGGTGCACGAGGCGGAAGCGCGCATGGACCTCGCGCGCGTCGCGGATCTGAAATACGGCGCGCTCACGGAGCTGGACGCCGCCATCGGGAAGTACCAGAGGGAGGCGGAAGCCGCCGCCGCCGCTGCCGCCGCGATGGACACCAGCGGCGGAGTCGCGGCACCCGCCATCAAGCCCATGCTGACGGAAACCGTCGGGCCGGATCAGATCGCGGAGGTCGTCAGCCGCTGGACGGGCATTCCCGTTACAAGGCTCGGGCAGAACGAGCGCGAGCGGCTGCTGGTGCTCCCCGCGCGCCTCCACGAGCGCGTCGTAGGGCAGGCGGAAGCAGTACAGGCGGTGGCGGAAGCGGTTCTGCGCTCGCGCGCGGGCCTTAGCCGCCCAGGGCAGCCCACAGGATCGTTCCTCTTCTTAGGCCCGACAGGCGTGGGGAAAACGGAGCTCGCGAAAGCGCTAGCAGAGCAGCTATTCGACGACAAGAAGCAGCTAGTGAGGATCGATATGAGCGAGTACATGGAGCAGCATAGTGTGGCGCGGTTGATCGGTGCTCCGCCGGGGTATGTGGGGCATGAGGAGGGAGGGCAGCTTACAGAGGCGGTGCGAAGGCGGCCGTACAGCGTGGTGTTATTTGATGAGGTGGAGAAGGCTCATGCTTCGGTATGGAATACTCTGTTACAAGTGCTGGACGACGGCAGGTTGACCGACGGGCGTGGGCGCACTGTAGACTTCAGCAACACGGTGATCATCATGACGTCGAATCTGGGAGCGCAGCATCTTATAGCGGGGATGGCGGGGGACGTGTCGATGGGAGAGGCGAAGCAGCTGGTGATGGGCGAAGTGAAGAGGCATTTCCGGCCGGAGTTACTCAACCGATTGGATGAGATCGTGGTGTTTGAGCCTCTCTCTCTCCCAGAGCTTCGAAAAGTGGCTCGGCTGCAGATGAAGCAGGTGGCTGCCAGGCTGGCGGACCGGGGGATCGCGCTGGCGGTGTCTGATTCTGCGCTGGACGTGGTGTTATCAGAGGCGTATGACCCACTGTATGGGGCGCGGCCGCTGAGGCGGTGGCTGGAGCGGAAGGTGGTTACTCAGCTGTCTAAGATGCTGGTGGAAGGGAAGATAGATGATAACTGCACGGTGTTTATCGACGGTGCGAAGCAGCAGCAGGGTCACGGGCAGGTGGGAGGAGGGAAGGGAGTGGCGGTGGAGGCTAGTGGGTTGCTGTTCAGGGTGGAGAAGACAGGTGGGGTGGCTGCTGAGAAGGCCAAGGGACGGCTGGGAGAGTTTCTGGTGGAGCCGGCGCAGGGGAGCGAGGGGAAGAAGGCGAGGGTGGAAGAGGAGGAGGAAGGGGAGGTTGATGAGATGGGAGGACTGAGGGGGAGTAGGCGGATGTGAGGGGTGAGAGGTCTGGTGGGGGGGAAGAGTTAGGTTGGGATGAGATGCTTGAATTGGATGATACCGGTATTGTATCAGTTCTACAAACAGGAAAAGGTGGAAAGTATAATATTGGTTGCAGCTGGGACCTGCATGTATGTACCACTCATCAGCTGGATTGGAATTGCAAGGCGTTTTCCAGGGCAGGCAGGCAGGAGACAGCAATGATGGTTGGACGGGTTCGTGTACAGGATTTGCTTTGCCAGTTGTTGTAGATACAGCAGCTCAATTGTGAAAAACTTGCCCTGTGTTCTCATGAATTATCTCAGCAATCTCACCTTACGGTAACCGGTAGTCAGAACAGAACCAACACATTTAACTACCAAGGTGAGCGGACTACCCACCAGGAAGGGTACAATAAGTCAAGCTCAAGGCCACATTATTCCCAACCCAAAGACTAGTTGCGAGCAACCTACAATAGATGATTAAGTTTGGCTACTAGTAATTCCAAATGTCACGGAGCTAGGAGCCTAGAGTACCTCAACGAGCCTTCCACCCACGCATCCACCGCCGATTTCACTGTCGTGCCGTTTATCACGACAAACTCCCACGACGGGTTGAAAGTGTAGGTGTGCTGCGTGTTGCCAGGTAAAAATGCTGTAAGGTCTGTCTTTTTCAGCATCAAGTTATGTACTGCGGTGTAGACGTCCGAAGCCGCGTTCAAAACCGCGACACTTTCCGACGGGCATTTTTGGCTGACCCCCACTCGCAATCTCCGGAAAGTGGGTGACTTTATCGCTGTCCCCGCCCGCGGAGCGGCTTTGAGTATGTCATCTACGCAAGCAGTAGCCTGGCCGATGTTTGGCGGGAGCTGGTTACCGAGAGCGAGGGCTCGCACGTCGAAGAGCGATTGGAGGACGAAGATTGGCGATTTGACGAAGGAGAGAGCATACTGGGGGAAGAAGCAGCGCCAGCTCTCCATCCCTGGGAAGGCTGGAGTGCGAATAAGAGGGAGTGGGAGAAAGTGAAACACAAGGCTACTTTAGGAGCACTAAATCGAGCACTTATGAACATGAAAATTGAGGTGTCGGAGGGCGTGCTGAAAGCGAGCAACGAGAGACGCTGAAGAGAAGGGAAGGGTAGCAGTGAATGTAGCCCAACACGAAAGTAGGAAACCAAGCTAGCAGGAATCAAGCCCAGGAATTCTCCCCAACTTCCCCCAGTCTGTCCCCCATCCGATCATCCTTTCCTTTCCCCCGTCCTTGCCTTTCACCACGCCCAAGATTCACCCCTAATCTTTCCCCCTCCTAAGGGCGTGTCTCTTTTTTGATTTTTCATGTTTTTTCGGACTGTCCACTTGTATCGAATCGGACGGTCCCAATAGCAGGTACTGGACAGTCCGTTTTGAAATTTCGAAACTTCAGAACGTCCGAATGCAAAGACGTCACTTTTCTCAACTTCGCAAACTGCCGATTTACTGTAGACTCGCGAGAGGTACTGTACCGTCGTAACCCTGTTGAAACAGGCGTCGCGTACTCTAGTAAATTGTTGGTGCGACTCGATGTTTTTTCTGATACTTCGCGCGCCAATCCCGTGTCAGCTTTGTTCTTCCGTCCGTTTGCATTTCGAACTGCCGAATGTTCACAATGTGAACCGTTGCTTGGAGGGAAAAGTGATGCGACAGTTCGAACCGTTGGCGATGTCGCATATACTTCCGCGAAACAGGTTACGACGTTTTGCGATACAGGTAACCTCTTCGCCAACCGGACGGTCCACGGTTCGAACCGTCGAGGGCAAAAAGGAGACACGCCCTAATGTCCCCCCAAGATCCTTCCCCCAAACCCCCCCCCCCCCCCCGCTTTCCCCCGGGATCCCCCACACCCCACTCACCCCGCTGGCAGCGCGGATTCCCCAGCGACTGGTGCAGCCCCACCAGGCGCTGCGCCATGGCGCGGAAAGAAAACACCCCCCTGCAGCATCCCGAACTCTTCCCATGTTCTCCCAAGTGCAACCCTGCCCTCTTCCCCCTTCACCGCCCCACTCACCCCGCTGGCAGCGCGGATTCCCCAGCGACTGGTGCAACCCCACCAGGCGCTGCGCCATGGCGCGGAAAGAATACACCCCCGCGCGGTCGGGGGAGTCTGCGGGAGGAAGGGGGGGAGGACGGAGAGCGCGGTTGGGAAGGCGAGGGGGAGTTGGGAGTAATTGAGAATTGAGGGGCAAGATACACTCTTTTCAGTTCCGTCAACAAAAACAAGGAGAATGAGAAACCAATCGGGATAGAGGAACAATGGGGGCAATCAAGGGGAAAGCAGCAGGGACACCACCTAATACCACCAGGAGCCCGAGACACACGGATATGAAGCTTTCCAAGCGTTACGGATCGTTACGGGACGTTCCCAAGCAGCAGAGTGGCAGCAGAGCCAGCGGCAGCAGAGGGAGGGATAGGCCAGCAGCAGACACTCGGTGGGTGAGCCAGCTAATATGGTGAGTCAAGTCAACGGGAGTCATGTCAGGTCAGCCTGAGTCAACGAGGCACTTGGTGCGGGCAGCGGGCAGCGGGCAGCGGGCAGAAGCACATCAGTAACGCGGTGTTTGAGACGTCTCAAAGCAGCAGCAGCAGACACACGCGGATAAGGGGAGAGTCAGCGCGAGCGCAAGCACAGGCGGAGTCAGCGCAGCATCAAGCGCAATCGCTAGCGTAAGCGCGGGCGCGCGCAAGATCAAGCGCAGGCGCAAGTGAGCGCAAGCGCACATGGGGAGTCAGCGCAACATCAAGCGCGAGCGCGAGCGCGCGCACTGACCGATGAAAAGGCCAGAGTCCATGAGGCACTTGGGGAGTCAGAGCGGGCGCAAGAAGCAACATCAAGCGCAAGAGGAGGCGCGGAGGCGCCGAGGCGCGAGCGCGAGCGCGCGCACTGACCGATAAAGAAGCCCGAGTCCATGAGGCACTCGGTGCGCTCCGCCAGCTGGTCGCACAGCGTCACCACCGCCTGCGCTGGCTCATTCACATGCTTTGCGACGTCTGATTTAGCAGCAGCAGACACGCGAACATGGAGAACCAGCGCAACATCAAGCGCGAGAGCGAGCGCGCGCACTGACCGATGAAGAAGCCCGAGTCCATGAGGCACTTGGTGCGCGCGGCAGGCGCCATCTCCGCCAGCTGGTCGCACAGCGTCACCACCGCCTGCCCGCCCGCGGAGCTCCCCGACATGATGATGTTGGTCGCTGACGTCAGCCCGCGCCGCGTGCGGAGATCTGCCGCGGAGCGGGGGACGCGCGGGTGAGGGGAACGGGGGGTCGGGTGAGGGAGAGAGGGGGACGGAAGGGGGTGTGGGTTGGTGATGGGTGTTGCGCAAACAGCAGAGCGACCGTGAGGCGGAGGGGGAAAGGGAATTGGATGTATGGAATCACCAGACTGGACCGTTGAGAACAATATAGAGTTGAGCTTGTTTAATTACCTATATTCAAGAGTCATGCAACACAACTCAACCATGAGCTCACCCACCAAGACTCACCCATGAAGATAGCCTTGGATATTCTCCAGCCGTCCAGGTACACGATGAGGCTCGAGTTCACAGGCTTCCACCGCACTCGACCGGCGTACCCGCCGCCGTCGCAGTACACGAAGCGCACGAGGTTCCAGTTGTGGAACGTGGGGTTCACGCGCGGATCGGTGCTCAGAATGCCGCGCGACGACGACCTTGCGCCCGCCGCCGTCTGCGCGAGAACGAGGAAACGGAGGGGAAAAGGGAGAAAGGGGGAGTGGATGAGTATATGGGAACGTGGGGTTCACGCGCAGGTCGGTGCTCAGGATGCTGCGCGACGACCCCCTTACGCCCGCAGCGGTCTGCGCGAGGAGGAAACGGAGGGGGATGGAAAAGGGGGAATGGATGAGTATGTCAAACGTGGGGTTCACGCGCGGATCGGTGCTCAGGATGCCGCGCGACGACCCCCTTACGCCCGCCGCCGTCTGCGCGAGAAAGGGGAAAAAGTGGGGGGGAGGGGGAAGGGAAGGGGGGGATGGAAGGGGGAGTGGATGAATGAACGGGAACGTCGGGTTCACACGCGGATCGGCGCTCTGTATGGCGCGCGGGAGGACGCGGTGTACTCCCCCCGCCTCCCGCACTAGGTGGGGGGGGGGGAATGTATGGGGAGAGGACAGCGCAGAGTTCGCTGTACAGAAGCCGTGGAGGCCCTTGCGCCTTATTTTAACCCCCCCCACCTCCTTACCCCAACTCCCCATTCCCCCACATTTCCCGTCTCCTTCCCCCCCGGGTCCCCCCCACCCGCGCCGTAATACGCACCCCCCGTAGAGCCACACTCACCACCGAACACTGGTACACGGCGGCGTCCGCCACGGCGGAAGCGGCCCTTGCGCCTTCTTTTTACCCCTCCACCTGTTCCCCTCCCCCCGCGCCTTTTTTTTTAACCCCCGCACCTGCTCCCCCCCCACACACTCACCACCGAATACTGATACACGGCATCCGCCACGGCGGAAGCGGCTCTTGCGGCCCTTGCGCCTTTACACGGCCCTTGCACCCCGTAGCGCCACACTCACCACCGAATACTGGTACACGGCGTCCGCCACGGCGGAAGCGCCGGCGGTCCCCGAGCCTTCCGGCCCGCTTCCTCCGCCGAGCACTCTGGGCCAGCGGCGCGTGGAGCCGAACTCGGTCCGCGCGCGGTCCGCGCATTCCTGCACGGTGGTGCACCACCCGCCCACGGGGAGATCGATCAACCAGTTGTTCGCGCCGGTGCCCACGCCTTGGCGGAAGTAATACCCCGGGGGACTGGGGGGAAGGGGGAAGGGGGAATGGGGAAAGGGGGAAAGGGGGGAGAAATGCGGGGGAAGGAAGAAAAAGAGGTGCAGTGGGGGGAGGAGGTTTAAGCAGGACCATTCGAGGCGCGCGCAGTGGCCCGTTTGGGAATGGATTGTCAATCTTTTCTTATTCCCTGCCAGATCACCTGCCGTCGAGGCACTTGGCCTTGCATGGATTGTCAATCCTTTCTGAGAACCTGCAGTCAATCTCAAGAGTGCCTGCTGTGCGTGTCGTGCTTACAACTACGTAAATGCCGTCGTTGCCTCCTCACCTGCCGTCGAGGCATTTGGCCTTGTACGGATTGTCCGGCAGTAGCGTCAGCGTCGTTAGCGGGGACGCGCCGCCAACGCCCCCCACTGACTGCTCTGTCCTGTGTTTCTCTGGCTCGGGGGTTTGAGACGAGGGGGACGGGGGAGGTGCGGAGGGCGCGGAGGTTCTCTTGCGCGGACTCCTTCGCGGAGCGGAGGGGGAGGGGGTAGGGGAAGGGGGAGGGGAGGGAGAGGGGGAGGAGGGGGCGGCGGAAGGCGAAGGGGGAGCGGAGGTCCGGTGTCGTCGACTGCTTCGCGCGGAGCCCCCGGAGCCGGATGACGGGGGAGGGGAGAGGGAGGGTGAAGGCGAGGAGGGCGCAGAAGGCACGGAGGTCCTGTTGCGCCGACTGCTGCGCGCGGAGGACGAGGAGCGGGATGAGCGGGGCGGGAAGGGGGAGGGGGAAGGCGAGGAGGGCACGGAGGGTGCGGAGGTGCTGTTGCGCCGACTATTTCGCGCGGAGCTCGGAGAATGGGATGAGCGCGAAGGGGAAGGAGAAGGCGAGGAGGGCACGGAAGGCGCGGAGGTGCTGTTGCGCCGACTGCTGCGAGCTGAGGTCGAGGAGTGGGAAGTGCGGGATGAGCGCGAAGGGGAAGGTGAAGGTTTGGAGGGCACAGAGGGCGCGGAGGTGCTGTTGCGCCGATTGCTTCGCGCGGAGGTCGAGGAGTGGGAAGTGCGGGATGAGCGGGATGAGCGGGAAGAGCGGGAAGGGGAGGGGGAAGGCAAGGAGGGAGCGGAGGTTCGATTGCGCGGACTGCTTCGCGCGGGGGACGAGGAGCGGGACGAGTGGGATGCGGACGGAGAGGCGGAGCTAGACGAGCGGGAAGCGGAACGGGAGGCGGAGGCGGAGGCGGAGGGGGGGGTCGGGGAAGACTTTCCCCGTTGAGACCTGCTTATGGCAGGCCGCGCTGAGGAAGAAGCTCCTAACGAGACATTGGCAGTTAGTGAAACCGCCACGACTGCCGCCAGCAGCGCTATTGCCCATGGCGACGAGATGAGCGACGGAGGACGCGTCATTGGTAGTAAGAATATATATAAAAGAACGAGAATTTGGGAACTCTTTTGGGACCAATGAGAGAGAAACTAGCGGGTGCGCTGAGGAGGGTGATCTGAGACTTTTGAGTGCAGGTGACTTTTTAAAATCGGTTCAAAATACACGTGGAAGGCGCTCCGAAGCTTAGAATCGGAAGGCGAGTGGCATCGAAAACTAGAGTGCCTATGCGAGTTACAGCTGACTGGTAGAGGCTGGCAGACGGTCGCAGACTCGCAGACTCGCACGCAGACTCCCAGATCGCCGAGTAGTACTGGCTGGGATGTTCGTACCTAAGACGAGAGAGCTTAGGCGCTTGTCGCAACTGAATCCAGCTGTGTCAGCTCCCGCTTTCACACAGCGAGGAGTAGAAGCGCATGTGGCGCGAGGTGGAACCTGGAATTGGTCGGTAGGAACATGGAGGATTGGACCGGATTGGATCACTTGGATTCCTCCCAGCGCCGCCAAGAACTGGACAAACTGGCACAAGTGAAACCTACTCGGGGGGGCGACTCGACTCTAGTCGAAACGAAAGCTACGCTGGAGTGGGGGTAGGCGTGTGGCGAATAGCGTTGTCCTGCCCTGCCCTGTCCTCGTCTGATTTTGAACTTCAGGACAAGACAAGACTTCCGTCATATGCGCACCACCACACACTTCGCGAATATCAGAGTCAGTGAAAGAGACGAGGGAGTCGAGTCGAGAGAGCTGCGAGAGCTAGACTGGATCGACTCGACTCGACTCGAGTGAAGGGGAGAGGAGGCGGAGAGAAGAGAACACACAGATACAGTACAGGTACAATACGGGGCACGACCATTGCGCTCCGCTCCGCCTGCGACGAGGCGCGGTTGACCGTCCCCCTCTCCAAGCTGATTGCTCGATCGTGGTGGGTGTCCTCGAGTCGCGGATTGAACTGAAAATGCTCGTGGAGGGCGCGATTCGCGGCGAACTAGGGTGAGGCGGAGGTTGACTGGACGTGCGAAATTTTGAAATTGCAGGCAAACATTGTTACACATTGGAGGCAAATCAATCCAGGAGTGCACGTTCACCTGTATGAGTTACAACCAATATTGAGGAATCTGTACAAATATTGGAAGTACAAGAAGGGAATAGATTCACTACAAAAACATTCATCAACCCAATATTGTGTTTAGGAGTGGGTTGATGAATGTTTTTCTACAGATTCACTACGAAAATAGATGCACATGCGGAAAATCATATATATATGTATATCACTACGGAATTCAGATACATTTAATATCACTATTTTTTACATGAGACTATATGTCATCTTATCAGACAGAATTCCACCTATGTTCATCCCTCGTATTTCATGTACTGCGTCTTTTCGTGACTAGCGGGGTTGCAGTAAAGGTGATTAGCTGATTGATTTTGCACTGTGTTCGTGAATTTCACCACCCTCGTCTTTCTCCGCATCATCACCTCAGTAAATTTCTGACAACAATGGCGTCTGTGTCGCTCGCTCTCGATTGCCGCGCAGTCCTAGGCGAGTCGCCCGTATGTAACGCACGTGGCGACGTCTGGTTCGTCGACATCAACGGTCGCAAGATCCTGGGCTACGACAGCGTGGCGAACCGTGCGATTCGCGAAGAGGCCATCGCGACGCCGCAGCTCGTGGGATGCGTCGTACCGCGCGCTTCGGGAGGCCTTATCGCGGCGATGGAGGTGAGTAGACGATGTTGAACTTTCTGACTTGGTTGACAAGGCCGACTTGGATGACTGGACTGACTTGGATGACTTGACTGACTTGAATGACGGGGATGGATGGGATGAATATGGAAAGAGGGGAGAAAAGGGAAAGAGCGTATAGGACGGGGGAGAGTCGCGGAATGGGTGACGAGTAGATTGTTTCATTGACAGCATTTTTTGGCCCTTTGAAACAACTTCCTCCTTTCATTACCCTCTGGAATGTCTTGGTGGTTCTCCGCGCGTGCATGTGTGCGTGTGTGAATGCGTGTGCATGCATGTGCATGCGTGTGTGAATGCATGTGCATGCATGTGTGAATGCATGTGCATGCATGTGTGAATGCATGTGCATGCATGTCGGTCCACTCATGTGCATGCAGGACTGCATAGTAGCAGTGGACACGAGTGAGGGGCGGGTGACAGACACACTCCTGCAACTGCCTTCCCAGTACACAGGCCCTAAAATACGGTCAGTCAGCTTTTGGGTCGACCCAAAAGGCACTTCCTTTGAGTGAACTCGAAAATCACGTCGTGTGGGGTGAGTATTAAATTAATCACTTGTCTGAGTATTCAACAGGCACGTTCCTGCATCTGCCTTCGCTGTAGTACACACAGACCGTAAACTTCGGTTTGTTAGCGAATCAGCCTTGGAGTTGCCTCCAATGCTCGCTCGTGCACTTCACTTTGTTTGTTTGTTTGCTTTTTTAATTTTGTTTTTTTGTTTGTTGTTTTTTGTTTTTGTTTTTACCTCTTTTTTTTTTTCGTGCTTCTAACAAGTCACAACCATTCCAGTATCTCTGTTTCCACCACCTCCCACCAACTCCCCTAGCTTGCTACACCCTCACTTCATCCCTCGCCTCCCCCTCCTCTCCACCTCTTTCCCTTGATTTTCAGCTTCAACGGTGGCAACTGCGACCCCGCTGCGCGCATCTGTGCAGGCACCATGCACGCCTCATGGCACGGCGTTACATTAGCGCCCGATATCCACACAACCCCGCCCACCCCTCCCCTCCCTCCCCCTCCGTTCCACACCTCTCTCCCTTGATTTTCAGTTTCAACGACGGCAAGTGTGACCCGGCTGGTCGCTTCTGGGCGGGCACCATGCATGCCTCATGGCGCGACCCTGCTGCTCCCAAAGGCCACCTCTTCTGCATCTCCCCTGCTGCTGCTACTACCGCCACTGCCACCGCTGCTGCTCCTGCTGCTGCGCCTGCAGTGGAGGTGAAGGTGGGGGGCACACAGCTGTCCAACGGGCTGGCGTGGTCTGCGGATGGCACGCGCCTCTTCTTCATTGACTCGGCTCTCCGGGTAAGTTGCACATGCACTGTGCTGTCTTGTCTAGGGCACGAGCATGAGGGGGCATGAGGTGGGCGGTGGAGGTGAAGGTAGAGGCCACGCAGCTGTCCAATGGGCTCGCATGGTCTGCGGACGGCACGCGCCTCTTCTTCATTGACTCTGCTCTCCGGGTGAGCTGAGCTGTCCTGTGTGGAGCGTGGCTGGGGTGTGGGGTGGCCTGGGTGCTGCTGGTGCTGCCGGCGTGATCCGCGGATGGCACACGCCTCTTCTTCATTGACTCTGCTCTCCGGGTGGGTTGTGCCGTGCTTGCGTGCCATACAGCAACACCCTCTCCCCCTCATCTCCCATGTGACCCTTTTACCTTACAAAACCAACCAACCACGTCCCCTCCACCCAACCATGCCCCATCTACCAGATAGTAGTTGGTTGGTTTGACTTTGATGCAGCCACAGCAGGCATCAGCAGTTCGTATCGCGCCGACCCCCATATCTCCCATGTAACCCTTGCCCCCACCCCCACCACCCGTGCGCCCCCCTCCAGACAGTGGACTGTTTCGACTTTGACACAGCCACAGCAGGGATCAGGAACTCGTATCCCCTCTCCCTTCATATCTCCCATGTAACCCATGCCCCCACCCCACCACCCTTGCGCCCCCGCTCCAGACAGTGGACTGTTTTGACTTTGACGCAGCCACAGCAGCCATCAGCAGTTCGAATCACCTTATACCTCCCATCCCATCCCATCTAACCCGTGTAACTTCAACCACCTATGTTCCCTCTACCAGACAGTGGACTGTTTTGACTTTGCCGCAGCCACTGCAGCCATCAGCAACTCATGTGCCCCCATACCTCCCGTGTTGCCCTTGTACCCTAAACCGCCCATGCGCTCCCCCACCCATGCCCCCACCACCCTTTCTCCCCCCCTCCAGACAGTGGACTGTTTTGACTTTGACGCAGCCACAGCAGGCATCAGCAACCGTCGCACAGCAGTCACATTCAGCCAGGACGAACCAGGTCGGTGGAATGCGGTGGGGTGGGGTGGGGCAAGGGCAGAAGTGTGTGCGGTGAGAGAGTAGTTGGGGCAAGGGAAGGGGAAAGGGGGCGTGAGGGGAGGAGTGTGGGCAAGGGGAGGTGTTTGAGTCGACACATAAGCAATTTGTTTTGTTTTGTTTTGTTTTTTTTAGTGAGGAGAAGGTGTTTCAGAAGCACTTTCATTTGATGCAGGATGGAGGGGGGGGGGAGGGGGGGGGGAGGTAGAGCGATGCGACAGGTGGATCCGCTGTTTTAGAAAACCCCCATACGATGACCCCCCACCCTTCCCTCCCACTCCCCCTCCCACTCCCCCCTCCCCTCCTCCCCTCCCACTCCCCCCTCCCCTCCCACTCCCCCTTCCCCTCCTCCCCCTCCCACTCCCCCCTCCCCTCCTCCCCTCCCACTTCCCCCTCCCCTCCTCCCCCTCCCGTCCTCCCTCCTCCCCCTCCTTCCCCTCTCCCCTCCTCCCCCCCTCCCCTCCTCCCCTCCTCACCTCCTCCCCTCCTCTCCTTCCTCTTCCCTTACTCCTCCCTTCCGTACAGGAGTGCCTGACGGCATGGCAATAGACGCAGGGGGGCAGCTGTGGGTGGTGGTGGGGGAGAGTGGCAGTGTCCGACAGGTGGACCCAGAGACAGGCAAGGAGGTCTCCCGGGTGGCCCTTCCTGTTGTCCGCCCCACGTCCTGCGCTTTTGGAGGTATGTGGGTGTGGGTTCTGTGGGTGGGTGTGTGCTTGTGTGTGGGTGGGAGTGTGTGTGGCTGTGGGTGGTGGTGGGGGAGAGCGGCAGTGTGAGACAGGTAGACCCAGAGACAGGGAAAGAGGTTTCGAGGGTGGTCCTTCCTGTTGTCCGCCCCACATCCTGCGCCTTTGGAGGTACGTGCATGTGGGTCTGTGTGTTTGTGTGTAAGTGTGTGTGTGGGTGTGGGTGTGTGGGTGGATGGGCGTGTGTGTGGGTGTGGGTATGGGTGTGTGAGTGTGGGTGTGTGTGTGTGTGGGGGTGTGTCTGTGTGTCTGTGTGTCTGTGTGTGGGTGGGTGACTGGGTGTGTGCATGTGAGTGTGTGTGTGGGTGTGTGTGTGTGTGTGCATGTGTGTGTGTGCGTGTGTGTGCGTGTGTGCGTAGGGGGAGGAGGGGAAGGGGGGGGATGTGTGTGTACCATTAGGGTCAAAGAAGCAGAGGATCTTAGAATGTCCTCCTGCCTGCCTGCATGTCTTGAGTCTTCTTAAAATTCCCGCCTGCCACTGTGTTTGAGCCAAGCCTCTCTGGCCTTTATTTTCCCTCTCACCTTATCTTGTTGCCTTTCTGACCTTTATTTTCCCTCTCTCCTCTGCAGGCAAGGATCTGTCAGAGCTTTATGTGACCACACGGGAAGAGACAGGTATGTGCAAACCATTGTCCTGCAACCCATACCCGTGTGAACCATCCTCTTGTCCCTGTGGGCGTCTTGCTTCCACCCAATTCACCACCGTAATCTGCTGCTTTCCCCAGTGGCCGTCTCTCCCTCTTTCCCCCCCTACACTCGCATGTATTTCGTCCCTCCCCCCATTTCGTTCTTTGTTACTTCTCTATCTTCCCGTCTGTCTAACCCACCTGTCTCCATCATACTCTCTCCACGATTGATTGTGCAGTTCACACAAACAATTCCTCCCCGCCCCCGCCCTCCCCCTCCGTGCCTTTTCCCACCCTTGCAAATATAATCTAGGGGCAAGCCCTTCTGCCAATGCCGGTGGCCTGTTCAAATGCCACGTGCCTGGAGTCAAGGGCCTGTCCTTCGCTGATGCCTTCTCTGGGTGATGCAAGCACCACGTTCACCACCAACCAACCAACCAACCAACCATGTCTCACTCACACTCCCTAGCAAATGCTGCAGAAGCAGTAGGAGGAGGTGCAAAGTGCTGCTGCTGCTACAGGACTTCAGCAGCATCAGCTGCTGCTGTCCTTGTAGAAAAGTGTATGCTAAACAGCATTAATCACCAACAAAAGCAGCCGTTTCGCTTGCATCACATGCATGGACTTGCATGGGTCATTGCAGCTTTGAATTTGAAGCTGTTGAATGATACATCAGGAACATTAAAATCTGTAGAGTGTAGTGCATGGATGCATAAGTCCAACAGCCTCCAAACAGATAGCCGTCAAATGAATTGACTTGTATTCTCGTAATCAAGCCATGTCTAGTTTTGCCTTGCCTTCGCCTGTCAGTCTAACCTAACACCAAACCAGTCACCCTCTCACTCTCCACTCCCCTCACACTCCCCCTTCCATCAGCTCTGACTGACACTCCCCTTATCACTCACCCTCTCACTCACCCTCACCATCTCATTCACCCTCTCACTCACGCTCACTCGCCCTCTCATTCACCCTCACTCACTCTCACCCTCCCCCTCAACCTGTTATTTACGGCCCATACGCCCCCGGACGAGAGTAAAAACCCATGCCACCATACCCACCACCCCCACTCCCACCATCACCATACCCTCCCCGTCCATAGCCCCCTCCCGCACCATACTCCCCCCCACCGTACCCCCCTGCACCATACCCTCCCAGGCCGTTATACCCGTTCCCAGCACCGGCAGCACCCAAGGCACCACCAGAGCCAGGAGCAGCAGAGAGGCTACCATCGAGCTCCCCATGCTCTAGAGCAAGCTGGTTGATGCGGGAAGACAGCTGAGACACCTGCAGAGGGAAGCAGAGGGGAGAGAGGCAGTCAGCTACTCTCTATCTATCTCGTGCTGCCTGCCATGCTACCATCCATCCAGCTCCCCATGCTCCAGCGCAAGCTGGTTGATGCGCGACGACAGCTGAGACACCTGCAGAGGGGAGCAGAGGGGAGCAGAGGGGAGAGAGGCAGTCAGTTACTCTCTATCTATCTCGTGCTGCCTGCCATGCTACCATCCATCCAGCTCCCCATGCTCTAGAGCAAGCTGGTTGATGCGGGAAGACAGCTGAGACACCTGCAGAGGGAAGCAGAGGGGAGAGAGGCAGTCAGCTACTCTCTATCTATCTCGTGCTGCCTGCCATGCTACCATCCATCCAGCTCCCCATGCTCCAGCGCAAGCTGGTTGATGCGCGACGACAGCTGAGACACCTGCAGAGGGGAGCAGAGGGGAGCAGAGGGGAGGCGAGGGGAGGCGAGGGGACGTGAGTTACTATCCGTCTATCTCATAATGCCCAAACAGGCTGCCATCCAGCTCTCCATGCTCCGACGCAAGCTGGTTGATGCAGGAGGACAGCTGAGACACCTGCCGAGGGAAAGGAGGGGACGTGAGAGCAAGCAGGGGAGGGGAGCGACCGGATACTCTCTCTGTCTCTCTCGTGCTGCCCACCCATGCTGCCATCCATCCAGCCCCCTGTGCTCCAGAGCAATCTAGTTGATGCGATACGACAGCTGACACACCTGCCGCAGCGAAGCAGCAGAGGAGGTTGCAGGTGTGGATGGTGGGGATGGTGGGGATGGTGGGGATGGTGGGGATGGTGGGGATGGCGAGGAGAGGGGACGTGGGAGCAAGGAGGGGAAGCAAACCGTTACTCTTGGCCACCACCTCTCTTCCCTCACTCCTTCCCTTGAACTCCTCTTCCTTTGATCACGTTCTGCTCACTCTTCCATGCCCTCCCTCCTTCCTTTCCCACCTCCGAAATCCAGGCACACAAGCGTGATACATCCGAGCTGTTTGTTCAGCACAGCCATTTGATCGCTTCTGAGAATTCCCAAAAGTGATACCCTTCTGATGCTCCCTCCCACCTAGACATGAGCAACTGACCGAGTCGAGTAAAACTCGACTAAGTCTGGCTCGAGCCCCGACCGAGTTCGAGCTCGAGTCGGGGGAAACTCGACCGAGTTTTTTTCTCATGATGCTGGACTCGAGACTCGGCTAAATAGGGCTCGAGTGTTGAAAAACTCAACGGGCTTTTCTCTTACACTCGGTCGAGCCGAGTAAAACTCGGCTCGGGGGGGGGGGGGGGGGGGGGGGGGGGGGAGGCGGGGGAGGGCTGTGGAAACACCAAACTTTTCTTACAAGGGTTCTTACTCACCCCTTGCTTGAATTTCGCCATCATAAATAAACCAGACCTACCGTTCAATAGGTGCGATTCCGCCTCAGGAAACCCTAATCGGAAAAATGCACATGAGAAAAACGCGACAATAACAAACTATAAACTGAGATCTACGATTTCCTAAACCTAACTTAGGTTTAAGATGAAAAACCAGCCACGAGTTTGGCTGTCTAGGCTCAGGTTTCCACTTACGAAGGGCTGAGGAAGAGGACTAACTGAATTTGCGATCTAAAAAGAACCCCGCCAAAGTGAAATTCTTACAATTTGTCCTTGCTGCCAATGTCGCGACCGAGTTTTTCGTAAACTCGCTCGAGCCCCAAAAGCTCGTCGAGTCTGCAAAAAACTCGATGTGGGGCCGAGCTTTCACCGAACTTTTTTAAAACTCGACGGGTAAAACTCGACTCGACTCGGTCGAGTTTTTTCAGAGGATTCGCGGACTCGACACTCGACCCGTGTCGAGTCCCCCGAACGAGTCGAGTCGAGAAACTCGACTCAGTGCACATGTCTACTCCCACCTTCCCGCCCTTCCCTAGTATCCCCTTCCCCTTTGCCAGTCATCCCCACCTTGGAGTCGAGGCACACGAGCGCGCCGAGCTGGCTGTTCGGCACAGCACTTCAATTACCACCGTCCTCATCATCCTCCCTCCCTCCCTCTTCCCCACCTCATCCTGTTCTCCCCACCTTGGAGTCGAGGCACACGAGTGCGCCCAGCTGGTTGTTCAGCACAGACGTCACCAGAGCAACGGGGTCTGCGGATGGGGATGCCGTGCCACGGACCTGTAAGGCAGAGGGAGGGGGATTGACGGGAAGGAGGGAGGGGAGGGAATGGGAATGAACGATGGTTGATTGCGCATGGGAAAGGATGGGAAGGATGTGCCATGGGCCTGTAAGGGGCAGACGTGGAGGTGGGCAGCGCAGGAATGGGTTTTGAGTCAATGGGTTTTGAGTCAATGGGTTTTGAGTCAATGGGTTTTGAGTCAATGGGTTTTGAGTCAATGGGTTTTGAGTCAATGGGTTTTGAGTGGGTTTTGAATCAATGGGTTTTGAGTCAATGGGTTTTGAATCAATGGGTTTTGAGTCAATGGGTTTTGAGTCAATGGGTTTTGAGTCAATGGGTTTTGAGTCAATGGGTTTTGAGTCAATGGGTTTTGAGTCAATGGGTTTTGAGTCAATGGGTTTTGAGTCCATGGGTTTTGAGTCAATGGGTTTTGAATCAATGGGTTTTGAGTCAATGGGTTTTGAATCAATGGGTTTTGAGTCAATGGGTTTTGAGTCAATGGGTTTTGAGTCAATGGGTTTTGAGTCAATGGGTTTTGAGTCAATGGGTTTTGAGTCAATGGGTTTTGAGTCAATGGGTTTTGAATCAATGGGTTTTGAGTCAATGGGTTTTGAATCAATGGGTTTTGAGTCAATGGGTTTTGAGTCAATGGGTTTTGAGTCAATGGGTTTTGAGTCAATGGGTTTTGAGTCAATGGGTTTTGAGTCAATGGGTTTTGAGTCAATGGGTTTTGAGTCAATGGGTTTTGAGTCAATGGGTTTTGAGTCAATGGGTTTTGAGTCAATGGGTTTTGAGTCAATGGGTTTTGAATCAATGGGTTTTGAGTCAATGGGTTTTGAATCAATGGGTTTTGAGTCAATGGGTTTTGAGTCAATGGGTTTTGAGTCAATGGGTTTTGAGTCAATGGGTTTTGAGTCAATGGGTTTTGAGTCAATGGGTTTTGAGTCAATGGGTTTTGAGTCAATGGGTTTTGAGTCAATGGGTTTTGAGTCAATGGGTTTTGAGTCAATGGGTTTTGAGTCAATGGGTTTTGAGTCAATGGGTTTTGAGTCAATGGGTTTTGAGTCAATGGGTTTTGAGTCAATGGGTTTTGAGTCAATGGGTTTTGAGTCAATGGGTTTTGAGTCAATGGGTTTTGAGTCAATGGGTTTTGAGTCAATGGGTTTTGAGTCAATGGGTTTTGAGTCAATGGGTTTTGAGTCAATGGGTTTTGAGTCAATGGGTTTTGAGTCAATGGGTTTTGAGTCAATGGGTTTTGAGTCAATGGGTTTTGAGTCAATGGGTTTTGAATCAATGGGTTTTGAGTCAATGGGTTTTGAGTCAATGGGTTTTGAGTCAATGGGTTTTGAGTCAATGGGTTTTGAGTCAATGGGTTTTGAGTCAATGGGTTTTGAGTCAATGGGTTTTGAGTCAATGGGTTTTGAGTCAATGGGTTTTGAGTCAATGGGTTTTGAATCAATGGGTTTTGAGTCAATGGTTTTGAGTCAATGGGTTTTGAGTCAATGGGTTTTGAGTCAATGGGTTTGAGTCAATGGGTTTTGAGTCAATGGGTTTTGAGTCAATGGGTTTTGAGTCAATGGGTTTTGAATCAATGGGTTTTGAGTCAATGGGTTTTGAATCAATGGGTTTTGAGTCAATGGGTTTTGAGTCAATGGGTTTTGAGTCAATGGGTTTTGAGTCAATGGGTTTTGAGTCAATGGGTTTTGAGTCAATGGGTTTTGAGTCAATGGGTTTTGAGTCAATGGGTTTTGAATCAATGGGTTTTGAGTCAATGGGTTTTGAATCAATGGGTTTTGAGTCAATGGGTTTTGAGTTAATGGGTTTTGAGTCAATGGGTTTTGAGTCAATGGGTTTTGAGTCAATGGGTTTTGAGTCAATGGGTTTTGAGTCAATGGGTATTGAGTCAATGACGCCCCTCAGCTGCTGCCCATGCATAGTCACACGCACGATCACGCAAGTCACACAAACTCACATGAACGGACAATCACACTCGAATCACACAGACACAGATGTATCCCCATTCCACCCACCAACCCCCACCCACCTGTGACGCATTGACCGTGTCAATGACGCCCCTCAGCTTGCTACCCACTCATACTCACACACACGTGTAAGCCACACACTCATTGCACACAAACACACACCCACCCCTTCCACCCACCCACCTGCGATGCATTGACCGTGTCAATGACGCCCCTCAGCTTGCTGCCCACTCGCTGCAGCTCTCGCTCCACCGCCTCTGCCTGCTCGTACCTGCACGGTTTCCAGGTACGTGGGGGGGAGATAAAGGAAAAAAAGGGGAACGGGGAGGGTCTGAGGTGTTGCAGCTCTCGCTCCACTGCCTCTGCCTGCTCGTACCTGCACGGATAATCGGTGGATGAGGGGGAGGTGAAGGAGAAAAGGACAGGAGCTTAAGTTGAGATGATCTCAGTCCATCACATGTACCGCGCACTGTAGCTCTCGCTCCACAGCCTTTAGAGTCAACTCAGCTGACTTTTGAGTTGACTCAAAAGTTACCGCGCGCTGTAGCTCTCGCTCCACAGCCTTTAGAGTCAACTCAAAAGTCTCCACTCGCTGCCGCTCTCGCTCTAACTCCTCTGCCTGCTCGTACCTGCATGGTTTTTAGGTGGATGGGGAGGGGCAAGGGAAAGGGAGAACAGGAAAGGGACGAAAGTGTTACTGCTCTCCTCTCGCTCCACTGCTTCTCTGCCTGCTCGTATAAGGCAAATGGGGGTGAGCAGAGAGGAAAAGAACAGCACAGACTTAGGAGCGACAGCAGCGGCAGCAGCATAACCAGCATAACCAGCAGGAGCAGCAGCAGATTGAGCAGCATCTCACATCATGTCTCTGGTGGCCGTGGCGTCATCCCCCACCAGCCCTGCCGCCTTCTGCTCCGCGTACAGGCGCTCTGCTGCCTCCTCCACACTCGATAGCGCCGCATCCACCTGCTTGTGGGGATGATGCATGGCATGCATGCACACATGGAACGCACAAACGCGCACATGCACACATGCGCACGCACATGCACACACATGCACACACAAAGAGACACAGGAACGCATACATCATGCATGGATAAAAGCATGCCGAATGCCGATGACATAATGATGCTCACACGGAACAAAGGCAGAAAGAGGAGCCGCGGAGAGCAAATGATGGGACAGGGGACACATCGGCCAAAAAAAAAAAAAACATAAAGGGACAAAAGGGAATAGTAGAAAGGCAGATACGAACGTGGCATAACAGAGCCTCTTTCTCACCACGGCGTGTTTTATTATAGTCATCTAAAAAAGCCCACCAACCACACACCTCGCCCTGGTGTGTTTCTATGAGCTCCAGCTGTCGCTCCAGCGCCCTCTCTGCTTCTACAACCCTTGCCACGTCAGCCTGGTGCGGAAGAGAGGAAGAGGGACAGGGGCGGGTGTGGGGGGGGGGGAGAGCAGAGACGAGGGGAAAGGAAGGAAGGGTCAGTGAGGAAGAGGATATTTGCAAGGAGGGAAGCAGGGACGGCAGTGGGAAAGGGAACAGAGATTTGGAGAGAAGTCAAGGTAAAAAGCATGGAGTGGAGCATGGGCAAGGAGAGAATGGAGGGGCAGAGAGGAGCAGGAGCAGGAGCGGAAAGCGTGGGCATCTGAACACTAAGACTGAGAAAGAGCTAAAAGGAGTAGGAAGGCGTGGGGAAAAGGAGGGGAAGTGGAGACCTAGGCAGAGTGAATGGGGGAGAGAAGGTGATAGTAGGGTAATGGCAGCGGTAGGGGGATGGTGAAAGCAGAGAAGGTACAGGGGGTGGAGAGAGGGTGAGGGTGCGAGTGAGAGCGAGGGAGAGAGTGAGAGTGAAGAGTGAGGCTGAGGGTGAGGGCGAGGTGAGAGTGTGGGAGAGCAGGCGGGGGAGCAGGGTCAAGTGAAAGATAATAGGCGAGTATGGAGCATAAGGGGAGAAGAAAGAACTGAAGAACTTGTAACTCTTTATTCTGCCACAATCTCTTCCTCTCTCTCTCTCTCCCTTCTCGTTCCTCCTCCAAGCATCAGCCACCTCCCCTCACTCAAGTGCACTCCCCCCACTTGCTCTCCCTCACCCTTCCATCCCTTCCCCCCTTCCCTCCCACTTTACCCCTTTCTCCCCCCTTTCTTCCCTCTCCGCACCCTCTACCAGCCTCGCTCACCTCCAGGCCTAACAGAATCCGTCTGTTTGACAGAATCCGTCGGTCCCACTGCTGCAGCACCTCTGCCTGGCGCCTGAACACGGCGCACCGCTCGTCCAGCTCCATTGTCCATGCGCGCACGATCTGTGTGGGGGGCGCACGCGCGCATGGGCGGGGGGGGCACGGGCGCAGGGGCGCATGGGTGGAGGGCGCAAGGGCCGGAAGGCGGACGGGAGGGCGGGCGCATGGGCCCAGGAGCGGAGGGCAGATGAGCGGATGGGCGGATGGGTGGATAGGCGGACAGGCGGATAGGCGGAAGGGGGTATGGGAAGAAGGAAGGATGTGCAGAGAGGGGAAGGGGGAAGCGACATGATAAAACGTTCGGTCACATCAAGAGAAAGTGGGCACGCATGAACATGGTTTCATCATACAACCTCGTTCTCCTCTCCACACTCCCTGCCCTTTCCTCTAACCCTTCCCCAACCCCCCATACACACACACAAACCTCTCTCCCCATCCCCCTTCCCATCCCTTCCCCCTCCCCCACGTCCCATTTCCCCTTCTCCACCCCTTCCCCCTCACTCGCCCACTCCCCTTTCCCCGCCAACCCCACCTCTTCCACTGTCTTTCCGGCAATTTCTGAAGGTAGCTTCGGTGACAGAGCCCCCGCCGCTGCAGCCGCCGCGGCCGCTGCTGTTGCCCCTGCTGCTGCTGGTGCTGACGCCCCCGCCCCTGCAGCTGCTGCTGGTGTGGACGCAGCAGCGCCTGTAACGCCCACAGTTGCTCCTGCTAGAGCTCCCCCAGTGGCCGCAGCAGTACCGAACGAGAAACCCCCAGCAGTGGCAGCACCCGTTGCAGCAGCAGCAGGGGTAGTAGCAGGCGCTGTGGCAGGCGCGGTAGCAGGTGCGGTTCCTGCTGCTGTGCTTGCTGCTGCTCCCCCAGCAGCAGCAGGAGCAGCAGTGGTGGTGGAGGTGGGAGTAGAGGCGAATGAGAAACCGAGGGGGGAAGAGGCAGCAGCAGGGGTGGACGCAGCGCCGAAGAGAGAGGGAGCTGTTGTTGCTGCCGGGGTAGATGCAGCTAGGGGAGAGGAAAACGGGGGGAGGGGTTGGAGGGGAGGGGGAGAGGGAGGGAAAGGGGAGAAGGGACGGGAGGAGGGCGACAATGAGAAACAGGGGATGTGAGAGAAAATGTGAGATAAGAAAGGAATTCAATGTGTCGATATCAAGCGGAAGAGAGGTGTAACCAGCACGTCCCTGAAACTAGGGTTGTCAGCACAAGACTGAATGGCAACGTTTGTAGGCAAGTTATGAGGCAAGAAAGACAGGGTATGGCCAGCAGTAGCAGCACAATAAGGGGCAGACAAAACAAGACAGATTATCCAGCAGAAGCAAAGAAACAGACGCACCAGCGCCAGCAGGGGTGGTGGCAGCACCGGGGGTGGAAGCAGCAAAAGAGAAGGAAGGAAAACCGGTGGTGCCAGCAGCGGGGGTAGAAGCAGCAGCAGAGGCAGGCGCGGTTGCTGCCGCAGCAGGAGAGGCAGAGGCAGGCGTTGCTGCTGCTGCTGCTGCTGCTGCTGCTGCTGCTGCCTGTGTACCTGCAGCTGCAGGAGTCGTTGCAGCAGTCGAAGCAGCAGCAGCAGCAGGAGTGGATGGAGCAGCAGCAGCCGAGCCTGCGGCTCCCGAACCAGCAGCACCCCCGCCAAACAGAGGCTTGGCTGCCGAGCCAAACAGGCCTCCTGCAGGAGCTAGCCCAGAGGCCGGGGCCGAACCTGCTGCAGCACCGAAGTTCAGAGAAAACGCCGGGGCAGTAGAACATGCACCAGCAGTACCTGCAAACCCTGCTCCTGCGGCTGTTGCAGCAGCAGCAGGAGCTGAAGCAGCAGCAGCAGCAGCAGCGGTAGCAGCAGCAGAAGCAGGAGCGCCAAAACCACCAGGTTTCGTCCCAAACCCAGTGAAACCGGCAGCTCCGGCAGAACCCGCAGTTGCAGGGAAGGCTCCCGAGGAGAACAGACCTGGAGCAGAGGCAGCGGTAGTGCTTCCGGCAGCAGCAGCAGGAGCAGCAGCAGAAGAGCCTGCACCGAATAAGCCTGCCCCAGCCGCGGACCCAGAGCCAAAGGAAAAGCCAGTAGCAGGGGACGCTGCTGCTGGCGCTGCAGCAGAAAAGGCAGGCGCTGCAGACGCAGCAGCAGCAGCAGGAGCAGGGGAACCGAAGAGATTGGTGGGGGCGGCAGGGGAGGCGGCGGGAGCAGCAGCTGTGGCTGGCTTTGCTGCTGTTGCAGCGCCGCCAAACGCAAACGGACTAGCTGCCGCTGCTCCTGTTATGCCTGCCTGCCCGAAAACCGGTGCTGTGGCTGCTGCTGCTGACCCAGGCTGACCGAAAGAGAAGCCAGTAGAAGCAGCAGGAGTAGAAGGAGTTGCAGGTGCCGCTGCTGGTGCACCAAAGGGGGTGGACGAGGCGAGAGGGGCAGCAGCAGTGGGGGTGGCTCCAGTGGCCGCAGCAGATGCGGGCTGCCCGAAAAGCCCTCCCCCTGTCGCCGCTGCCTGCCCGAACGCCGGGGCAGCCGCTGAAGAACCAAAAAGAGGCGTGCTTCCTGCTGCGGCGGGCTGCCCGAAAGCGGGCGCGCTGGATGGTGATACGCCGAACGCTGGCGCTGTGGTCTGCCCGAAAAGAGGCGAAGAAGCCGGTTTTCCAAAGGGAGAGGCGGTCTGCCCGAAGGCTGGTGCGGATCCTGCCTGCCCGAACGCTGATGTACTCTGCCCGAAACCGAAAGCCGGCGCTGCTGCCCCTGGGGTTGACGCCTGCCCAAAAAGAGACGGCGCAGGGGAGGCCCCAGCGGCCGGCGTAGAGGCAGCAGCAGCCTGCCCGAAAACCGGGGCAGCGGAAGAAGCCGGGGCTGCCTGCCCGAACGGCGACGCCGCGGTCGCGGGCTGCCCGAAAACTGGCGCGGCGGCCGCTGATTGGCCGAAGGCGGGCGCGCCGGTGGCAGATGCGCCGAAGGGGGAGGTGGTAGCGGCTGGGGTGGAGGGGGCAGCTGAGCCGAAAAGGGACGGCGTGGTTGACTGGCCGAACGCGGGAGCAGCGCCGGCGGCTGGGGCTTGCCCGAACACTGGCGCTGCTGCGGAGGCACCGAAGGGGGAGCTGCGAGGGGGGTAGGGTGGTTTGGGAGGGAGAGTATGGGGAAGGGCGAGACTCAGGCGACAATGGTCGGCAGATGGGACCAGATGGCGACAGACGGCGACAAGTGGCGATTGCTGCGACAGACGGCGACAGAGGCAACGCAGACGGAAATCGGAGGTTTCTGGATGGTGGGAATTCAGCCTCAACGTATGATGGTATCCGTTACTCGCTGATTGCCATAATCCTCGGTATCTTCGGTGTAACCGATGGTATACGTTACTCGCTGCGTCACTCCGCGAATGTCCGAAGCGCAAAAAATAGCTAACTAGATCGTTACACGTGGCAGGTGCCTGCGTCGCCCAGTCCAACCATTCCCGCGGAAACCACGGGAGACAGAGAGAGACTCACACTAAAAAACTCCTCACTAGGAAAGAAACCTACGCCGCTTTAAGCGGCCGGCAAAGTCACGACAAAAAGACAACACGAGCTCGACAGCCCACCTGGAAGCTGCGCCGAAGGCTGGAGCCGATCCCGACGCGCCGAACGAAAAGCCCGTTGACGCGGACGAGCCGAAATTAAACGCCATGACTACCGCTTAAAAATAGCGACACAACGGAGCACGTGGCTATACGGAGCGCCTGCGGCGGCGGGGAACGTGGCTAATCTCCCGCCTTGATCGGCGGAACGATAATGGCTGCAAGTACGCTCTTTTATCGCGACTGGCTGTGTGTGGTGACGAGATCTGAAAGTTTCCTAGAGAACTCCGCTAACCAGTTCTGGCGATAACCTCGATGGGTGTTGGAACTAGATAAGCCTTAGTGTTGCCGAAGTGCAGACTGAAAGTGAAGTCGGGGACTAATTTGTAACGGGCTACACTTTCGAGGCACGCGTAAGTGGCACAATTTCCAAACAAAGAATTCATTTATTCCCTAGAAATCGAAAGCACTAGGCTATTTCATCCTAAACATTTACAAGGAATCAGTTGGATAGAGAACCTACAAGAGATGTACGGCAGAGTTTCTGATCAAGCATATTCCAGGAAGCGCACTGTCATGTGCTCGTGGAACGACGAAAAGGGTGGCAACACAAAAAAAAAAAACACAAAAAAAACGGCTAGAGGGACCTTATCAACAGCAGTAAATTGAAACCAGTCGGTAAAAATCTCCCCATTGTGTGCAGCGTCATATGAGATATTGCTCGCCCTTCACTTGCTGCTGATTCCTTTCCTTCATAACCTCCCGCAAATCTGACAATCTCCATTTTCTAGCTCGTGAAAATGCCATGTCATCCCACCCAGCTTGGACACATGGGAAGAAATATGTCCCTTGTTCCACTTGGCAACGGCATCCTCCCCAAGCCACTTGGCAACGGCATCCTCCCCAAGCCCACTCGCATCAGCTCCTCCATGAGCTCAATCCCACCTCACCTCTCACCTCACCTCCCCGTGCCCATTCCACTCGCATCCTCACTCTCATTTTCTCTCATATTCACTTTATCCCCACCCTCATCTCATCCCCACCCACTTTAATCAACTTCCACGCTCCCCTTACTCGAAACCAACAAACCGCCCCTCCATATACCCCTCTTTACCAACCAAACCACCCTCACCCACCACCACCACCACCACCACCACCACCACCTGTGTATACTCCTTACAAGATCAGCCACGTTCTTTTAGTGAGTGATCCCCCCCCCGCGCCCCCCCTGTTGCCCCATCAGCTGATTCAACAGAGAGAGGTCATTTCCTCCTCCCTGCCCTCCCCCTCCCCCATGTCTCGCACCTGACAAGTAATCCTCCGCCCCTCCCAATCCCACTCCACCTGCACCCGCCCCTCCCAACTCCTGCGCAAACAGCAGACTCTCATTCAGCCCTAAACGCCCTGCTAAAGGGTTTACCCCTTCCACTAACCCAAGGTTCCCTCCTGCTCCTCCACCCCCCAGCCCTCCCCCTCCCCCTCCCCCCCCCCCCTCCTCCTCCTCCTCCTCCCACTCCTCCTCCCATTTGAAACAGCGCTGCCGCATTCTGACTCCCCATTGGAAGCCCGGAAGCAGCCATGCTTGCGCGCAACGCCGCCACGTCTTGCATATTGGCTGCTGCCGCCGCCGCCGCTGCAGCTGCCGCAGAGCCACCAGCACCGCCACCACCACCACCCCCCCCAGCCCCACCCACTCCTCCCCCAAACAGGCTCGCTAACCCTGCCGCACTCAACCCATACGCTCCCCCTCCTCCCCCTCCCCCTCCCCCTCCTCCGCCTCCTCCTCCCCCTCCCCCACCAGCGCCCCCTAGAGGACTACCCCCACCACCCCCACCCAACGCGCCCAGATTCCCTCCTAGGGCCTGCAGCGTGAGAGAATCAACCGACCCTAGGCCGCCTAGCCCAGCAGAACCGCCACCAGTTCCACCTCCCCCTGCTCCTCCCGCTCCCATGCGTTGCCGCGCCGCCCCTTCCTGCTGCGCCTGCAGCAATAAACTGATTTCATACCCGGTTAAACCTTGCAGTCCCAACGCCTGGGCTAACCCATTCGCTCCGCCTAACCCTGCCAAGGCGCCGTTGCCGCTGCTGTTCCCGCCTGCTACTCCTGTGCCCGCGGCAGCAGCAGCAGCCGCCGCAGCCGCCGCAGCAGCAGCAGCACTGGAGCCTTGTCCGCCCAGAAGCCCCGCTGCTGCTGCTGCTGCTGCAAGGGCGGAGTTGCTTAGTCCTCCTGCCCCTCCAAGCCCTGATAGGCCTGCAAGCGAGTGCGAGCCTACAGTCGACGACGCTGCCTCCTGCTGCTGCTGTTGCTGTTGCTGCTGCTGCTGCTGCTGCTCCTGCTCCTGCTGCTGCAGAGCCTGCAGCTGTGCTATTGTAGCTAGAGTGGAGGGATCTAGACCCCCTCCCGCAACCAGTGCTGCAGCAGCAGCTGCAGCCGCCGCCGCCGCCGCAGCACCCCCACCACCCATCCCAAGATTCCCCAACCCCGCAGCAGCAGCAAGCCCAGACAGCACATCCGCCCCTGCCCCCGCCCCCAGCCCCCCACCAGCTCCCCCCAGTCCCATCCCCCCTCCCGCTCCCCCTCCCCCTCCCCCTCCCGCTCCCCCTCCGCCACCAGTCAACCCAGCAGAGGAAGCAGCAGCAGCAGCCGCGAGGCTCATGCCTGGGGCTTTGGTGGTGCGGGTGCCGGCAGGTTGCACCTGCAGGGTGCCTCCAAAGAGACTGCCCTCCGTGGCTTGGAAGGACGCCACTGGGTGCGGCTGTGGGTTCACCCCGCTCAGCCGCTTCAGATACAGCCGATACTTCTGCAAGGGGGGTTGGGGGGGTTACGGGGAAGGAGACGGAGAGATGGAGAGACGGAGAGGGGAGACAGTGAGAGGGAGGCTGATGGCAGGGGCTTTGGTGGTGTGGGTTCCAGCAAGGTGCCTCCAAAGAGGCTGCCCTCCGTGGCCTGGAAGGACGCCACTGGGTGCGGCTGTGGGTTCACCCCGCTTAGCCGCTTCAGATACAGCCGATACTTCTGTGATAGGAAGGGGAGGGGGGGGGGGGGGGATTGGGAGGAGATGGAGGGGCGGAGAGAATGTGATGAATCGATACCCTCTCTGCATGCCTCTTCACCTTCCCTCAACCTGTCACTTCCCTGGTCAACCCTGCCAGCCTGCCTGCCTGTTTCCCCACCTCCCCTTTCCCCCGATATCCCACTTTCCGCCACAGCACAACAGATAGCCTATTGAAACACAGCAGCAGCCGAGCAGTCAGGCTACCAGTGAGCGCAGGGTAACCTGGTTACCAGCTGCCAGACGCACCTGCAGATGCGAGGCGACGTTCTCCCGAGTGAGTCCCTGCACGTTCATAATCTCCAGTATGCGCTTGGGCACCGCCTCTGGTGGAAAGGAAGGGGAAGGAGGCCGGGGAGGAAGGGGAACGGAGCAAAGAGGCAGGCAGGAGGGAGGAGCAGTGAGCTAGGGATGAGAGATGCCATTCTCCCGAGTGAGTCCCTGCACGTTCATAATCTCCAATATGCGCTTGGGCCCCGCCTCTGGTGGGGGGAGGCACAGGGAGCGAGGGCAAGGGGGCAGAGAGGCAGGAGGGAAGAGCAGCGAGGTGGCAGTGAGACATGGCGGTGTCCCGAGTAAGTCCCTGCACGTCCATGATCTCCACTCCACTATGCGCTTGCTTGGGTGCACCGCCTCTGGTCTGGTTATACAACAGGCGGAAGGGGGGCAGGAGGACGGAAGGAAGGAAGCGCAGGGAGCCAGCGACAAGCACAGGGCTGGTGAGTGCTTTAAGAACGCGTGGATTCGGTTGAGTCGGGTTGAACTCGGAAACGAACTCAAGTTCAGGGAAGCAGGCGAGCAGCGAGCAGCACACAGAGCAAGCACGCCGAGCAAGCAAGAAAGCAAGAAAGCACAAGAGCGTGCAGTGGCGGATGGACGAGGAGGCTGCTAGGGACGCGCAAATGCACAACCTGCTACCTGCTAGGCTGCTACCTGCTGATCGCCTCGCATGATTTTGAGTTGACTGAAAAGTGCCGGATGGACGAGGAGGCTGCTAGGGACGCGCAAATGCACAACCTGCTACCTACCTGCTGTATGTATCACCTCGTCTCGCATGCACCCTATGTCCACGGCCCGCGCACTCTCTCTTGACCGCACTCACGAGTTGGCCTTCTCATGCGGCTCATCAGGAGGAACGGAATAGAGAGTCTACTTTTGAGGCGCCTCAAAAGTAGACCTTCTCATGCGGCTCATTAGGAGGAGCGGAATAGACAAGGATGAGCGCGAGCTTATCTGGCAGCAGCACGCAGCACGCAGCATGCAGCATGCAGCATGCAGCACTCATTGTCACTGTCAACGCCCAGAAGGTACACCAACTGCTGGCGTGGCTCGAAGGACCACACCCACACCACACCACACCACACCACACCACACCACACCACACTCCGCGCGCCTTTTTCAGCGTCACTGAGCAGTCAGCAGGCAGAGGGCAGCACTCAAAGCAGGCAGCAGGCAGCAGGGGCACTCACTGTCCACGCCCAGGCGGCTGACAGGATTAACAAACTGCTGGTGCAGCTCAATGGACCACACCACACCACACGCGCCTTCTTGAGCATTATTGAGCAGTCAACACAGGCGGGGTAGGCAGCACACAGCACTTACTGTCCACTCCCAGCCGGTTGACAGCATTAACGAACTGCTGGTGCAGCTCGATAGACCACACCACACGCGCCTTCTTGAGCATCATCGAGCAGGCAACACAGGCAGAGGGACACTGCAGGTAGCAAGCAGCACTCACTGTCCACGCCCAGCCGGTTGACGGCGTTGACGAACTGCTGGTGCAGCTCAATAGACCACACCACACGCGCCTTCTTCAGCGTGGACGCGTCCTCGAGATACTCCTTCTTGCGCTTGCGGCGACTCAAACGTCACCTCGCAACACTCACAGCATGCAGCAGGCAGCACTCACTGCACACAGCAGGCAGCACTCACTGCACACAGCAAGCAGCACTTACTGTCCACTCCGAGCCGGTTGACGGCGTTGACGAACTGCTGGTGCAGCTCAATAGACCACACCACGCGCGCCTTCTTCAGAGTAGACGCGTCCTCCAGATAATCCTCCTTCTTGCGCTTGCTCCCCGCCCCGTCCCCATCACTCTCCCCCCCTCCGCCCCCGCCCCCGCCCCCGCCCCCGCCCCCGCCCCCGCCTCCGCCCCCCCCTGCAGCGGTCTCGTCCCAGTCCCCCCCAGGCTCCTGCTTAAAGGGGTCGCGCGGGGGGGCGGCGGCGGAGGAGGAGGAGGAGCGCTTGCGCACCACGTGCTGCCAGATGTTGCGCAGCTCCTCGATGCGCACGGGCTTTAAGAGGTAGTCGCACGCGCCGTGCGTTATGCCCTTCATTACTGCGCTTGTTTCCCCGTTCGCGCTCATCACTGGAGGAAGGGCGGAGCAGAGGGGGGGGAGGGGTGAGGGACGGGAGGGAGGGGGGAGAGGGGAGGAGGGAGGAACGGGAAGTGGGGGGGGGGGGGGGCGGGAATGGGGGAGGGGGGGTGGGGGGTGAAGTAGAGAGGAAAGGGGAGGGAGATGCGTATGTGAAATATGAGCCTCGAGCAGCAGCAGCAGCAGCAGCAGCAGCATTTGTTGGAGTCAAAGAAATGATGAGGGAAGGAAGGAACCGACAGAAGGAAGAGGTAAGCTGCATGCACGAAATAGACAGAGAGAGGGAGGGAGGGAGGGAGGGAGGGAGGGAGGGAGGGAGGGAGGGAGAGAGAGAAATAGACAGAAAGAGAGTGCAAGAGACAGCGAGGCAGCGAAAGAGGGCAGCGGAAGGGAGAGAGAGCGCAAGCACAAGTGCAAGCGAAGGGGAGCGCAACGCACTGATAACGGGGAGGTCGAGCTCGACTCGAGACCAATGAGTTGGAGGAGCTTGAAGCCGTCCATGTCGGGCATGGCATGTACACGTCGCTGATCAACAGAGAGTGCAAGAGCAAGTGCAAGTGCATGTGATTGCAAGGGAACGGGAGTGCAACGCACTGATAACGGGGAGGTCGAGTTCGAGGCCGATCAATTCGAGCAGCTTAAAGCCGTCCATGTCGGGCATGTACACGTCGCTGATCACCAGGTCGAACTTGTCTCGGTTCTCCCGCAGCAGAGAGAGCGCCGTTGCTGCGCGGCTGCATGTTGTCACTGGCGGGGGGGGGGGGGGGGGGGGGGGCAGCGGGGGGGGAAGGGGAGACTTTTGAGTCGACTCAAAAGGTTCTCCCGCAGCGGCGAGAGCGCCGTTGCCGCGCGGCTGCATGTCGTCACTGGCGGGGGGAGAAGGCGGGGGGGGGGGGGGGGGGGGGGGGAAGGGGAGACTTTTGAGTGCCTTTTGAGTCGACTGAAAAGGTTCTCCCGCAGCAGAGAGAGTGCCGTTGCCGCGCGGCTGCATGTCGTCACTGGCGGGGCGCGCGGCGGCGGGGGGGGGGGGGGGAGACGGCGGGGGGCGGAGACGGCGGGGGGTGGAGACGGCGGGGGGTGGAGACGGGCGGGGGGAAAACGAAACGAGACCATCAGTCAATGCACGCCCGCACGCGCACGTGCAGACGCACGCGCACGCACACACAATAACAACAATAGCTACAGTAGTGACAATAACAGCAATAACAACAGAAAGCAAAAGCATGTGCGCAAATAACCCTAAGCATGTGGCAACTACAGAAGTGGTATCGGCGAATGGAAACTGGCAGGAAGCACTGCAAAAAGCGAAGCCACAAAAGGCATGCGATTATCCAGCCTGCCGGCGCATGAACATGGCAACGCACAGCGCGCACATGTATACGAATTTTCAGGGGACATTTGAGTCGACTCAAAAGGGTCAAAGCTTGAGAAGATACGTGTATATCTGGCACACGAGAAAGGTCACGCACAGCGCACGTGCGTATTCAGCAGCAGCGGCAACAGCAGCGGCAACGGCGGCGGCGGCGACAGAAGGAGTAAACGGACTGACTCGAACGTTAGGCAAACAGCGAACGAACGACGTACAGAAACCGTAATAGGCAGTACCTTTAGGTCCTGAACCCCCCAGACTCGAACTGCTCCCGTGGACACGCCACCGCACTGTACCGCACTTCAACATTGTTAACCACTCTGGAAGTTCGAACTTGAGCCTATTAGAACCCTATGTTCCACACAACCCCCCACCCTCCCCTCCCCACGTCCTCTTCCCTTCTCCCCAACCTGCTATCCTCTCCGCCCCTCCCCTCCCCTCCCCACACCCCAAACCAGTTCTCTCCGAAACGATACTCGCTAAAAGTAGAAACATGCATCAGAGTAAGTAGCATGGGTTGCGCTGGAGAGCAAGAGGACTTTTGAGTCGAGTTAAAAGTCATTCTCGCTGAAATTAGAAACCGACAATGGATTATGTAGCACAGGTTGCTTGAGCGAGCAGGACTGGAGCACAGACCTGGCCCGAACCGACTCGCGTTAAGCCTTCAACCAGCGACATCCATCACGCGCTCGCTAGTCGCTCAGGGCGATACGCGAGCTACATTCGCGAAACAAGACGAAACAAGACGAAACAAGACGAAACGCGACGAAACAGGACGAAACGCGACGAAACAGGACGAAACGACGAGTGGCGGGGGGCTCAAGGGAGCGCTGGAAAACGGGCGCGGTAGCGACGAGGGGTTACAGCGTAACGGGCGTACCAGTGTAGGCGCATTGGCGAAGCATGCGCTCGAGAATCATGAGGCAGAGAGGGTCATCGTCAACCACTAGTACCCTTAGTCCCGCCGGGAAGCTGCTGCCGCCAGTGCTCGTGTTGCCCGTGCCGGCCGCTGGTAGGCTCTGCGGCGACGGCTCGAGATCAGCGGAGTTGTCGTCTTCCGTGACCCCCAGCTCTTGCTGCAATCCGGAGTACATGCTGGCGAACTAAGGCGAACTTTGGCGAAATATGGCGTTGGCGAAAGTAAGGGGTGGGGAGAGAGGAACCGCCTGCTTTCCCTCCGCGGAACGAGCTACGGTTATGAAACTTAAAGACCTAACGCTACTGCAACGGGAGCTTAATTCATTTACCCCCCAAGGTGAAAATAAAGACCACTGATCGAGGGAGTATTTACATGACGTGCGTATCTACAGAAAATCCAGCACATTTTGGAAACAGGCTACAGCAGTAAAGCTGGCTGTGAATAGGGCACAATGAAGAAACTACACCCGATTTACATGATTGTTCGATGGTCGTGAAACCAGCGTTATCTCGGCAAGGAAAAATCGCCACTCACACGCATGATCAGCAAGCAGTAAGGAGGAGCATGCCGGCGCGGAGCTTAGGGATAATAATGCGCGGGCCGAGCGAGCGAGGAACCTAAGAGCTGCAGGCGGAACGGCATAGTAAAATGAGTGGAGAGCAGAAAGCAGAGAACGTAGAGCAGCAGAGAGAGAGACCTAGCCTGAGAGCGAAGGGTGCTGCTGCTCCTGCAGTGCGGCAGAGGCGGAGTTGTGAGCCAGATCCATGACTGTACGACACTATACTCTGTGCTTTCCTCTCTCTCCTATTCGGTGGGGCAGAGCAAACCCTACCAACGGCTGACCCAGCTCAGCATAGACAGGTCAGCAGAGTGGTGAGTTGGTTGGTTGAAGCAGAAGTTTGCCGCTAGGTTCTTCGCAGATATTCGTGTACGCTGTGTTCTGGCGGTGGTTGTGTGTTCTGTTACTGATGAGCGGCGTCGTTAGCCGACCAGATGCTTTAGCGAAGAGATTTGCGGAACCTTAGGTTGGGGAAAGCGGCTGTTTGTGTGGTGTATTCTGTCTGGAGACGGGAAACGACACGCGCAGGCCATCCATCCATTTGATCAGACTTTTCGAAAGCTGCGAAAGGTTGAACGGTCAGCGACGCAGCTTCGTGCGATGAAAACAAGACTCGCAGAAAATAAATTTGCGAATCCATACACGCAGATGTCCGCTATACAGATACCATAAATAAAATAATCAACAGGCATACTGTACTATAAAGATAGCATAGCTGTTCCAGCTTATGTGTTTCATAGCCATATTCAGATCCCTCTTGGTGAGGAAGGAACTACCGTAGGTTAACGAAAAAAAGAATCATTCGAATATCATCCCTTGTAACGAAACCATGCCAAAGAAAACCCCTTATGGACACATCACACAGCCTTCCTCTTCATGCGCCACCATTTGTATGGTAATCTACGCAGCAGGGGTGTCCAGAGGTTTGGCTGCTCTTGCATTGAAGAAGGCGAAGAGCCTGGCACAGGCAACTTCAAGATGTTCGTAGGGGAACGATGAGAAGCAGATGCGGAAATACCCTGGCTCAGGGGCACGGCATGATTCACCTGAACAGTGGGTGGAGTGAGAGAAGAGAGGGGAGGGAAGGGAGGGGGGAAGAGGAGGGGATGGGGGATGATGGAGTGGGTGGGAGGGGAGGGTAGTAGAAAAATCAACTGGCACAATACACCAATAATTATACACACCAACCTCCAAAATAATAAACAAGAATGGGAAACAAAATCACAAACATCACCTAGACAGTCACCTGCACCCATTCCCAATTCTTTCACTAAAACCAACACCATCTAGGCATTCACCAAGACTCTTCCCCATTGATTTCATTGGAGCGAGAGAGAGAGAGAGAGAGAGAGAGAGAGAGAGAGAGAGAGAGAGAGAGAGAGAGAGAGAGAGAGAGAGAGAGTGAGGACTAGATTTTCCAGATTTTCGTAGGCGGAGAGAGAGCGAGAGAGAGTGAGGACTTAGCCTCTGTCCCTTGCCTCTGTCCCTTGCCTCTAGGCTATATAAGGGTCCCGTAGGGGCCTCTTCCCCTCATTAGTTCATTCAGTTTCCAGATTTTCGTAGGCGGAGAGAGAGCGAGAGAGAGTGAGGACTTAGCCTCTGTCCCTTGCCTCTGTCCCTTGCCTCTAGGCTATATAAGGGTCCCGTAGGGGCCTCTTCCCCTCATTAGTTCATTCAGTTTCCAGATTTTCGTAGGCGGAGAGAGAGCGAGAGAGTGAGGACTTAGCCTCTGTCCCTTGCCTCTAGGCTATATAAGGGTCCCGTAGGGGCCTCTTCCCCTCATTAGTTCATTCAGTTTCCAGATTTTCGTAGGCGGAGAGAGAGCGAGAGAGAGTGAGGACTTAGCCTCTGTCCCTTGCCTCTGTCCCTTGCCTCTAGGCTATATAAGGGTCCCGTAGGGGCCTCTTCCCCTCATTAGTTCATTCAGTTTCCAGATTTTCGTAGGCGGAGAGAGAGCGAGAGAGTGAGGACTTAGCCTCTGTCCCTTGCCTCTGTCCCTTGCCTCTAGGCTATATAAGGGTCCCGTAGGGGCCTCTTCCCCTCATTAGTTCATTCAGTTTCCAGATTTTCGTAGGCGCTCGCGCCGGCGGCCTGCGGTCGCCAGCGCTCGCGTTGCGCGGCCTTCGGCCGCGTGCTTCGGGGTGGCAAGGATTAGCAGCAAGGAAAACAATAATCACACTACACAAGACAGCGATGGGCCACGCGCCAAGCTACTAGATCACAAGATGCAAAGGGTCTACGCGCGGAGGGCGCCGGAAACTACATCAGATGGGCGTCCAGCGCCGCGAGGATACCGCGCATGGTCCTCCACAGCTGCTGGACCACTAACGCGGTCGCGCCTACGGCTTCAATCCCGCCACCAGCCTGGAGGTGTGCGGTCAGACCCTGGACCGTCCCGTCCAGTTCTGAAACCGCAACGCCTCCCAACGCGGGCGCTCCCAGCACGGGTAGGAGGAGGAAGGCAAGTTGCGCAGCCGCCGCCAAGCAATCTCCTCGAGCCTCACGACCGAGAGTGCTCCCTGGGCTCTGGAGAATGGCGAAGTGCGCATTCACCAGAATCAGTGTCAGGGCCTGCTGGCACTCCACCAAGCGCCACAGCTGCGCAAGGGTCGCCGTGGGAATTTGAGCCATTCCCGTCCTCAACGCGGCAGGCGGAACGGGAAGAGGGGGCGGAGGCTGCACGGACGGAGCTTCAGCGAAACGACGAGGAGGAACGAAGGCTCCCCTCGCCCCTCCGCCTCCCACTCCCACAAATCCCGTGTCCGGAAGAGGGGGAATCCAGGGCAGGGGCGGATACTGCGAGGCAGACACAGGACGAACGTAGGCAGGCGGAGCACGGTCACCGCCAGGAGGAGGAGCCCGCGGGTACGCAGATGCGTGCGGAGCAGGCGCAGCAAGGGGCGCGGCCGGAACCTCCGCATTCACAGGAACGGGAGCGGGCGCAGGGGCGGCGGGAGCCGGGGAGCTACCAAGATTCGGTGCGCCATTCAGAGCGTTGCGCATCGCCGCTGCGAGCATCCCCGGGAAATCCTCGCGCAGCTGCTGCATCTCGCTCGGCCCACCGCGCCCGCGACCGTGACCTCCCCACCAGCCACCGCGACCTCCGCGATGCGCCGAACGATACGATGAGGAGGGGCGACGCCGAGGAGAACCTCGCCCCCGATGCGCTGCTGCATTGCCCCCCACGGCAGCGCGTATCTGAGACTCCGCGAGCCGCTGCGCGACGGGATTCACCGGCGCAGCCGAAGGGGCAACCAAGTGGGCAGAATCGGGGCCGGCGCCCACCGCTGTCCCCAGCGCAGGGCCCCCAGCGACAGCTTGGGCGGGCAGCTGCGCCACATGCGACGGCTGCGCAACGGGAACCGGCGCACCGGACACGGGAACAGCGTGCGGAAGGCCTGGCGGGGGCACCGGCGACAACGGGAGCGGAACCGCGGATGTCGCAACAACAGCAGGGGGAGCCGCGGGGAGTAGGGGAGCAGCAGCAACAGCAACAGCGGCAGCAGGGGCCTGAGGCGGAGCAATCGCACTCTCAGCGGTGTGACCTTGGTCCACCGCTGACTTCTCCGCTTCAGTCGCCATTACGGCGAACGCGTCGGCAGCAGGCGATCGAGGACGCAAGGTCGCGCCAGAGCGCGGGAGGAGCGAGTCGAGGGAATCCTCCGCCGGCGGCGGCAAATGCGCGGACGCGCGGGGGCCGTGCCGGAGGCCGAGGTCGTGGAAGGAGTATGCGCGAAGGCGGACCGGAGAACGCGTTCCAGACGGCGGCGCGTAGGGCTTTAACGGAGTTGGTAAGAGCTAATGAAGCAGATGCTTTGTCGGGGAGTATTTATGAGGCGGAGGAGGAGGAAGCAGACTCAACCTCGAATGCCTCGGAGGAGGCCCAGTCACAGACTCCTGCACAGCAGAGCGGCAACCCAACCCACGCCCGAAGCGCGGCAACAATTTCCATTCACGCACCCACCCAGCCGCGACCACCCCCACAGATTCGAACCGCTCCCAACAACCCTGACACCACTGCCAACCAGCCCGCCCAACAAATCCCGCCACCAACACCTGGGATTGAACCACGAACTGCAGCGAGGGGTAACCAGCAGCAGCCACAACCCCTCCCCCAAAAATCGCCCGAAGCCCTCGCCAAGGACGACACACTTTTCGCAAGTGTCAGTAACTGGAATCTGGACAATCTACGCGACAGTCGCAACGCACCTCTAGCACGTCGCCTTCCGGAAAAGCTGCGTCTGCTTTTCGCAATGGTCTTACTGACACCACTGCTGCGACTCGCCGACGACCCTGATAGCACCCAAGCCTGGACGGTTCTGCTGTTTGCCGCTCGCCTGACATTGCGTCAGCAGTCGCCGAAGCACCCCGATTGGAAGGCGACCAGAAGCAGATTGCGTAAATTCCTGCGAGGGGAGTGGGAATCACTTTACCAGGAAACGGTGGATTCGCTGGAGCAGCCCCCACCCCCCAGGAACCAACCGGATGACCTGGGGGTTATCTCCAGGGCAGAGGGTCTGGCGCGACGTGGCAGTCTGCGAAGGGCTGTCATGGCACTTGAAGCGACACCAGTCAGCAAGCCGACCCCAGAAGTTCTGGAATCTCTTCGCGCCAAACACCCACGTGCCCAGCACCCCGACACACCGTGGCCCCAGCCTGAGCCGGACACTTACCTGGCAGTGTCGCGAGAAGTTTTCATGAAGCTTCTCTCAAAGTGTGAAAACGGGGTTGGCGCTGGCCCCTCAGGCACGACGTTCGAACACCTGCGCGAAGCTGCACTGATGCACACGGCGGTCAGCTCACACTTACATGCGCTTGTCAACACGATCCTTCGCAGGAAGCTGCGCACGGAGGTCGGGGGGCTTCTTACCGCATCACGGTTGATAGCCCTCGATAAGCCAGACGGAGGGACAAGGCCAATAGCAATAGGCGAATGCCTCCTACGACTGGCAGCCAAAGCAGCGCTCACTCAGCTGGCAGAAGCGGCTAGGGAATTTTTCTTACCATTACAGTTTGGAGTTGCCGTGCCGGGGGGAGCAGAAGCAGTGATTCACATAGTTAGAACTTTCACCTCGGCCAATCCAGAGGCGCTAGTCCTGCAGGCGGATCTTGCTAACGCCTTCAACAGCGTCGATCGCCTCGCCATAGCGACAGCGCTGAAAGGCTCGCATCTGGAGCCGCTACTGCCTTTGGTGATCTTCTCTTACGGCCAGCCGTCTGCACTTCACCTGGACGCAGCTTTTGACCACGCGCCCTTGCTCAGCGAGACTGGAGTCCGCCAAGGGGACCCCCTCGGCCCCCTTCTTTTTGCCGCGGCCATGCATCCGGCTCTGAAGGCTGTTGCGGAGGCGCACCCAGATGTCATCTGCCTTGCTTACGCGGACGATGTTACCTTCTTAGGGGACCCGTCGTCATGTGCGGCCGCTTTTGATCATTTCACGAGCCTCCTGGCGGAAATCGGGCTCAAACACAACCCCGCCAAGTGCGGGGCCTGGTCCAATAGATCGCCGGCGGACTACACCCTGCCCGAGGGGGTTCCACTCAGCAGCGACGGGTTGAAAGTGCTGGGCAGTTACATCGGCACCCCAACAGCCACATCCGCCTTCATACGTTCCAGCCTGGAAGCGATGGGAGCGCCGCTGGGATTGATAGAACGAATGGAGCCTCAGCTGGCGGGACTGCTGCTGTCTCGGTGCGTCTCGCGCCGAGTGTCTTACTTGGCCCGCACGACTCCCCTTCCGTCCCTGCCCCAGGTGGAGTGGTCCGAATGGGGGAGGCGACTGCTGGATACCCTGCTCTCGGCATGCGGCATAAACCACCCGCGGGGGGAGGAGGAAATTTCACGCACTTGGGCGCAGGCCTCCCTCCCCGTCTCGCTTGGTGGGCTCGGACTGACAGACCCGTCCGTGGAGGGAAGCTACAGCTTCCTCGCCAGCTACACGCAGGCTCATCTCCTGCTGGACTCCCTGGAGGACGAATGCACCGGCCCATTGGAAGTAACACGCGAGGTGATGCGCGGTCCCTACACTCAGGCCTCCCCCTTGACCGAATGGCTAGCGAAATGCGAGGAGGAGCTCCCACTGCCAGCTCAGGAAGCCCTGCAAGCAGAGAGAACAGCCCCAACCGCAGGGAAGCTGCAGCACGGGCTGGCCACGGCTATCCAGGGCCAGCGCTATGCTGTCCAAGTGGAGGAGGTGAGGGGGATGAGCCCGAACCCGAACAATGGTCACACGCAGCGGATGATGTCCCTGTCGGGGTATGGCGCAGGGGATTGGTTAAACGCGGTGCCTCTGCACCGCGCGCTACACCTTGAGGCTCCGCACTACGCCAATGCGCTCCAGTTTCGGCTGGGGCTCCCCTTTGCGGCTCCCGGGGTCTGCAATTGCTCGAAGAAGGTGCAAATCCCAGACAAGCGGCTCCCAAACCACCTGCTTTGATGTGGGACAGGGGGAGGGCGCACAAACACGCATAATGAGCTAAGAGATGAATGCGCGCGAATGGCGCGCGACGCAGGCTTCATGGTGCACATCGAAACGGCCGCTTTCAGCCCAGTGGAAGAGAAGAAGGCTGATCTGGCCCTCCGCTGCCGCTCCAATGGCGCCGTCTACATCTGTGATGTGACGGTGACGGATCCCATCAGCACCCGCGACAAGAATGCAACTAAGGGGCGGGGGTGGGCAGCACGGGAAGCAGCAGATAAGAAGCACGGCCTCTACAGGGACCGCCCCGAGTGGGTGAAGTTTTTCCCGTTTGCGGTCGAGACTTATGGGTGCCCATGCCCTGAGACAGTGGATTTCCTGAAGCTGCTCGCGGAGACGGCTGCAAGGCGGTTTTTTAACGCCGAGCCAACCTCCTACCAAGCTGCCAAGCTCTTACACCAATATCGGCAGCGGTGGTCGGTGGCTCTACAAAGGGGGCAGTCGATTGGATACTTAGAGAAGTGCAGCATAGCGGCTGCAGTAGAATACCCACTGCTGGAGGCAGTAGGTGAGGCTCCGTCCCTAGGGGACTGCCTCTCGGTCCTTGATCCTGCGCTGGACCTAGCTTAGGGGGGGGGGGGGGGAATGGTAGAAGAGTAGTAAGAGGCTTTATGCACCAGACTCACAATAGCTACCACCTTGCATGCCTGTAAGTCTTATGATAATCAATGAAAGGGCCATTCGAGAGAGAGAGAGAGAGAGAGAGAGAGAGAGAGAGAGAGAGAGAGAGAGAGAGAGAGAGAGAGAGAGAGAGAAAGGGGGACTTAGCCTCTTCCCTCCTAGCCTCTTCCCCTTCCCCCAGCTATATAATGGCCAGCCGGCACCTTCCCTAGCTCATTATTCATTTGGTGATTCCAAATTTTCCGGCGCTCGTTTCGAGAGAGCGAGAGAGAAAGGGGGACTTAGCCTCTTCCCTCCTAGCCTCTTCCCCTTCCCCCAGCTATATAATGGCCAGCCGGCACCTTCCCTAGCTCATTATTCATTTGGTGATTCCAAATTTTCCGGCGCTTCGCGCCGGCGGCCTTCGGCCGCCGGCGCTCGCGTGCGCGGCCTACGGCCGCGCATTTTAGGAGGCAAGCTTAGGTAACGGGACAACTTTAGCAGACAGCATGGCGACAAACATCATCAACTAGCAGGCATCATGGAGAAGGTCTACACAAGACAAAGGGGGGCACCTACATGCGGTCCGCCCCCAGAAACGAGAGCATTCCGCGCGTGGTCTGCCACAAGTGGCGGACCACTGACACGCAGGCGGTTAGAGCATCTCCGGGTGTGCCTTCAACCGACCCTGCAATGTGCCTCAGATCCAGGGCCGCGCGAGCCAGCAGGTTGGCCGCGTCTGCACCCGGGGAGGGCGCTGCCTGCAGTGGCGCCAAGAGGGATAGGATCTCATCCGCCGCCCCCAAGCACGCTGCTTGCGGTTTCTCAGCAAATGTGCTCGGGCGGGATATCGGCATCGACGCACGAGTCGACCGGAGAACACGCGCCAGTGCCTCTAGGCACTCCGACAGTATCCACAGCTGACGCAGGGTCGCCGTGGAACATGAATACTCCGCCTCCTCAAGGCGAGGACGAGGGTCACGATACGGACCCCTTGCTGGGCCTCCGCCAGCGCCAACAAAACCCGGGAGAACAGGCGGCTGCTGGACAGAGCGCTGCAGGGACACCGCACGGTTGGCTACCTCGACAATGGCGGGAAGAGAACGAGGAGCGTCTGGCGGAACGGAGCGACAGGCTGTCGCCGCCTGCGACTCACGGAGAGCAGTTGCGAGCACGTCCGGAAGCCTCTCCAGGGCGCGCGCAAAGTCCGACGCAGACTGGCGACCCCCGCCCCCGCGTCCGCGGCCCCCGCGACTGCCACGCCGCCCACGACTATTCGACCACGAGCGGGCTGGAGATTGTGGCCGGGACGTGCTGCGCGGGCGGAGCGCAAGGGATCGCTCACGACGCGATGGAGAATGGCGCCGCTGGCGCTTCACCGGCGATTCGCGCGGAGAACGGCGAGCAGGAGAGCGACGCCCTGAGGATCGGCGCGCGGGTGAATGACAGCGAGGCGAATGGCGAGATGGGGAACGGTGACTTGGCGAACGACGCCCAGGGGAACGGCTGCGGCTCCCCTGACGACGAGGGGAGCGACGCTCGCGGCGATCTTCACGCCGCCCCTCGCAGCGTTCGTCACGAGGCTCAGGCGTCCGACGACGCGGAGAACGCCCCCGGTGCGGCTCCGCCAAGGCGCCAGAACGCACAGCGGACTCCGTGCGGGTTGCCACTCTCGGAGGCGAATCAGCGACGCGCGGCCCGGGAGGACGGCGCTGGTCCTCAAATCGGCGCCGGATTTGGTCCGCAGCAGCGGGAGGACGAGCAGGAACGCTCACCGCCGGGCGTGGCGGAAGCACAGGTGCACTCTCCGCGGTACACTCGCGGTCGTGGGCGGACGGAAGCGCCATCTGCGCAAGCACAAGGCGCAATTCCAACACAAGGGGAGCCTACAACCCCGACTTTCCCCACGCAACAGGCGGCGCTAGCAGCAGGGACCCCGCAGAGCGGACGGGGAAGCGCGCGGGGGAGAGGATCGCGACGAGGAGCGCGCGGAGGACAGAGGAGCGCAGGTCAAGCGGCGAGGGGGCGCGGGCGCCAACCACCGAGCCCAATCTGGCTAGGGGAGCCGGCGGAACGAATCACGCGGCAGTCGTTCGCTAGGCGCGGGGCGAGAGGTGGTGCACCAGCGCAAGCAGGGAGGAACGTCGATATCATCAGAGAGGCGAGAGACGAGGACTATATACCGTCAGATCTGAGGCAACCAGACAATCCCGACTCACCTCGCGCGGAATCAGGAGAGGAGGTGGCGCAGCAACAGGAGAGAGGAACCAACCGCAGACAGCAGCGCAGAGCCCAGCCCCCACCGGACCAAGCCCTATCTGCGTCCCAGCTGGCCTCGCGGGAGGATCTTTTCCAGATCGCGATGACCTGGGACCTTACGCTCCTAACATCCATCACCCACCAACCAATCGTCCGCCGACTGCCGCCGCAGATCCTCAGCGACTACTCCACCTGTATGCTGGCTGCCTTACTACGGATCTCAAAGCTGCCTAATTGCGCGGGAGCGTGGCGGGTCCTCGTGTTCCTGCCACGTCTCACGCTAAGACTTAGCCGGAGATCCAGCTCTAGGTGGAAACTGCTGCGGGCACAGATGCATCTATTCCGATGTGGACACTGGACCCAGCTGTACACCGAATACTTGGGGTCAATGCACCTGGCCGAACCACCTCAGCACCAACGTGACCCGCTGGGAATCTGCTCACGTGCGGAGGGGTTGGTGAAAAGGGGTAACCTGCGAAAGGCGTTAGCGGCCCTTCAACCCTCGCCATCAGCACCGGCGACATTCGCGACACTGCAGCAGCTGGAATCGAAACACCCCCAACCCCAAAATGACCTGCCCGACTGGGTCCACTCCTACACGACACCCACACAATTTTCAACCACCCTGGAAAGCTTTTCGGACGTCCTCGGGGAATGCCCCAGGGGAATTGGGGCTGGCCCATCGGGGTCAACCTTCGAACACTACCGCGATCCAGCGCTAAGTAACATCGAGGTACTAGGGCACCTCCACTCCGCCGTTAAACACCTTCTCTCGACAAACCTTTCCACCGAGGTTGCAGCCCTACTCGCCCCGTCCCGCCTTATAGCCTTCGCCAAACCAGGGGGGGGGGTACGCCCAATCGCGATTGGAGAAACATTGCTTAGGCTGGCGGCGAAAGTGGCACTCTCAGACCTGCAAGGAGAAACGCGAAAATTTTTCCTACCTCAACAATTTGGCGTGGCAGTCCCGGGAGGTGCTGAGTTCGTCATCCATGCAGTCAGAGACCTCACCACCGTGCAGCCCTCCAGCCTAGTCCTCCAACTCGACATTGAGAACGCGTTCAACTCAGTCGAGAGGAGCGCGTTCTTCAACGCACTTATCGGCTCCCCGCTAGCCCCCCTCATCCCCTTCACACGCTCTTTCTACGCATGAGCATGAGCGCTGCTGCTGGACCCATGCTTTAATTCCACGGCACTCACCAGCGGAAGAGGAGTCGCACAGGGGGATCCCCTCGCACCCCTGCTACTCGCGGCGTCTATCCAGCAGCACCTCAGGCACGTGGCAGCGGAGCACCCGGAAGTCACCGTCCTCGCGTACGCAGACGACATAACCATGATTGGACCCGCGACGGCGACGCTAGACGCGCTAAGGGAGCTCACGCCGCTACTAGCACAGGATGGCCTCACCTGCAACTTTATGAAGTCGTCGGCGTGGTCCTCCATGCCGCTTGGAGGTGTCGTGCTCCCTGAAGGCCTCCCCCACACCCACGAGGGGGTACGGGTGTTGGGAAGTCCTGTGGGGTCGCAGAGCTTCTGCTCTGCCTTTGTCCGCAGTACACTGACAGACGCGGCAGCCCCCTTGGGTTCCCTGGCGTCCATCCACCCACAACATGCCCTCCTGCTACTGTCCCGTTGCATCAGCCGCAGAATCGGCTACCTGCTACGCACTACCCCAGCAGACGTCTTACCCCTCTCGGAATGGCACACATGGTGCTCCGAACTACTGCACACGGCCTTGACCGCCGCCAGCATTCAACCGCCACGCCGAGAAGCCGAGTTCAACTTCCTGCTCCGACAAGCAACTCTTCCAGTCGCCCTGGGCGGGCTGGGACTTACAGACCCCACAACAGAAGCAGCACCGGCCTACCTGGCATCAACGACGGAGGCGCTACGACTGCTCCGCTCCCTTGACCTACCAGCAACCGCGGCACTGGGGGCCAACAACAACACCCTGCAGCCGTCCGCAGCGCACTCAGTAACCATCCAGGACATGGAGGGGCGCCTGCCACCGCTGGCGCTACAAAACCTCCGGGAGGAGCAGCAAACCCCGTCCCAAGACCAGCTGCAACGCGCCCTCTCTCAGGAGGTGCACGCGGCAAAGGCCGACGCCTTGACAGAGGAGTCACGCACCATCCGGTCAGCCCCCGAGATGGGTCACTCACTCCGCCTCATCAGCCTGAGAGGGGAGGGAGCGGGAGCATGGCTGCAGGCCCTACCTTTGACCCCGGACCTTTGCTTCTCACCGGGACAATTCCGAGCAGCCCTGGCCTTCCGCATGGGCATCCGACAGAATGTACCCACTGTGTGCGAGTGTGGAGAACTCGTAGCCGACTGCAGCCTACCCAACCACCTACTCCGCTGCAGCACAGGCCCCGACAGGACACGCACACACAACCAGCTAGCTTTTGCCGTGGCTAAAATGGCAAGGGAAGCACAGCTGGTGGTATACCTGGAGAACGCCATGTACTCACCGCCGGATGACCCGAAGAAAGCCGATGTGATTGTACGCGACCCGGACAGTGGAGAGACTTGGATCACAGACACCACTATCACAGACCCCGTGCTGCAGAACCGGGACCCCACAGCCCGCAAACCCCCAGGCTGGGCTGCTAGAGAGGCACAGAGGCGGAAGGAGAGGGAGTACTACCGACACACGGAACACGTGGTGTTTTGCGCCCTAGCCGTCGAGACCTACGGGGCAAACGCGCCCACCACGACTGCGTTCCTGAAGCTGCTGGCCACAGCAGCAGCTAGGAACCGGTTCAGGGCCAACCCCCTGGCGAAATCGGCCAAGAAGATGGCCTGCCACTTCAGCCAGCGCTGGTCAGTGGCCCTCCAGCGCTCCCAGGCTAATGCCCTGCACACCAAGGCCAGGGCTGGGATCGAGGCAGCGCACCCCCAGATGGCAGCGGACCCCTGGCCGCTGCACCTGGGGGACATCCTCCACACGCTGGAGGGCTAGAGGGTCACTCAGGGGGGGGGGTGAAGAGTGGTAAGTTTTGGGGCTTAAGGGATAGAGGTTATCATGGATAGCACCGCATGTTTGTACCCCTGCTGAATTAATACAAAGGACCGTTTGAGAGAGAGAGAGAGAGAGAGAGAGAGAGAGAGAGAGAGAGAGAGAGAGAGAGGATTAGCCTCTCCCCTTCTGCCTTTGCACTCACCCTTCTGCCCTCTCCCATGAGTACTTAAAGGCTCTCGTGGCTTCTTCATCCTTAGTATTCAGTTCATTCTGAAAATTTTTCGTTCGATCGTTCGAGAGAGCGAGAGAGAGGATTAGCCTCTCCCCTTCTGCCTTTGCACTCACCCTTCTGCCCTCTCCCATGAGTACTTAAAGGCTCTCGTGGCTTCTTCATCCTTAGTATTCAGTTCATTCTGAAAAATTTTCACGCTTCGCGCCGGCGCTCGCGTGCGCGGCCTTCGGCCGCGCGCTCGGGATGATAAGGGGGAACAACAAGCAGTAGTTTAGGCATCAGACACAAGCAAGGCAAGCATCGACACCTAGCAACACGATAATGGAACGGGTCTACACGCGCAAGGGGGGAGCACCTACATGCGGTCCGCGTCTACCGCAGCGAGCATTCCGCTCGTGTTCAACCACAACTGGCGGACCACTAACACGGTGGCGCCTACAACGTCAACGGGAGTACCAGGACCTGCTACAAGCGTCCTCAGAGCCAGGGCCGAGTCAGCCAGCTGGCTGGCCGAGGCTGCTCCCGGCGAGGGCTCTACCTGCAGTGGCGTTACGAGCGCGAATAGCGCTGACGCCGCCGCATGACAATCAGCTCGCGGTTTCTGAGAGAACCTGCTCGGAGGGCTCACCGGCATGGAGTCATATGACTCCTGGAGAATCCGCTCAAGGCTCTGCAGGGACGCCGCCAGCGACCATAGGCGGGCCAAGGTCGCCGTGGGAATTCTCTTCATCGGCGGAAGCAACGCGGACGAGCGGGCACGGTGAGACGACACGGCGAGATCACGCGGAGCAGGAAGAGGACGCGGCGGTTCATACTGAGCCCACGGCAGCCCGCCACCAGCGCCTACGAAGCCCATTCCCGCAGGCAGCGGCCGATCTGAGCGCGCCGGGGATCCGAATGGATTGTGAGGCAGGAGCGCGGAGAGAGGGACGACGGGAGCAGCGCGAGGAGCTGGGGGTGACGCCGACCCCGCACGTGAGCGACGAAGCTCCTTCTCCACGTCATCAAGCCTATCCAGAAGACGGCGCTCCATTGCGGACGGCGCTGGACGCGCTTTTCCCCCGCGACCATAACCTCCCTGCCGCCCGCGACGCCCCTGACCACTTGCGTCCGAACGCACAGGCGACTGCTGGCGAGACGAGCCCAGCTGACGCTGGCGTTCAGGGGAACGGACCACGCGACGAGGAGAGTCGAGCCGTGGACGCTTCGAGGGACGTGGCGAACGCGGAGGCGATCGAGGACGGGACGACTGGCGTACGGGCGAACGGTGACGAGAATGAGGGCGAGCGGGCGAACGGTGGCGGTGTGACCTGCGATCACGCGAACGACTCCGTGACGCCACGCGACGAGGCGAACGCGGCGACCGCGGGCCAGCGTGAAGACCTTCCCTGCGGCTCTCCCGCCTATCGCCGCGAATCACAGATGAACGTCGGCGAGGGGAATGCTCCTGGTGCGCCACACCCACTCCGCCGTAGCGCTCGGCGGACGCCGCGTGAGCAGGCTCCGGCTGAGGCAGGGACCGGCCCCCGCGCGAGGTCAGAGCGCGCTGCTGATCTTCGAAACGACGGCGGATCCGATCCGCAGACGCCGGCGGCGCGACAGGCACGCTCGCGGCAGGGCGCGCAGGAGGAAGCGGGCGGGGAGCTGGATCGCTCTCCGCGGTTCGCCCCAAGGCAGGAGCTTCAAGGGAACTCATCGGTACGTCGGGAAGAGGGCGCGCGGACACTCAGCGGCCGACAAGTCGGCGGAAGAACAGCAGGCCGCGGAAGGAGAGCTGCGGGACGCGGGGGGAGAGCACGTGGGGGTGGACCGGAAAACGTGTACCAGCAGGCGGGGAGGCGGGCTTTAAACGAGATGAGCGGTGATAATGAAACCTCCACTTCAGACAGTAGCTTTGTAGCAGCCGAGTCCACTGACTCGACTTCCAGCTCTGAGTCCTTGGACGACGAGCAGCTTCAGACTCCTGCTCGAGCGGGCAGAGCAGCAGCAGCAGCATCTCACATGGCGGGGGGAGCTGCAGCAGTGAGATCCATTAGGAGGGGTCCCCCAACACCAACCCGAGCCGCATCAGGCAACATTGTAACTGCACCAATCCCAACCACGAATTCCCACATTCAGACCCCTAGCCAGGCCGGACATCAATCTGCACCTGGCGGTAACCCCGTCCCAACCCAAGCCCCAGAGGAGAAATCCCCAGAATCACTCGCCAAGGACGACACGCTATTCGCCAGCGTGTCAAACTGGGATCTGACGAAATTGCGTGACTCTCGCCACGCACCTCTTTCCCGTCACCTCCCACCAGACCCACGCAAACTTTTCGCCACAGCTCTGTTGGTTCCGCTGCTGCGCTTGGCGAAATATCCAGACTCACCTTCTGCATGGACGGTCGTCCTGTTTCTCGCTCGATTAACACTTCGCCAGCTGTCACCTAGGCGCCCAGACTGGAAGGCTGTCAGTGCCCGCCTTCGTCAGTTTCTGTCAGGACAATGGGACAAATTATACACTGAAACAGTGGGTTCACTGTCGTGGCCCCAACCACCCAGACACCAGCCCGATGACATTGGTGTCATCGCTAGGGCAGAGGGGTTGGCACGACGTGGCAGCCTACGACGCGCCGTGATGGCACTTGAAGCCACGCCAGTCAGCACCCCCTCTCCAACTGTGCTGGAGGCCCTGCGCGCCAAGCACCCACCTGCGCCCGCCTCCCCACCTGACTGGAACTTTCCAGAACCTGACCCTCACCTATCGGCACCGTTTGCTGTCTTCTCCAAGGTGCTGGGAAGCTGCGAGATGGGGGTGGGAGCGGGCCCCTCAGGAACAACTTTCGAACACTTACGCGATGCAACGCTGATCAACCACTCCGTTGGGAAACACCTGCACGCGCTAGTCAACACGATATTAACAGGAAAATTACCACCTGCGGTGGCTGAGCTCCTCACCGCCTCAAGATTGATTGCCCTGAGCAAGCCCGATGGGGGGACGCGACCAATTGCCATCGGCGAGAGCATAACACGCCTGGCAGCTAAGACGGCGCTTACTTTGACTGCAGGGGCCGCTCGTGTATTCTTCCTACCGCACCAGTTCGGCGTGGCAGTCCCTGTTAAAGTAGTAGGTAGAGTTAGGTGGGCTTGGGAGCCATAGCTTAGGAGCCTTGGTAGTTAAGTTCGAGGGTGAGGAGAGTGTCGAGAAAATTGTAAAGGAGAATTGAGGAATGAGGGTTTCACTATAGGTTCAAGGGTACAAACATGAAAGAAGAGAAGCAAGGTGCACCACCTAACAAGCAAGATAACTGCACTAAGTCTACATTGCAGGCAGTTATAAAGTGATGTATACAATAATATTCTGACACACCCCCTAACTGCCTGCAGTGAAGAACCATGTGCAGAAACACCCCCGGAAGGGGTACACCAAGGAGAGCGCAGCAGACAGAGAGGGCAAATGAGGAGGAGAGACTGTGGAGGAAGAGAAGATGCGAGGCAACGACTGAAGCTGCAGAGGCACGGGCACAGGAGCGGCTGACTCAGTGGCTACCGAAGCAAGGGCGACGGACTACTGGAGTGACTGGCTCCGCGGCTATAGACGAGCGGTAGGAGCAACGGACCCACTGGCGACTGGTGCAACAGGCTCACTGGCTACCGAAGCAAGGGCGACGGACTACAGGCGCTGCAGGCGACACGACAGCTACCTTCACACAATCTCCCCCAGCTGCCCCACTCCCCTCTCACACACTCCCTGTTCAAACCCTAGCTCCACTCCCACAGCACCCCCCTTAAACCCTAAACCCTAGGCTCCCACACACCCACCCCCCTCAGCGACAGCTGCAGCAGTGGGAGACGAGGGAGGAGGAGGAGCAAGGGGAGGAACACATAACCGCCACCCCCACACCCGCCACCCCCATGCTCGGCACCCCACACCCCCAGCACCACGGAATGCACGGGGGGGGGGGAACGGGACGGGCTGCAGGTGCGGGCTGCTCCAAGGGTGGCCGCTGCAGGTGCGGGCTGCTCCAGGGGCGGCTGCTGCAGGTGCAGGCTGCTCCAGGGGCGGCTGCTGCAGGTGAGGGCTGCTCCAGGGGCGGCTGCTGCAGGTGCGGGCTGCTCCAGGGGCGGCTGCTGCAGTTGCGGGCTGCTCCAGGGGCGGCTGCTGCAGGGGCGGCCGCTTCAGGGGCGGCTGCTGCAGGGGTAGCGGCTGCTGGGGCGGCTGCTGCAGTGGCGGCTGCTCCAGGGGCGGCGGCTCCAGGGGCGGCTGCTGCAGCGGCGGCTGCTCCAGGGGCGGCTGCTGCTGGGGCGGCTGCTCCAGGGGCTGCTGCTGCAGTGGCGGCTCCAGGGGCGGCTGCTGCAGTGACGACTGCTCCAGGGGCGGCTGCTGCAGCGGCGGCTGCTCCAGGGGCGGCTGCTGCTGGGGCTGCTGCTGCAGTGGCGGCTCCAGGGGCGGCTGCTGCAGTGACGGCTGCTCCAGGGGCGGCGGCTCCAGGGGCGGCTGCTGCAGCGGCGGCTGCTCCAGGGGCGGCTGCTGCTGGGGCGGCTGCTCCAGGGGCTGCTGCTGCAGTGGCGGCTCCAGGGGCGGCTGCTGCAGTGACGGCTGCTCCAGGGGCGGCTGCTGCAGCGGCGGCTGCTCCAGGGGCGGCTGCTGCTGGGGCTGCTGCTGCAGTGGCGGCTCCAGGGGCGGCTGCTGCAGTGACGGCTGCTCCAGGGGCGGCGGCTCCAGGGGCGGCTGCTGCAGCGGCGGCTGCTCCAGGGGCGGCTGCCGCTGGGGCGGCTGCTGCTGGGGTGGCTGCTCCAGGGGCGGCTGCTGTTGCAAGGCAGGCCCGCGCGCTGCTGCAAAGCAGGCACAGGCGCAAGGGAGGCAGAGGCGGCGGCCAGGGGGGGGTGCGCCGCGACGAGCAGGTGACAGGGCCACAAGGGGCGGCAACGGAGCCGCTAGGGGCGGCAACGGGGCCGCGAAGAGCGGCGACGGGGCCGCTAGGGGCGGCAACGGGGCCGCTAAAGGCGGCGACGGTGCCGAGATGGGGCGGCGACAGGGCCGCGAAGTGTGGCGACGGGGCCACTGAGGGTAGCGCGAGGGGCCGTGAGAGGAGCAGCGACGGGGCCGCGAAGAGGCCGTGAGGGGCCGAGAAGGGCGGCGTCGGGGCAGGAAGACGCCGCGCGTCCGGGGCGCACGGCGGGCGGAAAACCGCCACGCGCCCCGAGCGCGTGGCGGGAAGAAAAAAGTGTCGCGCGCCACGGGGCGCGCGACAGAAAAGAAAGCAGCGGAAGCACGTGGGGCCCACAGGCCAAGAGCGTAGTCGCTCTGATTCCATGTTAGTGGTAGTAGGTAGAGTTAGGTGGGCTTGGGAGCCATAGCTTAGGAGCCTTGGTAGTTAAGTTCGAGGGTGAGGAGAGTGTCGAGAAAATTGTAAAGGAGAATTGAGGAATGAGGGTTTCACTATAGGTTCAAGGGTACAAACATGAAAGAAGAGAAGCAAGGTGCACCACCTAACAAGCAAGATAACTGCACTAAGTCTACATTGCAGGCAGTTATAAAGTGATGTATACAATAATATTCTGACAGTCCCTGGCGGGGCGGAGGCGATTATCCACATCACACGCACGTACCTCACGGTGAACACAGGAGCTTTGGTCCTACAGGCTGATCTGGCGAACGCATTTAACAGCGTTAACCGCAACGCCATCATCACATCTCTTCGGGACTCCTCTCTCGCTTCACTTTTACCGTTAGTTAAACTGCTGTACGGCCTTCCTTCGGCTCTATGTCTGGACGCTGGCTTCTCACACCCACCTCTGCTGAGCGAGACCGGGGTGCGGCAGGGAGATCCCCTCGGCCCGTTGCTGTTCGCTGCCGCCATACACCCAGCGCTGACGAAAACGGCGCTCAGCTTCCCCTCCGTGGTCTGTCTAGCCTATGCGGACGACGTAACTTTTCTTGGGGATGCAGCCATGTGCGCGGCGGCATTTGAGGACTTCACAGGAAACCTCGGGGAGATCGGGCTGCGCCACAACCCAGCCAAGTGCGCGGCCTGGTCTCAGGCTGGCCAGCAGGGAGCAGCGCTTCCAGTGGGCGTACCTTTCACAGAAGATGGGGTGAAGGTGCTTGGCAGCTTCATCGGTGGCAGCGACGCAACCGCCGCGTTCCTACGTGCCAGCCTCGACACCATGGGAGTGCCGCTGCCCTTAATCGCGCGGATGGAGCCGCAGCTGGCTTCCCTCCTGCTCTCACGGTGCATCTCACGGCGGATCGCTTACGTCGCCCGCACCACGCCGCTTTCGGCCCTGCCAGTCGAGGAGTGGTCAGACTGGGGTAAAAAGCTGTTTGAGACGTTGCTGACTGCCTGCGGCATTCGCCACCCACGGGGGGAGGCCGAGATTTCACGTACCTGGGCGCAAGCGTCACTCCCCATCTCGCTCGGTGGTTTGGGACTCACAGACCCTTCGGTGGAGGGTCGTGTTGGGTTCCTTGCAAGCTACACGCAAGCGCAGCACCTGCTCACCTCCATTGATGAGTCGGCCGTCGGCGCCTTGGCGGAAACGCGGATCCAGATGGTGGGGCCCTTCATCAACACGTCCCCGCTCTTTGACTGGTTGGAGAGGTGTGAGGAGTCATTGCCGGACGATGGGAAGGAGCTGCTGCAGAGCGATCGGGCTAATCCCAAGGGTGCCAAGCTGCAGCATGGGCTGGCAATCGCGGTACACGGACTGCGCTACGCGGAGCAGGTGCAGGCTACACGCATCATGCCACTCAACCCACTAAGCGGGCACACTCAGCGCATGCTTTCACTCTCAGGGTATGGGGCAGGAGACTGGCTCAACGCGGTCTCCTTCAACTCGACACTGCGGCTTGCCCCGGCTCACTTTGCGCATGCGCTGCAGTTCCGGATGGGGTTACCCTCGGCACCTGGCGTGTGTGACTGCCGCAATAAGACGGCAATCCTTGACAGGCGCCTGCCCAACCACCTGCTGCGCTGCGACACGGGGAAGGGGCGGACCAACACGCACAATGAGTTGCGCGATGCGTGTGTACACATGGCCGCCGACGCTGACTTCATGACTCACAGCGAAACGACTACGTTCTGCCCCGTCACTCTGAAGAAAGCCGACATTGCGATCCGGGACAAGTCCTCAGGAGCGGTGTGGATAGGGGACGTGACCATCACGGACCCCATCAGCACACGGGATCCCAACGCGGTCAAGGGCAGGGGATGGGCGGCCAGGGAGGCGGCGGAGAAGAAGATCTCCGACTACGAGGGCTCAACGGCCTCGTGGGTCGGGTTCTTCCCCCTTGCTGTTGATACCTATGGCTGTCCTTGCGCGGAGGTCCCTCAATTCCTCAAACTTCTGGCCGACACCGGCGCGCGCCGGCTCTTCAACGCGGCCCCCTCATCTTACCAGGCAACAAAGCTGCTGCACCAGTTCCGCCAGCGGTGGTCCGTGGCGCTGCAGCGGGCGCAGTCAGTGAGCTTCATGACGAAGTGCAACTACGCGGCTCAGGTGGAGAACCCACCTGTGGCGCTGCCGGGCGAAGGAATGTCCCTCGGGGACTGCCTTGCCATCCTGGAGCCGGCATTGGAGCTGCCTTAGAGGGTGAAGGAGGGTAGGTAGGATGTGGGGGTTTTAGAAGCTGAGATGCATTGCTTCTTATATCCTTGTGCATGCCTGTACCTTGCTCGGATCTAATACACGGACCGCTTGAGAGAGAGAGAGAGAGAGAGAGAGAGAGAGAGAGAGAGAGAGAGAGAGAGAGAGAGAGAGAGAGAGAGAGAGAGAGAGAGAGATCACAACAAGCATGCCATGTCAGCCCATCGTACAAATATCGACACACCTGATACCCAGCCAAACAAGAGACACAACAGAACAAGCCAGCGGCAACAGGACGAGCACCAGGAGCAGCAACAGGAGGAGCAACAGCAGCAACGGTAGCAGCAACGGGAGCAGCAACGAGAGGTTTAACAGAAGCAGCAACAGAAGAAGGAACGGAAGCAGAAACAGGAGCAGCAACAGGAGCAGCAACAGGAGGAGCAAGAGAAGCAGCAACAGGAGCAGCAACAGGAGCAGCAAGAGCAGCAGCAACGGAGCAGCAAGAGAAGCTAAGCTCACCTGGCACCATGACGAGCTTGGCCTCATCTTGATGTCGGTCCACAGCTATGCTTCTATCACTGTTAGCCTATGCTTTAGTACGCACCAAGACAAGAAGCGCTCACCAGGCACCAAGACAAGAAGCGCTCACCAGGCACCAAGATGAGCTTGGCCTCATCCTTGATGTCGGTCCACAGCTGCTTCTCAGCCTCAAAGGCGGGCGCAGAGAGGAAGCGACGCATGTCCGCAAACACAAACATGGCTGCTCCTGATGGCACCAACGGGATCGCAAGCTCCTGGTGTGAGGGGGTGGATGGGAAAAGAAGGGAGGAATAGGTGCTGTAAGGAATGACGCACGTCCACAAAGACAAACAAAAGCTCTAGGGTGCTGCAGATGAGCCAATGATTCCACAAGGTAGAAGGTTTCCCAACAGCTGCAGAGAGCCCACCTCTAGGGTGCTGCAGATGAGCCAATGATTCCACAAAGCAAAAGGTTTCCCACAGCTGCAGAGAGCCCAGCCCACCTCTAGGGTGCTGCAGATGAGTCGGTGTGAGCGGTGCAGCCGCTTCTTGTTCTCTGCCATAAACGAGTCCACCCACGCGTCATCCTCCAAAACAGCACTCAGTGCCCACTGCGTGTCCTGAGAGACCATCGAGAAGAGGTTCAGCATGCCTAGCGCCTGGGGGCGAGGGGAGGGGGAAGGGGCGGGTGTAAGGGAGGAGCTAAGCAAAGCCCTCGCTCATAAACGCGTCCACCCACGCGTCATCTTCCGAGAGCGCACTCAGCAGCGCCCACTGCGTGTCCTGAGAGACCATCGAGAAGAGTGCCTAGCGCCTGGGAGAGTGGGAGGGAAGAAGAAAGGGGGGAGGGAAGGGGGGAGGAGGGAGGGGAGGGGGGAGGGGGGAGGGTGCGTGAGCCCTTGATCATGCCTCAGTTACAGTGCACAGAGTTAGATTAACCAGCACCGACAGCAAGCAGCACCCACCGCACTAACAAGAGGAAGCACGCACAGCACCCAGCAGCACGCACCCCAAGCAGCTTCTGGTTGCGGGTGAAGATTATGCCAACCCGGAAGCCATTGAGTGTGAAGTCCTTGCTCATGCCTCCGTCACAGAAAGCTGTGTTAGAATAACCAGCACTCACAAGCGGCAGGGCAGCAGCACTCACCCTAAGCAGCTTCTGGTTGCGGGTGAAGAGGATGCCGACCCGGAAGCCATTGAGTGTGAAGTCCTTGCTCATGCCGTACGTCAGATGCACCCTCGCATCCACCTCCTCCCGAGAGGCCTTCCCCTCCGCCACCAGCCGCTCTGCCAGCTCCAACCCGCTCACAAACTCTGTGTTGGAAGGAGAGGAATGGCAGGAGGAGAATCGAGGGGAGGAGTGGGGTGCGGTGGAGTGGGGTGGGGTGGGGTGGGTTGGGGTGAGGCCTTCCCTTGCGCCACCAGCCGCTCTGCCAGCTCCAACCCGCTCACACACTCTGTGTTGCGGGGGGGATGAGGAGAGGGGAGGGTTGAGGTGGGGAGGGACTTGGCAGGGAGGGGTGGGGCGGGGAGGGGTGGGGCGGGGAGGGGTGGGGCGGGGAGGGGTGGGGCGGGGAGGGGTGGGGCGGGGAGGGGTGGGGCGGGGAGGGGTGGGGCGGGGAGGGGTGGGGTGGGGAGGGGTGGGGCGGGGAGGGGTGGGGCGGGGAGGGATGGGGCGGGGAGGGGTGGGGCGGGGAGGGGTGGGGCGGGGAGGGGTGGGGCGGGGAGGGGTGGGGCGGGGAGGGGTGGGGCGGGGAGGGGTGGGGCGGGGAGGGGTGGGGCGGGGAGGGGTGGGGCGGGGAGGGGTGGGGAAGATCGTCCACCTCCTCCCGAGAGGCCTTCCCATCCTCCACCAGCCGCTCTGCCAGCTCCACCCCGCTCACACACTCAGCTTGGGGGGGGGATGAGGAGAGGGGAGGCGAGGGGAGGTGAAGGGAGGGAAAGGAGGGAAGAAGGGTGCTGGCTGAGGCACTTTTGAGAATTCTCAAAAGAGGCAGGGAGGTATGGATCACCCGGCACACCATCCCTAGACAAAACAAACTTACCTGGCACGCCATCCCCAAACACGGATGCGGAGTACACCTCGTCCGCAACCACATGCAGACCCGCCTGCAGCGCCCACGCCACCAGCCAAGGTGACCCACCCACCCACCCACCCACGCCCCCTACCCCACCCACCCTTTTTCCCCTGCCGAACTTCGCACTGGCCTCACCCCTCGTTCACACCCTGCCTTCCTCACACATGCACTCACCCCTCACACATGCACTCACCCCTCACACATGCACTCACCCGGTGTGTCATCCCCAAACACGGATGCGGCATACACATCGTCCGCAACCACATGCAGACCCGCCTGCAGCGCGCACGCCACCAGCCAAGACAACTCACACACCCACCCACGCCCCCCACCCCACCCACCCTTTTTCCCCTGCCCAACTTCGCACTGGCCTCACCCCTCGTTCACACCCTGCCTTCCTCACACATGCACTCACCCCTCACACATGCACTCACCCCTCACACATGCACTCACCCCTCACACATGCACTCACCCCTCACACATGCACTCACCCCTCACACATGCACTCACCCCTCACACATGCACTCACCCCTCACACATGCACTCACCCCTCACACATGCACTCACCCCTCACACATGCACTCACCCCTCACACATGCACTCACCCGGTGTGTCATCCCCAAACACGGATGCGGCATACACATCGTCCGCAACCACATGCAGACCCGCCTGCAGCGCCCACGCCACCAGCCAAGACAACTCACACACCCACCCACGCCCCCCACCCCACCCACCCTTTTTCCCCTGCCCAACTTCGCACTGGCCTCACCCCTCGTTCACACCCTACCTTCCTCATACATGCACTCACCCGGTGCGTCATCCCCAAACACAGATGCGGCATACACATCGTCCGCAACCACATGCAGGCCCGCGTGCAGCACTCCCTCCTCACACACTTGGCGCACCCACCCACCCACCCACCCACCCACCCTTCCTTCAACAAAATCAGCTCACCCGGTGCGTCATCCCCAAACACGGATGCGGCATACACATCGTCCGCAACCACATGCAGGCCCGCCTGCAGCGCCCACGCCACCAGCGCCGCCACCGCTGCTTCGGGCCACACAGAGCCGTGCGGGTTGGTGGGGTTGGTGAGCACAATGGCTCGCACACACACGCCCCTCGCTGCTGCTGCGTCCAAAGCGGATTGGCAGTCCTGTGGGGTGGGCTGGAAGAGACGCTGGTCCGCTGTGGCCACTGAGACGATTTCCACCCGGTTTCTGCGGGTGGGGAGGGACGGGAGAGGGAGGGAGGAAGGACAGAGGGAGGTGGGGAAGCGAGAATCAGGGGGGTTGGGGAAGAGGAGAACCGGAAGGGGAGGTGGGGGAGAAGAGGGAACAGGTGGGGTTGGTGGGGTTGGTGAGCACAATGGCTCGCACGCATACGCCCCTCGCTGCTGCTGCATCCAGCGCGACTTGGCAGTCCTTGGGGGTGGGCTGGAACAGCCGCTGGTCCGCTGTGGCGACAGAGATGATTTCCACCCGGTTTCTGCGGGTTGCAGTCCGGGGGAGAGGGGAGGGAGTGGGGGGATGGAAGGGGCGGACTGGCAGTCCTGCGGGGTGGGCTGGAACAGCCGCTGGTCCGCTGTGGCCACTGGTATGACCTCCACACGGTTCCTGGGGGTTGCATTCCGGGAAGGGCGAGGCGGGGGGTGGAGAAGGGAAAGGGAAAGGGAAAGGGAGGGAGGGATGGTGGCCACACAGTCTGCTGGGGTTGGAAGAGGCACTGGTCCGCTGTGGTCACTGGAGATGATCTCATCTCCACGCGCTTCCTGGGGTTGGGGGCTGGGAAGGGGGAGGTAGGGGGCTGGGAAGGGGGAGGGAAGGGATAAAAAAAAAAACAAAACAAAACAAAAAAAAGGACACACATCTTTTAGGTTGTCCAAAAATGTTGTCTCGCAGCCCCCTGGCTTGGCTAATTGACGTTTTTTATACCCATAGGGCGCTATATGCATGGCTGCATGACTCCATGTGTGCACGCTTGCCCCTATGCCACCGTGTGCACGTGAGCATGCGTGTCTGGGGGTGCGCATGTGCACGCATGCCTGCATGCATGCATGTGCTCTCTAGGCACGTATCTCTCACTATCTCTGACTAGCATCACAGTCAACCCATCCCAACCCAGCAGCACCTGAGCTGGAAGGAAGTCGCCAATGAAGCCGGGGTAGAAGGGAGCAGGGATGAGCACACCGGTTCAAAGGCGAACAGACTTCAGCATCATGGTAATGCATCAATTGCACCACTCTCAACCCATCCCAGCCTAGCAGTACCGTACCGCACCTGAGCTGGAAGTCCCCAATGAATCCGGGGTAGAAGGGAGCGGGGATGAGAACCCCCTCGCCTGCATCACACAGGGTGTACGCCAGGTGCTCGACTATAGCACTCACTCCCGCCGCCGCACAGATGTTCTCTGGTGTCACCTGCATGGTGGTGAGGGGAGAGAGGGTGGCACTAGCAAGGGAATATCAATATGCTGCCCCAGTGCTCAACGATAGGGCTCACTCCCGCTGCTGCACAGATGTTGCCTGGTGATACCTGCACGGTGGTGAGGGGAGAGAGGGTGGCACTAGCAAGGGAATATCAATATGCTGCCCCAGTGCTCGACTATAGCGCTCACTCCCGCCGCTGCACAGATGTTGCCTGGTGATACCTGGATAGTGGTGAGGGGAGAGAGGGTGGCGAGAGTGTCACTATCGGGGAAACGTGATATTGCTGCCAGGTGCTCGACTATAGCGCTCACTCCCGCCCGCCGCCACACAGAGGTTGCCTGGTGATACCTGGATGATGGTGGGATCGGAAAGGGTGACACTTCAGGGGGGAATAATATGCCTCAGGCAAGCCTCAGACAGGCACTCGTCCCGACCATACATAGATGCTAACCCCACGTGATATACTGAGGAAGGGCAGGCTAGGCACACTTCAAGTGGTGTATCCATGCATGCATGGATGGATGTATGGTGGAGTGATAGCACTACTCCACGGCATGCCCACACACACACGGTGACTTTTGCGTCGACTCAAATCAAAAGTCACCTCAGTCGTCGCAGCAGACGCTGCATTGCATTGCGCCAGCCTCGCTCGCACCCCCACAGCACCCCTCGATTCACGTCACTGCAACTCACAAGTCCGGGCTGACTTTTGAGTCGACTCAAAAGCCTCGCACCCCCACAGCAGCACCCCTCGATTCACTTCACTGCAACTCACGAGTCCCGGGCAGCGTGGCAGCAGCAGGCGCTGCACGGTGTGCGCTACAGCCGCCTTGAACCGCGGCATGCCCGACACCTGGTTGTAGCGCGCCACCTCCGGCTCTATCGGCTCTCGCTTCGCCAGCTTCTCCTGATAAGGGTAAAGGGGGGCGGAGGGGAGTGGAGGAGGGAGGGGTGGGGGAAGGTTAGCGCGCCACCTCCGGCTCTATCGGCTCTCGCTTCGCCAGCTTCTCCTGGTGGGGGGAAAGGGGGAGCAAGGGCGGGGTGAGGGTTGGGGGGAAAACGGTGAGGAGAGGTGGGGAAAGGAAATGCCCGTCACCTGGTTGTAGCGCGCTACCTCGGGAGCGAGGCGGAGGGGGGAGGGGGGAGGGGGGGAACGATGAGGAGAGGTGGGGGGTGGCGGAATGCCCGTCACCTGGTTGTTGTAGCGCGCTACCTCCGGCTCTATCGGCGCACGATTGGCCAGCTTCTCCTGGTAGGGGGAGAGGCGGAGGGGGGGACGAGGGGTGGAGCGAGGGGTGGGGAGGAGGGGGGGCGGAGGGGGGACGGGGGGGTGGAGGGAAAGGGGGGGTTGAGTGCGGGGGGGAGAAGGGGGGAGGAGATTTGGTGGGACAAGCAGTGTGCGCTACAGCCGCCTTGAACTGCAGCATGCCTGTGACGTGATTTGAGACGTCTCAAAACACTTTTAACACATCACGTTGAATTGCAGCATGCCTGTGACGTGACCCGGTTGTAGCGCGCTACCTCTGGCTCTATTGCCGCACGATTGGCCAGCTTCTCCTGATAAGGGGAAAGGGGGGACGGGGGAAAGGGGGAGGTGGTGTGTGGGGTGTGGGGGGTGTGGGTAAGGCTGTAGCGCGGCACCTCTTGCCCTTCTTCTGTATGGGGGAAAAGGGGGAGGGGAGGGTTTGCGGAACAAATGGTGTGGAACGGCACCTGGGAGGAGGGAAAGAAGGGGGGAGAGAAGGGGGACGGGGGACGGGGGAAGGGGGAAGGGGGGGAGGCGGGAGAGAAGGGAGAAGGGAGAAGGTGGGGGGAGGGGGAGGGGGAAGAGGGGGTGTGGGTGGAACGACGAGCAACCAGATGTCGAAACACAAAACTGCAGACTTGCAGGCTACCTCACTTCCAGACCCTCAAACTTCACGCTCTCGTTACAATCACCCCCGATAACAGCCACCTCCCAACAACAGTCACACGCACCTGCAGCCAATCGAACATGAGCATGTTCTCCGCTATAGACAATGTAATAAACCCGTTAGGGTTACTCGTCGATGAGTACATATCCTTAGCGGTTTCCATAGACGCGGAGAAATAGTACAGCCCGGGAATAGGCTCCAAAGCGCGCTCGCCGCGACTCGAGAGGTCTCCTATCTCCCTCTTGCTATTAACTCGGACCGCCTCCGTGGCAGCGTCATTTGCTGAATCCGACAATAAGGCGTTGTCCGAAGCAAGGGGATTAGAGACCTCCTTAGAAGCGGAAGCTACGGGGAGGTTCGAGAGGCCGGGACACGTGTCGTCGCTGGATTTGTGGGAGCTGAAACTGCTCGATGCCGCCCCTTTGCCGTTCGTTTTAACACCACGCGAGTCATGTCCGAGAGCGCTTCGAATCCATTTAAACACCGGCCCAGCCGCCACTACCGCGGATGAGCCAATTGCGATTCCTATTAGGCGATCGCCCATGACGCTTCGTTACGGCGTTACAGCGTTACAAAGTTACCGAGGTAACAACGGTAATGGCCCTGCTCTCAGGCAAGCACGGTGAATCGTGGAACAGAAACAAACTGCAGTCGAAGGGGAACCATTCCAAGGCAACCAAAAACCAGGTCGCTGTTCGGGAGGCACTCCAGTCCGACTGCGGAAGTCGCAGCGAAAATCTTCCAGACAGGTTCGGAGCCCTCGAAATTGCTAGAAGAACACCATGGTGCTGTTCTGTTGCCGCGTTGGCTTTGCGGCAACAAACGCATAGCATCAGTTGATGCTTCGTACAGTCTTCCATGCTAGGGCCTCGAAAAATCCATCACAAGGGCGCGTTCCTTAAAACAGGCTCGGGACCCTCAGCACCAGTGCTGTGCTGTGCGGATGTGACTTGCGTGCAAAAGAACGCTGAACACGCAATGTGCTCAAAACCTACCTCGAAGATTCCTTTACGGGCAAATCTGATGTGCCTCACTGCTTTGCCAATCCCCACGACTAGGGGGGTTTCAGGCATAGCACGAGCGCACCCACCCACTCCGACTGGGCTACCGAGCGCTCCCAAGGCCCTGTTCTGTTGCCCACCGGCAAATGGTGGGCGGACAGCACAGCACAGCACAAGCTGTGCGTCGGGAGGCTCGGCATGCATCAACGGATTCGAAGGAACCCGCTATCTTCCTGCCATCCTCTTCGCAACTACAAAAACTTTCGCCAACCAATCCCTGCCCGGGACTACTTGTGCTATCCCTGGGTCCGCGCTTCGAGCGGGAACCAGTCTCGCACCAGTCTCGCACCCAGTTTGCCTGGGAGGGGGGGACAGCACAGCACTACTAGTTCAGCGTTCTTTTGCGCTAGGTGGGCCGCACAGCACAGCACAGCACTGGCCAGGTTCGGGATGGAGTTCAAGGTCCCGAGCCTGATTCAAGGAATGCGCCCTTGAAATGGAATCTTCGAGGATCACCGGTAGAGGCCCTCACGAAGCATCATCTAGTGCTGTGCGGAGGGGTCCGCACCAGTAGTGCGACAACAGAACTGGGCCCAAATCCCAGCCCGAGAGGGACTTTCAGAACCACCCTCAATGGTTCTTTCACAGGCAAATTTGGGCTGCGTTCTGGCCCTGTTCTGTTGCCCATCGGCTAGGAGGGGGCAGACAGAACAGCACAGCACCAGTGGTGCTGCGTGCTGCTTCCACGTATCATCGCGCCCCCAGGATGTCACGAAACACCTTCCTGCGACCCTCTGCGCAACTGCAAAGGCGCCGCGGAATTTTTGCGGGTGACAACAAAAAGCACCCAGAAAAATGAGATTACGGAAACCTCAAACACCACCACAACACCCCCCAGGGTTAACCAGCGGCCAAATTTTTACGCAGGTGAACCCTAGGGGCAATGCACTCAAACAGAAACGTGCTTTACCAAAAGTTTAAACCTGCCCGGGACGACTTGTGCTATCCCTGGATCCGCTCTCTGAGAGGGGACCGGGTTAGCACAAGCAGGGAATCCAGTTTGCCTGGGAGTAGGGGATAGCACCGCATCACTGGTTAACCGTTCTTTTGCGCTAAAACTTACGCACAGCACAGCACAGCACTGGTTAGGCTCGGGATGGAGTTCAGGCTCCCGAGCCTGTTTCAAGGAACGCGCCCTTTAAAATGAAGTATCTAGGTCCAAACATGTAAGCCCTGACGAAGCATGGTCTGGTGCTGTGCGGAGGGGTCCGCACAAGTAGTGCGGCAACAGAACAGGGCCTCTGTTGGCGCACAAGCCATTCGCGACTGCCGCACTGGTACTGCGGGCTGCGCTTTCCTCGAAAGGGAAAAAGGGCTGCAGCCTCATCAAAGAGTCTTGTTACCGACAAAAAAAAAGAACTTTCCTCCTTGTTTGAGAGAAAATATGTTGCTACACACTGCCCTGGCCCTTCTACGAAGTCAAATTTTCGCGAACAGATGCTCTGGATGTGGCACTCTCATTGGTTAGCCGTTGGATTGGTTTTGTGGTGAGAATTCCATCGGCAAATTACCAAATAACGGGCGTTCAGATCTGCCCCTTCATCCCCTCTCGATGAGCGCAGAGGGTTCGCACAAGCTGCGTGTGAAGTTTGCATGTGGAACCAAGGTCGTGGAATGTTCCCAGCGCACAGCCAGTTCAGAGTTTTTGTGCATGCGTGTGTAATGCGCGCACAACTTCCGCACCAGAATAACGACTTGGGCGGCTCGACGTGGGCTTTAATCCTTGTCATGCGCGTTCCTAGAATATTACTCGTTAGGGTTAAGCACAACTAATGCGCCAACAGAACGGGGCCTTGACTCAGACCGCACTCCGACTGAATTCCATGGTCTGAGGGGGAGTGCATTCTACTCCAGTCGCAGTACGTGGGAGTGGGTAAACCTACACCAGCGTACAGCTTTAAAAACGTTGGTTCTTTAGCTACCCTCCCAAAACAAACATTCAAGCTCAACTGCTTTCTCTTATCGATTTGCGCCTGCACCATTTTGCTCCAGTTATTTTCCATTTTTGAGAAGGGCAGTCCGTGGATTTTCTTTTCCCACGCTACAGTACTCACATCATGTGGGAGACGAAACTCCCGGACAGCGCCCACATCGCGACTCCACTAAGGGTACATTCGTATCTCGTGTCAGACACGAAGTTGAGGTTCGGATGAGATTCGGAAGACCCGAAGTGGCCCACTTCAGGACTTCCGAACATTGATTTTGCCTGAGTTCCTGGTCACTTCGGGTCTTCCGGCACTCAACTTCTAGTCTGACCTCATGTCAGACACGAGCTACGAATGTACCCTAAATTCACTCATCATCATCAGGCCTGGTCAGCTGGATTGTTGCGAGGCCCCGACCTGAAATGGCAGGGTTCAACTTCAAGCTCGCTGAACTTTGATTCGCTAAACACAGGGTGTCTGGGCCTGCCACACTGTCGCGACCCAGAGAGTCCCGAAATAACCAAGATGTGACAAACTGAACAGAGTGCAATGTATAGAGCGAATGTGTATTGCACTAGGGGGTCAAGGAATAGTAACTATGTGAGGGAAAGCAAATGCAAACATTACATAGCGAACAATAAACAGCAGGGAGCAAAGGCGAGCTTTAAGATGCAAAGCTGGCAGCCGTATTTGGGCCAGTCCCAAAGCGTAGGCCTTGTACAGCATTGCGTGGCTTGGAAAAAAAAATATGCGCGCGGTGTTGCAAACACCGTTAGCTGGTAAATTGTCGAGGCACATGATCAGTTTTGTACGAGGCGAGTACAGGTGCGACATAATGAACTGAAAAAAACTTACACTGTCAGAAATGTGAAGGAAAGAATGACTAGAAAGAGAGCAGTACAAGGTTTGTATAGGCAAAACCTAATTTGGGCTGTACCCCATAAGGAGTGCCCCACTACAGCCTAGAGCATAGTTCTGACACACCCCCATAGGCAAAGTGGGGGACAAGCAAGTGAACGAGACAAGGTCAAGCTCAGGGTGGATCACAACGTCACCACGCATTCTGAGCACAAGCAAATGGCCACAAGGCCAGTTCACATGCAGAGTTATATAAAGCAGAACAAGCAGTACAGTGATCAAAACCTAGCAAGTGGAAGCATGCAGGTATAAGGATATAGATCATAGTACAAGCAAAGTCAAGAAGTGAGCAAGTGAGGCCAAGTAGGCACAAGGCCTAGAACAGTACAGAAACGCTGATGATCACAAGGCTGAAGTGCCTTGGTGAAGACATCAGCAGTGTTGGCCTCAGAGGCCACGTAGACAAGACGAAGCTGACCACGCTGCTGCAACTCTCGAGCAAGGAAGTAGCGCAGAGCGATGTGCTTCGTTCTGTGCTCTAGTCTGTGCTCCTGACACAAGGCAATCATGGCCTTGTTGTCGACGTATAGAACTGGAGGAGAACGAGGCGGCTCGCCCAAGTCGGTCAGCAGGTAGGTGAGCCAGCGTAACTCCTGTGCAGCCATGGCCCATGCGTAGATCTCAGCCTCACAACTGGAGCTGAGAACAGAAGACGAGCGGGTAGACCGCCACGAAACAGAGCCGGAACCAAGGCTGAAGGTGTAACCCTGTGACGACCGCTGCGTAGCCAAGTCGTCAACCCAAGAAGCGTCTGCGTGACCAGTGAGGACAACTCGAGCCCGTCCTCCAAGCACGAGCCCCATGCCCGACGTACTGCACAAGTAGCGCATCACCCTCTTAGCGGCCTTCCAGTGCTCTGGTTGGTGTCTCCCGGGCGCAACGTAGCGAGCCAGGATGCTAAGAGGGTAAGCAAGGCCAGGTCGAGTGCAGGTCATCAGATACATGAGGCAGCCCACAAGCTCTGGATACGGGCCACTCGGCTCTACAGACTCATCCGAAGGTAGAGCTGAGAGCGAGTGACCGGTAGGCAGAGGAGTGGCCTGTGGCGAGGAGTACTCGAAGCCGAAGAGCTGAAGGACCTGCTGCACCATGTGTGACTGAGTCAAGGTAATGGTGCGCTGTGCTCTGTCCCGGGTGATCTGCAAGCCAAGATAGCTGCGCAGCTCACCCAGGTCTGTGCACGTGTGTCTCTTCTGCAGCTCCGACTTCACGTGGGCGAGTCCCTTAGTGTCAGCAGTGGCAAAGACCAAGTCGACGACGTACACGAGGATGTAGAACGGCGGCAGAGAAGTGTCGGTGCGTAGAAACAGCGACGGGTCAGCAGTAGAAGGAGCAAACCCAAGAGCCGCAAGAGTCGTCCTCAGTGTGTCGTGCCACTCTCGGGGCGCCTGGCGGAGACCGTAGACTGGCCGTCGGAGGCTCCACTGGGTACCAGCAGGAAACGACCCAGTGAAGCCAGGTGGGCGGCGCGGCCAGATCTCCTCGTGCAGGCTGCCCTGTAGGAAGGCTGTGCTGAAGTCAAGAGAGTGAAGCTCGCAGTCACGCTGAGCGGCGACGTGCAGTAGTACCCAAAGAGTGGTCATCTTCGGGGTACGGGTGAAGGTCTGGAAGAAGTCAACTCCCTCTCGCTGACTGAAGCCTCGTGCAACGTAACGCGCCTTGAAGACAGGCGGAGAACCCGGCGGCCGCTTCACCCTGAAAATCCACATGCCACTGACGATGTTCGCCCCAGGTGGGGGAACCTCGTCAACGTAAGTGCCTGTGGACTTCCAGGATGCCATCTCTGCGTCCATGGCTGTCTGCCACTGAGAGGAGTAGGGACCCTCTATCGCCTCTGCGTAAGAGCGCGGGGTCGGGATGTCTGGTGCATCCGGGTCTCCCTCAGGTGCAATCAGCATGGACACGAGATGAGGTACAGCAGCTGCAAAGCACTCAAAGTCCTCCTGCCTGTCCTCAAGGACGTCCGTGCCAAGAGCACACTCACCCCCGACGGACGGAGGACAGACAGACTCAGACTCAGCAACAAGACTAGCAGCGTAGTCTAGACGACAGGCGGCAGCGAAGTCAACAAGCTCAACAACTAGGGCAGACGCAGCAGTGGACTCAAACGAAGGGTCAGTGACAACAGTAGCGAGAAGACGCGTGACAGTAGGACTGGCAGCACGAGCAAGGTCTGACGGCGGGTCAGGGACGTCAGGAAGAGAGGACGCAGGAGGAGACGGCAGAGGGACACGCTGTGGAGCAGTGGAAGGACGAAGTGCCATCTGGTGCGTGCCTGGGACAGGAGGAGGACGCTGACGCGGAACACGACGACCAGTGCGAACAGCTCGAACAGGCGACGCAGGACGAGACTCAGGCGAGGCAGGACGAGACTCAGGTGACACAGGACGAGACTCAGGCTCACGACGCTCCGTAAGACCCCTAGTCGGCCCAGAGTAAGGAGAAGGACCAGGCAGTAGAGAGGCTAGCTGTAACTGCGACTGCGACTGGACAGGCGGTGGACACATTAACGGAGGAGTAGGACCAGTAGAAGGCGGGAGACCAAGAACCTGCTGAAGGAGGGGAACGAAGTACGGCCGCGGCCGCGCAGCGCTTCCTAAACCAGCAGAGACAGCACCAGTACCCCCAGCGCCAGGGTCTCCAGCTCCAACGCCCTCAGCACTACCAGCTCACGCACCAGCATCACCTCCAGCAGCAACAGCTCCAGCGCCTCCAGTACCAACGCCTGCAGCACCTCCAGCTCCAGCAGCTCCAGTACCTCCAGTACGAGCACCTCCGGGACCAGCGGCTCCAGCACCTCCAGCAGCTCCAGCACCAGCAGCTCCAGTACCTCCAGCAGCTCCAGCACCTCCAGTACGAGCACCTCCGGGACCAGCGGCTCCAGCACCAGCAGTACCTCCAGCAGCTCCAGCGCGAGTAGCACCTCCAGCGGTAGGCCCCCGAGCTCCAGCAGCACGGCTACAGCGTCGAGCGTACCACTCGCGCAGCTGCTGTGGAGAGAGGGACTCCCGCAGTGACACGACACCCAGAGGACCTCCAGACTCAGCACGCTCAGGCTCAACACCCCCAGGCTCAGCACCCCCAGGCTCAGCACCCCCAGGCTCAGCACCCCCAGGTCCACACGCTCAGGCTCAGCACCCCCAGGCTCCGCACCCTCAGACTCAGCAACCCCAGGCTCAGCACCCCCAGGCCCCGCACCCGCAGGCTCAGCACCCCTAGCAGCACCAGAGTCGACTGCTACCTCGACAGGCTCGACAGGGTCTACCTGGGACACACCTGAGGGGGCAGGAACCTGAGGGGGGAGGGGGTCTACCGGAGGAGCACCTGGTGCTAGGAAGAGCGGCGGGGGGGAGAGAGGGGCAGTGCGGTAGGGAAAGAGACGGTAGTAAGATACCGACTCGTCAAACGTGACGTCCTGAGAGGACAGAACACGACGCGAGGTGGGGTGGTAAAACTGCCACTCAGGCGCGTCAGGGGGGAAGCCAAGGAAGACGCAGGGAACAGCACGGGAGGACAGCTTGTCCGCGGAAGAATCGCGGACAAAAGCTCGAGATCCCCAGACACGGAACACCGACGCATCGCCAACCTTCCCCGTCCACCGCAGAGTAGGTGTGGTCTCCGGCAGGGAGACACGAGGCTGAAGGTTGAGCTGATGCGCAGCGTACTGGACCGCGAACGGCCACAGAAAATGGGGAGCAGCCGCATGAATCATGGACGTACGAGCGACGTCCATGACCATGCCAATGCGGCGCTCAGCAATCCCATTTTGCTGTGAGGAGGCCGGAAGCGTGAACGTCTGGCGGATGCCCTCCGCACGACAGAAAGCCCGCAGAAGGTCGGAGGAAAACTCACCACCTCTGTCGGAGTGCAGACGCAGAACAGGAAGGTCCGGGCCGAAACACTCGCTGAGCTGGCGACGGGCAGCGCGGATCCAGTCGATCAACACCTCAGTGACCTCACCCTTGCGGCGCAAGGGGAAGACTGTGGTGTAACGCGAGTAGTCGTCAACGACCAGCAGGAAGTAACGCTTGTGACCCTGTCCACGGACGCGGGCTGGGCCCCACACGTCCATGTGGAGAGTCTGCAGGGGAGCCTCTGTCGGAGGGAACTCGGAGGAGTGAGGAGCGGCGCGCTGCCGGCCCTCGACGCAAGGAACACAGGTAGGGGCAGGCCCCGGTGGAAGGGGAGGGAGGGACCGGGGGAGACCAGAGACAAGGGTACGGGAGGCCATACCTCGGAGACGAGGCAGGGAGGGGTGACCAAGGCGGTGGTGCCAAAGGAGAGTCTCGTGTGACAGAGGACGACACGAGCAGGGTGCAGACTCCGGACCAGACCTGGACGCGGCAGCAAACACCTGACCCGACGCGGCTACCTGACCAGACGCAGTAACCGGAGGAGACGTAGTAGTCAGTGTGTACAGGCTCGACCCAGGCCGACGGGTGAACGTGGCCAGGTGGCGGCCCGTCCGAGAGCACGTACAGTGGGTCACACGCTGGCCTCCATGGGTGAACTGGTCAACCCACACGTCCTGGAGGTCAGCTCCACTCACCAAGTTCGTAGAGAACGAGGGGAGGTGGAGTCCCGACAGTAAGCCCGACGGGGCCGCAGGACACGGTAGAACCGTGGAGGAGTGCGCAAGGACTGGGCCCCCAGAGGGGTCAGCCAGGGAGACTGCAACCGTCCGACTGAGCGGCGTGAGTGTGGTGCTGTCGCGAAAGAAGGAGCGCGACGCACCTGAGTCAAGTGTGAAGGTGTGCAAGGCCTCAGCAGGCGCAGTACCAGAGAGAGCAGACTCACCAGCACCTGGAGCAGCAGACTCACTAGCACCTGGAGCAGCAGACTCACTAGCACCTAGAGCAGCAGCCTCAATGCCCGGGTTGGGCGGAACACACAGGTAACAGTCACCCTCAGCACTATCAGTCACAGCATACATGGCAGCAAGGATAGCATCGAAATCAAGATCAAAGATAGCAACATTCTGCCTAAGCAGATCACCCCAGCGAGGGAGCTCAACGGCGTCAGGAAACTGGGCGCGCCAGGCGTCAGTCAGGCGACCGAAGCAGCGCTGCGTAGTGTGTGGCAGTCCGCACGTCTCCCCACGGCGACCGCCGGTGCGAAGAACGTAAGTGCAGGGACCAGCACCCCCAGACCTCCCACGCCCAGCGTACCACTCACGAAGCTGCTGGGCCGATGGGGTCTCACGGGAACGCGGCTGCTGCTGGCGCTGGCTACCGCCAAAGCCTCCACGCTGCGCGGCTCCACCTCGACCAGCACCACCGCCGCCGCCACCTCCACCGCCGCTGCCGCTGCCTCCACCGCCGCTGCCGCTGCCTCCACCACCCCCACCGCCGCCGCCACCGACGCCCCCACTCCCGCCACCACCCCCACCTCCACCACCACCCCCTCCGCCTCCTCCACCGCCTCCACCGCCGCCCCCACCGTCCCCTCCGCCACCCTTGCTCCCCTTGCCCTTGCCGTTGCGGCGCCTCCCACTAGGAGCAGACGCAGCCCCGACCTCCTCAGTGCCAACGAGGTCGACAGCAGCAGCAGAAGCAACAGCGGGGAGAAGGGGGGCGGGGGAACACCCCTCAAAGTAAGGGGCGCGAGGGTCGCCGCGAGAAGCACCTACAGCAACTATACTCTTCTCAGCTGCAGTGAGGCGCTCCTCTAGCAGGTCGACCGTGAGCTCGGTGGGGCAAAGGGAGAGAAAGTGGTCCCTGACTGAGGAAAGGGAGTCAGGGAGACGGGTGACTAGGTAGTAGAGGGTGATGTACATGGGGGGGGGGGGGTCTTGGCGCAGAACTCGGTGGGAAGCGCAGCGCGGTAGCGGGCGTCACTAGTGCGGAGGTGAGTAATGAGGTTAGCGACTGTGGCAAAGGCGGCCAGGTCAGGGAACAGGTACGGCAGCATGAGGCGGCTGAGGGCAGCAGTGGCAGCGGAGGAGTAGCGCGCTACGACAGCGTCATACAAAGACTTAGCAGTCTTGTACTGGCCAAAGTGCGCGCGCTCAGCAGACGGCAGGTGACTACGAACAGCAAGGCGAGCAACAGCGTCACGAGTAGTCCACTGCGAGCGAACCGTACTGTCAGCAGTGGCAGCAGGTGCTGGAGAGACACCAGACGTGTGATCGAAAAGCGAGACTCCGTCCTTGGAGTCGCACTGAAGAAAGAGCTGCAGGTCGGCTACCCAAACGTCGAAGTCAACCGCACGACCCTCAGCATCAAAGGTAAGAACATTAGGGCTAGCCATGGCGGTAGTAGCAGTAGTAGCAGCAGTAGCAGCAGTAGCAGTAGGAGCAGTGCGGGCAGGGCAGCGCGGCTCAGTAGGGCAGGGCGGCGCGGCTCGGCAGGGCGGCGCGGCTCGGTAGGGCGGCGCGGCTCGGGTGGGCGGCGCGGCTCGGCAGGGCGGCGCGGCTCGGCTGGGCGGCGCGGCTCGGCTGGGCGGCGCGGCGCGGCAGGCAGGCGGGTGCTTACCAGGGGCGGGTGCAGGGCAGGGCCGCAGCTGGCGGTTAGGTCAGGGCCGCGACTGGGGCGGCTGTAGAGCAGGGCCGCTACGAGGCGGCGGCAGAGCAGGGCCGCGACGGGGCGGCAGGGCAGGGCCGCGACGGGCGGCTAGGTCAGGCCGCGACGGGCGGCTAGGGCAGGCCGCGACGGGCGGCGACAGGGCAGGGCCGCGACGGGCGGCTAGGTCAGGGCCGCGACGGGCCGTTAGGGCAGGGCCGCGACGGGCCGAGAAGGCAGGGCCGCGACGGGCGGCAGTAGGGCAGGGCGCGCGACGGCGCAGGTGAGGCAGGCGCGAGGCGCGCTTCGGGCAGGGCAGGAAAAAAAATCTTATCGTGGTGGGCCCTAAAAAAAAACGTTCCCACTAGGGAACCTGCTCTGAAACCATGTCAGAAATGTGAAGGAAATAATGACTAGAAAGAGAGCAGTACAAGGTTTGTATAGGCAAAACCTAATTTGGGCTGTACCCCATAAGGAGTGCCCCACTACAGCCTAGAGCATAGTTCTGACATACACTACTCCCTTCCTCAAGGAAGCCCTCCGGTTCAAATGTAGGGCGAGCCACTGACGGTGGACGATGACGTATCAGCTCGCTTGTCGTCGGAATGTATGTGCTAGAATTACATTCTATATATAACTGCAGGCATATAGCTAGTGTAGTATCACTATCGAATTCTATCTATTGGTGGTGTACCCCTTGGCCACCTTTCCTTGCTCTATATCTTGTACTTACTTCTATAGTGAAACCCCTTCTCTCTCCTCACGCTACTCTCGTTACTTCCTAGCCTAGGTTTCTACCAACTCTAAGTCCTAAGCTAAGGATGTATTCTAACATGTTATCAGAGCCATTCGTTCCTCGGGCCTAAGCCTTTTTTATTCACTCATGGCGAGCGCCCCGCAGGCCCGTCGCGCCACGCTCGCCTCGTCGCACCCTCACTGGCGAAATCGCATGCGAAATCACATTTTTTACTCTCTCATGGCGAGCGTCTGCAGTGCCCGAAGCAGCGTTTGTCGCGTCCCCTGGTGCGACCTTTCATAGCGCCCCTGGCGTGCCCCACCCGTCGCCCCCTCTTCCCGCGCCTGCGTCTGCCGTGCGGGGAGGTGGCGGGTGGCGGGTGGGGAGGCTTTGGCGGGGGACCAGCCGCCTGTGGCGGTCGTCGTGGCCCTTATCCTCCCACCCGTCCCGATTTCTCCCCCCCCCCCCCCCCCCCCCGGTTGCCTCGACTACCCGCGCCTGCTTCTGCCCGAGGTGGCGGGTGGGGGGGGGGCGACGAGGTAGTGGAGCCCGCGCCCTACTCATGCCTCTGCCCGCGCCCGCGCTCTGCCCGTGGCTGCTACTGTGCAGGGGGGAGGCCGTCGTGGGCTGTCTTCAGCCCCCCCCCCCCCCCCCCCCCCCCGCCCACTTCCCTCTTCTCTCCACCTCTGCCGCGCCCTGCCACGACGGACGTGTTGACGGGAAATGGCCCCGCCCTCGCTTGGGCGAAGACGACTTCGCAGTCGGCGTGTGCATAAGTCGGCATCGACCGCGTGCAGAGTTCGACCTCGACCTGCCCGCAGAGTTCGACCTCGACCTGTCCGCAGAGTTCGACCTCCACCTGTCCGCAGAGTTCGACCTCGACCTGTCCGCAGAGTTCGACCTCGACCTGTCCGCAGAGTTCGACCTCGACCTGTCCGCAGAGTTCGACCTCGACCTGTCCGCAGAGTTCGACCTCGACCTGTCCGCAGAGTTCGACCTCGACCTGTCCGCAGAGTTCGACCTCGACCTGTCCGCAGATTTTCGACCTCGACCTGTCCGCAGAGTTCGACCTCGACCTGTCCGCAGAGTTCGACCTCGACCTGTCCGCAGATTTCGACCTCGACCAGTCCGCAGAGTTCGACGTCGACCTGTCCGCAGAAGTCGACGTCGACCAGTCCGCAGAAGTCGACGACGACCTGTCCGCAGAAGTCGTCGGTAGAGGATGTGGGTCGACGAGCTCGCAGAGGACGCTGGTCGACGAGCTCGCAGAGGACGCTGGTCGACGTGCTCGCTGAGGACGCTGGTCGACGAGCTCGCAGAGGACGCTGGTCGACGAGCCCCGTCGAGGAGCATTGGACGACGGGCTCTACTCGACGAGCTCGTCTAGGTGAACGCTGTTCGGTGGAGCATCGTCGAGCTGGTCGACGTAAGTCGCTCGACTGGCGAAATCCGACGTGTGGGCGAATGTCGCCAAGGAGGTTTTCGCGAAGTCAACCTGCGGAACGGCATCACGTGCTCGACGGTGCACAGCTGGCAAAACGTCGACACGTGTTCTACCTGGCACCTGCGCAATGTGCCTGGCGGAGCGACCGTCTACCTGCAACTACTTGGTAGGTGCGCACATGCGCAGATGTTCACCTGCCGCTGCGGCACTTGCAGACCGCTGCGGTGCAACGCTGGTAGACTACTCTGCTGCAGCGTTGGCAAGCCGCTCTTCTTCTGCGCTGGCAGAGTTTGCCCTGCAGAGGGCTTGCTAGGTGTTGCTATGCCATTTTAGCTATATCGACTTGCATGCCTCATTGTAATCTAATGTTCTTTCAATTTCTTAATGAAACTCTTGCCAAATCTCTCTGTGAACACAGCAAGTAATGAGAACGCCTAGTGCAATGCTACGATCACCCGCACAACCTTGTGCCTTCCCCCGTACTCCACTCCCGTTGTGTAGTGACTCTTCGCATGGTGCGGTGAGCGTGGACGGCCCCGCATAAAACCTTCAGATTAGCCGAATTTTGCGTTCATTACCTACGTTGTTGTAGGCCGGAAGCCATCTAGACCGCCATGGTCGACCAGGAAGTCGAAGCAGGCGTAGAGGATACCCTGCAGGTGCGGTTAGATGATGTTCGGGCACGCCACGCGGATGGCGAGTACGGCGGAGCGAACGTGGACGTTCTGCTCCTTGGAACCCGCGTGCAGTGGGCGCGCGATCATCCAACGACCCGTACTGAGGCGGATGGTCTACCCGCCACTCCCCGACCGGCACGCAACGAAGGCAGCGCCGACGAGAGAGTCGACCAAGTCGGCAGCGACGAGGGCACGAGGAGGATGAGTGGAGTGATCAGGGTCGCCGACGACGGGGTCGGCGGAATACATGCGCGAGTGCAGCAGTCGACGGCGGCCGCGGGCAGCTCGCACGGCGACGTCGACAGTCGACGTTGCTCCCTGCAGAGAAGTGGAGTGAGGCCGAGCTCCTCTACGCACGTGGCGGTTGGCGGAATTGTGCCAGCCTACGGGTATTTTAAAATTTCGCCGGACAAGTTCGTCGTGCCTATACCGCTGGAAGGTCGACGAGACCTCATCACGTGGAGGGAGTCGTTCGAGCCCTAGCTGGAAATTGCCGGGCTGAAGTGTTTTGCCGACGGCGAAGTGGTGACGCCAGACAAGGACGATGTCCAGCTACGGGCAGAATTCCGCGCGGCTCATCTGCTGACCTTCATGGTCATCTCGCGCTGCTGCTCGCCGATGGTGCAGATCGCTCTGAAGCCGTGTCGAGTTCGACTGGACGCTGGCCACCAGGCGTGGCGGTTCATTATGTCGACGTACCAAGCGACCGACGACCTCTACATCGGCCAGCTGGAGGAGCGCTTGACTCACCTCAGGATGGGCGAGCAGGAGTCGGCGACGGACTACTGCAACAGAGCTCGACGGATCCTCGCCGACATGCAGATGGCGGGCGTCGACTACTCGACGGCGTCCTACATAACGCACGTCGTCAAGGGACTGCCGAGTGGCTATGATCTGATGCGGCGGATGATGGCGATGCCTGGCGTGCGCGAGTCGCTCAACGAGGATACCCTCACGAGCCACATCATCAAGGATGAGGCTATGCAGGAGGCAGAGAGGCCCACGGGGCTCCTTCCGCATGCGAACTACGTCGCCTCGACGAAGCATAGTGGTCAGCAGGGGCAACGCGGGAAGCAGAGCGGAGGTGGTAGCGGTGGTGGGAAGTCGGCGAAGGACGCCGACCGGTCGAAGTCGACGCGGGACAACGGTAGAGGCGGAGGTGGTCGACGGCGGGAGTGGTGGATCGGCGGCGACCCCGACCACCTCTCCTACGAGTGCCCCGACCGCGAAGAGAGCGACGAAGACAACAAGGGAGGCCGCGGGAAGTCCGACGGCGGTCGTCGACGGGAAGTCCGAGGGCTTGCTAGGTGTTGCTATGCCATTCTAGCTATATCGACTTGCATGCCTCATTGTAATCTAATGTTCTTTCAATTTCTTGATGAAACTCTTACCAAATCTCTCTGTGAACACAGCAAGTAGTGAGAACGCCTAGTGCAACGCTACGATCACCCGCACAACCCCGTGCCTTCCTCCGTAGTCCACTCCCGTTGTGTAGTGACTCTCCGCAGGACGCTGTGAGGGGGAGATGGCAGGGCTGGAGGCCGCGGCGTTGGGGGTGTTGAAGCCCCCGTGAACCTCCCGCCCCTCCCTTTTCCTCCTCCTCGTCGCTGCCCCTGCATCTCTTGTGCGTGCCGCGTTGAGGGGGGGGGGGGGAGGAGAGAGGGTGTAGGGGTGGCAGGTAAGTCAAGGCAGCCGCCCCTCCTCCTCTCTCTTCCGTTGCACATGTTCTAACTCTTCCTCCTCCTCTCATCTCCTACTTGTGCTCCTCGCGTCTTTTGTCATGCCCGTTCTCTCGTTTGTCTCTCCCGACTAGTCCATAGTACAACAAGTCGACGCGTTAGATCCGTCGTTTCTGGGCGTGTACACTCCCCTACGTGCACTCCGGGCACCCGCTGCGGGGGTTAAGCCGCAGGCGGGCACCTGCCGTGGGACTCAACCAAGGTGGTCCCAGTTGCTACTCGGTGACTCCTCCCCTATGGGTGACTGCCCCTCACTAGCTAGTCTTGCATGCAGTTAAGGGGGCATCTTAGAATCACATTCTATCTATTATTGCTGACAGATAGCTAGTGTAGTATCACTATCAAATTATATCTATTGGTGGTGTACCCCTTGGCCACCTTTCCTTGCTCTATATCTTGTACTTGCCTCTATAGTGAAACCCCTTCTCTCTCCTCACGCTACTCTCGTTACTTCCTAGCCCAGGGTTCAACCAACTCTAAGTCCTAAGCTAAGGATGTATTCTAACAGTATGGTTAGAGAAGGCTGAAGTGTAACAATTGGCTCATGTATCAGTCAACGTGTCGGAAGAGATGGGCGGTGACGAGTGTGATCATGTGGCTGGCTTGAAACGGGCCACACTAGCGGGGTCGAAGTTTTGGCACGACGAGTGTGAGGATCTAGGATCGAGCTCATAAAAGAGAGTTTGAATTGAATGATCCACCTGGGTACAACACGAGGCTATATATAGGCTCGACACAAGGCAAATAACCCAGGTGTTACGCGAATGTTCTGAGGATCGTGAAGCGTCCCGAACAGAACCTTCCCGAACTCGGTAGAAAGCAATTCGGTGGGAACCGAAAGGCTTGAGTTCGGTACACGTAACCTGGTTCGGTGCTATAACTATAATAACATATAGGAATGCACCTAACCTAGGAAATCAAGCATATCTATGCATGATAAAACAAACCCAAGCTAGATATAGCATAATAAGCAAGCATAAGCCGTCGTACTCTCACACGTCCCCCCCTCAAAGCTGGGTGGTGTGAGAAACACCCTGCTTGACAAGATAGTCCTTGAGAGCACGGTGTGCGTTGCCCATATCAGCTTCTGCAACCCAACTGTCCTCTGTGGGGTCATAGCCTTTCCAGCGTATCAGGAACTCGAGGGTCTTGCCGCCGCGGCGCCGATGAGTGAGAACGCGCTCCACTTCGTACTCTGGTTCATCATGTATGAGAACAGGTGGTGGTGGCGGTAGCTGCTGTCCCTGGAACTGTTGGTTGGGGTTCTTGTAGGGCTTCAGTAGCTGAACATGGAAAGCTTTGTGAAGCTTCCATGTAGTAGGTAAGCGCAAGCGGAATGTTACTGGTGTCACCTGTGCCTCAACGTGAAAAGGACCACAGAAGCGAGGCCGGAGCTTGGATGGTAGGTGAGACAAGTGCAAGTTGCGCGTGTCAAGAAGCACCTGATCTCCTAATGCTACTGAGTGGTCACGTCGCTGGCGATCGGCATACTGCTTCTGGGAGTTCTGCATCGTCGTGAGGCGTCGCTGAGTCTTCTCCCATAGCTGCTGCATGGTGGTGACGAAGTCATGTGCGGCTTGGACGTGTGCCGGTTTGGTTGGCTGCTGTGGTGTAAGTGGTTCCCGTCCGTAGCACAGGAAGAAAGGAGATTTCCCTGTGGCCGCATGTGACGCGTTGTTGTAAGCGAACTCTAGGGTCGGTAACTGTTGATCCCAGTGGCCGACGTCGTCTTTGCAAGCTGTGCGCAGTAAGTGTTCAACCACCTGATTGAGTCGCTCTGTCTGTCCGGCAGTCTGGGGGTGGTATGCTGAAGACATTGCAAGCTTTGTCCCCAACAGTCCCATGAGCTCCTTCCAGAACTTACTAGTGAATTTTGGGTCTCTGTCTGAGATAAGTGTAGCGGGAATTCCGTGGATGGTGATGATGCGGTCGAAGAAGAGGCGAGCAATTGCTTCAGCTGTAGCCGTGGCGTTGGTCGGGATGAAGTGACTCATTTTGGAGAACTTGTCGATCACCACGAGTATGGCGTCATGCCCTCGTGAGGTCGAAGGAAGTCCCGTGATAAAGTCGAGGCTAACGACTTGCCATGGCTGCTCCGGTACGGGTAGAGGCTGAAGTAACCCTGCTTTTTTCTGCTTGCTACTCTTCATCCGCTGGCACGTGTCGCATGAGGTGACAAACTGCTGCACGTCTGCTGCCATCCCGGGCCAGTCGTAATACTTTGCTATCCTTGCTAACGTCTTGTTGCTCCCGAAATGTCCCGCGTATGGTACGTCGTGAAACTCCTCCAGTAGGATCTGCCGTAGCGGGGCATAGTTCGGTACCCAAATCTTTCCTGAACCCTTCCTTACAACTAAGTCTTTCTCCCACTGTAACAGCTTCTGTTTCTCTGCCGTAGCAATCTCTGCGTCCACGGAGTACCCATGTTGGAATAGACCCTTGAGCAGAGGGTTCATCCCGTCGAGCTGGATGCCTGCTATATGACCGGGGCGGCTCAACGCGACTCTTTTGTTGTGTAGCCCAGACTTGTAGACGATGTCGTAGCGGAAGTGAGTTTCCAGGAAGTCCATCCACCGCACATGTCGTCGTGAGAGCGTCGGCTGCGACTTCAGGTATTTGAGACTGCAGTGGTCAGTATAGACTGTAGTCTTGGCTCCCTCTAGGTAACACCTCCACGCCTTGAAGGCTATGGCTATCGCTAAGGCTTCCTTGTCATGGATGGGGTAGTTTAGTTCTGCTCCGTGTAGCTTCTTACCGAGGTAGGCGATGGGCTGCAAACCGTGTCCGTGATCCTGCATTAGTACTGCTCCGACTGCCTGGTCACTAGCATCTGCTTCCACCACGTAGTCCTTGTCTGGGTCCGGTAGGATGAGTACTGGCGCTGTAGTCAGTGCTGTCTGTAGCTTCTCCATGGCTTGCTGATGAGGAGTATCCCATTTGTAGGGCGTATCCTTTTTCAGTAGGTCGGTCAGTGGCGCTGCTATCTTAGCGTACTGCGGCACGAACCTGTTGTAGTAGTTGGCGAAGCCTAGGAACTGCTGCAACTCCTTCACGTTCTCCGGTACTTTCCACTTCTTGACGGCTTCGATCTTCCGCGGGTCCACGTGTATGCCCTCGGCACTCACCATGTGCCCGAGAAACTGCACCTTCTTCAGTGCGAAGTCGCTATTCGAGAGCTTCACGTAGAACTTATTTTCCCGCATGATCTCGAAGACTTTCCGTAGATGCTCCACGTGCTCCTTCATATTCTTGGAGTAGATCAGAATGTCGTCCAGGTACACCACCACGCATTCGTCCAACAGGGGCCGTATGACATGATTCATTTCCGCCTGGAACGTCGCTGGTGCGTTGCAGAGCCCGAACGACATCACTAGATATTCGTAGGAGCCATATCTGGTACGGAACGCCGTCTTGTTGATTGAGTTGTCCGCCATCTTGATCTGCCAGTAACCCGACCGTAGGTCCAGCTTCGAAAATATTGTTGCACCACGCAGTTGGTCTAGAAGATCGTCTATGCGCGGTATGGGGTATTTGTTTTTTACTGTCTGTTTGTTCAGTGCGCGGTAGTCGATGCACATCCGTAAACTGCCGTCTGGTTTTGGAGTGAAGAGAACTGGTGCACCGTAGGGAGAGGTGGATGGGCGGATCAGTTGTCTGTCCAGTAGATACTCTATCTGTTTCTTCATGTCTGTCAGTTCGGTCGGACTCAGTCGGTATGGTGCACGTGAGACGGGTTTCGCACCTGGTTCCTCCACGATCTCGTGCTCGTGGGTGCGTGCTGGAGGTACTCCTGCAGGTAGGTCGTCTGGCATGATGTCTTTGTACTGCTCCAACACCTCCTTCACTGCTGCAGGTAGCTCTGTGTTCGGCTTCTCCTCCTCTGCTGCTGCCATAACCAGTGCTAGGTAACCCGTGTTACTCTCGTTCACCGTCCATTCGAACCGTGCCAGTGTCGTTTCAGGAACGTTCCCTGCATCCGTCCAGCTTCTCAGCTCCACTCGTTCCCCGTTGTTGCAGATGCACGCCTTCCGGTTGACCCAGTCGATCTCGGGGTTGAACCGCTTCAGGAAATCTCTCCCCAAGATGAAATCTAAACCCTTGATGTTCGTGATCGGCAACGTCGGCTTCCACCTCAGCGCTCCTATGTGCAGCTGCAGTGATGCTTCGCCGTGGATGGGAAGTTTCGTACCGTCCACCATCGTCGCCGTGAACTTGGTCTCCTCCGAAGGTTCTCCAATTTCCTCCAACGTCCCGCGGTCACACACTGAGTGGGACGCACCACTGTCCACCAGTGCCTGGAGGCGTCGTCCTTTGCATAACACCTCGAGGAGTAGTGGTTTCTGCTGCGCTAGGTAACCAAAGATATTCTCGTTAATAGGATCATAGGGTACATAAAAAAAAATACCATCCCTATTTCCTATACCTGACTCAGCACTCTTAACTTCCAACTTCACCTGGGGGGTAGGAGGATTTTTCCGAGGCTTGAACAACTTCTCCTGAGCCTGGAATTTTCCTCTAAGCCTTTGCAGCTGTGTAGGCTTCACATGTGGGCAAGTGGGAGCCTTAACACTGTGCTGCTGGGAGAGAATATTAACTCCACGGAACGCACGACCCTTTTTTACGCTCCGTAATACTTTTCCCAACTTCTCAAGTACCTGAATAATTTCTAAAGGCTTTTTCTTGGCCTCTAGCTCTCCCCTGAATTTCTCAAAGGCTTGAAAACCACGAGAAGTAATATTCTTTGATAAAGTATCTTTGTATGATAACTTTAACGAAATTTTACTTTCGTGGGTGTTCTGCTGGAGTTTCCCGGTCGGTGCACAGTCTTCTTTCGCGGAGCCTCCTTTTTTCTCGGCGAATTCCCCTGGTGCCGGCCGGTCGTGACGTTATATATTCGCGCCATCATTTTCTCATTTTTTCGCCCGCTCCGAAGTCGCCACGTCGTCGCCCTTTATCCCTTTTCGGATCTTTACGCGATCGCCAGGTCGATCCGCGGCTACTGGCGATTCCCGTTTTTTTACTTCGGGGGTGCTGTGTCAGAATAGTGAAGGAACGAATGACTGAACTAGCAAGCAGGAGGGTACAAGTAGGAAACCAAAAAGTGTTGTACCCTATATGAACTACCCCACTACAGCCTACACAGACTATAGCATATAAGTTTGACACACCCCCATAGGCAAAGTGGGGGAGAACAAGAGGTCACAAGACCGGTCAAGAAAGGCAAAGTAAGCTCAGGGTGGATCACGACGTCACCACGCATTCCGAGCACAAGCAAATGGCCACAAGGCCAGTTCACATGCAGAGTTATATAAAGGAGAACAAGCAATACAGTGATCACAACCTAGCAAGTGTAAGCATGCAGGTATAGGTATAGAGATCACAGTACAAGCAGAGTCAAGAAGTAAGCAAGTGAGGCACAGTAGGCACAAGGCCTAGAACAGTACAAAAACGATGATGATCACAAGGCTGAAGCACATTGGTGAAGACATCAGCAGTGTTGGCCCGAGTGGCCACGTAAGCAAGACGAAGCTGACCACGTTGCAGCAACTCTCGAGCAAGAAAGTAGCGCAGAGCGATGTGCTTCGTTCTGTGCTCCAGTCTGTGCTCCTGACACAAGGCAATCATGGCCTTGTTGTCGACGTACAGCACTGGAGGAGAACGAGGCAGCTCTCCCAGGTCGGTCAGCAGGTAGGTGAGCCAGCGTAACTCCTGTGCAGCCATGGCCCCTGCGTAGATCTCAGCCTCACAACTGGAGCTGAGAACAGAAGACGAGGGAGCCAAGACTGAAGGTGTAACCCTGTGACGACCGCTGCGTAGCCAAGTCGTCAGCCCAGGAAGCGTCTGCGTGACCAGTGAGGACAACTCGAGCCCGTCCTCCAAGCACGAGCCCCATGCCCGACGTACTGCACAAGTAGCGCAACACCCTCTTAGCAGCATCCATGTGCTCCTTCCTGTGTCGGCCAGGAGCGACATAGCGTGCTAGAATGCTAAGAGGGTAGGCAAGGTCAGGTCGAGTGCAGGTCATCAGGTACATGAGGCAGCCCACAAGCTCTGGATACGGGCCACTCGGCTCTACGGACTCATCCGAAGGTGGAGCTGAGAGCGAGTGACCGGTAGGCAGAGGAGTGGACTATGGCGAGGAGTACGTGAAGCCGAAGCGCTGAAGGACCTGCTGCACCATGTGTGACTGAGTCAAGGTAATGGTGCGCTGTGCTCTGTCCCGGGTGATCCGCAAGCCAAGATAGCTTGTTAGCTCACCCAGGTCTGTGCACGTGTGTCTCTTCTGCAGCTCCGACTTCACGTGGGCGAGTCCCTCAGTGTCAGCAGTAGCAAAGACCAAGTCGTCTACGTACACGAGAACGTAGAACGGCGGCAAAGTGGTGTCGGTGCGTAGAAACAGCGACAGGTCAGCAGTAGAAGGAGCAAACCCAAGAGCAGCAAGAGTCGTCCTCAGTGTGTCGTGCCACTCACGGGGTGCCTGGCGGAGACCGTAGACTGGCCGCCGGAGGCTCCACTGGGTACCTGCAGGAAACGACCCAGTGAAGCCAGGTGGGCGGCGCATGTCAAACTATACTTGTTATAGTTTGTTAGTTTAGTCTAGGTGTTACATTGAGTTATGCTGTAGAGGGTATAACCCCCCTTAGGGTTTGCTATATCCTCCCTTGTACTGCTTGTTTCTACTCATTCATTATTCCAGTTCTGTCTTTGACATGGTATCAGAGCTTAGTTCGTTCCCATGGGCCCACCTCGATAGCCGCCCGTAGCGCGCTCGCCGCCCGTTGGCTCGCTCGTTTTAGGGTTTCACATGCTAGCCGCTCGGTAGCCGCCCGTTAGCCGCCCGTCCACCGTCCGTTCGCCGTCCGTTACCCGTCCGTTAACGCCCTCGGCAGGTCCCGTCACCCCACGGGCCGTAGCGCGGCCCCCGCGGGCCTTCGTCCGTCCCGTAACACGCCCCCCCCCCCCCCCCCCCCCCGTGGGCGCTCCCGTTCGTCCTTAGCGCGCCCCCCCACGGGCGCTCCCGTTCGTCCTTAGCGTGGCCCCCGCGGGCGCACTCGTCCGTCCCGTAGCGCACCACCCCACGGGCACTCTCGTTCGTCCTTAGCGCGGCCCCCACGGGCGCTCCCGTTCGTCCTTAGCGCGGCCCCCCGCGGGCGCTCTCATTCGTCCCGTAGCGCCTGTCGCCCGTAGCGCACGTCGCCCGTAGCGCCGTCGTCCGTAGCGCCCGTCGCCCGTCGCCCGTAGCGCCCGTCGCCCGTAGCGCCCGTCGTCCGTAGCGCCCGTCGCCCGTCGCCTTAGTGCCCGCGCCCGTAACCCTAATTTTCGCGCCCGTCGTCTGTCCCTGTCGCCCGTCCTCCCCCCCCCCCCCCCCCCCCCCCCCCCCCCCCCCCCCACCGTAACCCTAGCTCCTGCCCGCGCGCGCGCCGCTAGCACGTACACAGCCGCGCGCACGCAGCTGCGCGCACGCAACCGCGCGCACACAGGCCGCGAACGCAACCGCGCGCGCAAGCTCACGCAGCCGTGCCCACGCGACCACACAGGCGTAGCCGCGCACCTGCAGTCGCGCGCGTCCCCTTTCCTAGGCCGCCCGCGTCCCTCCCTTGGCCGCCCGTGCCCTCCATGATTTAAGAAAGAAAAAAAAAAACACAAAATTAATTAATTCGGAAAAAAAAAAAAACAAAACAAAACAAAACAAAAAAAGAGAGAGAGCTTGCATCAGCTGTTGCTATGAAGCGTCAGCATGCGCCAGCACCCGCGTTTAGCGCATCAGCAACAGCTTAGTTCACCTTCAGTCGCCCTTGCACCAGCTTAGGCCGTCCTGCTGCCTCGACTAGCCCCTCCCCGTACTAGCGTGCCATTTCGATGTGGCGACAGCAGCAGCAGCAGCAGTGGCCGCAGCAGCAGCACTGGCCGCGGCAGCAGTGGCCGCCGCAGCACCTGTGGCCGCAGCACCACTGGCCGCAGCTGCAGCAGTGGCCGCAGCAGCAGCAGCAGCAGCTGCGGGTTCAGCAGCAGCGACAGCGGCAGCCTCCACCGCGGGGCCCTGTCAGACCCGGCCAGTACACACAGCGGTACGTGGGAGCTGCAGCTGGGGTTGAGACTTGTGCTTCCAGTCTTGGTGCTTGTGTAGTTTCCAGTCTAGGCGCCTCAGAGGTTCTTAGTGTGGGAGTTGCAACTACCACTAGTTTAGTACCAGCCTTTGTTGCTGCCTCAGGTGCGACCTCACAGACTGCACAACTTTCCTTCACCCTCGACTCTGGAGCGTCCAGCTGTTTCTTTCGCGACTGTACTGACCTCACGCCACTGCGCACTCCAGTCACTGTCGCCTTGGCTGACCCCACAGTGGGACATGTCGTAGCTCACTACACCACCATTCTCCCGTGTTCGGCGGCTCCCTCTGGGTTTCTCACAGGTTACTACACCCCCTCGTTCTCTAGGAACTTGGTGGGTGTCAGTCACCTCCACGACCTAGGAGTTGTCGTCACTTTCCCTCAGGACGAGCCTATTGCCTCCTGCACAGTCGGTGCCACTGGAGTGCCTCTGGCCACTTTCCACAGGGAGCCGAGCTCTGGTCTGTACTCACTACACACAGGGTCCCACCACACTGGGTCAGGTCAGGTCAGGTAGCTGCTGTGTCGTGCGACTGTCGGTCACTCACCCACCCGTCGGTCCTTTGGCACCACCGTCTAGGTCACCCGTCGTTCCCACGTCTGAGTCGGATGGTACGCCACCGTCTGGTCTCAGGTCTCCCAGAGTCGCTTGCCCCGCTTCCTCGCTCGCCTGCGCCGCCGTGCACTCCCTACGTCGAGGGTCGGCAGCGCGCTGCCCCTCACTCCTCGTCGTTCCCCCCCACCACGGCTCCCTTCCAGACCCTGCACTTGGACGTCTGGGGCCCCTCCCCGGTCCGTGGCCCACGTCAGGAGCGCTACTTCCTGATTGTGGTGGACGACTACTCCCGCTACACCACGGTTTTACCTTTGCGACGGAAGGCCGACGTGCCAACCGTCCTCGAGCCGTGGCTACTGGCGAGGGGTGACGCCCAGGCCCTTTTTGGGCTCCGCCTGCACTCGGACCGTGGTGGTGAGTTTTCTTCCACTCGCTTGGAGACGTTTTGTCAGGGTCGGGGGATCAGCCAGTCTTACACGCTACCAGACTCGCCGCAGCAGAACGGGGTAGCCGAGCGACGCATCGACCTGGTTATGGAGGTTGCTCGGACCTCCATGTGCCATGCCGGTGCCCCCCAGTTTTTGTGGCCCCAGGCAGTCCGCTACGCCGCGCACCAGCTGAACCTGTGGCCTAGTGACGCACGGCCACGGGTGACGCCGGTCTCCCTTTGGACAGGTTCTCCGGGCGTAGCAGCTGACTACCGCGTCTGGGGTTCCTTGGCCCACGTTCCCGCCCCTGGCGTGAACAAGTTGTCTCCGCGCACCCGTGCCTGCGTCTTTCTTGGCTTCCCACTCGACACCACCGGCTGGCAGTTCTACGACCCGGTTACCTACCAGTTCTTCAGTTCCCAGGACGCCACTTTCGACGAGTCGGTCAGTTACTACAGGAGTCGCCCCCACCGAGGTTCTGAGACCTTTTCCCCCCCGCTCTTCCTCACCACTGACCCCCCCCCAGTCGCCCCGGTAGCCCCCCCCCCTTCGCGTCCTGCCCCGTCAGGTGTGTTGCACGTCACTCCCCAGTCGTCTCCCCCGCAGCGTCCAGTCTCTGTCATGTCTGGGGGTGCGGGAGGTGCAGCTGCGGGGGGTGAGGGTACTGGGGCTGTCGGAGCTGGTGGCTCCGGCTCTGGGGGTGCAGGGGGTGTGGGTGTGGAGCCCCCTCCAGTGGAGGACACTGCTGCCTCGAGTCGGCAGCCTCGCCCTGCCTCACCCCCTGGCTTTCCGTCAGTCCCGCAGTTCCCTCCCCGTTCGCCTCAGCGGCCGGTCGCTGCGGAGTCTGGGGGTGTTCCTGCTAGAGGTACCGGAGGCCCTGGGGGTGTTGTCGGTGGAGGTTCTGGTTCTGGGGGTGCTGGAGCTGGAGGCGCTGCCACCTCGGCGCCTACACCGCGCACTGTCCGTTTCCTGACACGTGAGCAGCGTCTTGTTCGTTTGGAGAGGGAGGAGCGGGAGCGGTTTGAGAGGGCACAGCAGCAGCAGCAGCCGCAGTCCCAGTCAGGGCGTCAGGAGAGAGCAGAGGAGGAGTCGCAGCCGCACCAGGAGAGAGTAGAGGAGGAGTCACGGCAGCAGCAGCAGCAGCAGCAGTCTCAGTCGAAGTGTCAGGGGAGAGTAGAGGAGGAGTCACGACAGCAGCAGCAGCAGCAGCAGCAGCAGCAGCAGCAGTCCCAGTCAGAGCGTCACGAGAGAGTAGAGGAGGAGCCACGGCAGCACCAGGAGAGAGTAGAGGAGGAGTCACGGCAGCAGCAGCAGCAGCAGCAGCAGCAGCAGCAGCAGCAGCAGTCTCAGTCGGAGCGTCAGGAGCGAGTAGAGGCGGAGTCACGACAGCAGCCGCAGCAGCAGCAGCAGCAGCAGCAGCAGCAGCAGTCTCAGTCGGAGAGTCAGAGGAGAGTAGAGGAGGAGCCAGAGGAGCAGCAGCGGGGGCAGGTACCGCAGCAGCAGTCGCCAGAGGAGGCGGAGCAGCAGCGACTGCGACTGCGCGACCTCCCCGACCCAGCACCTGCACGCTTTGTTCGTGGTCCCCTACCGTCCCCTCCTGTTCCCCCTGTTGAGTCCCTTTCCTCGTCTCAGTGGACTCGTCGTTCTCCCCTCAGTCGTGTTGTGTCCCCAGAGCGTCGTCGGTCTCGTTACCGTGCAGACGGTCCGTTCCACCTTGTTCTTCGCTCTCGTGTTCCACCTCCTCCTGTCCTTCCACAGCCCCCTGAGTCGTCCTCTCCTGTTCACGACCCGTTGTCCGACTACCTCCGTGCCTCCCGTCCTGTCGTCTCCCGTGTTTTGTCCGCGTTGGTCACTCACCCGACTGCACCTTTGTCGTCTGTCTCAGCACTTGTTACCACTGTCGCTGGCTTTGCCTCTTCCCACCGCCTTGACTACGCCGCTCACCTGGTGAGTGGCCCTGCTCGTTCTCCGTCCTCTGGGGGTGCTCCTGTCTTTCCCTTGGAGGTCCTGGAGGACAGGCAGTTCGAGCTTGGTTTTCTTGCGGCCGCTGTTCCTCATCTCTGCGCCATGCTGCTTGCCCCTGAGGGGGATCCAGACGCCCTTGACATCCCGATCCCTCGCATTCATGCTGAGGCAGTCTCGGGACCTTGGGCTTCGTATTGGATAGCAGCTGAGGAGGCAGAGATGGCATAATATAGGTCCACGGGCACCTACGTCGACGCCGTCCCGCCACCTGGGGCGAACGTTGTCAGTGGCATGTGGCTCTACAAGGTGAAGCGGCCACCTGGAGCACCACCGGTGTTCAAGGCGCGCTACGTGGCGAGAGGCTTCAGTCAGCGAGAGGGGGTAGACTTCTTCCAGACCTTCGATCCCACCCCGAAGATGACCACTCTTCGGGTGTTGCTGCATATTGCAGCACAGCGCGACTACGAGTTGCACTCCTCGGACTTCTCCACCGCGTTTCTTCAGGGGAGCCTGCACGAGCAGATTTGGCTGCGTCGTCCGCCTGGCTTCACTGGCACTTTCCCTCCTGGGACCCAGTGGCAGCTGCGTCGACCGGTCTACGGCCTGCGCCAGGCTCCCCGCGAGTGGCACGACACGCTCCGTACGACTCTTGCAGCGCTTGACTTCTTTCCGTCGTCAGCCGACCCGTCGCTGTTCGTCCGTCGTGGCTCAACCCCCTTCTTTGTTCTGGTCTACGTTGACAACCTGGTTTTCGCCACTCCCGACCGACGCGCACTGGCCTCCGTGAAGGAGGAACTGCAGAGGAGACACACTTGCACTGACCTTGGTGAGCTGCAGCGCTACCTTGGCTTGCAGATCACCAGGGACGGAGCAGCTCGCACCATTACGCTGACGCAGTCGCATATGGTCGAGCAGATCCTCACGCGGTTTCGCTTCCCGTTCTCCAAGGTACAGCCCACCCCTCTTGCTGTGGACCATGGGCTCACGGCTCCACCTTCGGACGAGCCATTTGAGTCCAGTGGTCCATATCCTGAGCTGGTGGGTTGTCTCATGTACCTGATGACCTGTACTCGCCCTGACCTAGCTTACCCTCTTAGCGTCCTTGCGCGCTTTGTTGCGCCTGGGAGACACCGACCTTCCTACTGGTACGTTGCTAAGAGGGTGGCGAAGTATGTGGCGAGTACATCAGGCATGGGACTTGTCCTTGGAGGGAAGCAGCCAGTTACACTTACAGGTTTCTCGGACTCGTCGTGGGCCGACGACGCAGAGTCGCTGCGGTCTACACAAGGTTACTGCTTCAGCCTTGGGACCGGAGCTGTTTCGTGGAGGTCGACTCGGGCGTCGTCCGTCTCTAGTTCCAGCTGTGAGGCAGAGGTGTACGCTGCGGCCATGGCCGCCCAGGAGCTTCGCTGGCTGTCTTTCCTCCTCACCGACCTTGGTGAGCGGCCTCGCTCTCCCCCAGTCTTGTTCGCCGACAACAGGTCTGCCATCCTGTTGTGCGAGGAGCCCCGACTGGTTGGGAAGGCGAAGCACATCCAGCTTCGTTACTTCCTTCTACGAGAGTTGCAGCAGCGTGGCCAGTCACTCGTGCGACGTGTGGTCTCTGAGGCCAAAACTGCAGATATCTTCACCAAGGCGTTGCCGCCTTGTGACCACCAGCGTTTCTGCACCCAGCTTGGCCTTGTGTCTACAGGCCCTCACTTGCTTGCGTAGAGATGCTTTATCTTGTACTCTTGCATCTTACTATATCTCCTATATATGTGCTTGTGGACAGGCCTTGTGGCCCCTTGCTTCTGTAGAGATGCTTGTCATGCATGTCTTGTACTCTTGCATCTCTTATATCTGCTATATCCTTGCATGTGGACTGGCCTTGTGGCCTCTTGCTTGTTCTCGGAATGTGTGGTGATCTTGAGATCCACCCCGAGTGTTGCTTTGTTCTTGTGAACTGGTCTTGTGACCGTTGCTTGTTCTTGCTGACTGGTCCTGTGACCCTTGCTCTTAGGTTGTGTGTTGCTTTCCACAGGACAACCGTCACCTAGACTATGGGGGTGTGTCAAACTATACTTGTTATAGTTTGTTAGTTTAGTCTAGGTGTTACATTGAGTTATGATGTAGAGGGTATAACCCCCCTTAGGGTTTGCTATATCCTCCCTTGTACTGCTTGTTTCTACTCATTCATTATTCTAGTTCTATCATTGACAGCGCAGCCAGATCTCCTCGTGCAGGCAGCAGTCCATTCATGCACGCATCATGCTTGCGCTTGCTTCACTCTTCGCTCTCACTTCACTCTTTGCTACTTCCCTCACTGCTCTCTCCACTCGTCTGCCCCCCCTTCACTCCCCCGTTTTCCTCCCCCCCTCCTCCCTTCCTCTCTCTGTCCCGATCTGCCCCCTCTCGTCCCAGCAGGTCGCTCACACGGGAGTGGCAGTGGCGGGGGACATGGAGTGCACAGGCAGCAGCTGCTCTCCACCCAACCAACCCACAGCTAAGTACCCCGCCCTTCCACTCCTCTCCCAACCCTCGCACTCTGTTTGTTTGCTTGTCATGCTTGCACCATGCATCACACTCCCTTCTTCACTGCTCTTGTCACACCCATTAGACCTCCCTCCCCCAATGTAGCTGCTTTTTTTTGTTGGTACAGCCTCAGGTATTTGTTTTTGTTTGGTTCAGCTGGTACGAGGTCTCTTGGGTGTGCCACTGCAGCAGTCCATTCATGCACGCATCATGCTTGCGCTTGCTTCACTCTTCGCTCTCACTTCATACTTTGCTACTTCCCTCATGCTACTCATCTGCCCCCCCTTCACTCCCCCGTTTTCCTTCCCCCCTCCTCCCTTCCTCTCTCTGTCCCGATCTGCCCCCTTTTGGTCCCAGCAGGTCGCTCACACGGGAGTGGCAGTGGCGGGGGACATGGAGTGTACAGGCAGCAGCTGCTCTCCATCCAACCAACCCACAGCTAAGTACCCCGGCCTTCCTCTCCTCTCCCAACCCTCGCACTCTGTTTGTTTGCTTGTCATGCTTGCACCATGCATCACACTCCCCTCTTCACTGCTCTTTGTCACACCCATTAGACCTCCCTCCCCCAAGGTAGCAGGTTTATTTTGTTGGTACAGCCTCAGGTATTTGTTTTAGTTTAATTCAGCTGGTACGAGGTCTCTTGGGTGTGCCACTGCAGCAGTCCATTCATGCACGCATCATGCTTGCGCTTGCTGCACTCTTCACTTTCACTTGTCTTGGCTTCTTTTCTCACTGCTCTCCCCACTCCTCTGTCCCCCCTTCACTTCCCCGTTTTCTCCCCCCCCCTCCTCCCTTCCTCGCTGTGTCCCTACCTGCCCCCTCTTGTCCCAGCAGGTCGCTCGCACGGGAGTGGCAGTGGCGGGGGACATGGAGTGCACAGGCAGCAGCTGCTCTCCACCCAATTCACTCACAGCTAAGTGCCCCGCCCTTTCTCTCTATTCATGTGCTACCCTTCACATTGTTACCCCTAGCCGCTTACTCACTAGTCTTCAGTTCTCTCCTTGCAGGTGGAGGGGAGGGGCGTAGGGTCCAACACCGCCACTCCCCGGCACCCCTCCCCTTGTGGCCGTGCAGGTGGCAGCGGTGGGAGGGGAGGGGGGCAGCACTTCACTCGGCTGGGATGGAAGGGGAGGGTATCGGGATGGGGTCGTCTGGAACAAGGTGAGCCTCTTTTCCCTCATGCACTCTTGCTGCTGCTTGGTCTTCTCCCCATACTCACTTTTCTTTCTTGCTCGCTCCCTTCCTTCACGCTTCTCCCTGTTCTCACTGCTGTCCCTTGATCCCCTGCCTCCCTCCGTCTCCCCTCCCTCTCTCCTCCCTCCCAGAGCATTGAAGGCTGTAGCAGCGTAGCAGCAGGGCAGCACGGGGGCAGCAGGAGGGCAGCAGACGGGCAGCCGGTCGCTCACACAGGCAGCAGCTGCTGCTCCAGGGGGCAGCAGGAGTGGCAGTGGCGGGGGACATGGAGTGCACAGGCAGCAGCTGCTCTCCACCCAACCCACCCGCAGCTAAGTTCCTGCCCTGCCTCTCTACTCCAGTTCTCTTTTGTGTTCTTTGCTGCATCTCCTGTTTCTTCTCGCTTCAAACGCAAGCCTCTGGTTCAGCCAAAGCTTCAAGCCACAGACCCTTTTTTGCTAAGGTAGATCTCCCCTGGTACAGCAGGTATACTCTCAGGTTAAGCCTTCCTAGGTATATTTCCCCCTTGGGTCTGTGGCTTGTTTCTGAGGTTGCACCAGTGGCCTCTTCCCCTCTGCTTCTTCTGATCGTGCATCTCCTCCTTCACCCCCTCGCCTCTCCTCCAGTCATTCACAATTTCTCTGTGGGCCATTGCAGGTGGAGGGGAGGGGCGTGGGGGTCAACACCGCCACTCCCTCACGTCTCTCCCCTGTGGCCGTGCAGGTGGCTGTGGTGGGAGGGTAGAGGGGCAGCACTGCACTCGGCTGGGATTGGAAGGGAGAGTATCGGGCTGGGTTGTCTGAAGCAAGGTGAGCCTCTTTTCCCCTCCCTGCTACAGATGCCTCATTTCCCTCTCTTCAATTCCGCATTCTCGTTTTAGTGTTCTTCGGTTTACTTAAGTGTTTCCTTGATGCCAACTTACTCGCTCCTCCTGCCCCTCCTCTCCCGTCCCTCCCCCCCACCCCCCCCCCCTCCCCCTCCCCCCACTTTCTGCCCGCTACCAGGTCACTTGGCAACAAGAGAAGATTGCAAAAGAGGAAGCAGAGTAGCAGACTGGCAGCAGCAGCAGTTGCAGCAGCAGAAGCAGCGGCGGCAGCAGCTGTAGCAGCGGTGGGGGTGGGGGGTTAGGGGGCAGGCTAGGCTAGCTGAAGCTGTGGGGAGGTGTGGTATCAGGTATGGTACGGTAGCAGGTGAGGTAAGGTATCAGGTGAGGTATGGTAGTCTGATTCTCTAATCTCTCTCTTCCCCCTCCCCCCCTTACCTTTTTTGCAGCCTGAGAGTGGGAGCACTGGAGCAAGGACAGGAGAGTGAAGTCCACCCTCTCACTCACCTCCTCCTCTCTCCCCTTTCCCTTACCTCCCAGCAGCACCCTGCCTGGACCACAGTGGAGTCCCCTCCTTCCGTTCATCCCCCCCTCCCTTCCCCCACCCCCTTCCCAGCAGCCTAAGGCATCATGGCGCTCTGCATGGCTCTGGTAGGTAGAGGTAGGTAGAGGTAAGGAGGCATGGGGGTGAAGTGTGGGGTGGGTGGGTGGGTGGGAAGCATGGGAGTGAGTGGGCAGTTCACTGCCTTAGGGGCAGCACCTTCTGGGGTTGTGCGTTGTGGTTCGGGGTGTGGTGGGTGGAATCTGCGTGGCACGGCACTCGGTGCTCAAGTAACCGATCTGACGTGCAAGGCCTAATGGACACCGTCAGAGCCGACCGGCCGGCGGCTCTGGTTCGCGTCAGCTCTGGCTACGTCAGGGGTGGGATTTGAGTCTTGGGCTGGAAGCAATTTTCCACTACCACACCTCGCCCACAAGGCATTGCCTTTGGGGGTACTGTTTTTGAAAGGAGGTGGGCTGTCTTCTACTCCTACTGCTAGCAGGTGAGGGTGGGGAGGGGAAGGGTGGGGTGTGTGGTGATGGTGGTGAGAGGCAGTGGGGTTGGCAGTGGAACATGTTGCATGAGAGCATGATGCTCATTTGGGTGGCATGGGATGAGCCCTAGGGCACTGATGCCACCTGTTGCATGAGAGCATGATGCTCATTTGGGTGGCATGGGATGAGCCCTAGGGCACTGATACCACCTGTTGCATGAGAGCATGATGCTCATTTGGGTGGCATGGGATGAGCCCTAGGGCACTGATGCCACCTGTTGCATGAGAGCATGATGCTCATTTGGGTGGCATGGGATGAGCCCTAGGGCACTGATGCCACCTGTTGCATGAGAGCATGATGCTCATTTGGGTGGCATGGGATGAGCCCTAGGGCACTGATGCCACCTGTTGCATGAGAGCATGATGCTCATTTGGGTGGCATGGGATAAGCCCTAGGGCACTGATGCCAACTGTTGCATGAGAGCAAGTGAAGGCAGGGTGTGTTGGGTAGTGGGAGTGGTGATGGGGGGAGTTGCTGGTGGTGATGTATGTGCTGAGAGTGAGTAGTGGGAACAGGTGTTAAGAGTGAGTGTTGAGAACAAGTGGTGAGAGTTAGTGGTGAAAACAGGTGGTGAGAGTAATTGGTGAGAAGAGATGGTGAGAGTGACTCGTCAGGACAAGTTGTGAGAGTGAGTGGTGAGAACGTGTGGTGAGAGTCAGTGGTGAGGATGACTGGTCAGAGTTTGTGAGTAAATGGTGAGACCGAGTTGAGAGTGAATGGTGAGGGTGACAATGAGTGGTGAGAGGTGGTGAGTTGTGTGTGGCAACAGTGTTTTAGGAGACTGAGTGAGCGGTGAGCATGAGATGTGACTTGTGAGAGTGAGTGGGGAGCGTGTGGTTAGGATGGATGGTGATTGTCAATGGTTAAAGCCACTTGGGAGAGTGAGTAGTGATACTGATTGCTGTGAGTGCTGACAGTGACGGGGTCGAGTGACATTGCAGCCCAGGAATGGAGCCATTTCCAAAACCACCACCTTCTTTCCCAGGCTGCTCTCCACTTCCTTCCCCTAGGCATACTCCCGTATTCCGTCTCACAAGCTCCGAGTCATTCCTAGTTTCCCCTAGCAGTTTGCGTTCAGGAAAAGCAGGTCGACGCGTCATTTCCGATCGTTCGCCAGTTCATGATTGAGCTCCGACGTTTGTTTTCCACATGAATGTGTAGACATCGCCAGTTAGCTGAGTTATATATGACCAAACAACGGCAAGCCGACAGTTAGCATCGAACCAACAGCGATTTCTCCTTTAGCATTCAGCATGGTTTCTTCCGGAGTTTTGGCGTAGCAGCAACTTCGGTGGCCAGCAGCTATTTCGATCTTGTTTTTCAAATTCCTCTATCTTCTAAATTTCGGCCGTAAGCTGAGCGATTTTGTCCGTCAGCAACGATTTCGACCATAAGCAGCGGTTCTATCCGTCAGCAGCCTTTTAGCTGTCAGCCGTCAGCCGTCGTCAGAACCAACGATTTCGCCTTCAGCAAGAAGACATTCGTCGTCAGAAGAGACGATTTTAACGTTTTTGAATCGTCGAACGAATCTCGTCGTCAACAGAAGGATCTCGCCGTCCAAATCAACGATTTCGCCGTGTCGACCTCTTCGGTACGTTTCGACGTTCGCGTTCAAGTTCCGTTATCCGTCTGTTTCCTTCATGACGGGTTTGCTCGTTGAACTGCCGTCGCGACTCTCTCTGAGCTTACTCGCATTTCATTCTTTCCGTGCAGGAAGCACTATCTTACCGCGATGCTGTGGTCCGCGCACAACCATGGCATTTCGCCATCCGTTTCGCCATCAACCATGGATTCGCCATTCGTTCGCCATCAAGCATGGCGATTCGCCATTCGTTTCGCCATCAAAGATGGCGAGTCGCCATCCGCTCGCCACCAAGCATGGCGACGCCATCCCAATGGAAATGGTAAGCTCTCTTCTCTCACCTCAAGCTCTCGTTGATCTTTCCATTTCAGTTACTTTCCCGCACCAATCCATCTTTGCTCCCACCCACCATGGCTTTTATCACCCCGCTGCTTGTCACTGGCTCATCAATTTTGGGAATCAATTATATGGCACGTCGCGTTTCGCGAGCTACCTGTCTGAAGCAGTTGCTTGGATACACGTCGCGTATCGCGTCTCATTTCTTGCGACTTATCTTCTCGAATCCATCTCGCGTTCAATCTCGCGTTTAGATTTCGCGACTCATCGTGGCCCATCAATCTTGCGATCTTCCCTTTACAGATTGATTTCTAGAGCTGTGTCGCTGGCACACGCGGTGGTGGCGAGCAAGGCCAGGCGAGTGGAGCCCAAGGAGCAACGGCAGGCGGACGTGGGGCAGCGAGCAAGCACCTGAGGCAGCATTAGCATGGCCCCCGTGCCTCAACCACAACCACCTGGCGGCAGCAGAAAGCAATGGCGGGGAGGCGAACAGCGGAGGCGAATCCGCGGAGGCTAAATCGGGGAGGCGAAAGCGCGGAGGCGAAAGCGCGGAGGCTAAATTGGGGAGGCGAAAGCGCGGAGGCGAAAGCGCGGAGGCGAACAGCACGGCGCTCATCTCACCACTCTGCGCCGCCCAGCAGCACTCCTTCAAAAGCTAAGTGCAATTAGAAGCGAAGTGCAACACATAATGCTTGGATATTCGGCTGCTTGAAACACGGACTGCTTAACCCTTTGACTGCTTGAAACACAGACTGCTTGACCCTTTGACTGCTTGAAACACAGACTGCTTGACCCTTTGACTGCTTGAAACACAGACTGCTTGACCCTTTGACTGCTTGAAACACGGACTGCTTGACCCTTTGACTGCTTGAAACACAGACTGCTTGACCCTTTGACTGCTTGAAACACGGACTGCTTGAAACACGGACTGCTTGACCCTTTGACTGCTTGAAACACAGACTGCTTGACCCTTTGACTGCTTGAAACACGGACTGCTTGACCCTTTGACTGCTTGAAACACGGACTGCTTGACCCTTTGACTGCTTGAAACACGGACTGCTTGACCCTTTGACTGCTTGAAATACAGACTGCTTGACCCTTTGACTGCTTAAAACACGGACTGCTTGACTTTTTGACTGCTTGAAACACGGACTGCTTGACCCTTTGACTGCTTGAAACACGGACTGCTTGACCCGTTGACTGCTTGAAACACGGACTGCTTGACCCTTTGACTGCTTGAAACACGGACTGCTTGACCCTTTGACTGCTTGAAACACAGACTGCTTGACCCTTTGACTGCTTGAAACACGGACTGCTTGACCCTTTGACTGCTTGAAACACGGACTGCTTGACCCTTTGACTGCTTGAAACACGGACTGCTTGACCCTTTGACTGCTTGAAACACGGACTGCTTGACCCTTTGACTGCTTGAAACACGGACTGCTGGACCCTTTGACTGCTTGAAACACAGACTGCTTGACACTTTGACTGCTTGAAACACAGGCGAGGGGAGCACCAGGGCGGGCAGCAGGAGCGCAGGCAGCGGGGCAGCAGCGCCGGCCTCATCAACGGTTGAGGTTGCAGTATCGCCCCTGCCACCACACTCCACTCGAGCCCACTCCCCCTCAGGTTCAGGTTCAGGTGCAGGTTCAGGTTGGTAGCGGCTCTTGTGGGGTTGTGGTTGGCGTCACATGCACTGTCGTTTCTGCTGTTGCACGTGTGTTTGACACTTTTCTCCATTGCAACCCCTCTTACTTTCGGCTGCCTTTCCTTTCCGCCCTGCCCTCCCTCCCCTCCCTGCCCTCCCATCCCTTCCCTGCCAGGCCTTCACAAGCCAGGGGGAGTGCAGCAGGCGAGCAGCACGCGAGGGGAGCACCAGGGAGGGCAGCAGGAGCGCGGGCAGCGGGGCAGCAGCGCCGGCCTCATCAACGGTTGAGGTTGCAGTATCGCCCCTGCCACCACACTCCACTCGAGCCCACTCCCCCTCAGGTTCAGGTTGGTAGCGGCTCTTGTGGGGTTGTGGTTGGCGTCACATGCACTGTCGTTTCTGCTGTTGCATGTGTGTTTGGCACTTTTCTCCATTGCAACCCCTCTTATTTTCGGCTGCCTTTCCTTTCCGCCCTGCCCTCCCTCCCCTCCCTGCCCTCCCATCCCTCTCTGCCAGGTCTTCACAAGCCAGGGGGAGTGCAGCAGGCGAGCAGCAGGCGAGGGGAGCACCAGGGCGGGCAGCAGGAGCGCGGGCAGCGGGGCAGCAGCGCCGGCCTCTTCAACAGTTGAGGTTGCAGTATCGCTCCTGCCACCACACTCCACTCGAGCCCACTCCCCCTCAGGTTCAGGTTCAGGTGCAGGTTCAGGTGCAGGTTCAGGTTGGTAGCGGCTCTTGTGGGGTTGTGGTTGACATCACATGCACTGTCGTTTCTGCTGTTGCACGTGTGTTTGACACTTTTCTCCATTGCAACTCCTCTTACTTTTGGCTGCCTTTCCTTTCCGCCCTGCCCTCCCTCCCCTCCCTGCCCTCCCATCCCTCTCTGCCAGGCCTTCACAAGCCAGGGGGAGTGCAGCAGGCGAGCAGCAGGCGAGGGGAGCACCAGGGCGGGCAGCAGGAGCGCGGGCAGCGGGGCAGCAGCGCCGGCCTCATCAACGGTTGAGGTTGCAGTATCGCCCCTGCCACCACACTCCACTCGAGCCCACTCCCCCTCAGGTTCAGGTTCAGGTGCAGGTTCAGGTTGGTAGCGGCTCTTGTGGGGTTGTGGTTGGCGTCACATGCACTGTCTTTTCTGCTGTTGCACGTGTGTTTGACACTTTTCTCCATTGCAACTCCTCTTACTTTCGGCTGCCTTTCCTTTCCGCCCTGCCCTCCCTCCCCTCCCTGCCCTCCCATCCCTTCCCTGCCAGGCCTTCACAAGCCAGGGGGAGTGCAGCAGGCGAGCAGCAGGCGAGGGGAGCACCAGGGCGGGCTGCAGGAGCACGGGCAGCGGGGCAGCAGCGCCGGCCTCATCAACGGTTGAGGTTGCAGTATCGCCCCTGCCACCACACTCCACTCGAGCCCACTCCCCCTCAGGTTCAGGTTCAGGTTCAGGTGCAGGTTCAGGTTGGTAGCGGCTCTTGTGGGGTTGTGGTTGGCGTCACATGCACCGTCATTTTGCACTCACACTGCTGCCTGTCTTCTCGTTTAAAAGAGTCAGTCCCTCCCACCTGCCCCTTACTATCTCTCTATCTCTCTCTCCCTTCTCCTCTGCCTCGCTGGTCCGTCCCTTCAAGCCACGCTCGCCCTGCCCATTCTCCATTGAAGCACCCCGTCCGCCTGCACCACACAATCAGCTAAGTACCCGTTCCCTCATGCCTGCACCCTTGCCTGCCACACCGTTTCTTTCGTTTCATCTGCTGTTGCACCGTTTTCTTGAAACAACGCCACTGGTTGAGTGCTGCTCACATGCTACAGTCCCCCTTGCTTCAGGTAATTCCTTCAGGTGCAGGTACACCCCTCAGGTTCTTTTTCAGGTGCCCTTGGGTCTGCAGCTTGTGGCCGTGCCTCCACCAGTGGCTCCTCCTCCCTTCCCTTGCGCTGGATTTCAAGTCACAGTCTCCCCTTCAACTTGCTCCCACCACCGCGCTCTGACTAGCTCTGTGTGTGCCCATTGCAGGTGGCGGGGAGGGGTGTGGGGTCAACACCGACGCTCCCTCACGCCCCTCCCCTGTGGCCGTGCAGGGGCGCACACGAGAGGGCTGGGAGGAGGGCTGCCGTGGAGGGAGGCAGCTGGTGGTGCTGCAGCTGCCTTGAGCTCGCCCTCACGCCACCAGCTAAGTAACCCTCCTCCATGCCGTCACCTTCTTTGCATGTCATTTCGTTTGCCGGTTGTACGCTCTTCCCTTTGAAACAATGCCACTGGTCCAGCGCGGTTCACATGCCACAGACCCCCACACTTCAGGTATCTCCTCAGGTGCGGTGCAGGTAACCCTCTCAGGTGCAGGTCCCCCTCTCAGGTGCAGGTCCCCCCCTCAGGTGCAGGTTCCCTTGGCGTCTGTGGCGTGTGGCCTTGCCTCAATCAGTGGCCCTCTTTCACATTTGGCAGTTCCGGTCTCTGGCTAGTGTTGTGCCCATACCATGCATACTGACCACTGCCGTGTGTGCGCATTGCAGGTGGAGGGGAGGGGCGCTGGGGTCAACACCGACGCTTCCCCACGCCCCTCCCCTGTGGCCGTGCAGGGACTCGTGGGGACGGGAGGGAGGCAGCACTGCAGCATGGCAATCCCACTGCAGCAAGGGAGAGTATCGGGATGGGCTTGGCCTCTCAAGGTAAGCCTCTTACCTCTCTTTCCCGCTGCACTCGTTTTCGGCTAAGTTGCCCTCTTGCGCTCATCCCTTTGATTCACCCGTGCCTGTTTCAAGGCCTGCACTCACTCCCCACTTGGCCTTCCCTTCCGTTCTGCCCCCCTCCAGGTCACTTGCAATGCAGCAGAGGCAGCTGACGGGACCAGTTGCAGCAGCATCAGCAGTGGCGAGCACTGGTGCAGCAGGGGAGGGGAGGGGAGGGAAGGGGACATGAGGCAGCATCTCTCGGCGGCTCTTCAGCTGCCAGCTAAGTGCTTTCGCCTCCCTGGACTCACTCTTGCCTGCTGCTCACTGCTCATGCTGAATTACTCTTGTCGCTTTCGCATGGGCTTCTGTGTTTTTTCCCTGAATACTCGCCACTGGTTGGGCCCCGTTCACATGCTACAGACCTCCACTCTTCAGGTAACCCCCTCAGGTGCAGGTAACCCTCTCAGGTGCAGGTACGCCCCTCAGGTTCCTTTTCAGGTGCTCTTGGGTCTGTAGCTTGTGGCTGTGCCTCCAACAGTGGCTCTGCTTCCATTCTCTTGCACTGGATTTCAAGTCACGGTTTCCCATTCAACTTGCTCCCACCACTGTGCTCTGACTAGCACTGTGTGTGCGCATTGCAGGTGGTGGGGAGGGGTGTGGGGTCAACACCGACGCTCCCTCACGCCCCTCCCCTGTGGCCGTGCAGGGAGGAGGCACCTGGAGGAGGGCTGCTGCGGAGGGAGGCAGCTGGTGGTGCTGCAGTTGCCTTGAGCTCGCCCTCACGCTATCAGCAAAGTCACCCACTTCCATGCCCCCACCCTTGCCCGCCACATCATGGCTTGTTGTTTTGTTGCTGCCAGTTCGTTTGTCGATTGTGCTTTCGCCCTTCCCTTTGAAACAATGCCACTGGTTGAGCACGATTTACATGCCTCAGACTCCTCACTTCAGGTAACCCCCTTAGGTGTAGTGCAGGTAACCCCTTCAGGTGCAGGTTCACCCCTCAGGTTCTTTTTCAGGTGCCCTTGGGTCTGCAGCTTGTGGCCGTGCCTCCACCAGTGGCTCCTCCTCCCTTCCCTTGCGCTGGATTTCAAGTCACAGTCTCCCCTTCAACTTGCTCCCACCACCGCGCTCTGACTAGCTCTGTGTGTGCGCGTTGCAGGTGGCGGGGAGAGGTGTGGGGTCAACACCGACGCTCTCTCACGCCCCTCCCCAGTGGCCGTGCAGGTGGCAGTGGTGGGAGGGGAGGGGGGCAGCACTCCACTCGGCTGGGATGGGATGGGAGAGTATCGGGCTGGGTCGTCTGAACCAAGGTGAGCCTCTTTTCCCTCCCTGCCTCAGATGCTTGAATGTCTGTTCTTTCTTTCTCTTACGCCGTTGCTTGCTCTTCTCCCCACCATGCTCACTGCTGTCCCTTGCTCCCTGCCTCCCTCCCCTCCCCCCCCTCCTTCCCCTCACTCATACAGAAGTGGCAATGGCGGGGGACATGGAGTGCACAGGCAGCAGCTGCTCTCCACCCAACCCACCCGCAGCTAAGTTCCTGCCCTGCCTCTCTACTCCCGTTCTCTCTTGAGTTCTTTGCTGCATCTCCCGTTTCTTTCTCGCTTCAAACGCAAGCCTCTGGTTCAGCCAAAGCTTCAAGCCACAGACCCTTTTTTATAAGGTAGATCCCCCCTGGTACAGCAGGTATACTCTCAGGTTAAGCCTTCCTAGGTGTATTTCCCCCTTGGGTCTGTGGCTTGTAACTGAGGTTGCACCAGTGGCCTCTTCCCCTCTGCTTCTTCTGACCGTGCATCTCCTCCTTCACCCCCTCGCCTCTCCTCCAGTCACTCACTACTTCTCTGTGGGCCATTGCAGGTGGCGGGGAGAGGTGTGGGGTCAACACCGACGCTCTCTCACGCCCCTCCCCAGAGGCCGTGCAGGTGGCAGTGGTGGGAGGGGAGGGGGGCAGCACTCCACTCGGCTGGGATGGGATGGGAGAGTATCGGGATGGGTCGTCTGAACCAAGGTGAGCCTCTTTTCCCTCCCTGCCTCAGATGCTTGTATGTCTGTTCTTTCTTTCTCTTACGCCGTTGCTTGCTCTTCTCCCCACCATGCTCACTGCTGTCCCTTGCTCCCTGCCTCCCTCCCCTCCCCCCCCTCCTTCCCCTCACTCATACAGAAGTGGCAGTGGCGGGGGACATGGAGTGCACAGGCAGCAGCTGCTCTCCACCCAACCCACCCGCAGCTAAGTTCCTGCCCTGCCTCTCTACTCCCGTTCTCTCTTGTGTTCTTTGCTGCATCTCCTGTTTCTTCTCGCTTCAAACGCAAGCCTCTGGTTCAGCCAAAGCTTCAAGCCACAGACCCTTTTTTTATAAGGTAGATCCCCCCTGGTACAGCAGGTATACTCTCAGGTTAAGCCTTCCTAGGTGTATTTCCCCCTTGGGTCTGTGGCTTGTTTCTGAGGTTGCACCAGTGGCCTCTTCCCCTCTGCTTCTTCTGACCGTGCATCTCCTCCTTCACCCCCTCGCCTCTCCTCCAGTCACTCACTATTTCTCTGTGGGCCATTGCAGGTGGAGGGGAGGGGCGTGGGGGTCAACACCGCCACTCCCTCACGTCTCTCCCCTGTGGCCGTGCGGGTGGCAGTGGTGGGAGGGGAGGGGGGCAGCACTCCACTCGGCTGGGATGGGTGGGAGAGTATTGGGATGGGTCGTCTGAACCAAGGTGAGCCTCTTTTCCCTCCCTGCCTCAGATGCTTGAATGTCTGTTCTTTCTTTCTCTTACGCCGTTGCTTGCTCTTCTCCCCACCATGCTCACTGCTGTCCCTTGCTCCCTGCCTCCCTCCCCTCCCCCCCCTCCTTCCCCTCACTCATACAGAAGTGGCAGTGGCGGGGGACATGGAGTGCACAGGCAGCAACTGCTCTCCACCCAACCCACCCGCAGCTAAGTTCCTGCCCTGCCTCTCTACTCCAGTTCTCTCTTGTGTTCTTTGCTGCATCTCCTGTTTCTTCTCGCTTCAAATGCAAGCCTCTGGTTCAGCCAAAGCTTCAAGCCACAGACCCGTTTTTTCTAAGGTACATCCCCCCTGGTACAGCAGGTATACTCTCAGGTTAAGCCTTCCTAGGTGTATTTCCCCCTTGGGTCTGTGGCTTGTAACTGAGGTTGCACCTCTGGCCCCTTCCCCTCTGCTTCTTCTGATCGTGCATCTCCTCCTTCACCCCCTCGCCTCTCCTCCAGTCACTCACTATTTCTCTGTGGGCCATTGCAGGTGGAGGAGAGGGGCGTGGGGGTCAACACCGCCACTCCCTCACGTCTCTCCCCTGTGGCCGTGCAGGTGGCTGTGGTGGGAGGGTAGAGGGGCAGCACTGCACTCGGCTGGGATTGGAAGGGAGAGTATCGGGCTGGGTTGTCTGAAGCAAGGTGAGCCTCTTTTCCCCTCCCTGCTACAGATGCCTCATTTCCCTCTCTTCAATTCTGCATTCTCGTTTTTGTCCACTCTAGTGTTCTTCGGTTTACTCTAGTGTTTCCTTGATGCCAACTTACTCGCTCCTCCTGCCCCTCCTCTCCCGTCCCTCTCCTTCCCCCCCCCCACCCCCCACCACTTTCTGCCCGCTACCAGGTTACTTGGCAACAAGAGAAGATTGCAAAAGAGGAAGCCGAGTAGCAGTCTGGCAGCAGCAGTTGCAGCAGCAGAAGCAGCGGCGGCAGCAGGTGTAGCAGCGGTGGGGGTGGGGGGTTAGGGGGAAGGCTAGGCTAGCTGAAGCTGTGGGGAGGTGTGGTATCAGGTATGGTACGGTAGCAGGTGAGGTAAGGTATCAGGTGAGGTAAGGTATCAGGTGAGGTATGGTAGTCTGATTCTCTCCTCTCTCTCTTCCCCCTCCTCCCCTTGTCGTTTTTGCAGCCTGAGAGTGGGAGCACTGGAGCAAGGACAGGAGAGTGAAGTCCACCCTCTCACTCACCTCCTCCTCTCTCCCTTTTCCCTTCCCTCCCAGCAGCACCCTGCCTGGACCACAGTGGAGTCCCCTCCTTCCGTTCATCCCCCCCTCCCTTCCCCCACCCCCTTCCCAGCAGCCTAAGGCATCATGGCGCTCTGCATGGCTCTGGTAGGTAGAGGTACGTAGAGGTAAGGATGCATGGGGGTGAAGTGTGGGGTGGGTGGGTGGGTGGGAAGCATGGGAGTGAGTGGGCAGTTCACTGCCTTAGGGGCAGCACCTTCTGGGGTTGTGTGTTGTGGGTCGGGGTGTGGTGGGTGGAATCTGCGCGGCACGGCACTCGGTGCTCAAGTAACCGATCTGGCGTTCAAGGCCTAATGGACACCGTCAGAGCCGACCGGCCGGCGGCTCTGGTTCGCGTCAGCTCTGGCTACGTCAGGGGTGGGATTTGAGTCTTGGGCTGGAAGCAATTTCCCACTACCACACCTCGCCCCACAAGGCACCGCCTCTAAGGGTGTTGTTTCCTTAAGAAAGTGGGCTTTCTGCTGCTCCTACTGCTGGCAGGTGAAGGTGGGGATGGGCTGGGTGGGGGTGGGTGAGAGAGAAGGGGCCTGAAACCCCTTGAGCGGATGAGAGGGAAGGGGACTGAATCCCCTTGAGCGGATGAGAGAGAAGGGGCCTGAATCCCCTTGAGCGGGTGAGAGTGAAGGGACATGAATCCCCTTGGGTTGGGTGGGTGAAAGAGAAGGGGACTGAATCCCCTTGAGCGGATGAGAGAGTAGGGGCCTGAATCCCCTTGAGCGGGTGAGAGTGAAGGGACATGAATCCCCTTGGGTTGGGTGGGTGAAAGAGAAGGGGACTGAATCCCCTTGAGCGGATGAGAGAGTAGGGGCCTGAATCCCCTTGAGCGGGTGAGAGTGAAGGGACATGAATCCCCTTGGGTTGGGTGGGTGAAAGAGAAGGGGACTGAATCCCCTTGAGCGGATGAGAGAGTAGGGGCCTGAATCCCCTTGAGCGGGTGAGAGTGAAGGGACATGAATCCCCTTGGGTTGGGTGGGTGAAAGAGAAGGGGACTGAATCCCCTTGAGCGGATGAGAGAGTAGGGGCCTGAATCCCCTTGAGCGGGTGAGAGTGAAGGGACATGAATCCCCTTGGGTTGGGTGGGTGAAAGAGAAGGGGACTGAATCCCCTTGAGCGGATGAGAGAGTAGGGGCCTGAATCCCCTTGAGCGGGTGAGAGTGAAGGGACATGAATCCCCTTGGGTTGGGTGGGTGAGAGGGAAGGGGACTAAATCCCCTTGGGGGGGAATGGGTGAGAAGGAAGGGGTGAATCCCCTTGGGTGGGATGGGTGAGAAGGACGGGGTGAATCCCCTTGGGTTGGGTGGGTGAGAAGGAAGGGGTGAATCCCCTTGGGTGGGATGGGTGAGAAGGAAGGGGTGAATCCCCTTGGGTGGGAGGGTGAGAAGGAAAGGGTGAATCCCCTTGGGTGGGATGGGTGAGAAGGAAGGGGTGAATCCCCTTGGGTGGGATGGGTTAGAAGGAAGGGGTGAATTCCCTTGGGTGGGATGGGTGAGAAGGAAGGGGAGAATCCCCTTGGGTGGGATGGGTGAGAAGGAAGGGGTGAATCCCTTTGGGTGGAGTGAGAAGGAAGGGGTGAATCCCCTAGGGTTGGGTGGGTGAGAGGGTAAGGGTGTGAAACCCTTGTATTGAGTGGCCATGAGGGGAGGAATGGGCGGACTGGCAGCCCTGGTATGGCATGGGGGCAATGGCAGCCCTGGCATGGCAAGGGGGCAAGGCAATCCATGAGGACAGGGATGGGTTGGTGCAGAGTTGTGGACGGTTGGTAGGTGTGGTTTGTTGGGCGTTGGTGTGTGGTTGGGTGGATGGGGGTGGGTGGTTCGATTTGTGGTTGGGTGGTGAATGGTTGGGTGTGTGTGGATGGATGTGGGTGGGTGCTTGTGGGTGGGTTGTGGTTGTGGGAGGAAGGGCAGGAAAACCTCCCACCCTGCCCGACCCCATCCCATCCCGTCCCACCCCATCCCGCTCCGCGTTTCCACAGCGCCGCGGATAGTGGTGAACGACATGCACTACGAGTGGTCATCCCCCGCACACGACGCATACCGGCACCTCTTTGAGGACGTGCTAGCAGTCGCGCCAGGGCTGGACGAGTTTGAGCGCTTCCCACAGCTCTGTGATATCTACCGCCAGGGCCTGGGGCCTGCTGCCGTACACCTGGGCCGCACATGGCATGGATAAGGTGTGTGCTGTGGGGTGTGGTGTAGGAGGGTATGGGGTATTGGGCGTATGGGTCTCGTGCATGGGTCTTACATGTACACGCGGGCCGCTCATGGCATGCATAAGGTGCGCTTGTTGGGCGTGGGGTGTGCGGGGGGGGGGGGGGGGGGGGGGATGGGGAGTGGGGAGTGGGGTGTATGGCACGTACATATTCCCGCTACCCCATTCCCTCCCCCGGCAGGTGGGCAAGGTGTACGTAGTGGGTGCTGTGGACCCGCGGGGGCCAGCAGTGCTGCGGTGGGAGATGGCAGACACCATACAGGATGCTGTGAACCAGGTCATACCGCATGCTATGCCCATGCCCATGCCTGTGCCCATGCCTGTGCCCATGCCTGTGCCCATGCCTGTGCCCATGTTCATGTTCGTCTCACGTGCTACCACACTGCCGCATCCAAGCCATGCATATCATGGCCTCTATATTCCTCCCATTTCCCCCCTCGCTCCCTCTCTCTCTCCCTCTCCCTCACCTCCCTCCATCCGTCCCTTCCACTCTGCCCTCCCCCTCTCTTCTCCCTCCTCTCCCCGCTCTCTCTCCGCCCCTCCCCTCTCTCTCTCGTTCCCCCAGGCGCGGGTGTTCCTGGGCAACAGCAAGGCGGCAGTGACGTATCTGCGGTGTCCCCCGGTGGGATATGTGCGCGTGCACACGGAGGGGCAGGAGAGGGGCAGTGGTGGCCAGCAGGTGCAAGAAGAGGCAGCGCAGGCAGTGGGCACGCACCAGTGATGCTGCTGAGTGGATTCAGCCCGGTGGTGTGAACCATCGCCAGTGCAGTATGGTGGTGTGCGGTAGTTACGGTAGTCGTATGGAGCACCTAACAGACTAACAGAAGAACTCATGTGCAATGTCGGTGAGGTGAGCAATTGCTGCAATATGGCATGACACCTGCGGCCTGCAGTGAGAAGGGTGCCATTGGAAAAAAGGCCATGTGGAAGGTGACATACGGTACACAGGGAGTGTGTTGTTTAGTTGAAGCAGATGAGGTGGAGTAGCATGAGCACAGTGGTACATTGCCTACCACGCAGTCAGGTGTAAAGCGCCTGTCTGCCAATGCAAATTCCAGGATGCAAATTCCCAGAAATGAGCGATGTTTGGTTTCACTTCCTGCTCAGGAAGAAGGCACTAGGAATGTAATCAGTAGTACCTGCCTGCCTAACTCAGATGCAGTATCCATGAATAGAGTTTAAATACTTGCAACAGGAATAAGTCACCATGGATGGATGGATCAGTCTCACACCAGATTGGGTTACACACTCCTTTTCACCGCTCGAACAAGGAGAATCAATTACAATATACATAGCCAGTCTAAAGCTATATACAATGAAGCGAACTGGGGGAAAGGGAAGAAAAGTCACTGCAAACATCTGACACAGCGTGTATGCAGGCACAGCAGCAGTTGTCCCAGCAAATGTACAGAACTGCGATGCACTGCGCACTGCCACCGCCACCTCCAAGGGCTACCGTACTACAATAAATCGTGCCGTCACATCACAATTACGTCACGAGTCACTCGGTCTCGCGGAAGAGCTCGCGACCAATGAGCATGCGGCGAATCTCACTGGTGCCCGCGCCAATCTCATAGAGCTTGGCGTCGCGCAGCAGGCGCCCTGTTGGGTACTCGTTCACGTACCCGTTGCCGCCCAGACACTGGATGGCCTGTGGGTTGGGTGAAGAGGGGGGGAGGTAGCAGGTACGTGTTATTGAGGGGGCGTGTGGGGGGAAGAGGTGGAGAGAGAATGGTTTGTGAGGTGAGGGTGTGGGGATAGGGGTGAATGAGGGGAGAGGTGAGGTGATGTGGATGGAAGGTGGTCGGTGCTAGGGGGGAGTGATGAGGAGATGTGTGTGGGATGCGAAAGAGAGGGGATGTGGGAGTGGAGGGAGTGAAAGAGTGTGTGGCATGGGGAGGAGAAGCGGGCGGTACCTGCAAGGCGACCTGCGTGGCATTCTCCGCAGCAAATAGAATGGCTGCCGCACAATCCTGCAGGTGTAGGGGAGGGGGGAGGGAGAGGGGAGGGAGAGGGGGGTGGGGAGGAGTGAGTAAGCTAAAGGAAGAGGTGGGTGGGATTGCAAAGCATCACACCCCCCAGCACTGACAAGGAAATGAGACCAGAGCAAAGGCTGCTGGCGATGCATGTAGAGGCACAAGGCAGAGAGGCACACCTTACGATTGACATGGCCCCGGTCACATGCCATGGCAGCACTGTACACCAGCGCCCTGTAGCACCAACACCCACACACATGGGAGGGCATGCGGGAGGACGCGTGGAAGGGGAGAGCAGGGCAGAGGCGGGGCACAGGGAAGGCCACGGCACGGTTGGGTAGTCGTTAGTCCAAGAAGCTTCTATTGGTGGAGTGGACTGGAGCTGTGAAAGCCGTGTGCTCTGGCTGAGCAAGGGCTTGCCTCAATGCAAGAGCGAGAGCATAACATGAGAAGAGGCGATAACTGGGGTGGCAGGAAACATGTGTCAGGGCAGTGGGCAGAGAGGGCAGAGTGGGCAAAGAGAAACTGACCTTGAGGCCTGAACAGCACAGTACATGTCTGCGAGCTTGCCCTGGGTTGAGAGTGGTAATGAGAGGGTTGATGGGATGGGCCAGAGGGAGACGAGGCACATGGGGTGTTGGGGGGTTTGAAGTTGTGAGTGGCGGCACATGGGAGCAGGGCCCGTGAGCGCACATGCAATTCCATGGCAGTTGATTGAGAGTGATGGGAGACCATTCAGCATGCCAGCAGCACTAGCATCTAAAAGCATGGCAGCACAGCAGCATGTGAGCACGGCAGCATGTGAGCACGGGAGCATGTGAGCACGGGAGCATGTGAGCACGGGAGCATGTGAGCACAGGAGCATGTGAGCACGGGAGCATGTGAGCACGGGAGCATGTGAGCACGGGAGCATGTGAGCATGTGAGCACGGCAGCACAGCAGCACGGGCGCACCTGGATGAGTTGGAACTGGCCGATGGGTTGTCCGAACTGCTGGCGCTGGTGCACGTAGGGCAGCACCACGTCCATGGCCACTGCCATCAGCCCCAGCGGCCCTTTTGAGTCGACTCAAGAGCGTGAGATCACAAAAGCACGGGAGCACGGGGGCACCTGAATGAGTTGGAACTGGCCGATGGGCTGTCCGAATTGCTGGCGCTGGTGCACGTACGGCAGCACCACGTCCATGGCCGCCGCCATTAGCCCCAGTGGCCCCGCTGCCAGCACCACTCGCTCCAGGTCCAACCCCGACATCAACACTTGCACTCCTGGTGAAGGGGGGGGGAGAGGGAGAGGGGAGGGACTAATTTTGAGGCGCCTCAAAACTAGGCCCCGCTGCCAGCACCACCCTCTCCAAGTCGACTCCAACCCCGACATCAGCACGTGCTCTCCCGGTGAAGGGGGGGAGAGGGGAAGAAGAGGTAGGGGGAGGGGAGAAGGAATTAGAGGGGGGTAGGCGGAGAAGGAGACAGAAGTGGTGGGTGGGAGACGAGGATGCAGTGGTGTGGGAGGGAGGTGAGAGGGTGTGTGTGCAGGGGCGCATGAGGGGGGTGTCATGTGGGAGCGTCTGAATGGTGCAGAGCGCACATTGCATACAGCACATGGCATACAGCAGAGCACAGTACAGAGCAGCAGCAGCAGCAGCAGCATGCGCACCTCGGCCCTCCTGTCCCAGAACGTTGTCGCGCGGCACGAAGCAGTCCTCAAACACCAGCTCGCACCTGATCATGCTCGTGCCACCCACGGCAGCGCACGGCAGGGGGCGGGGGGCAAGGCATGGGGCAGGCAGGGCAGGGGGTGTGGGACGGAATGGATGCAAAGCACGATGCGGCACGAAGCAGTCCTCAAACACCAGCTCGCACCTGATGCTCGTGCCACCCACGGCAGCGCACGGCAGGGGGCAGAGCACAAGGGTGTGGGAGGGGATGGACGCGAAGCACAGTGTCAAGAGAGGCGTGATGGAGGTTATAGGTGGTGCCTTGCCTAGTAGTAAGGAGTGAGGCAGCAGGTAGGATAAGGCGAGGTGATGAAGGAAGTGGGACCAGGAGGTGTGTGGCAAGGAAAGGACTTGGGAAACGGTGCTCTGAGAGAGGGGAGGATGATGGAATAAGAGAGAAGGGGGCGAGAGTGAGGGAGAGGCGAGGGGGGAAGGTAAAGGGGGACTTACGTGTCACTGCCTCGCATGCCCAGCTTATCCAGTTTCTGAGCCGTTCGGAACCTGCCATGCAATGCAATGCACGGGGATGGTAAGCATGAGTGAGGGTCAGAACGACAGGGAGAAGGGAGGGGGAATGGGGCCTCACGTGTCACTGCCTCGCATGCCCAGCTTATCCAGTTTCTGAGCCGTTCGGAACCTGCCATGCAATGCAATGCACGGGGATGGTAAGCATGAGTGAGGGTCAGAACGACAGGGAGAAGGGAGGGGGAATGGGGCCTCACGTGTCACTGCCTCGCATGCCCAGCTTATCCAGTTTCTGAGCCGTTCGGAACCTGCCATGCAATGCAATGCACGGGGATGGTAAGCATGAGTGAGGGTCAGAACGACAGGGAGAAGGGAGGGGGAATGGGGCCTCACGTGTCACTGCCTCGCATGCCCAGCTTATCCAGTTTCTGAGCCGTTCGGAACCTGCCATGCCGTGCACAGGGATGGTAAAGCATGAGCCCACTCCTTCCGCATGTGCTCTTCCTACCCCTCTCCTTCTCACTCCTACCATCCCTTGCACCCCTGCACGCCTCACACCTGCATCCATCACCCCTGCACGCCTCACCCGTCCATGCCCTGTTCGATAATGAAGGCTGTGATGCCCTTAGGTCCCGCCTTGATGTCCGTCTTGGCGTACACTACCTGCCCCCCATGGCATATGATGGCATGTGATGGCATGCGATGCATGGGGTGTGATCCACGAGGGATGGGGAACACACACAGGGAGATTCATGAAGGCTGTGATGCCCTTGGGCCCCGCCTTGATGTCCGTCTTGGCGTACACTACCTGCCCCCCATGGCACGCCATGGCATGGCACGCATGGGATTCAAATCATGGGACATGAGAAACACAGACAGGGAGATTTGTGTTGCCGTGAGGGGGGAGTGGGCTAATGGCGCATCACACAGCTCGACACAGCACAGCATGGCACAATACGGCACGGTATGGCATGGCATGGAGTGGCATGGCAAGGCAAGACACAGTACACAGTACACTGCATGGCATGGGCAGGGCGGGCAGCTCACAAGGGTGTTAGCTGTGGGCCCGTTAGTGCACCACATCTTGGTGCCATTCAACACGTAGCCCCCCTGCGCCCTCTCCGCTCGGCACCGCATGCTCACCACGTCCGACCCCGCTGCAGGGAGGGAGGAAACGCGGGGACACAGCCCGGAGGAGAACGGGGGCGAGGGAGGGAGGGAGGGAGGAAGCGAGGGAGGGGGTGAGCAGTGCGGTGATGTGCGGGGATGCTATGAGTGCGGAAAGACATGTCGGAGGGGATGAGCAGGGGATGTGGGAGCAAGGTGGTGTTGGAATGTGGCTGTGGTGCCACGAGCCAAGCTGGTGCATGAAAGCAGCACATGAGCACTGCAGTGCCCATGCATGATCTCCCTCTCTATGAATCATCCCCCTCCCCTTCACCGCACAACCCCCCCTCCCATTAGCACTCTTCCTAACCGCCTTCCCCCTCGTCCCCATCTGTCCCCTCCCCGCCTCACAGTTGGGCTCGCTCATGGCAAGTGCGCCCACATGCTCGCCCGCTACCAGCTGCACGCATGGGGTGGCGGAGGGGAGAGGGGGGAGGGAGAAGATGTGGAAGAGGGGGAAGGCGGTTAGGAAGAGTGCGAGTGGGAGTGGGGGTTGTGTGGTGAAGAGAAGGACAGAGAGGTGGACGGGTTGGGCTCGCTCATGGCCAGTGCGCCCACATGCTCGCCCGCTACCAGCTGCACGCATGGGGTGGGGGTGGCGGTGGGGGGAGGGAGACGAGGGTTGCAGATGGGTTGAAGGAGGGGAGGGGGAAGGGGAGGGGAGGAAAGGGCAGAAAGATGGTCGGGTGGGGGGGTAGCAGCAGCGAGGCTGCAACATCGCTGTGTGTAAGTGTGGTTGCATGATTGTGCTCTGTGTGTGTGCGTGGTTGCGTGTGTATGTGTCTGCCTGGTGAAATGTGTGTGCATGTGCGCGCATGTGTGCGCATGTGTGTGCATGTGTGTGCATGTGTGTGCATGTGTGTGCATGTGTGTGCATGTGTGTGCATGTGTGTGCATGTGTGTGCATGTGTGTGCATGTGTGTGCATGTGTGTGCATGTGTGTGCATGTGTGCGCATGTGTGTGCATGTGTGTGCATGTGTGTGCATGTGTGTGCATGTGTGTGCATGTGCGTGCATGTGTGTGCATGTGTGTGCATGTGTGTGCATGTGTGTGCATGTGTGTGCATGTGTGCGCATGTGTGTGCATGTGTGTGCATGTGAGTGCATTGTGTGCATGTGTGTGCATGTGTGTGCATGTGTGTGCATGTGTGTGCATGTGTGTGCATGTGTGTGCATGTGTGTGCATGTGTGTGCATGTGTGTGCATGTGTGTGCATGTGTGTGCATGTGTGTGCATGTGTGTGCCATGTGAATGCCATGCATGCATCCCACCTTGGGCAAGTACTTGGCCTTCTGCTCCTCACTTCCATGCCGCACCTGTGCCAACAGTGGCAACATAAAACCAACACCCAGTTGAGCCAAGCAGCAGCAAAACAGTGCAAGCAGTTGGAAAAAGCGAAGCTCGAGGAGGGGGACGTTGCTGCAAGAGGAAACGAGGCACTGCAAGGATGGCAGCGCGGCATGTATGGGCAGCACGGCAGCATGCATGGCGGCATGCAGGGCACGCACGAGTTGGTTGATGCAGAGGTTGGAGTGTGCGCCATAGGAGAGCCCCACGGCGCCTGAGGCGCGCGAGACCTCCTCCATGGCCACGCAGTGGTACAGGTACCCCAGCCCCATGCCGCCCTCCTGCTCTGTGCGTCCACGCGTGGGTGGGGTGGGGGGGATGCGGGAAACGAGCAGATGTGTGGATGTTGACTTTTGAGGCGTCTCAAAAGACGAGATCTCCTCCATAGCCACGCAGTGGTACAGGTACCCCAGCCCCATGCCGCCCTCCTGCTCTGTGCGTCCACATGCGTGCATGAGTGAGGGGGATGTTGGGGGGGGGATGGGCACATGTGTGGTTTGTGAGAGGGAGAAAGGGCATGTAAATGGGAGGGGGGGGGGTCTCCTCCATGGCCACGCAGTGGTACAGGTACCCCAGCCCCATGCCGCCCTCCTGCTCTGCTCGCGCACATGCGTTGGTGGGGGGGCCGGGCAGATGTGTTGATGTTGAGAGGTATGGAGATCGGGAGGGATGGCATGGCAGAGAACGGCATGATGTGGCGGGGCCTGGAATGGCATGGTGCGGCAAGAGGTGGCACGGCATGCACAGCAGGGAATGGCATGCAAGGATAGGGATGGCACGCGGGCGTGCGGCATTGATGGCACGCGGGTGAGCAGCACTGACCGGGCACAGTGATGCCATGCAGATGAAAGTCACCCATTAGCCTCCACAGATTCACATGCTGCCCAGGAGGAGGAGGGGGAAGGGGGAGGGGAGGAGGGGAGAAGGGTGGAAGGAAGACAGAGAAGAAACGTGGCTGTTGAAAGGAACGCGGAGGGAGGGCCTTGGAAGGCACATGGAGGATGGTGAGAGAGAGGAGGGGAGGGGACTGGGGAAAGAAAGCAGGAGAGAGAGAGTGGAGGAGGGAGAAGGGGAGAGAGATAAAGTACGTCGGTCTTGAACGTACTGCAAGAATAGACTGCACATTGGGTAGAACGTGTGGTGGCGTAGAGGGCTAGTGTGAGGACAGGTACTTGGGGGGAGGTACCTTGGGGAAGGTGTTGTTTCGGTCAATGTCAGCAGCGTGCGGTGCGATGACCTCCTGTGCGAACTTGTGCACGCTCTCCTTGAACTGCATGGTATCCCATGCCCACACACCCATGCACACACACCCATGCACACACACCCATGCACACACACCCATGCACACACACCCATGCACACACACCCATGCACACACACCCATGCACACACACCCATGCACACACACCCATGCACACACACCCATGCACACACACCCATGCGCACACACCCATGCACACACACCCATGCACACACACCCATGCACACACACCCATGCACACACACCCATGCACACACACCCATGCACACACACCCATGCACACACACCCATGCACACACACCCATGCACACACACCCATGCACACACACCCATGCACACACACCCATGCACACACACCCATGCACACACACCCATGCACACACACCCATGCACACACACCCATGCACACACACCCATGCACACACACCCATGCACACACACCCATGCACACACACCCATGCACACACACCCATGCACACACACCCATGCACACACACCCATGCACACACACCCATGCACACACACCCATGCACCATGCACACACCCATGCCCACACACCCATGCACACACACCCATGCACACACACCCATGCACACACACCCATGCACACACACCCATGCACACACACCCATGCACACACACCCATGCACACACACCCATGCACACACACCCATGCACACACACCCATGCACACACACCCATGCCCACACACCCATGCACACACACCCATGCACACACACCCATGCACACACACACAAGCCCTCCCATCATGCCAACACACCCCCTCTCCCACCGTGCCATCCCCATGCCCATGACAGCCCCCGACACACATACAGCAACGCAGAGGGCGCAGAGAGCAGCAGGAGGCGGTGGTAAGTTGGTGGACCGTGGAGAAGGAGAAGCGGCAGGGGAGCACGGGGAGGCGCAGCGAGGGCATACGCCTGGTCAACACCTACCATACCAGCACCCCATGGCGTGACTTTAGAAGTTTAAAACCCCATACAGTCATCACGAGGCTACCAACGTCGCCTACAGCCCCTCATGCCTACGTCGTCTCACCTGCACGGCCGTGTCATCCAGCAGCGCCGATCCTCCGCCCACCGCTGCGGACGAGAACCCCGCGCAGCTACCTCCGCGCGCTGCTGCCCCCGCGCTCGACGCCACTTCCGCCTGCCACCCGCCTGCTGCAGCCATGACAGGAACCTGTGCGGTTGGGGGAAGAGCGGGAGGGTGGGGATGGGGTGGAAGGGAAGAGAGTATCGCGGCGGACGGGAGAGGTGAGCAGAGGCGGCTGGCGGAGCAGCCCGCGTAGAGAAGTTGCGCGGAGAGGTCGCGGAGAGACCGCGGAGCCATGGAACGACGGCGCTTGGCGGAACAGGAGGGGCGGGAAAGCGCGGGGATAACGGGCCGCAGAGGATGCGACGGCGAGGGCAAAGCAGCGGTAAAAAAAAACGACCGCGCGGCCTATCTTCCGCTTCCCACCCAGGAGAGCGGAGAATTCAATCTGTGTGCCTTCTGATTTCCGCCCTACTACCTCCGGTAGCGAACGCCCAGACAGGCTTCCTCCAACACGCGCCGCTCGCACGTTCCGCCCAATCCGCGCAACTGCTCTCGCTAGCATCTTGCGGGGCGCTGTGCGAGTCGAGGGGCGTGCGCAGCGGAAGATACGCGACGCGCGGGGGGTTCGGGACAAGGAGCGCAGAAGATACGCGACGCGCGGTGTTTGTGGAGCGTGCAGAGGGTGGGAGGCGAGAATTGCGGGATGGAATGGAGTGATGGAAAGGAAGCAAGAGAGCAGCGGAGGGCGGTTGGGTTGAGTGAATGTGAATGGCTTGGTGCTGGTCAGGTCCCTCTCATCAGTGGAGGAGTTTGGTTTCGATTCGACCCTCGATGTTGTCGAACAGACCAACTCGCTGGTGGCAGTGCCACTGCCACCCGCACGGGAGCATCAGCGGAGGCGCACAGGCAGGGGCAATCAGTCGTCCGACTCGCGGAAGAGCGAATTGAAGTACACGGACCTGGAGGGCACGGAGTTGACGTGGCCACAGGCGGAAATGACGGTTGCCACGCCACAACTGCCAGGCGGTACCGTGGCAAAAACTGAATCGACTCGATAAAGAAGCGCGCATTTGAGTGAGGGTTCCTGTTTACATGTAAGGACATATTATGTTATCTGCATGGACAGACTGATGGTATACAAAAGCTAATACTGAGAAAAAGAAAATAGCTATTACATGTTAAAGCATCGCAGAAATTCAATGGCCATTCCCAACAAAAGGCTATCACATACGCTACTAGTCTAACCTTCAGATATGGCGGACAAGAGCAACTGATTGACCTTTCATAAGTTAAACCACCTAACTCCCACCAAAGCAGCAAGCGAACAGACCACCCCCCTTCTTGGGAGGCGGGGCAGGCGCAGCAGCCGGAGCAGCCTTTTCTGTAGCAGCTGGTGGTGCAGAGACCGGTGGGGCATCTGCAGATGCCACCACTGGCTGGGGTGGTGTCATGGCTCGAGGTGACGGGGCCTTCTCGGCTGGGGCTGCAGGTGCCACAGCATCACCAGCTGGAACAGCAGATGGTTCAACTGACTCAGAAGCAACAGCTGAAGCAGCAGCAACAGCAGCAACAGTCTCAGCAACTGCAGGAGCAGCAGCTGTATCAGCAGCAGGCTCCAAAGCAGCAGCGGTAGTAGCAACAGTCTCAGCAAGGGCAGAAGCAGCAGCAGGCTCAGAAGCAGCAGCAGCAGGCTCAGAAGCAGCAGCAGCAGGCTCAGAAGCAGCAGCAGCAGGCTCAGAAGCAGCAGCAGCAGGCTCAGAAGCCAGCTCAGCAACGGCAGGAGCAGCAGCAACATCAGCAGCAGGCTCAGAAGCAGCAGGAGTGGCAGACTCAGAAGCAGCAGCAGGAGTAGCAGACTCAGAAGCAGCAGCAGCAGGCTCAGAAGCAGCAGCAGCAGGCTCAAAAGCCGGCTCAGCAACGGCAGGGGCAGCAGCAACATCAGCAGCAGGCTCAGAAGCAGCAGGAGTGGCAGACTCAGAAGCAGCAGCAGCAAGCTCAGAAGCAGCAGCAGCAGGCTCAGAACCAGCAGCAGCAGGCTCAGAAGCAGCAGCAGCAGCAGCAGGCTCAGAAGCAGCAGTGGCAGGCTCAGAAGCAGCAGGAGTGGCAGACTCGGAAGCAGCAGCAGGAGTAGCAGACTCAGAAGCAGCAGCAGCAGGCTCAGAAGCAGGCTCAGAAGCAGCAGTGGAAGGCTCAGAAGCAGGCACATCAGTTACAGCGTTTGCACTTGTTGTAGCTGCAGATTCAGTAGAAGCGGCACCCTCAACACCTTTCGTAAGATCCTGCTCTGAAAGCTTGATTGCTGGTTCCTCTTCAGCAGCCTTGACTTCCTCCCCTAGATCTTTTGCTGCATCCTCCTCTGCAACGTTTCTCTCAGCCTCTTCTAGAGCCTTCCTTGCCGCTTCCTCCTCTGCAGCCAGTCTGGCAGCTTCCTCCTCAGCAACCTTCTTAGCAGCTTCCACCTCAGCAGCCTTCCTTGCAGCTTCATCTTCAGCAGCCTTCCTCGTAGCTTCCTCCTCTGCAGCCAGTTGTGCAGCTTCCTCCTCTGCAGCCTTCACAGCAGCTTCCTCCTCTGCAGCGAGCCTTGCAGCTTCCTCCTCTGCAGCCTTCCTTGCAGCTTCCTCCTCTGCAGCCTTCCTCGCAGCTTCCTCTGCATTCTTTTTTGCGGCCTCCTCCTCTGCAGCCTTCCTTGCAGCTTCTTCCTCTGCAGCCAATTGTGCAGCTTCCTCCTCAGCAGCCTTCTTTGCAGCTTCCTCCTCAGCAGCCTTCTTTGCAGCTTCCTCCTCTGCAGCCTTCTTTGCTGCTTCCTCCTCTGCAGCCTTCTTTGCAGCTTCCTCCTCTGCAGCCTTCCTTGCAGCTTCCTCCTCTGCAGCCTTCCTTGCAGCTTCCTCCTCTGCAGCCAGCCTTGCAGTTTCCTCCTCTGCAGCCTTCCTTGCAGCTTCCTCCTTTGCAGCCTTCCTTGCAGCTTCCTCCTCTGCAGCCTTCCTTGCAGCTTCCTCCTCAGCAGCCTTCCTTGCAGCTTCCTCCTCAGCAGCCTTCCTTGCAGCTTCCTCCTCAGCAGCCAGCCTGGCAGCTTCCTCCTCTGCAGCCAGCCTTGCTGCTTCCTCTGCGGCAAGCCTTGCAGCTTCCTCCTCTGCGGCCTTCCTTGCAGCTTCCTCCTCTGCGGCCTTCCTTGCCGCTTCCTCCTCTGCAGCCTTCTTTGCTGCTTCCTCCTCAGCAGCCTTCTTCGCTGCTTCCTCCTCTGCAGCCTTCTTTGCTGCTTCCTCCTCTGCAGCCTTCTTTGCTGCTTCCTCCTCTGCAGCCTTCTTTGCTGCTTCCTCCTCTGCAGCCTTCTTTGCTGCTTCCTCCTCTGCAGCCTTCTTTGCTGCTTCCTCCTCTGCAGCCTTCTTTGCTGCTTCCTCCTCTGCAGCCTTCTTTGCTGCTTCCTCCTCTGCAGCCTTCTTTGCTGCTTCCTCCTCTGCAGCCTTCTTTGCTGCTTCCTCCTCTGCAGCCTTCTTTGCTGCTTCCTCCTCTGCAGCCTTCTTTGCTGCTTCCTCCTCTGCAGCCAGCCTTGCAGCTTCCTCCTCTGCAGCCTTCTTTGCTGCTTCCTCCTCTGCAGCCAGCCTTGCAGCTTCCTCCTCTGCAGCCAGCCTTGCAGCTTCCTCCTCTGCAGCCAGCCTTGCAGCTTCCTCCTCTGCAGCCAGCCTTGCAGCTTCCTCCTCTGCAGCCTTCTTTGCAGCTTCCTCCTCTGCAACCTTCCTTGCGGCCTCCTCCTCTGCAGCCTTCCTTGCAGCCTCCACCTCTGCAGCCTTCCTTGCAGCCTCCTCCTCAGCAGCCTTCCTTGCAGCTTCCTCCTCAGCAGCCAGCCTTGCTGCTTCCTCCTCAGCAGCCTTCTTTGTTGCTTCCTCCTCTGCAGCCTTCTTTGCAGCTTCCTCCTCTGCAGCCTTCTTTGCGGCTTCCTCCTCTGCAGCCTTCCTCGCGGCTTCCTCCTCTGCAGCCTTCCTTGCAGCTTCCTCCTCTGCAGCCAGCCTTGCAGCTTCCTCCTCTGCAGCCAGCCTTGCAGCTTCCTCCTCTGCAGCCTTCTTTGCTGCTTCCTCCTCTGCAGCCTTCTTTGCTGCTTCCTCCTCTGCAGCCTTCTTTGCTGCTTCCTCCTCTGCAGCCTTCTTTGCAGCTTCCTCCTCTGCAGCCTTCTTTGCAGCTTCCTCCTCTGCAGCCTTCCTTGCAGCTTCCTCTGCAGCCTTCTTTGCTGCTTCCTCCTCTGCAGCCTTCTTTGCTGCTTCCTCCTCTGCAGCCTTCCTTGCAGCTTCCTCCTCTGCAGCCTTCCTTGCAGCTTCCTCCTCTGCAGCCAGCCTTGCAGCTTCCTCCTCTGCAGCCAGCCTTGCAGCTTCCTCCTCTGCAGCCAGCCTTGCAGCTTCCTCCTCTGCAGCCAGCCTTGCAGCTTCCTCCTCTGCAGCCAGCCTTGCTGCTTCCTCCTTTGCAGCCTTCCTTGCAGCTTCCTCCTCTGCAGCCTTCCTTGCAGCTTCCTCCTCTGCAGCCAGCCTTGCAGCTTCCTCCTCCGCAGCCTTCATCGCAGCTTCCTCCTCTGCAGCCTTCATCGCAGCTACCTCCTCTGTAGCCTTCATCGCATCGTCCTCCTCTGCAGCCATAATCGAAGCTTCACCCTCTGCAGCCATAATCGAAGCTTCACCCTCTGCAGCCATAATCGAAGCTTCCCCCACTGCAGCCTTCATCGCATCGTCCTCCTCTGCCGCCTTCCTTTCAGTCTGCTCCTCGGCATACGTCGCTTCGTCGTCCACAGCACCAGCCTTCCGTTCGCCGTCTTCCTCTGCGGCCCTTTCAGCGGCATATTCCTCTACAACCGCGCTTGCATCTTCCTCAGTTTCATCCGCCGCTTCAGCGTATGCGCCTGGAGTTTCATAATCATGTTCGGCTTCCGCAGCTAGATTCTTTCCGCCCTCCTCGGCACCATCATAATCTCCTTCCTTCGGGGTTCCGTCCTCGTTCTCTTTTGAAACATCGGAGTTATCAGTGTTATCAACCTCGTGCGAGTCTTCACCAGATGCTCCTCCTGAAGCCTCTTCATGAGTAGCCACAGGAGATCTATCACCTTGCTCCTCGTCCTTCGTTTGGCTCTTGCTCTTGCTAAGCCCTTCCCCTCGTCCGCTAGCTCCGCGGCCTCTACCACCCCTTCCCCGCGCGGCATCGCCTCTGCCTCGAGCCCCCACGGAACGGCCACCCACCCCGTCTAAGCCTCTGCCCCTCCCTCCTTCGCCACCTCTGCCACCGCGACCTCCGTCTCGGCCTGCTGTCGCAACCCCCCGTCCTCGTCCGCTTTCCGCGCCTCGTCCTCTGGCGCCCTCGCGACCTCCCGCAGCAGCTCCACGGCCCCTCGTGGCCGCAGCCTCACCGGCTTTCCCGCGACCAGCGACGGCGTCTCCCCTGCCCTTGCCGTCGGCACCGCGGCCCCTGCCACCATCAGTAGTGCTCGCTCGACCTCCGCTTGCCGTTCCGCCGCGTCCTCTTGCCGCATCTCTGCCTCCTCCACGCCCGCGTCCGGCGCCGGACTTGCCTGCAATGATTTTAAGGAACATCATGAGACATGTAGCGGTTGAGCTTCCGTCGATCGGCCTCTATTGACAGCCAGAACACAAGGACATTACGATCCTCAATAACTTGGACGAAGAACACGTAAGTCCACGGATCGTGAGCCACGATCAAGAAAGGAGTTTGAAATGACATGTTTACGAAAACGTTACTTGCAATATACAGTTGGGTATGTATTAGCGCTTGATTGAAGGTTTGGTGGCTGAGCGCGGCCTGATCGGCTGGAAGAAGGGCGACCCAACCAGACGTATTATATACGAGGCTACACCAGGAAGTGAAAATACAATAACTTTGTTCATTCATCGTATGCATTACACAACAGCGAGATTATTGTTTTTACAAGAGCGGAAGGGCATATCAACAGCTAGTGCTTATCTGACGTGACGCGAGTCATCCAACTCACTTTCTGAATGCTGGAGCTTCGGCTTCCTTGCCGAGTCATCGGCTGACATTGAGCTCATACTTACGGAGTCACCTCCGCCCCCCTCCATGCCCACCTACAGGAGCTACAAGTACAAGTTAACTACGAAACAATCAAGTAAGACTAACTACGGAACACCGCCGTAGCACCGTACCACCTCTCTGACTCCTTCCTAGGACGCAGTTAGGTTGCACCTCAAGCACATGAGAAGCTAAGGAGAGCAGTGTCCTTGTGCGTGCATGACTGGGTTGGAGGTGAAGGAGTCTGCTTGGATCGCATCGCAGCGACAACTTCGAGGTTTGCCCTCAAAATCTGCGAGAGCGACGATATCGCTTGAGAAGAGGTTGGGCGGAGGTTGGTTGGGGAGCGAAACCTGTGGAGGGTGGAGGCTCGGGGCAAGCCCCTCTGCGGCGCGGTAATCGCGGACGAGTGCCGCACCAGCCAGGGCAGCAACCCCAAACCTAACCAGGCGGTGCTGTGAGCCGCTTCGAGCTGCCACGGCCAATGACACAACTTGGTTTACCAAGGCGGAAGTGCGGCTGGTGTGCTTTCGTGCCACGTAATTTTCGGAGGCAAAGATGGGAGGGTGGTGGTGAGCTACAAACGAAACCTTCGTATCTGTGATGCCTTGGCGCGCCAATTCTGCACGTCATCGAGTGGGGGGCCGCTGATTCCTTTGGCATCTCCAGTTGCGTTGCACAAAGAACACCAGTTGAACGTCATATTAAATAAATGCATTCACATACGGTATGATGTGTAAATAAGTTAAAGAGCTATACCATAGAAGATCATCCAGGCTAATATGGATAGCATCATGCAAATTATTTAGTTGTGATATACTCTAAAATAAAAGTTCGCCTTTTCATACACGATGTCTTTGGCCCCATTTCACCTTAATATTGTTACCTTGTTTTGGAAGGGTAAATCTATGCATCCCGCAGTTTTCATTGCAACGCACATAATGCACATTTGCTGGGTCACTCTGTCAGCAACTATTCCAGAGTCAAATTGGGGGGGCATAATAGGCCGTGCCATGCCACAACAGCAGCATTGATGCTCGATATGAAGCAAACGTAAACTCCCACCCCCATTCAATTGGTAGTATGGTATCTGATTTGAATGATTGCACATGGATAACGACAACTCACATCCTGGTTTGCACTTCAACACGTTTTACCACAGGTCATAAGGTACATACATACCACAGACACAATGTGATCTGAGTACAGGAGGCACAGACAGCCGATGATAGAAACGTTGATGCACTTCCACAATCCAGATGGCATTTTCTTCTGTTGGAATGAGCCGTGCAGAACATCACGTGCAGAATTTAAAGAGAATGAAGGAGATAGGCAAGTTGTGCTTTACGACGATCTTCCCCAGATAAATTCTCCGCTAGCCACGCGAGTAGAGAGGGTAGAGGGGAAGGGGGGGAAGAGGGGGGGAGGGGGGGGGGGGGAGGGGGGCGGGGTGTGGGGTGCAGAAAGAAGGGCAGACGATGAGATGGTTATGGATCTAGGTGGAAAGTTAAGGATAGGCCCCAGGGATTGAAATGAGAAAGATACAATGATAACTACACGCCTCAAGGAGAGACGTCTCCATGAGGTTGAAACCTGAGGCACACAAGGCACCTTATGTACTGTCTTGCACAAGAAACAGCAATTTCGGAGCATTGTGAATACCTTTACCTGCTCAACCCCAAAGCTACCGATTATTTTTCGTGAAGGCTCCATCTCCTAAACACGAAACGCATTCCGAAGGGACACTCCTTCTACGACGAGCCAGCATCACACATTATTGCGAAGTCTGACGTATTCTACGCACAGCAAGCAGAACTGCGATGATAACTCAGGACACAAATCGTACGAAATAAAGAATAAGAATAGGATTATCAGCCCTCGCGTCGCCATAGTCCACAAGGGCTAACAATCTGGATAAGGAAAAGTGGGGCGTCCGTTTTTTGTCAACGAATTTAGCCTTCTCGCTCGCGTTGTGATCGCAAAGTAATCGCGACGATAAATTTAACTACAGTCGCCGTAGTATACCTAGGTAGTGTACGATAGAGAGTTTAGTGGAAAGAGGGCCAAACTTTCGTGATGATCCTAAAAAACTACTTTCGCGAGTAAATGGATGCTGTGATTAGCGTGGAATGTGGAAGCAGCTCCTGCAGCTGACGAGCACAAACAGCGTGTGTTGTGTATTCCGTATCTATTGTTCAGTTGAGCTCTTCCAGAGTCTGTTTTCTGCACTTGTTTACGGTTCATTCCCTTTGAAATTTGTCTACCACGCAAATATGGATTCGTCCTAGTCACTTACAGTCGTAAAGAACAGAGATAATTTATATCTATGAATACAGATTTACAAGTGCTTGCCAAGCATCCCTAGAATCCCTAAGTGTTAACCACCGTATCTGCAGATCCAAACCAGGCCTGTCGAAGTTCCTGGGGCTCGTACTTGCGCTCCCCAGCTCCTCCCAATCTGACCCTTGGTTGGGGGTAGGTGAGCGTTTTGGCGCCCTTAAGGGTCACGGGCGCACCCCAAAGTCAGAACTTGAAATCAGGGCATGTTTGAAGTTTGCACTTACACTTCATTTTACTATGATAAGTGCTGTTATGTACTTAAATTAGAAGTCAAAGACACCTAACACTACACATGTCTTAAATAGTCATAAAACCTACCTAGCCTGTTAAGTTCTTATTCTCTACACTAACTACAGATATGGCATGCAGAGCTCAGCTACTCTACTCTAACCCGACATCCAATGCGAGCCTAGTTGGCAGGCTTCCTCCCCTTCCTCCCCTTATCCTCAAACAAGGCATAGGCCGCTGCCCAGTCCACTGGGTAGTCTAGCATCTTCACCGTCATCAGCTCCCCCAGCCTAACATCAGTAAGAGCAACACGATCCCACGACTTAATAATGTTTTGGCGGGAGAAGCCCCTCTCACACTCAACAGTGCTGAGGGGCAACACAGAGACCGCACGCCAGAGAGAGACTATGGTGGGATAGTCATCCTTCCAGTCTGCAGTGCGCAGCATGTTGGTGAGAGCCTGATGGAAGCTCTGCTTCTTGAACTTCTTCTCCATGGTGGCTGTGAAGAGGCGCATCTGCGGCTCTATGTCAGCAAGAGCGACTCCTGCCAAGGACATATACGAAGTTAGATTACGTCATTGTGTGAGCATAATACGTACAAAGTTAGAACATACGTGGGTTCCTTTCATACTAATCTAGGCTTACCAGGTAGCTGGTTCTTGAACATGTCCAGGAGCTCGGTGAGATGGTGCTGCAGCCATGTATCCTGCTCTCCTGCACGGAAGGGATACTAATCAGGGGTGAAAAACCCAACACCATCGAAATGGCGCAGGTCCGCCATCCTCTTCCCCAGCGCCTTAATCAGGCGCTGAGCGAAACGCCGCGCCAGGTCCACGCAGGCCTCCAAGTCGCATCCCCCCCCCGGGTTTTCAGGGTCGATGATGTCCTCGTGGAGCTCGATCTCGGCTTTTGCAGGTTTGCCGTCGCCACCCACTCACTTGAGCTCCATCTTGCGCTTGTCCTTGCTGCCGTGTGCAGCAAGGAACTTGTTCAGGCGAGAGGTGTTCGGCCCGTAGGATGCGCTGGGCTCGACGTAGTACTGCGACAGCTTGGTCTTCACCTTGTCGACGTGATTCTTCACCTCTGTGATGTCGACCTGAAATCAAACGGAGCGGGAAAACATTAGAACCAAGCACTTAAGAGAAGAAGCGCCTAGTACATGTTCATGTCAATCTTACCGTCTGCTTCTGGAAGGCAAGATTGAGTCCGTTGAGCAGCTGCAGCACGTCAGCCAGGAGGTAAAGCATGTAGTGGAACTTGAAGCTGGTAGCGAGTTTCTCCATCCCGTCCTTCTCCTTCGTCCACATCCACATCAGCACCGGCAGCACGTCGCAGAAGCGATTCACAGCATCTCCGCGAGACAGCCAACGGACGGTGCAGAAGCCTTGCACCTCCAGGTGCGTCTTCAGAATGACGTCCTGGAGATGCATGTAGGTCTTGTGATCGGTCGATGAACGCCCGAGACGCTCGGCAATCTGGCGTATCATCTGATCGACGACGTTGAACTCCTTGAAGCTCTTCGCGGCATCCTTTGCAGCCAATGCCTCGCTGCACAAGCACGACAGGTTCGTGAGTACGTATGGCGACGGTAATAAGATAACAGGACATTGCAGTGCAACCTTACCGATGCGCCACGCAGTGAATCGCCACCAGCCACGGGCAACGTTTCCGAAGCAGGGCGACAACTCCGTTCTTCGAGCCAGTCATGACGGATGCACCATCCGTTGAAACCCCGACAAGCTTGTCCATCGACATGTCCTTCGACCACAGGCACTTCACGATCGTGTCGTACAGTGCAGCGGCGTCGCAACGCTCGAGCGACAGGAGAGCAAGAAACTGGGACACCACGGCCTCGCCTCTCTCAAACGTGACATACACGATGAGGTGCTTTCCGCGGGTGCGATCCGTGGATTCATCGAAGGAGAGGCTGTACCAGGCCGACTCTTTGACGTCCACGAGCTGCCTGGCCACCAGATGCTCCGCCATAGCCTCTACGAACTCGCCGAAGGCGTATCTGCAATGAGCACCAAATGTACGTTACTCACAGTATAACACAAGCACAAGTACGAAAATACAGAGGCAACGAAGAGAAGAAACAGCAGGACATTAGGTGCAGAACCAGAGGGTAACAAACACTTACCGCGAGTAATAACGCCCGTAGGATTCGCTGTTCATCATGTCGGGGCATCCTTGCTCCGCCATGAACCGCACCAGCATGGGGTAGAGAGCGATCGGTGCATCGTTCTGCGCAATCCACTGAGCTGCTTGCATGCATTTGACGACCCTCGCCATGACTGGATCGCCGCTGAGCATGTTCACGAGGCTGCGCTGCCTCACCTCCGTGCCAGCAGCGAGTCGTTCTGCTTCCATGGCCGCGAGGTGCACCTTGGACTGGTCATGGTTGCGGCACGCCGACTTCTGAAAGTCCCTTGCACCGACGCCAGCACCGCCAAAGGGAGACTTGGTGTTAGGAGCGAACTTACAGCACACGGAACACTTCATACCATACAGGCGCTCCTCTTTGTTGTACTTCAGTGTCAGCCACGAGTACGTCTGCTTCCACGACGGGCTGAAGCGACGTGCCATACCCTTCTCAGCAGCAGGGATCTCGGTGTCCGGGGGCACTTCTGCATCCTCGGCGATAGCCTTGTCCTGCGCCTCCAGCTCCTCAGCAGTGGGTGGAGGCGGTACGCTTCGTGCGCGCTTTCGCGAATCTGGTGGCGGACTTGCGAAGCTAAGGTGAACCTGACGGTAGCGGGCTGCTGACAGAGGTGTAGTCTGTGACGATGATGCTTGCTGGGCGAGGCGCGGGTCCAACACTGAGATTGCTACGTCTAGCATGTCTTCAGCATCCGAGGGTACGTAAGGCTCGGTCTCGGTCGTAGTATGAGAATGACTAACGTTCGACATGGGCAAAACTGGAGGAGGGGTTTCACCCTCGCTAGGATCCATTGTGGGAGAATGTGGCTGACGAAGCGAACGGGTTAGCTACCCATACTATAAACATCGCGTGCGTGAGCTAGGCGACGCGAGGTTTACTCGGCAGAGTGGTTGGGTGGAGGAGAAGTGCCATAGCATGGCACGTACGAGAGGGGAGGGGAGAGCTGAGGGCTTGGGTGGATGATACCGTGGAGGTGGTGGGACGGTGCGGAAGAGAAACCATGGGTGGGATGTGGTGGTGGATGGATTGCATGGTGGTGGAGAGGAATCGTGGCTCGCACGAACGAAGGTGGTGAGGGAGGGAGCTGCTGCGCTGGAGTGCTTCAGTTCCTTTGACGTGCTGTGGTTTAGTGTCTTAGATGTCTCTGTGGCCAAACAACTTAGCCAGATTTACCCAAGATAATCCCATGTGTCACAGCTGTACACTGCGGCCAGCTCGTATTGGACGCTAAGGGAATGTGCGGGTGCTCCTAGGCTGACTGAGAGACACGCTACACACACGGGATTGGCTACAAAACGCTAAGGGAAAAATCCCCTTGGCGCGCTCTAGTGCAGGCTAAGGAGAAAGAGGGGGGGGAGGGGGGGGGGGGGGTCCTACGATCTGAAACCAAAACTTAGATAAAGGGGAAGGCCTGGTTTCGTCCCTTAACGCATCCGGGCAAGGGTCGAATGAAGCACTTAGTGGCACGGGTGGGGTGCGAAACAAAATCTTGACGCATTGGAGCTGGAGCGAAACTAGCCCTTAATGTTCAGGGCATTAAGGGCATATGCCCGTCAATCGACAGGCCTGATCCAAACAGCTCCGCGCCTTTCTTGAACTTGACCCCTCTTGGCCGCTAGAGGCAAATGCCTGTTAGGGAGGGAGGATACTTTTTTACAGGGCAGAAAGGAGGGAGGGACGGTTAAAATTAATTACACGGCAGAAGAAAATAACACCTCGATCACAACAACCTCCTCGGTAGGTGTTGACCAGCGCGAGGGGTGAGGGAGCGAGAGGCAAGAGTTGAACACAAACCTAAGGGCGCGTGTGTTCCGTCAAATAGGCAAAAGTTTATAATTTTAGGGCAGAAATTTGGTTTCGAACTTAAGTCGAATCGAATTCGAGTTTCCTTGTACCGAAGTTCGCACCTTGACGGAATGACACTGCAAAGATGCAATCACACATACAAGGTCGAACCCCAACATTCGACCTTGTAAAAGACGCGCCGAGCCGCGTTCAGAACCGTAGGTTACCCGGTACAAGAGACTTGACGTCGCGACACGTCAACCTGGAGCGCCTCGGATTACATCCAACTAGACCTCCAACACAGCTTTGCGCTCCGTGTGATCTCTGGGTACAAATAGCCCCCGTGGCACCACCGAAATTTGTCAATCGCTGACAATGACGCTTCCCCAGCTCGTTCATGAAGATTCTGGAGTTGTACCACGAACGGTGACACGTGTCCGGCGACCCGCGCCGTGGTCGCAGCGTGCGTTCGTTGTGCCATGTGGAGCTTCGCCAATCCATCGCCCGTTTCGCCTGGTCGTCGTACGTGCTAGAAATCACACACGCGCGCATGAACATGCGCACCCACGTTCAGAAAGCCAGCTCGAGTCTAGTTCTCTTTTCAAGTGCGAACTTCCCTAATCCGGGAAATTCGCGATGTTCGTTAGGTGTTATTCGCGAAATTTGCGAAACAGGTAACCACACAAAGTTCGAATTTTTTTTCGAACTTGGGCACGGAACACACGCGCCCTAACCGAACCAAACCACGCCCAACCACAACTGACCGACGTAACCTCCTAGCTAATTCGAGCCTAGGCCCCGATTAGACCTACCCAGACCCGAACCTAGCTAAGCCTAAAGCGACCTATCTCGAGCCTAACGTTCTGACTAGCGCTCCTAACGCAGACCTAACTGCGGAGAGTCACTACACAACGGGAGTGGATTACAGAGGAGGGCACGGGGTTGTGCGAGTGATCGTAGCTTGCACTAACGTTCTTACTGCCTGCTTGTGTTCACACAGAAGTTTGGCAAGAGTTTCCACTAAGGAAGTTGAAAGAACAACTTGCAATGAAAAGTTGATAGTGCAATTGAGGCATGCAGAACAAAAGGACTAGAATGGCATGCAACACCTAGCAAGGGCGAAATCTGCCAGCGCAGCAGAAGAGCGGCTTGCCAACGCTGCAGCAGAGTAGTCTGCCAGCGTTGCACTGCGCGCGGTCTGCCAGCACTGCAGTCGCAGGTGATTATCTGCAGTCGCAGGTAACTATCTGCAGTCGCAGGTTGTCTATCTGCGCAGATGTGCGCACCTACCAAGTAGGTGCAGGTTGGCGGTTTCACCGTCAGACACATTGCGCAGGTGCCAGGTAGAAAACGTGTCGTCGGTTTCGCCAGGTGCGCGTCGTCGACCACGTGATGCCGTTCCGAAGGTAGAACTTCGCCAAAACCTCCTGGGCGAAAGTTCGCACGCCTCCGCAGAGTTTCGCACAACTCTGCGACTCCGGTCGATCAGCTCGACATCGCTCGGTCGAACAACGTTCGCCGAGCAGAGCTCTTCGACCCGAACTCTTCGACCAGAGTTCCTCGACCCGAACTCTTCAACCAGTGCTCCTCGACGGTAGCTCGTCGCGCAGAGATCGTCGACCAGAGCTCGTCGCGCAGAGCTCGTCGACCAGATTCTGTCGAGCAGAGCTTGCTCGACCGCCACTTCCGTCGAACTGCATAAGCCCATTTCTTCTACCAATCCGTCGAGAACTTCCCGTCGACGGCGAGATCGGCTGCGCCCAAGCGAGGGCGGGGCCTTTCTCTTCGACACTCCCCTGCCCAGCTCACGCTTGGGCACCCACACACAAGGTCCACCCAGAACCCAGAGGGATAGAATACAAGGAGAAAATTTCTTCTACGTGCACCCAACACATAGCACGTAGATCACCGCACCAGCCGTGCAGAAGGGCACGGCACCTACTGCTGCACCTCGTCATCCCCGTCGCCCACGTCGGCCAAACGCACTTGGCCGATTGCGACGGAGCACCGGTTGAAAGCCGGAAAATGCAGCGCCTTCGTCAGAAAATCCGCCGGCTGCTCGGAGGTCGGGATGTACTGCAGAGCAAATTTCCCGCGCTTCACCATCTGCTGCAGCCAGGCGTAGCGTCGCTCCATGTGCTTGAGGTTGCCCTTGAGCCCCAAGCCCTCTGCGACAGTGATTGCAGACTGATTGTCCACGTGCAGAACAGTCGGCTTCCTTGGGTCGAGCAGACGGAACTCTGCAAGGAGGAAGCGCAGACAGCGAGCCTCTTTGCCGGCTTCGGTGGCCGCGACGTACACTGATTCGGTCGACGAAAGCGTCGCGCATTTGATGCGCTGGCTCGCCCAGGAGACTGCGGCTCCTCCGAAGACGAAAACGTAGCCACCGGTGCTCGTCCTATTCTGCTTGTCGCCAGCGTCGTCGGCATCTGCATATCCGACCAGACACAGCGACTCTGGTCCACCGCCGAACTCCAGAGCGGCGTCACGAGTTTCAGCGAGGTAGTGCAGACAGGGATCGACCTCACGCCAGTGGTTGATCCCTGCTTGGCCGAGTCATCAAAGCCATTGGTTGCCTCACGCCAGTGGTTGATCGCTCCGCACTGTCAGGCCGGATCCGAGCTTGCTGCAAGGGAAGGCAATGTCGGGCCTCGTCGTGGTGGCCACGAACTGCAGCGAGCCGACCTTCTGCCGGTACTCTGCTTCCTCGCGCGACTGAAACTCTTCGTCGTCAAACACCAGCTCTGCGTAGGCGTCGACGGAGACCGGTGTCTTCGGCATTCGCCAGGTCTGCTCCTCGTCGATGAAACGCATGCGCAGCTTGTCGACGTAGACTTGCTGGTGAAGCCACAGCTTCCTTGCAGGACGGTCGCGCACGATTTCCAGCCCGAGATACTTCTCGACCGGGCTGATTTCGCGCAGCTCAAAGGCGGCCTCCAGCAGCTCCTTCAGCTCCTTCAGCATCGCAGTGCTGCTGCTAGTGGCGAGCAGGTCGTCGACGTAGACGAGCACCCAGCACGCCACTCCGTCGTTGCCGACCTTGAAGTACAGCGCTTCATCGACCTGGCTCTTCTTCCAGTTCGCTCCGATTAGCACCGCGTCGAGCGCCGAGTACCACAGCAGCGGACTCTGCTTCAGTCGTACAAGCTCTTCAGTAGCTTGCAGACGCGACCAGTTCCGTAGTTGAAGTAGTCGGGCTGGTACATGTAGAGGACACGATCCAGCTTGCTCTGCAGAAACGCATTCTTCATCTCGAGCTGCATCAGATGCAGGTCGAGCACCGCGACGATGCTAAGAAAGATCCGCAGAGTTACGTAGCTCCCCACCGGCGCGTACGTCTCGTCGTAATCTGCGCCGTAAACCTGCGTGAAGCCTTTCACGACCAAGCGGGCCTTCTCGCGGGCGACCGTGTCGTCGACGTGGTACTTCGTCGTGAGTACCCAACGGTTCTTCATGATGTTGACACCGCGTGGACGCTCGACCAACTCCCACGTCCCGTTAGAGATGAGACTCTTGATCTCCTCGGCCATAGCCGCTTTCACCGCCTTGCCCTTCCAGCTCGCCAACGCTTCCTTCACCTTCATGTTGGCGATGTCCCAGCGATGCTCTGGGTCAGCATGCATCGTCGAGCAGAGTGCTGTAGGCCGTCGGCGGCAGACAAGCGTGGTAGCTCAGCTTCTTAGGCGGCTTGCCGATGTTGGGGCGGGTAGAACGGCGCGGTTTCTCCGTTTCGACCGCGACCTCCACCACGTCGTCGTCTTCGGACTGCTCCCCTTCTCCGCCACCGGCCGCACCGACGACTTCCACAACGTCGTCACTCGACGAGTCGCCGTCGAACTGCTCCCCTGTCGGCAACTCCTCTAACGACGCCCCCCCCCAGGATCGGCTTCTCCGCCAACGGCTTCCCTGAAGCTGGTGCCTCTGCCGATGGCTCCTCTGCAGTCTGCTTCGGCGCCTCTGCCAGCGGCTTCGCTGAAGTCTGCTTCGGCGCCTCTGCCAGCGGTTTCGCTGAAGTCGGCTTCGACGCCGATAGCTCCCCTGTTGTCTGCCGCTTTCCGTCGCCGACCTTCTCTGCGTCACGTCGGCCACCGGCGATGCAACCGGTCGGCGCACCAAGTCTCCATTCATCGCCGGCGGCCGACGAGGGCACAACAGGAGGAGGGACCGGGACTTCCTCTACGTCCTCGTCATCATGCTCGTCGACGTCGGCGAGCAGAGGAGGCATCTCCGATGAGGAATCCGGCGGTGGGGCAGACGGCGTCCTCGTCAACGCCGGCCCGTACTCTGCCTTCCACTTCTCCATCGACAGGTTTTCGGAAAAGATTGCTTCGACCGTCGTGACGACTTTGTTGGAAGTCAAGTCGAGCACCTCCCAGCCCTTGCTCTCTGGCGACACGCCGAGGTGGAGACCCCAACGAGCCTTCGGCGCCAGCTTCCCGCCGCGCTGCCCCTCGGGGACCATGAACTGCACCATGCAGCCCCACACGCGCGCCAGCGTCAGATCCGGCTTCTTCTCGAACAGCAGCTCGTGCGGCGTCGTCCCCTTCGGCAGAGAAGCTCGTTCGAGGCACCCAGACGGCCTGTCGCGGAGCGAGGTGCCACCAGTGATGCTTCACGCCCATGTGCAGAAGCATCGTACGAACGGCCTCGACCACCATGTGCATCTCCTGCTCGGTGTTCCAGGGTTTCAGGCTCCCCGCAATGTGAACACCTCGCCCTCTCCCCCAGGAACTTCAGTCTGCCACCCACTTGTAGGTTCAGGCAATGCATTCTCAACAGTACGTCCCTTGCCCTGTTGGGGATCACCATCGAATCCCTCCTGCTCTCCACCTTCCTCCAATCAATCTTTTTTCCCCATCTTTCCTCCCACTCGCTCCTTTCCTCGAGGCCGTAGTAGGTCATGCCAACACACGTCCAATCGCTTTAATCTTCGCCGTCGCTCCGTCGTCGTCGAACAGCTTGGACAGCTTCAGCGTTACCGCCGGGGCGCCCACCGCTCCCATCACTCTGCCCCCTCTGGTAGCTACCGGTTCCACGTGCATCGGCCTGAACGCCGCCGTAACTGGTTCAGCCCATTCCTCCATCTTAGCCTCCTTTGTCAGCTCCACACTTGACACCGTCACTTTCTCCTCTTTAACCCCTGTTACCTTCCAATAAAGATATTCTTGCATCCGTGGTAAGAACGTTCTCACGACGTCCGTCGCTTCCGTCAGCTTTTCCGCCGTCTTCCCCGCGGTAGCCATTTCCTTCCATTCTTTTGATGGTGCCGCGTACGCCATCAGCGCCCATCTCGCCACTGCCACACCCCCTAGCTCCTCTCTCAACGTCTCCTTGCTTTTCGCCTTGCGTTCCGCCCCCGGTTCCCCTGATAACAGGTCCCCAAGCTTCACCTTCCTTAGCTCCTCTGTCCCATGTTGATTCCCGTACGGGCTCTTTCCTCTGAACATAATCCTGCGGTTAAAACAGAGGCGCTCTTGCTCCACCTCCCAACCGCTCGTCGGCTCCGGCAGTGTCGCGTACGGGGAGTCCCAGAACGCCTCCACCGCCGCTTTCCACCTCTGGCTGCCACCCGGCCAGTGTTTCCCCGCCGATGGGTCTGCGTATAGTGTTGCCTCCCCTTGTGGCAGCACAGCCGCCTTCTCCGCTAACCATCTCTTTGTTGCGTTTCTTTCCGCCAGCATCTTCCCCACCATTCTGACCGCCATGCTATCAATTCGCACCTTAGGGTCCACAAGCCCCAAACCCCCCTCCTTCCGCGGAAGCCGAGCAAGCTCTCCGCTCCACAGCACGAACGCTTTTTCCGACGTGGCTTCCCCACTCGAGACATAGTTGTCACACGTCTTTTGAATCCTCTTCCACAGTTCCTCCGGCGGGGGGTACACCTGCGCCTGGAAGATGAAGATGGGCATTATGTACGCGTTGACCACCGTCACTCTTGCCGCTGTGAGAAGATGGTGACTCTCCCACTTAGCCAATTCCTCTTTCCCCCGCTCCCAAGCCTTCTCCCAGGACGGTCCCGCATCTCCGTCTGGCGTGATCCAGATGCCTAACGGCCGTTCCGGTATGCCCGCTTCCGCCCATTTAAAAGGTACCCTCTCCGCCGACTGCTTCCCTTTGTTCCTTCCGATCGGCATGACCACCGACTTGTCGTTGTTTGTTCGCAGGCCTGACATCCTGCCGAACTGCTCCAGAGCTTCCGCTGCCGACCTCAGTTGCTCCTCTCCTTTCAGTATGAGCGTCGTGTCGTCTGCATACCCTACATATGCTAACTCCGTCGCCCCTTCCTCCTTCACCCCCAGCCCTCTCTTCTTGATCTCCAATCACAACGGCTCGAGCGCGCAAAGGAAGAGATATGGCGCGAGCGGACAGCCTTGCCTCACTCCCCTCTTCATCTCCACCCTCTCCCCGATTGAGCCGTTGATTGCTACTGACGTCCCTGAGCCGTGATGCAGCCCCTCCGTCCATCTCACGAACTCATCCGGTATCCCCAGCTTCCTCATCGTCTCGAACAGGTACGGTCTCGCCACAGTATCGTATGCTTTCTGAAAATCCACCATTAGAAGAAACCAATCTCCCCCCCCCGTTGTCGGCCGCCTCCACCGCATCCGCGACCACCAACACTGCGTCCGCCAAGCTCCTTCATGGGATGAAGCCGTGCTGGTCCTCCGATATCACCAGGTGAAGCTCTTTTTTGAGTCTGTTCGCGAGCACCTTCGCCAACACCTTGTACATCATGCTAAGGAGCGTGATGGGTCGATAGTTCCTTAACTGGTCCATCGGCCCTTGTTGTGCAGCAGTACCGTGACCGCCGTGGACAGGGACTCGTCCAAGAGGCCCGTCCTCTTGAACCTTTTCGAGAACTCTACAAGCGGCCCTCCCAGCAGGTGGTAGCCCGTCCCGGCCCGGCGATTTGCCTCTCCGCGCCTCCTTCACTCCGCCTCTGTCCACGGGGCTCGGAGCCTCGCCGTCGCGTCCCCCGGTAATCTTGTGGCCACTTCTACCGTCCCTCCCTCCTGTCGCTCTGTTCCCGTCTGCTCGCTGAAAGCGTCCCGGAAATGGTTGGAAGCCGCCTTCAGCACCTCTTGCGAACCGTAGAAGCGCTCCCCCTTGTACTGCACCTCCTTGATCACCGTCTTGTTTTTCCTCATCTTGACCTTGGCAGAGAGGTATGGCGACGGGATCTCTCCATGCAGCTCCAGATCCAGACCGGCCAGCGTCTGCAGCCGTTCCCTCTCGCTCTCCTGATAGCCCTCCAGCTGCGCCTCTCTCGCCAGCAACCTCTCCTTTATGTCTGCTTCCGTAAGTCCCGCCATGACCAGGTGGTTTAACCTTGCTACCTCAGCTTCCAAGTGTCTCCTGGTTGCCGTGACCCGCTTCCTCTCCTCCCTTTCGTGTGCCCGCAGGGCCGTGCTGAGCCGTGGGAGGTTGCTTTCAAGAGTCCGGCCGCGCTGCTCCTCCGGCCCCCCATGATCCTTTGAATCACTTCTCTGACTCCCCTTCGGTTCGCCCTTGGCGCATGAAACCTCCAGATCCCCGGTCCGCACGTGTGTGACGACTTGAACGCGAGGCTGACTCGGATAGCGAATCGGTGATCCGACAACTTCTTCGGCACCCAAACATGACAGGCCTCCGTGAGCTGGACGAGCAACGAGGCTGACACGAGTACCCTGTCTATCCTGGACCTGGTGTCGGACGGCCTCGCGTGGAACGTGTATTGCCTCTCTCCTGGGTTAAGCGCTCGAAATGCATCCTTGAGATCGAAAGCCGACCAGGCCTCGAGGAGCCGCTGATTCTCTTTGCCGGACCCCGTGCGTGACGACCTGTCCAACTCCGGGTCTGCTATGATGTTGAGATCCCCTGCAAACACCAGGTGCATCCCCGCTGGCTGGGCCCGAGCGAAGGGGACCAAAAGCTCAACGTGGAACTTCGTCCGACTGCCTGGCTGCGCCAGGAGATATGCCGCTATCAGCCTGAAAGCGGTGTCAAAACCCTCCACAGTCACTCCTAGCAACCTTCCGGTATGATGGGGCATAACCTCCGTGAAGCGTAAGTGCTTCTTGAAAGCCACTATCGCTACCCCTCCTGCACCCTTCTCTGTGCCAGCTACAGCCCTAGCCGTTGGTTTGAGCTCATTCCAGAAGTTGTGGTCTTCCTTAATTCTCGTATCTGAGAGCACTACCACGTCTGCAGCTCTCTTCAACCAGATCCTGTGTGCGGATCCTATCAAGGAACCAGCCTGGCGTAATGGCACTATCAAAGCGCTACGACGAGTGTTACAGGACTATATCTACCCCAACAGAAGGAAGCATTGTCATCAGTCATCAAGGGAGCGTCTTGTGCTCAGCTTCTGCATCTTATCAGCCATCGAGAGGCTGTTTCAGGCTCTTCATTATGTGGAGAAAAGGCCACGTGGAGGGACGGGTTTCTCTTCATCATGTGGCGGTGGCGTTGCTCAGCGAACCAGGAGAAAAGGCCACGTGGAGCGACGGGTTTCTCTCCATTTGGCGCAACCCCAGAACGATCAGGCAGCCTCCGTAAACGCCCCGTGGAGGGGAGACCCAGGTGTAGAACAAAGTTATGTATCCAGGGTAGGTCCTCTCCTGAAACCAGTTACGACTGAGAATGTATGCACTTCCCATAGTGTAAAAAAAAAAAAAAAAAAAATGTGCCACTTCGAAACAGTGGGCGCGTCCCACCCACCTTCACTTGCTTCTCTCTCGACGCTCCGCCTCACCTCCTGTCCTCGGTGCCTCGCCTCGGCCCAGGCCTCGAATTTGTTCACGCCGACAGGCGGGAGAAAGTCTGCTGCGAGCGTGCGCGAGAGATTTGCGTTGCGAGGGAATCTGGACGGCCTGCAACCAGCGCGGCTTGAACAGACCAAATTTGGGCCTGCAAGGCGCGCTTGATTTCAGCGCAGGAGGGCGAAGATCGAGGATGATGGAATTGAGAGCGTGGTGAAAATGCAATACGGTACACCTGAGCTAGGAGATATACAGTAATGCGGTGCCTGCTGAACATTATGCACAATGTCCAAGAGGCTGAACGAGGAAACAATCAATAACACTATTGATAATTGCCACAATAGGAACATAACAAGAACGAATAGTTGTAAATGACACTACCCTTTTACAACTATGATATAGCTTTTACAGGCGTCACTGGAAAGGGCTGAACAATGTGATCAGAAGCATTTACGCCATGCATCCTCATGCTAGGACCTGCCGGTGTGCTTCCTGGAGCAGCAGCAAGCAAACCACGACTATTCATTAACTTGGGTGTAGGAGCTTCTCGAGGCAGCACAGGAAGTGGGGTATTAGGAGCCGAGGCCACGTTACGGGAGAACCAGTCCTTCATCTGCGTCAGGACGTTGCTGGAAGAATCAGAAGAGGCAGCGACACAAGGCATTGAAGCTGCAAGAGAGATCTCCTCGCCGCCCCCTTCGCCCAGTCCTGCCGCACATGCAAGCTTTGCTGTGTTGGAACTCAAGCCAGCATCTGTATGGCTCGGCATATTTCTGCTTAGGCCATCCGCATGTGTTCCTTCCACTGCTGCTGCTTTCCCAGCATCATGCACGCCAAGGACAGCAGCAGCAGAAGGGCGAGCGACGTGCAGTCGGAGGGACTTGAATAGGGAGAGGCGGTGAGACGCCGCTTGCAGCCGACCCTTGCTGCTGCCGCTAACACTACCGCTGAAGGTGATGCTGTCGCTGTTGTTGGCGTTGATACTGCCGGTGCTGCTGCCAGCAACGCTGGTCCGGCTTGCTCTCCAGCTGCCGCCTCCTCCGCCGTTGCAGCTGCTCTCAGAGCTCTCAGAGCTGCTCCGAGCCATGCCAACACTGCCCTGACTGGACACTCTCGACATGTACGACCCCGTTGACTGAGTTGACTGCATTGAATCCGCAGCGTTCCACCCTTGCTGCTGCGTGCCCTCGCCGCTCTCAGACGCGGTCTCAACGGACGATAGCAGCGGGAGGCCTCTGGGCGTCAGCCCTCCCGACCAGTTCGCCTGCCTCGCCTCATTTCGCCCACCGCCGTAACGGACGCCCCCGTTTCGCTGCCTTTCGCTACTCTCCGCCGCCTCTTCGCCGTCACGCTCACCACGAGAGATCTTGAGGTCACGAGAGATCTTGACGAGGACACAGACGCCGAAACTCGCTACACGGAACAGCAGGAGGACACGGACGGCAAATATCGTCATACGGAACAGCTCGAGAAGACGAACTCCGACTATTGCTACACGGAGCAGCACGAGAATACGAATGCCGGCTATACAAGTACACATCAGCGCCGAGAACACGAATGCCGGCTATACAAGTACACATCAGTTTCCGGATCGTCGATTGGCCGTTGCGTGGCGTGCTCATCGCCTCATTACACGCTGGATGCATCCTCCCTATGCGTGTTACCGTGCGAGCGGCATGTACTTTGGATTACAAATTTACGGGTGTAATCTCATTCAGCCGCCATCGCGTGCGACGATCACAATTTTTGTCAGTCTCGTCGCCAAGCTTCATTCAGATTAGGTCAGGTCGCGGCGCCATTCCGCATCGCCACGCATCCTGCTTCTTTCATCGACCAAACAAATTGCCTTCCCTTCCCCCCACCTCCCTTTTTCTCCTGTCGCACCCTGTTTCACCCTGATGCCAGCTGGAAGGCCCGGAGGACGTGAGCGCGCGGTAGGTGCGGCGAGGGCGGGACATTCAGGGGATTCCGTGGGAGCGGCTGCACCTGAGCCGGGAGAAGTACCGCGCGATGCGACTGCAGCAGTACAAGAACTACAAGAACCTCGACGTGTCATTGGATGTTGTTGATAAGGCGCGCGCGGTGTTTATGTGCACGCACATGCGTCATCACGAGAGCAAGTGTCAGGCGTCCTCGATTCTCCCTTTCTTTCATCTCCTCCTCGTTTTGCACCTCTTCTCTTCCTCCGGATTCCCTCCTCCTTCTCCCTCCCCAGCCCCGTTCCCTTCTCACCCCTTCTTCTGCCTGCCTTATCCTGCATCTTGCCTCACCCTCCACCCTCCACGATATGGCCAAGTCACACTTGGCCTCCTCAATTTTCCCCTCTTCTTTCTCCGTACCCTCTTCTTCCTCCTCACCCCTTCCCCTCTCCCTCTCCTCTGGCTCCTTCTTTCCTGCCTTACCCCTCGTCTTGCCTGTCAATTCTCCCAGGAAGTGCAGCAGGTGACGACGGGAAGCAATTTCTACGAGTTCACGCACAACACGCGCGCAGTCAAGTCCACCATCGTGCACTTCCAGCTGCGCAACCTCGTGTGGGCCACGTCAGCGCATGACGCGTACTCGCTGCACCACCACGTCATCAACCACTTCTCGCCGCTCACGTGCAAGTCCACCCCGGTCCTGGACCTCGGAAATTCTCTCGTCGCCAGGCGCCACGCCCTCCCGCACGCCCACACGTCCACAGCAGGCGCGCGGGGCGCAGGGGGCGCGGGGGGCGCGGGGGGTGCAGTAGGCAGGGGGGATCAGTGCAGCGGAGTGCAGCTGGAGCCCTTTGCGAGGGCGATTTACACGGGGGCCATGCCCTCCGCTGGAGGCTCCGCTGCTGCTGGGAGAAGCAACACCAGTGGTAGCGGTACAGAGGAGGGCAGAGCGGTGCAGGGGAGAGAGGCAGGGGGACTGGCGCTTTCTCAACAGCAGCAGCGGTAGCAGCAGGAGGGGGTGTGGGAGGCGGTGGATCGGGTACAAGTGAGCACCATGTGCGCCTGACACGGGCTGCTCGTAGCAGGGGGCTTTCACGGGGAGATGGTCTGCACCAGGCTCGGCACAGGCTCGGAAGCAGACGCAGGCTCGGGGTCGGAAGCTGGAGTGGCGTTCACAGGGCGGGTATCCCGGGATCAGAGTGTCATCACGAACGCCATTGAGATCTTCAGATCTAACAGGTGCGAAGGGAGGGGTTTTGAGGCCCGTCAAAGGTTATCCTGGGATGAGAGTGCCATCACGAGCGCCGTTGAGATCTTCAGATTCAACAGGCCATTCTTGCCATTCTAGCCTCTCCTGTCATCATTTCTTCCATGTGCCTCACCCCTCTCTTGATTTTCTCCACTCTCTTGCTTGTTTCTTGTCTCTCTCGCCCCTCCCACCTTTTGCTCGTCCACAGTGGAGCACTGAGTGTGCTCACGTCCAACAACGACTGTGTGGTGAGGGACTTCGACGTCGCCACCTTCTCCATCCTCTCCCGCCACACCTTCCCCTGGCCCGTCAATGTGAGCCCAGCCTTTCCTTTCCTTCTCTACAAGCAGCCATGGTTGCCTTGTTCTCTGCTCTTCACCGTGTTCCTCATCCACCCTCTCTTATCTCTTATATCTCACCTGTCTCCTCTCACCTCCCATTCTCCACCTCGTCCTCTCCCACGCTCATCAGCACACGGCAGTGGCACCGGACATCACGCTGGTGTCAGTGGTGGGGGATGATCCCGAGGCGTTGCTGCTCGACCTAACCTCTTGGCCACTCCACCCATGCTCTCCCTTTGCCTCCCTCATCACTCCATCCCTTTCCTATCTCGCCCTCCTGCTCACCCCACCCCTGCTTATTCCATCCATGTCGTTCATTCCTAATCGTCGTGCCCTTTCCTGTTCCTTGATCGGTGCATTCCTGAATCTGTTTACCTTTTTCTCGCCCATGCCTACCCACCATCTTTTCTACAAACCCTTACTTGCTTCCATGCTCGGTGCCTGCCTCTCCACCTCCCAACCTCCTTGCCTCTCCCCACTCTCATGTGCCATGCTCAACACATGCCCCTCATCCCCATATCCCACACATCCCCATCCCTGCCTCTCAACCCCCTCGCTGCCCTCACAGGTTGTAGCGCGCATGCAGGGCCACGTGAACTACTCCTTCGCTACAGCCTGGCACCCGGGCGGCAACCTCTTTGCCACGGGCAACCAGGACACCACGTGCCGAGTGTGGGACCGGCGGCGGCTTGACAATTCCCTGTTCACTCTCAAGGGGCGACTTGGGGCCATTCGGTCTCTCAGATTCACTAGTGATGGCAGGTGAGTGTGTGTGGTGGAGGAAGGGGGAAAAAGGGGGGGGGAGGGGGAGGGGGGGGTGTGGAAGAGGGGTGGGATAGGCAATGTCAGGTTCTTGGTTTCGCCTGTTTCACGGCGTGCTTATTCCCATCTGACATGTCACTCCCTGCCTCTCCCTCCCTCCACCCAAGTTGATGGTCATGCCTGAGCCAGCACACGTGGTGACTTCGTGCATGTGTTTGACACGAGCAGCCTCCATCCCTCACTCCATAGTCCCCGTCCCTCACCACATGCTAGCACATGGCATATCAACTCGAAATCCCTCCTTCCCATCCCCCACCCGTTTCTCCCCCAGGTTCATGGCCAGCAAACTTCGTGCATGTTTTTGACACGAACAGCCCCGTATCTCTCTCCTCGCTCCCCTCCTCATCACGTGCATGTTCCTATGTCACAGGCCAACCTGCTCCCCCCCTCCTATCCACTCCCCTTCCGCCTAGGTTCATGGCCATGGCTGAGCCAGCCGACTTCGTGCATGTCTTTGACACGAGCAGCGGGTTTACTCGAGCACAGGAGATTGACATCGTCGGCGAGATTGCGGGGATATCGTTCTCCCCCGATACTGAGGCGCTCTTTATTGGCGTGGCGGACCGCACGTACAGTAGTCTCCTGGAGTACAGCCGCTCACACTCGTACGCCTATCTTGATGCTTGCATTTAAATATTCGCAGAAACGACATTTAAATATGCTTGTTTGGCCGAATTCTCTTCGGCCAAGACGTGTAGCGGATGGATGGTACAAGACCAGATGTGCACATGGAATCTGCAATAGTGCCAGGCGAGCGTTGCAGTTGGGCTCACTGCTTTGAACGATTGAGTTTCTGTATAGAGCATACAATGCCAGGTTGACAATAAAAGGATAATCAAAATATGGATGTGAGCAATGGGCACAATGACCTCTTCTGCGCTAAAAACTAAGCATGCAAGTCGATCCCAAGTGTGGTCTGATAAGTATGGAGATAGTAGATTGCTAACTTCAGAAAAATCAACAATGTTGTAGTGTCAACTCGGTTAAGTGTACAAAAGTAAGTTGTCACGCTACTTGGTTGAGTGCACATGTAAACGGGTATGTGTTTTGTAGCATGCATAACTTTTGTACCGTACCTGCCGAACTTAGTTGTCTGCCGCGTCACGCCAGGTTTTGAGCAATCTGTTACAAGTTACAGACATCACGAAAAAGAACATTCCCGCGCAAACCTTGTCGTCTCACTCATCTGCACTTCGCCAGTCTGGGTTACATTCCTCGCGTCTCGAGGGATTGAAACGCCGCAACCAGCCAAAACTCACCTCCTTCAAAATCAGTGTGGAGAGACTCCCAAGGTCTGTTTGTGGGCAGCCTTCGTAATTTGAATGCTGAACGTACACGAATTAGAAGAATCACGAATGTTTGTCATGGGGTGTTTTTGGGGGTGTTTTGCGTAGGATCGATCTCAGGGAATACATTCAGTTCATCAGGTCTTCTCGGGCACAGCTCGAAATGTTCATCGCGTGATTCACCCAAGAATCCGAATTCGTGAGTTGCGTTGTGTATGTGATGTGTTTGTCGTAAAAGTTCTTGGGCAGCCTTTTCCTCCTCGACTGGTTCATGTACAGTACCGAGTGTTGTCTTGGGGTGCGGGCGGGGGTGTGAGTGCGGAATACTGTGTACATTCACAGTGGGCGTGAACAAATCGGTTATACGACTCACCGCAAATCCCAATTCCCGGGGGGTGTGGGGTGAAGATTGTTGTCAGCCTGGTACTTAGCCTGAATTGTGTTGAAATTCCGCTCGGTGGGAATGTCTGTCCTTGTAAGTTCAAAACAGGGGCATTGTCTTGAAATGTTATCCAAATGTTCACTCCCCTTGAATCCATGGTCTTGAATCTGGAAGGAATCTGACGAACTTCTGCTGCACCCACCTCTTCCCGCCGGAGTCTGCTAGGGTTTGCTCAAGCTGACTCCACACAAGCAGAGAGGAAATCAACCCGCGACATTTAGCGGCGACCATGGCAGGTTAGCGGCTCCTGCTCAGAGCTTGATCGATGCGCGGTTAGTTTTGGTGCTGCAACAGATTAGGATCCGACCCACATGTTCGGTTGTGTTTTCCCGAACCTCTACCTTCAGATCCACTTTCTCCCAAACCTGGGATGAAGCATGAAAACTCAAGCAGTTAAGACAGTCGCTCGGCCGTTCATCCAATCCGGATCGTTTTTATTTCGAAAAATGCGCGGCAAAGAAGATACAGATTGGGATCCGAACCACCACCACTTCTCCCAAACCATGACCCCGTTCAAACATCCTTTCAAGCTCATCCTTGTGATTGAGCCAAACTTGATAGTAGTACAGCAGATGTGGTCATTCTAAGCTTAGCACTCGAAGTCTTCTCTTCTAGCACTCGGAGTTGGAGTCTTCTCTTCCAGCACTACGGGCAACTCCTCCACTGATTCTTGTGGACGCGAACCATCAATGGAGGATGTGCGAAGGCGGTGATGAGCGTGGCATGAAGGCGGATCTGCTCTCGATTCCACCACCGACCGCAACTGGGAAGTCACGTTCCGTTCTTCACGTTGCTTATGCTTTTTTCCGCTTAATGCTGCTTTTTTCTCACATGCACGCCATTCATGCACCGTCCCTCTGATTCAATGATGGTCGCAGCGAGCAGATGATCCTCCGCGGTTTGGGTTTGGGTTTGGGTAGCAGTTAGATCCTCCCTCTGCGAGCTGTGGCCACTCGGAGAATCATGGATGTTTCCAATATTCATTCACTTCATTGTCATTTTTTGCAACCGTTTCGTTTTTTCGGTTTACTCTTGTTTTTTGTTTTCATCGCATCTGTATGTATTGGCCTCTAACTTTTTTTCTTTTGTCTTTTCGCCCATCCCCCAGTGAAGAAGTACTAAGAGATGACGGGGCTGCTGGATCTGAAACGACCACATGGGCTGCCTCAACAAGAAAGGGGCTGTGACGTGGCAAGTTTAATGGTTGCTGGGAGGAGCAATCCTCCATCCGCCACCCGCCTTGTCCTTCAGTTTACTTTAAGGTAAGATTCCGTCTTTGGTTTCGCTACTGCTGCAGACTAATCTCAATTCAGTTTTGGCGTTTCGTTGTATAATATTATGTTTAAGAAGCTTTTTGGCAAGTGTTAACTAAGTGTTGTTGCCTTTTGCAGGGAAATGAGCTGCTGCTGCTGCTGGAACGAAGCTTGAACGGAGCTGCAAACGGGATCAACGGATCTGCAAGCAAAGGAGATCAACAGATCTGCTAGCAAAGGAGATTATCAGTTTTGCAAATGATCAACGGATCTGCGAAGACGATTAACGGATCTGCAAAAGAGATCAATGGATCTGCTAGGACGATCTGCTGGAAGGAAGTGTTGCTGGTGTCATTTCAAAGTAAGTATTTTCTATAATGCTTCATCTCCACACTTGCTGTCTTGCTTGCTTTCGCCTTGTCTTTACGGTATAAACATTTTCTAACTCATATTGGTTATATTGTACAGGAGTCCGAGTCGCCACCTCTGGAGTTGAACGTAGCTCTGCTGGAGTCCAAATAAACTCCATTGTTGCTGCTGAAGTCGAAGACAAGGCACGTGGTGCTGCTGAAGTTGAAGAGAAGGCGATCGAGTTGCTGGAGTTGAAGGGAGGAGCCATCCTCCACTAGCCACCCGCCTTGTCCTCCTCTCTACTAAGGTAAGATTCTGTTTTGGGTCTTGCTACTGCTGCATGTCTAATCTCAATTCAGTTGCATTTCGTTGAACTGTAAGCGCGTTTCTTTGAGATTTTATAGTTCCCCAAGATCTGATCGTGTTTTGTTGCCTCGTGCAGGGAACGAGCTGCTGGAAATGAGGAAAACTGAAGCTTCTCAAGTCGAATTGAAGACATTCCTTGGGGATCCGCCACCCATCCGCCATCGCCATCGCCATCCACCTCCCCGCCATTCACCGGTTCTCCAACTTAAATCCCAAGGTAAGTTATTTTGCTCTAGAGTTCATTTCGTTGAACAGTAAGCGCGTTTCTTTGAGATTTTATAGTTACTCAAGATCTGACCTTGTTTTGTTGCCTCGTGCAGGGAAGGAGCTGCTGGAAATGAGGAAAACTGAAGCTTCTCAAGTCGAATTGAAGACATTCCTTGGGGATCCGCCACCCATCCACCATCGCCATCGCCATCCGCGTCCCCGCCATTCACCGGTTCTCCAACTTAAATCCCAAGGTAAGATATTTTGCACTAGAGTTCATTTCGCTGTCACTTTTGCTATTGCTTCATCTCCGCACCCGCCTTCGTGCTTGCTTTCTTCTTGTCTTTACGATATACCTTGGTGATTTCTAACTTAGTTTGGTGGTGTTGTGCAGGAATCCGAGTCTCCACTTCTGGAGTTGAACGTAGCCCTGCTGGAGTCGAAGTGAACTCCATTGTTGCTGCTGAATTCGCGTGCGTGGTGCTGCTGAAATCGAAGACAGGGCTCGTGGTGCTGCTGATGTCGAAGACAAGTCCCTTGGTGCTGCTGATGTCGAAGACAAGGAGATCGAGTTGCTGGGGTTGAAGGGAGGAGCCCCCTCCACTCGCCACCTGCCTTGTCCTCCTCTCTACTGTTAAGGTAAGATTCTGTTTTGGGTCTTGCTACTGCTGCACGTCTAATCTCAGTTCCGTTGCATTTCCTTGAACAGTAAGCGCGTTTCTTTGAGATTTTATAGTACCTCAAGATCTGATCTTGTTTTGTTGCCTCGTGCAGGGAAGGAGCTGCTGGAAATGAGGAAAACTGAAGCTTCTCAAGTCGAATTGAAGACATTCCTTGGGGATCCGCCACCCATCCGCCATCGCCATCGCCATCCGCCTCCCCGCCATTCACCGGTTCTCCAACTTAAATCCCAAGGTAAGTTATTTTGCGCTAGAGTTCATTTCGTTGTCACTTTTGCTATTGCTTCATCTCCGCACTCGCTTTCGTGCTTGCTTTCTTCTTGTCTTTACGATATACCTTGGTGATTTCTAACTTAGTTTGGTGGTGTTGTGCAGGAATCCGAGTCTCCACTTCTGGAGTTGAACGTAGCCCTGCTGGAGTCGAAGTGAACTCCATTGTTGCTGCTGAATTCGCGTGCGTGGTGCTGCTGAAATCGAAGACAAGGCTCGTGGTGCTGCTGATGTCGAAGACAAGTCCCTTGGTGCTGCTGATGTCGAAGACAAGGAGATCGAGTTGCTGGAGTTGAAGGGAGGAGCCCCCTCCACTTGCCACCCGCCTTGTCCTCCTCTCTTCTTTTAAGGTAAGATTCTGTTTTGGGTCTTGCTACTGCTGCACGTCTAATCTCAGTTCCGTTGCATTTCCTTGAACAGTAAGCGCGTTTCTTTGAGATTTTATAGCTCCCCAAGATCTGATCTTGTTTTGTTGCCTCGTGCAGGGAAGGAGCTGCTGGAAATGAGGAAAACTGAAGCTTCTCAAGTCGAATTGAAGACATTCCTTGGGGATCCGCCACCCATCCGCCATCGCCATCGCCATCCGCCTCCCCGCCATTCACCGGTTCTCCAACTTAAATCCCAAGGTAAGTTATTTTGCGCTAGAGTTCATTTCGTTGTCACTTTTGCTATTGCTTCATCTCCGCACTCGCTTTCGTGCTTGCTTTCTTCTTGTCTTTACGATATACCTTGGTGATTTCTAACTTAGTTTGGTGGTGTTGTGCAGGAATCCGAGTCTCCACTTCTGGAGTTGAACGTAGCCCTGCTGGAGTCGAAGTGAACTCCATTGTTGCTGCTGAATTCGCGTGCGTGGTGCTGCTGAAATCGAAGACAAGGCTCGTGGTGCTGCTGATGTCGAAGACAAGTCCCTTGGTGCTGCTGATGTCGAAGACAAGGAGATCGAGTTGCTGGAGTTGAAGGGAGGAGCCCCCTCCACTTGCCACCCGCCTTGTCCTCCTCTCTACTTTTAAGGTAAGATTCTGTTTTGGGTCTTGCTACTGCTGCACGTCTAATCTCAGTTCCGTTGCATTTCCTTGAACAGTAAGCGCGTTTCTTTGAGATTTTATAGCTCCCCAAGATCTGATCTTGTTTTGTTGCCTCGTGCAGGGAAGGAGCTGCTGGAAATGAGGAAAACTGAAGCTTCTCAAGTCGAATTGAAGACATTCCTTGGGGATCCGCCACCCATCCGCCATCGCCATCGCCATCCGCCTCCCCGCCATTCACCGGTTCTCCAACTTAAATCCCAAGGTAAGATATTTTGCACTAGAGTTCATTTCGCTGTCACTTTTGCTATTGCTTCATCTCCGCACCCGCTTTCGTGCTTGCTTTTTTCTTGTCTTTACGATATACCTTGGTGATTTCTAACTTAGTTTGGTGGTGTTGTGCAGGAATCCGAGTCTCCACTTCTGGAGTTGAACGTAGCCCTGCTGGAGTCGAAGTGAACTCCATTGTTGCTGCTGAATTCGCGTGTGTGGTGCTGCTGAAATCGAAGACAAGGCTCGTGGTGCTGCTGATGTCGAAGACAAGTCCCTTGGTGCTGCTGATGTCGAAGACAAGGAGATCGAGTTGCTGGGGTTGAAGGGAGGAGCCCCCTCCACTCGCCACCCGCCTTGTCCTCCTCTCTACTTTTTAAGGTAAGATTCTGTTTTGGGTCTTGCTACTGCTGCACGTCTAATCTCAGTTCCGTTGCATTTCCTTGAACAGTAAGCGCGTTTCTTTGAGATTTTATAGTTCCCCAAGATCTGATCTTGTTTTGTTGCCTCGTGCAGGGAAGGAGCTGCTGGAAATGAGGAAAACTGAAGCTTCTCAAGTCGAATTGAAGACATTCCTTGGGGATCCGCCACCCATCCGCCATCGCCATCGCCATCCGCCTCCCCGCCATTCACCGGTTCTCCAACTTAAATCCCAAGGTAAGTTATTTTGCGCTAGAGTTCATTTCGTTGTCACTTTTGCTATTGCTTCATCTCCGCACTCGCTTTCGTGCTTGCTTTCTTCTTGTCTTTACGATATACCTTGGTGATTTCTAACTTAGTTTGGTGGTGTTGTGCAGGAATCCGAGTCTCCACTTCTGGAGTTGAACGTAGCCCTGCTGGAGTCGAAGTGAACTCCATTGTTGCTGCTGAATTCGCGTGCGTGGTGCTGCTGAAATCGAAGACACGGCTCGTGGTGCTGCTGATGTCGAAGACAAGTCCCTTGGTGCTGCTGATGTCGAAGACAAGAAGATCGAGTTGCTGGAGTTGAAGGGAGGAGTCCCCTCCACTCGCCACCCGCCTTGTCCTCCTCTCTACTTTTCAGGTAAGAGTCTGTTTTGGGTCTTGCTACTGCTGCACGTCTAATCTCAGTTCCGTTGCATTTTCTTGAACAGTAAGCGCGTTTCTTTGAGATTTTATAGTTACTCAAGATCTGCCCTTGTTTTGTTGCCTCGTGCAGGGAAGGAGCTGCTGGAAATGAGGAAAACTGAAGCTTCTCAAGTCGAATTAAAGACATTCCTTGGGGATCCGCCACCCATCCGCCATCGCCATCGCCATCCGCCTCCCCGCCATTCACCGGTTCTTCAACTTAAATCCCAAGGTAAGATATTTTGCACTAGAGTTCATTTCGCTGTCACTTTTGCTATTGCTTCATCTCCGCACCCGCTTTCGTGCTTGCTTTTTTCTTGTCTTTACGATATACCTTGGTGATTTCTAACTTAGTTTGGTGGTGTTGTGCAGGAATCCGAGTCTCCACTTCTGGAGTTGAACGTAGCCCTGCTGGAGTCGAAGTGAACTCCATTGTTGCTGCTGAATTCGCGTGCGTGGTGCTGCTGAAATCGAAGACAAGGCTCGTGGTGCTGCTGATGTCGAAGACAAGTCCCTTGGTGCTGCTGATGTCGAAGACAAGGAGATCGAGTTGCTGGGGTTGAAGGGAGGAGCCCCCTCGACTCGCCACCCGCCTTGTCCTCCTCTCTACTTTTTAAGGTAAGATTCTGTTTTGGGTCTTGCTACTGCTGCACGTCTAATCTCAGTTCCGTTGCATTTCCTTGAACAGTAAGCGCGTTTCTTTGATATTTTATAGTTACTCAAGATCTGATCTTGTTTTGTTGCCTCGTGCAGGGAAGGAGCTGCTGGAAATGAGGAAAACTGAAGCTTCTCAAGTCGAATTGAAGACATTCCTTGGGGATCCGCCACCCATCCGCCATCGCCATCGCCATCCGCCTCCCCGCCATTCACCGGTTCTCCAACTTAAATCCCAAGGTAAGTTATTTTGCACTAGAGTTCATTTCGCTGTCACTTTTGCTATTGCTTCACCTCCGCACCCGCTTTCGTGCTTGCTTTTTTCTTGTCTTTACGATATACCTTGGTGATTTCTAACTTAGTTTGGTGGTGTTGTGCAGGAATCCGAGTCTCCACTTCTGGAGTTGAACGTAGCCCTGCTGGAGTCGAAGTGAACTCCATTGTTGCTGCTGAATTCGCGTGCGTGGTGCTGCTGAAATCGAAGACAAGGCTCGTGGTGCTGCTGATGTCGAAGACAAGTCCCTTGGTGCTGCTGATGTCGAAGACAAGGAGATCGAGTTGCTGGAGTTGAAGGGAGGAGCCCCCTCCACTCGCCACCCGCCTTGTCCTCCTCTCTACTTTTTAAGGTAAGATTCTGTTTTGGGTCTTGCTACTGCTGCACGTCTAATCTCAGTTCCGTTGCATTTCCTTGAACAGTCAGCGCGTTTCTCTGAGATTTTTCATTTTGGTAAGATCTGACCTTGTTTTATTGCCTCGTGCAGGGAAGGAACTGCTGGAAATGAAGAAAGCTGAAGCTGCTCACGTCGAATTGAAGGCACTCGTTGGGATTCCGCCACCCATCCGCCATCTGCAATCGCCATCCGCCTTTCGCCATTCACCGGCTCTCCAACTTACATCCCAAGGTACGTTATTTTGCGCCAAAGTTCATTTCGCTGTCACTTTTGCTATCCCCGCACTCGTTTTCGTGCTTGCCTTCTTCTTGTCTTTACGATCTTTGTGATTTCTGACTTACGTTGGTGGTGCTGTGCAGGAATCCAAACTCCACCACATGGTGCTGCTGAAGGAGTTGAAGGGAGCTGCTGCTGCTGCAAGGAGTTGAAGGGAGCTGCTGCTGCTGCTGCTGCTGCTGCTGCTAAAAGGAGTTGAAGGGAGCTGCTGCTGCTGCTGCTGCTGCTGCTGAAAGGAGTTGAAGGGAGCTGCTGCTGCTGCAAGGAGTTGAAGGGAGCTGCTGCTGCTGCAAGGAGTTGAAGGGAGCTGCTGAAAGGAGTTGAAGGGAGCTGCTGGAAGGAGTTGAATGGGAGGCGCTGCTGAGAGGAGCTGCTGGGAGGCGCTGCAACTTAAGAAGCTGTCTCCTTCCAAGCTGTCTCCTCGTAAGCAGTCTCCTTGCGCTGTCTCGAGCTTGCTTCAGTTTTTGTTTTCCCAGCCATTTCTGTTCCACTATACTGACCTGGTGTTTTCGTCTTATGCAGGGAGCTGCTGGGAGGAGTTGGCATGGCATGGCGTGGGATGACATGGCATGGCTTGGCTTTGCATGGCATGGGATGGCATGGGATGGTATGGCATGGAATGGAATGGCATGGAATGGCATGGCATGGAATGGAATGGCATGGTATGGAATGGGATGGAATGCCATGGTATGGCATGGCATGGCATGGAATGGAATGTCATGGCATGGAATGTCATGGCATGGCATGGTATGGAATGTCATGGCATGGCATGGTATGGAATGTCATGGAATAGCATGGTATGGAATGGAATGGAATGGCATGGTACGGAATGGAATGGTATGGCATGGTACGGAATGGAATGGTATGGCATGGTACGGAATGGAATGGAATGGCATGGTACGGAATGGAATGGTATGGCATGGTACGGAATGGAATGGTATGGCATGGTACGGAATGGAATGGTATGGCATGGTACGGAATGGAATGGTATGGCATGGTATGGAGGAGCTGCTGGGAGGAGCTGCTGGGAGGAGCTGCTGGGAGGAGCTGCACAACGCTGCGACTTTCAAGCTGCAACTTACAAAGTAAGTTGTCTCATTGCAAGCTGTTCCCTTGCAATCTGTCTTTTTGCAAGCTGTCTCCTTTTACGCTGTCTCAAACTTTCGTTTTCCAGCCATGTCCTTTTCAGTATACTGACTTGTTGTGTTGGTCCTGTGCAGGATTCCGCCGCGCAAGGGGGCTGCCTGGGTGCCTCGACCAGGAGGGGGCTGAGCTGTGGCTGAGACGTGGCCAAGGCTTGATGGGGCCTTGGAGTGGCAAGCATGAGACAGCATGCGAGGGTGCTTTCCCACACTGGGGAGGGTGTGGGGGGCAGAGGGCGGAGCCTGTTCCAGTGGTGATGTGATGCGCAACCGGGCCGGGACGTTTTTGGAGCCCTGACGGTGTGCAGTCGGCCGGCCGGCTTCTGTACATTGGAGGGAGGTTCAGGCCTTCAAAGCGTTCTGGGCACCCGGATGGCCAGGTAGCATCACTGCTGGAGTGGGTGACGTTCTCTTCAAGTCACCGGGGCAGGTGTGAGGGGCTTGAGCTCTCATGAGGCCTGATCACACTGGGGAGGGTGTGAGGCTCTCAGCCGCTTAAGAGAGAGAGAGTAGTCCACACCGGCGTGGGTGTGGAGAAATCTCCTCTTTCCACATAAGGGTTTTCCCCACACTGGGGTGGGTGTGGGGGGCTCTGTCTCGGTCATTTAAAGGCTTTCTCACACCGGGGTGGGTGTGGGGGGTTCTTGGTTCCCTAGGCTAGTCCACACCCAGGTGGGTGTGGCTAGACCTCAGCAACTAAGGGGAAAGTCCACTCTGAGGTGGGGGTGGCTAGAGCAAGCTCGTTTCAGCTCTGCTGGAATTGGTTGGCTCTACGTTGCAAAGTCCACACTGGAGTGGGTGTGGCTAGAGCAAGCCATGATTGGATGGTTTGCTCTACTTGGGATTTTTAGCCGAGCACGGCAGTACCCGTAACGCCTCCGGGTCTTGTCCCGTAAGCATCGCGCCCGGAGATGCTGATGGGATGGATTTTTATCCCTGGCTCTGATGGTGAAGCCTAAAAAAAAAAAAAAAACAAAGCGAGTGGTTGGGTGATGGAGAAGTGAAGGGCAGAAAGACGGTGAAAGCTGGTGGTTGGATGATGGAGAAGTGATGGTCAGAAAGATGGTGAAAGCTGGTGGCTGCATGGTGGAGAAGTGAAGGGTGGTGGTCGTGGCAGAAAGATGGTGGTGAAAGGTGCCTGGCTGGATGGAGAAGTGAAGCACAGAAGCAGTGGAGCTGTGAACTCTTCTAGGAGACAAGAGCTAGGGGGGAGGACTTATAAGGGACTAGTTCTAGGGGACTAGTTCTAGAGAAGCAATTGAGCTGTAAACTTCTATGCTATTCAATACCATACTCAGGCGCACTTCTTCTAGGGGGGACCTCTGATCTGAGGCACTTCTTCTAGGGGGGACCTCTGATCAAAGGCACTAGTTCTAGGGGGGACCTCTGATCTGAGGCACTAGTTCTAGGAAGGACCTCTGACCTGAGGCACTAGTTCTAGGGGCGACCTGTGATCTGAGGCATTAGTTCTAGGTGGGACCTCTGATCTGAGGCACTAGTTCTAGGGGGGACCTCTGATCGAAGGCACTAGTTCTAGGGAGGACCTCTGATATGAAGCACTAGTTCTAGGGAGGACCTGTGATCTGAGGCACTAGTTCTAGGGGGGACTTCTGATCTGAGGCACTAGTTCTAGGGGGGACCTGTGATCTCAGGCACTAGTTCTAGGGGGGACCTCTGATCAAAGGCACTAGTTCTAGGGAGGACCTCTGATCTGAGGCACTAGTTCTAGGGAGGACCTGTGATCTGAGGCACTAGTTCTAGGGAGGACCTCTGACCTGAGGCACTAGTTCTAGGGGGGACCTGTGATCTGAGGCACTAGTTCTAGGGGGGACCTGTGATCTGAGGCATTAGTTCTAGGTGGGACCTCTGATCTGAGGCACTAGTTCTAGGGGGGACCTCTGATCAAAGGCACTAGTTCTAGGGAGGACCTCTGATCTGAGGCACTAGTTCTAGGGAGGACCTCTGATATGAGGCACTAGTTCTAGGGAGGACCTGTGATCTGAGGCACTAGTTCTAGGGGGGACCTCTGATCTGAGGCACTAGTTCTAGGGGGGACCTGTGATCTCAGGCACTAGTTCTAGGGGGGACCTGTGATCTGAGGCACTAGTTCTAGGGGGGACCTGTGATCTGAGGCACTAGTTCTAGGGGGGACCTGTGATCTGAGGCACAAGTTCTAGGGGGGACCTCTGATCGGAGGCACTAGTTCTAGGGGGGACCTCTGATCTGAGGCACTAGTTCTAGGGGGGACCTCTGATCTGAGGCACTAATTCTAGGGGGGACCTCTGATCTGAGGCACTAGTTCTAGGGGGGACCTGTGATCTGAGGCACTAGTTCTAGGGGGGACCTGTGATCTGAGGCACAAGTTCTAGGGGGGACCTCTGATCGGAGGCACTAGTTCTAGGGGGGACCTCTGATCTGAGGCACTAGTTCTAGGGGGGACCTCTGATCTGAGGCACTAGTTCTAGGGGGGACCTGTGATCTGAGGCACTAGTTCTAGGGGGGACCTCTGATCTGAGGCACCAGTTCGAGGGGACTCGCTGTGCGTGTGCAGTTCAAGTGATAGTCTTCTAGGGAACGTTGAGTGCAATTCAATACCATACTCTCTCATGTGCACTTCCTCCATGAGTAATACCAAAAAGTTCTCAGCCAAACTAGACATGCCTGTCACATAAAGCCAACCAAAAAGTTCATTAATTCTATAGTCAAACGAATTTGCAGTAAGTGAAGTCACCCCATTGCACGAAATCTGCACCCAAGGAATTGCAGAATCGAGCCCCGAGTCATGCGCGGAATCAGCAGCTTGAGAATCTTGTCTCCTGGATGCAACTTGTAAACGTGAGTCCTCACAGGACTCCTTGTGAGTCAGGTCAAGAGTTACGAAGATGCACAAGCGGCTTTGAGGAACGACTCCTGTGCGGGCATCTCCTCCCAACAGAGCTACGAGGAGGCGGGAACGAGCGGCTTGAGAAAGGACTCCTGCGCAGGCATTTCCTCCCAGAAGAGCTCCAGTTTGTCAGCCGGGTGGAACTTTTTGGTGGCCCCGTCCTTGTCAATCTGTGGGCGGGAAGCAACGGACACTCGTGTGACATGAGGAGTGGCGGCTGCGAAGAGCACTGACCAGAGTGGCTCCACATGAGCATTGGAGAGAAGAAAACGGAAGCTAAAGGGGAGAGGGAGGGGAGAAGCACAGGGGGATAACTCTGTACGATGCACACGGCAAAGGGCATAACATGAAAGATTGGCAATGCAGAGGCAGCACGGCACGTGGGAGTGCTGGCTTTCAGAGGGAGTGGCATGACATGCAAAGAAGGACGATGTAAAACTGCATCGCCATTCTAATGCAAGGCAGCAGTAAGTGTTGCAAGAGACCCACCGTGACGGTGTGCACGCATCCCCCACTCGACCCGTCTCGAGGCATGGCGAGAGACACTGCCTTCACCACAAACGCCTGGCAGGCAGCGAGGACATGCATGCGGGCAGCGAGGGCATGCATGCGGGCAGCAGACAGGACATGCATGCGGGCAGGCAGGGGAAAAGAGGTCAGGTGAGGTGGTGAAGGGAAGCATCCCAGGGCCAGGGCACAGGGCACAGGTCACAGGGCACAGGGCACAGGGCACAGGGCACAGTGACTTTATTACAACTGAGAATGAAGCTGTAGATTGAGTACACGCGGGTTGCAAAGGACGAACTTCCATCACATCCGCTGTTGTGCAGCACCAAACAGTCTAACCTCAGCCTCAGCCTCCTCCCTGCTCATGTCTTCCTTTACGTGGGCATCCTTCAAACATAAAAGGTGGGCCACAAAACCCTTATATCCATCAACGAAACAGAATCTCACCTCGGCCTCGTCCTTGCTCATGCCCTCCTTGAAAAGCGCGTCACAGAAGGCAAAGAGGTACACGGTTAGGCTACGTTGCCATATACATGGATGTTCTTGGCACAACAAAACGAAACCCTCACCTCAGCTTCCTCCTCGCTCATGCCCTCTTTAAAGAGCGCGTCACAGAAGGCATAGAGGTACGAGGAGCCATACCCTCCGATGGCGAAGGGGCCTATGCCTCCATCACAGAGGCCTTACCTCCATCACATGTGTTGTCACCACAACAGAAATATATGCTCACCTCGGCCTCGTCCTTGTTCATTCCCTCCTTGAAAAGCGCGTCACAGAAGGCATAGAGGTACGAAGAGCCAGACCCGCCGATGGCAAAGGGCGCCTTGAGCAGGGTGCCTTCCTGCGGCAGCGCGTATACCGACGCCCCGTCGTACTGGTCCCACCCGGCCATTATCATGCACGCTGATAGCATGTTCTGATGGGATAAGGATGAGGGCGCAGGGGGATGAGGGTGCAGGGGGGATGAGGGTGCAGGGGGGATAAGGGTGCAAGGGGGTGCAGGGGGGATGGAGGAGCAGGGAGGATGAGGTATGGGTGAGGAAGAAAAAGCATGCTGATAGCATGTTCTGTTGGTACACTGGCAGGACAGACGAGGGCAGACAGGAAGATGAGCCCTGAGGACAGACCCACTAAGAGTAGGAAGCGACCATGCCACCTCACGATCATGTCTGCTGACAACATAAAAAAGGAGGATACGCTGTTGCATGACAAGGAAACGGGAGTGGGACGGAGTAAAAAAAAACACAAACAAAAAACAAACCTTAAAAGGCAGACATGATTGTGAGGTGAAACGTGGGATGTCTATTTCAATATGGCGGCTGATAGGTTCGAAACAACAGTTGAATCACCTTGTTGTTGTAACTGATTTGCTTGACCACATTTGCCACCGTCTTCACATCTGTAGGTTTGCCCAGCTCCATCCTGATGCCATGCCAAACAATGCCATGGGATGGGAAGGGATGGGAAGGGATGGGAAGGGATGGGATGGGATGGGATGGGATGGGATGGGATGGGATGGGATGGGATGGGATGGGATGGGATGGGATGGGATGGGATGGGATGGGATAAAATGGAATGGGGGGAGGGGATGGGAAGGTAGCTGATTTGCTGGACCACATTAGCCATGCCAGGCCATGCCATGCCATGTCACAGGATGGGTTGAGATGGAAGGCTTATGATGTGAGATGGTGTGATACTATGCGATGTTGTAATGTAATGTGATGTGATGTGATGTGATGTGACACGATGTGCAGACAGGTGGGAACAAAGTCAAGTTGCAGGTTCAACCATAAGCCATGCACAAACAACCAATTCACAACATGTGCATAAAGATATCGAAGTTCCGCTGGTAGCATGCATAGACCAGAACCGGAGAGCTAAGTACTGCACCTACTTTATTGAATGTGCACTCACTGCTACTCAAATCCTGGAAAAAAACGTCTCAGTCCGAGTTCACTCACTATGCTGGCTGGCAAGGTAGTAGCGTGCAAAGGTGGACACCGCTACCTGCACTCCCTGCTGCTACCGACACTCACATCGTTGAGTAAGCTCCGCAATCAAGGTGTTGCGAGAGGTAGTAGTACTGCGCATACGTGGAGACTGTCTGCGTGTCTCTGTTGCTAACCTACTCCGTGCTGCTCTCAGCACTCACATGAGTAAGCTCTGCACTCACTGGTGTTGTGAGAGGTAGTACTGCGCATACGTGGACACTGTCTGGGTGTCCGCAGCCTGCAGAGGTAAAGACGGTTGCAGCCAGATGTTAGGAATGCGAGCGTCAGCAACTAGGCAGAGAGGAAATATATAGGTTAATATTCAGCCAAACATCCAGGTTGACCTTCAGGCAGACATTTAGGCAAATTGACATTTAGGCAAATTGACATTCAGGCAAATTGACATTCAGACAGACTGACATTCAGGCAGACTGACATTCAGGCAGACTGACATTCAGGCAGACTGACATTCAGGCAGACTGACATTCAGGCAGACTGACATTCAGGCAGACTGACAAACAGGCAGACTGACATTCAGGCAGACTGACATTCAGGCAGACTGACATTCAGGCAGACTGACATTCAGGCAGACTGACATTCAGGCAGACTGACATTCAGGCAGACTGACATTCAGGCAGACTGACAGGACTGAGTAAGTTGAAGCGGAAACAGGGCAGTTGCCTTCATTGAAAACTAGATTTCCCTTCAGCAGCTGAGAATGGAATCACTCACAGATCCCGATCAGCAGAGATAAGCGAAGTCTGTGAGGGCAGTGATCTTCTCAGACGCTCTGTTGCTGATGTACGTTCCTGGTGACGGCGCAGAGGATGCCACGTGTGGCACGGGAGAGGAGGGGAGTGAGAAGGCCAGAGAAAGACAGATGGAAGGAAACGTGACACGCTGAGAGAACGAACTAACGAAACGAACGAAGGGACGAACGGACTAAGGAACGAACGACGAGCGACGGAAACGTCTCAACCTGAACTGCGTATTGGAGAGCATTCCTGAAATATTTCGATAATACCTGTGGTAACCCGAGTGTCAGCTCCAAGCACGACTCCCCCATCGTACGCCACTCCCATAATGGTCGTCTGCGGGAGAAGCAAGGGAAGCACGCGAATTAAGCACAACAGATAACGCGACACTGCTAGATTTGAGCCAAACAATTGTTGCGTCTAGAGTTAGATAAGGACCAGGCGAAAAGCAAGAAAATAAGTCTCCCAAGGAAAGCGCAGTTGGAATGGTGAAAGCAAGGCCTAGAGGCAGACCTGACACCAAAAGACTTTACTGATATCTTTACGGAAAGTCATGAATCTGGCTACTCTGAGTCATTTAGCATGTATTAACCACAGGAATTATACGATTCTCCTGAGTCCACGAGAATCTTGCTGAGGCAATTGGGAGAACAAATTTGTTTATTCTGGCACATGTAGCGTAGAAAAATTACGCGCATGATGCCTGTGAACCCAGATGAACTAGCAACAGCTCCAGAGCCCGATATCTTCTGCTGACACGAATGTTGTAAGCGTAACGTCCATGTGCGATCGCTTTCCGAAAAAGGTATGCGCAGACGGCGACGCACGGAGGAGCAGCTGGAGCAATCGAAACCATTTCCGAAGCGCCTCACAAGCACGCTAGCCTCAACCCTTAACCCTAAACTTAAACCCTCAGGGCGCGTATCGTTGTGCTGTGGTTTGACGGGCACTATCGGGTACGGAAGGTTGGGTGGGGCAGGGAACGAATTTTTTAGGAGCCGGTTGACTTGGCACGTGTATTTTACATATCGGCCGACTAAAAGAATTCTCGAAATTTGTGCGTGGAGTGCGGGATTGCGTTGAAATTGGTACTAGATTTGTGAACGTAAGGTTCAGCTGCTCTCGCTGTCCATTTTGTTCCTTGCGAACTTGATCAGGGCAGCTGAAAATAACAAGGGGTCATTGAGAAAAAAAACATGCGAGCCAATAGGGTTGGGGGGTGTTCCTCGCTCTCATCCGTCAACTTCCAGCGCATTCCCCTTCGGACGTGTCTCTAACCTAACCTTCCGTATTCGAGGCAGAGAATCGATTAGTTCGTTCCTTTTATTCGTAGGGTTCATTTCGCGGGTGCCTCGTATCTTGTTACGGTAGCCTCTGAACAGTCGTGCTATCGGTCTGGCTACAGTGTTAGCCGCTTCCAACGTCTAGTACCTGAACGAGTACTAGTCTCAGATCCAAGTGAAATAAGCAGCCACTAGTCGTAAGATCTGACGTTTTCTAGGTTACGAACCGCGGGAGGAATGGTAGCATCGATTTGCGGACGAATCAATAGTGTCGATTCGCCGATACTTATCATGCAGTCGCGTCGACTTGAGGCCGCGTCGGCATTGCGGCCTCAGCCAATCTCGTTAGACAGGCGAAGCGCAGCGCTCTATATAGAACCGTTGCGCAAGACATTAGAAACGGGGAACTCAATATGGAGGGGAAACGTGAGAGGGAGGGAGGCACGGCATGAACCCAAGATAAAAAGGGAGGCATTAGACTGGCAAGAGGCGGCGAGGCAGGGCGGATAAGGGAGAAGAAAGGTCCACGAGCTTGCTACACACTCTCGCGAACCTCGGCTTTTGGCGAGCATGTTACATGCTCTCGTGTAACGGAGAACGTTATATCGAAACTCCATGCCGTGAAACCCCTCCCTTTACCCCCTCCTCATCTCCCCTCGCTCTCTCCCCATCCCCCCCACGCTCCCCTTGTTCCCAACCCTCCCTCTCCTCGCCCCCCCTGACTCACCCTCATCCCCCCCTCCTTCTCACCCTCATCCCCCTCCTGTCTCACCCTCATCCTCCTCCGCTCTCCCCTCATCTCCCCCACTCTTCCCTCGTTTCCGCCCGCTCCCCCACCCCCTTCCCCCCCGGCTCTCCCGTCATCTCCCCCTGCCCTCCCCTCATATTCCCTTTGCCTTCCATCGTCCCCCTCCGCTCTCCCCTCGTCTCTCTTCCGACTCACCCCTAGCTCTACTCCTGTTTACCAAGGTGCAGCCTGGGTAACCCCTTCCCCCTCTGCACCCCCCCTCCTTTGTTTCCCCTCCCCACTCACCCTTCATCTCCCCCACTCCCCTCATTTGGCATGAGCTAGGAGCGGCATGGGGCAGCCTTCTTGGAGTTAGTGAGGGGAACCCATGGCACCTCCTTCCCCCTCTGCACTCCCCCTCCCTTGTCTCCCCTAATTCACTCCTCACATCCCCCCCCTTCTCTTCTATGGCATGAGCGTGGAGTGGCATGCGATGGGACAGCCTTCTTGGAGTTACCGAGGCACACTCATGGCACCCCATTCTCCCTTTGCACTCCCACTCCCTTGTCACCTTGTGTCCCCTGATTCACTCCTCACCTCCCCCCTCTTCTTTGGCATGAGCGCGAAGTGGCAAGGGACAGCCTTCTTGTTACCGAGGTCCCGCCCAGGGCGTCTTTTTCTTCTGCCTTTAAAGCAAGTGCAACATATTTACATCTGAAACTCTAGGAGCATTACCGTGTATATGCTCATGAAGACAATGCACCTGCTGTTATCGTTCTACGCATTGACCCAAATCTATATACCGTATATTGATTAGAATACAAACAAGCAATTTGCATCCAATGCAAGGGCCCTGTCAGGGATAATGAAAACAGACACAATATGCAATTTCCTAGGAAGCCATCCATCCAGACCAGAGCCCGACCGAATCACGTTCATCTAGTAGGGTCAATACGAAAGTGTAGTTGAATTATCATTTGAAGAAGGTGGATTCAGAGGGTCACCTTTGATCTTATATGGATACGCATGGACAACTGGTGTGCATCCTCAAAGGCAGTCCGAGCACCTTGCCCTAGGCCGGGTGCATTGCATGTGCAGCATTTCCCATACGGTAAGAACAACCCTGTTAGTACCATGATCCAGCAAGCAAGTTTGAAGGGCGATGTTCATCGGACAATCTCCAGGTGTAACATGAAGCACCTAGAATGACTCATCATACTTTTCAGTCCACCTGTAGGTTCTCATACGGTACCGTACCAGCATATCGAAGTCGCAACTGCTGGACACCACTGTATGCTGCAGGTTGCCTACTACTACAGTAGAGCGATAGCAGTCTCGTAAATATTAACACAATATACAAGGAAAACAAGCACTGTAAAACATCACTTCGCTGAAAAACGGGACGTAGAGTGCAGGAGGGATCTTGGAGGGAGATATGGCAGCACAATGCAGTATCGACGCAGCAGAGGGTCAAAGAGAGGTTCAAAGAGAGGTTCAAAGAGAGGTTCAAAGAGCAGCTCCAAAGTCAACAGACCACTGGTGCATGGCTTCGAGGCGGTCAGGTGAGCAGGTGGCACGGATGACAGAGAGCGCTGCGTGCATGTCACTCGCCCGCACCGCCCGCACCTGGACGGTCAGGGGCAGGACAGCCGAGGACAGGCCCAACCGCGAGGCACGGAGCATGAAGCGTGCACCGAAAAAGACCACGTGATTATCAGTAGCACCGCAGAACGAGCGCAGGAGACAAGGCAGCACAGCAGGCGAAGGAGGAGGGTGGTGGGTGCGTTACCTCATGAGCGCTGGCTGTGGCTATGCGGCCTCCCAGCTCTCTGATAGGCCCCATGGCCGCTTCCTGGCATAGTGCCTTCAGGTCACTCGCTGAGTATCCTGCCACATGGCAGAATGTGGGAGAGAGAGAGAGAGTGAGGGAGACGGGATGGGTCAGTGGGCCTGAGGGGATGTATGGCAGCAAAGGTATGTGCATGAAAAAGGGATTGAGAGATGGGGTGGGTGAGAAGCACGAATGCAGGCAATGAGGGTGTGGCAGGCAGGGAGGGCGCACCTTGAGTGAGAGAGACAATGCGGTGCATGTCAGCATCTGCGGGTGGGAGGGGTAAGGGTTGTGTGTGAGAAGAGTGAGGAGAAAAGATTATGGCGCTGTGTATGAGAATGCGCACAATATTAACAGGTGCCCGAGTGCACTGTAGACTGGAACCTTGTTTGAGAAAGCACAAGGTTGAGATGGAGCAAAGGCTTGTCAATAGCTATGTCACCGCGCAAGGCAACAGGCATGGCAGCAGGCACGGCAGCAGGCACGGCAGCAGGCACGGCAGCAGGCAGGGCGGCAGGCACGGCAGCAGGCACGGCAGCAGGCACGGCAGCAGGCAGGGCGGCAGGCACGGCGGCAGGCATGGCAGCAGGCATGGCAGCAGGCAGGGCGGGGTGGGAACGACCTGAGATGGCGAAGTCACGGCCTCGTGTGAGGTGGCGCAAGAGTGCCGTGCGCGCTGCAGCATCGGGCAGAGGAATGAAGATGCGCTTCACCTGAGGGATGGAGGGCGCATGGATAGAGGGGCACGCACAGGGAGAATGGTCGGGCTCAGCAAAAGTTGAGTGGGGTGGATGGGTGCCGTGTGCACAGGGAAAGGGAAGGCGCAGCAGGGGCGTGAGTGGGTGCATGGGTGGTGTATGAACTGGGATGTGGTGGCGTGTGAATAACAGCGTGCAGGGCAAATGTATTGGAGCACAGCACAGAAGCAGAAGAAGTGGGGCGAGCAGGAGCAGGAGGAGAGGGCAGCAGGCACGCACCAGTCGGCGCAGCACAGCCTCATCCAGCTCCTGGGGGCGGTTGGTGGCTCCTGCTCATGTAGGTGGTAGGGGACAATGGAGGTGGCCGAGCTTATGATGGGCATGGCTTGGCAGCATGCTGTACTGGCGGGCGCGAGTGTAGAGACTACAGCAACTGACGGCATGACAGGGCACGGAACGACAGGAGATGGCATGGCAGGGTACCGATGACAACGACATGGTCGGATTGGGCAGTGAGCACCCCATCGAACTGCAGCAGGAACTCCGTCTTGAGCCGCCGACTCGCCTCGTGCTCGTTAGCCGCCCTCGCACTCAGCACACTGTCAATCTGATGGCGCAGCACAGCACACGGGGCACGGGGCACGGGGCACGGGGCACGGGGCATGGGGCACAGGGCGCGGGGCACAGGGCACAGCGGTGCGAGGAAGTGGCGAAGTGGGGTGCGACAGCATAAGGGTGTGAACCCATGCGTCGCAGACAGCTGCTGGGAGAACAGAGGCAGCTCGATAGTGGTGGCAAGCGGAAAAGACAATAGGCAGCACGACAGCCAAGGCTCCCATGCTGCCCCATGTTACCTTGCTGCTCCATGTTACCCCATGCTGGGGTGTCCCAGCATGACGTTAGTATTGGGGTGTGCGTGCATCGCAGCACCCGTGGCAGCTGCGAGTGTGTGTGTGTGTGTGTGTGTGTGTGTGTGTGTGTGTGTGTGCGCGCACCTCATCTATGAAGATAATAGACGGCTGGCGCTGGGCCGCCACCGCAAACAGCGCCCGCACTAGCTTCTCCGACTCGCCCATCTGTGCGGGCGTGGTTGCACGGGTGGTTTAGTAGGGGCGCTTTTTTAGTTAAAGCAAGCGAGGGGAGGGTAAGCGGGACTTTTAGATGCAGAAGAGATGAATACATAGGGGGGCGAAGAGAGATGGCTCGGGAGAAGATGTATACAACTACATGGGAGGTGAGACGGAAGGGGAAGAGGGAGATGGAGAAGCTGGTGGATGGAATAAGCGGCCATAAAATAGCAGCGCACCCATTTGGAGGTGAGGGTGGCGGCGCTGATGTTGAAGAAGGAGTTTTGAGACGTCTCAAAACTCAAAACAGCAGGGCGAGGTGAGGTGAGGTGAGGTGAGGTGAGGTGAGGTGAGGTGAGATGAGGTGAGGTGAGGTGAGGTGAGGTGAGGTGAGAAGGCGTGCAGTGCAGCGCACCCATTTGGAGGTGAGGGTGGCGGCACTGATGTTGAAGAAGGTGGCCCTCGCCTCTGTACTGGACATGAAGAAGAGCGGCAGTAGGAGGGGATGTCTCAAGCAAAAGACGATCGTCCTTGTAGAAAAAGAGTACTGACCCATTTGGAGGTGAGGGTAGCAGCGCTGATGTTGAAGAAGGTGGCGCGCGCCTCTGCCGCCACTGCCTTGGCCAGCATCGTCTTGCCGTTCCCCGGTGGCCCGTACAACAGCAACCCTGGGGGGAGGTAGCACAGCAGGAGGGGCAGGAGCGGCGGATAGGGCAAGGAAGCATGCTTGGAGGATGGAAGGGGAAAAGAGGGTTGGCGGCAGTGGCGAGAAGGATGGTGGCAGCGAGGCGCGCACAGAGAGAATTTAGGACAAGTGGAATGGTGCGAGGAAGCGGAAGAGCTGTGGTGGTGAGCTGGGGAGAGGCAGCCCTCGGGTGCGGATGAAGTGGGGCGACCAAGAGGAGGTGGCACAAGGGAGAGGCGCTTGGGCAGCGGTGGGTAGGTAAGTGCGCAGGTGGGTGGGTGGATACATGGGTGCGTGCGTGTGGTACCTCGGGGTGGGCGGCGGATGCCCTGGAAGAGGTCGGAGCGCAGCGCAGGCAGAATCACCATCTCCTGCAGCGCCTGCTTCGCTCCCTCCAAACCCACTGCCGTGCCATGGGCGGGGGAAATGGGGTGGGGTGATGTGACAACGCCTGAGCCTCGTGCTTTGGGCAGAGTGGGTGGTGATGGCATGTGTGGGATAGCGGTTGCACGGATGGCAGCAGAGGAGGATTGGGTTGGGCGAGGTGGGGCGGGTGATGGGGAAAGGAGGGGCGAGAAGCAGAGGGAGTGCCGAGGCGGGTGGGAAAAACAGCATCTTGTGTAGTGATGTGATGTGAAGTGAGAGAGGGCGGAAGGGGAGTGAGTGAGAGAGTGAGAGGTGTGTACCGATGTCATCCCAGCGCACGCTGGGTCGTGCGTCCACGATCTCTCCCTCCACCACCGCCACCAGCTGCGCGTTCACGCCCCCCACACCCGCCCCCCCTTCCCTCCCCCCGCCACTGCGCCCGCCGCCCCTGCCCCCTGCTGCGCCTCCTAGCGCCGGCTTTCCCCCCCTGTGCTGCGCTGGTGGGGAGGCTGAATGAGAGTGCAGCAGCACGGACAGGCGCTGGGTGACGTCAGCAGACCACCGCGTGAGGTCAGCATGGCAGCGCCGCACTTCAGGGGAGGTGCTGGCGGAAGGCGCGGGGGGGAGGAGGTGGGGAGGGGGGAAGTGGCGGGTGGGGGAGTGCAGGGGGAGATTCGAGAGCATTTTGGGAAAGAGTGGCCCAAGAGAGAAGGGTGCGGAGTAGAGCTTAGATGTGCCAGCAACCTGGCTCTCGTTAGAATGTGAGGAGAGACGGAGCGCGCGCGGTGGGTGATGCCATGCCTATCCACCCCTCACCTGCTCCCCTGCCGCCACACTAGCACGTGGCCTGCGACCTGCCCCTTTCCGCGCCACCCATGCGCGCACGCACCTGCGCGCGCCTGCGCCGAGCCCCTCGTGGATGATCTCCAGCGCCTTGCGGTAGTACGCCACCGCCTTGCTGCCCTTCCCCCGCTCCTCCGCGCTCACCGCGCGCTCCACGCACTCCCGCGCCAGCGAGTGGAACCCCCTCACCTTCACCACCGCCACCTCTTCCGCCGTTACCCCCGCAGCGCCCCCCCCTCCCCGCGCGCCCATGCCGCCACCAGGCGAGAGCGCGGAAGTCGTGTGGCTGCCTCCCCCCCTGCTGTGCGCACTGCCGCTCGTTTCCCACCCGTCGCTCTGCGCCCACCCGCCGTCGGGTCCGCCGGGCAACAGCGCGCCGGTCCGCGGAGGAGGAGAGAGCTGCCCCGCCCCGCATGCGGCGGAAAGCGACAGCGGTTGAGTGTGCGGAGACAGCGCGGATACTGCCGCGGCCGAGAGCGAGGCAGCGGAGGGGGAAGCGGGGCTTGAGGCGGAAGATCGCGGAGAGGTGGGGGAGAAGACGAGTGCGCGGAGGCGGGACCACCATTCGGAAGGGGCGTTGGACATGGGCGGACGAAGCATGAGGATGAGCGCGAGGAGGAGAGACGAGAGAACGATGCACACGACGACGTCAGGGGGAACCACGGGGTCGTACAATATAGAAAGCGACCGAATGGGCATCACGCTAAGCGGAGACGACAGTAACGGAGGTAAGTGCCAGGCATGGGTCCCCCAGCTGTCGCGGTTCGGCGGTGTGCGGAGGGGAGTGCGCCATGGATGTCTGACCGTAAAAAGAGGCCGGGCGATGGACCATGCACGGAGCAGATTGACTAACAACGACGGATTCGGCAGAAGAAAAAAGTGGGAGGCTGTGGCGGTGAGCTGCAGAGTCTTGAACGCCGCGATTCCCGGTCGGCTTGTTTGTGTGCAGATTGGTGAAACGCGATGGTGCAGTGACGAGCAAGCTTGCTTGTGGCGAGGCGAATTGGGCTGGCGAGTTCAACTTCTCGAATGCGGTTCTGCGGTCATCGCGTGTACACCCTACTGGAACCTTCATTGCGGCTGATTGTGCTAGTTCTCACCATAACTATGATAGGCCACGTGTATATGATGTAGACATAGATGGCTTGTACATCGTTCAGAAGTGATGAATTTACGAATATAGATTCAATGATAATATTTATGAATGCCTAAATTCTAAACCAAAATCACAATCAGGAAGGCGTGACATATAGGCAGTTGAAACTGGCTTGTTCAAACATTTACCAGTCTGCACCTTACCGTATCTCACTGGAAGCTGCAGATATGTTGAACAACCTCTGTCTTCACCAGTCATGAGAAAAACAAGCTTGTGATAACTGGCAAACACAGTGGCGTGTGCATGATCTGTACCCGTTTTAAGAGTGAAATTCGTACATCTGATTATCAGTGCAACACCTGGTTCCGACAAAGGCATCACTTGTCTTCTCAGTGACCCAGAAAACCTGCACTTCAGCACTAGCCAAAACTTCGCATCTGCCTTCACCAACGGCTGGACCTTGCCCGTTGATGCCGCTGCTGCGTGCCGCCTTTGCTCTCCGTCCTCTACTGCGCCCGCCTCACACCACACCACATCTTTCCCGCCGCGCCCTTGCGCCTTCCGCGCGCCTCAGCTCGTCAGCCATGCTTGCCCTCGGCGGGCCTCCCCGCCTTCTCCCCTCCCCACCACCCGCCTCGGGCAAAGCCCTGTCCCCTGCCCCGATGCTCCACGCGCCCACCGCGCTCGGCGCTGCTTTACCCACCCATTCCGCTCTCGCCCCGCAGCCGCGCCTCCTGTCCGCGTCCATGTCCCTTTCGCTCTCCTCTCCCCTCGGATCCGCCCGGCCCGCCCATGCTCTCTCGTCTCTCTCAGCTCTCACCTTCCTCCCCGCGGCCCTCTCTTGCCCCCGCCCGCTTCTTTCCTTCCCCCCATCCGCTTTCTCCGCCAACCAATCGGTCCGCGCGTCGAGCACGGCCCCCGATGCCCCCTCGTCGCCGGAGCTCCTCTCGCCCCTCCAGCGACTGCGCGCGCGACAGCTACTCGAGTCGCTGCGGTCCCCCAATGACGCGTCCGCGACGCCGTCAAAATCCACGCGGAAGCCGTCGCGCCAGGGCGAGGCGGTGGACGCGGAGGAGCGGGGAGGGGCGGAAGGCGCGGCGGGGCCCGAGGCGGGGTTTCAGGAGCTAGGGCTGAGCGCGGAGTTGATCGGCGCAGTGCGCGAGTTGGGGCTGGGCGCGCCCACGGAGATCCAGCTCCTCGCCATCCCCGGCGCGCTGAGCGGGCGCGACGTGGTGGTGGCGTCGCACACGGGGTCGGGAAAAACCCTCGCGTACCTGCTGCCCGTCGTGCAGGTCAGCCGCGCGCCCTGCTGCCCGTAGGGTTTTAGGAACCGGGGCGGAGGGTTTGGGGGTTTGGGATAGCAGGGAGCAGCAGATATGGGGAATAAGGCGCAAGAAATGCTGGATGCGCGTGTCCGAAAAAGGGTTAGCGGAAGGCTGGTGTGCGGTGTACGTGCAGGTTCAGGCGCGAGCGGTGTAGTGCGTGGGTGCCAGTCTTGCCGATAACCTCACCACCCTTCGCATCCCGCTTGTGTCTCGTGGCGTTCTTGCGTGGCTGTATATCCCATCATTTTCCCGCATGGCACGGCATGGTTTGATCGTGTGGCATCAGATGATGCGCGCGGACGAGGCGGAGGGCGGGCGCAGCGATCGGTTGAAGCGGCCGCGCGCCATCGTGCTGTGCCCCACTCGCGAGCTCGCCGAACAGGTGCGATGCTGCCGCTGCTGCTGCTGCTGCCGCCCTCCTGCTGCTGCTGGGGGTTGGGGGCTGGCCGCATGGGGGGCGACAGGGGGGAGTGGGGGCGGGGGAAGGGTGGGTAACGTGGGTGAGGGGGAGTGAGTTCAATTGCTGTCAAGTTATTGAGTTTCTTTCATTCATCCTGCATCACACCACCACCAACGCCCTCTCTTGCTGCTCGCAACCAAACCACTCCACGCCCTCACCGTGCACCTTGGCTGTCCCCTTTCCCCGGGCTACCCCTTCCCCCGGCTGCTCCTTCCCCCGGCTACCCCTTCCCCCGGCTGCCCCTTCCCCTGGCTACCCCTTCCCCCGGCTGCCCCTTCCCCTGGCTACCCCTTCCCCCGGCTACCCCTTCCCCTGGCTACCCCTTCCCCCGGCTACCCCTTCCCCCGGCTACCCCTTCCCCCGGCTACCCCTTCCCCCGGCTGCCCCTTCCCCTGGCTACCCCTTCCCCCGGCTACCCCTTCCCCTGGCTACCCCTTCCCCCGGCTACCCCTTCCCCCGGCTACCCCTTCCCCCGGCTACCCCTTCCCCCGGCTGCCCCTTCCCCTGGCTACCCCTTCCCCTGGCTACCCCTTCCCCCGGCTACCCCTTCCCCTGGCTACCACTTCCCCCGGCTGTCGTTTCCCCCCAACTGCCCTTCTGCTGGCCTCCTCTTCCCCCCGCGTGCAGGTTCTGCGCGTAGCCAAGTCGCTGTGCCACCACGCACGCTTCCGTGCAGCCATGCTGTCAGGAGGGGCGAGCATAGCGGGGCAGCAGCAGCAGCTGCAGTCGTGGCCCGTGGACCTGCTCATCGCCACGCCCGGCCGCCTGCTGCAACACATGGCCGCCTCCTCGCTCTCCCTCTCCCTCGTTAAATACCTCGTGCGTGCCCCTCCTCACCGCATGCCCTCCCTCCCTCTCCCGTAACCCCCCCCTTTCCCCCTCCCTCTCCCACTCCCCTCCCTTCCCCCCCTCACCTCTATCCGGCTCTCCTTTTCAGTGCTTGTTTCTAGTCGTCGTTGTTGCTGGGTGCCCACATCTGCGCTGGTGTATTTATCCTGTTACGCACGCCATACGGCGTCTCCACAACAGCAATGCGTCTTAGATAAGTGCTTGCCTTTCTGTGCCCCTCTGTGCCCCTCTGCACCTCTCTGCACCTCTCTGCACCTCTCTGTGCCACCTCTGTGCATGCAGGTGTTGGACGAGGCGGACACCATGTTTGACGCGGGCTTTGGGGCGGATATCAGGCGTCTGCTCAGGCCGCTCAGGAATCGGGGCAAAGTAGCGCCAGGGGGAGCAGCCCAGAGGACCTTTCAGACCGTGCTCGTCACCGCCACCATCACCAAGGTGCCCCGCCACCGCTCGCCCTGCACTGCCTACCTCCGCCTCTCCTTGCTCCTCCCGCCTCCCTCCTCGCTCTCCTCGCCATCCCCTTGGTGTCTACTAGGTGTGGCTCATGTTCACTCTTAGCAAGACACTTTCCACTGCCGCCCTCCCTGTGCTGCCCCTGGCATGTGTGTGTGTGTGTGTGTGTGTGTGTGTGTGCATGGCAGGCGGTGCAGCGGCTGCTGAACGACGAGTTCCCCGGCATCACCCATCTGCACACGGCCTCGCTGCACCGCCGCCTGCCCTCCGCCACGCACCGCTTTGTGCCCGTCTCCGGCTCTGACAGCCGCCCCAACGCCCTGCTGCAGGTGCGCCCCCTCCCTCACCCTCCTCCCCGTCCGCCATGCAGCCAGCATGCCCCTCACGCCCATCAGTGCTCCCACCACGCACACTGCTGCTGCCTCCACCCGTTTCATCCATTGCATGTTCCGCTCGCCTGGCGTCCTTTCTCATGCGCCACGCCACCTCCCTCGTCCCTACCTCGCTCTGTCCCCCGCCGCCCTCCTTCCCTGTTTCCCCTCGTCCGGGAAGCAGCCGCTGCAGCCGCTGGTGGCGGGGGGCCATCGGTGCATGGTGTTCTGCAACACGGTGCAGTCGTGCCGTGCCGTGGACCACTTCCTCTCCTCTCCTGCCTCGCTTCCCCCCCCCCCCCGTCCGTTCCCCCCCCCCCCCCCCCCCCCCTCTCTGGTGAAGCAGCTGCTGCAGCCGCTGGTGGCAGGGGGCCAGCGGTGCATGGTGTTCTGCAACACGGTGCAGTCGTGCCGTGCCGTGGACCACTTCCTGTCCGAGGCCAACATCCTCACCACCAACTACCACGGCCAAGTGCCGCCCGAACACAGGTGCGCCGCACCGCACCGCGCCGCACCGCACACGCCGTGCCATGCGCCCATCCTGTGCTGTTCCCTAGTGCTGTTCCCTAGTGCGCGCCGTGTGTGTGCACAGCACCTGTGCACTGCTTGGATCACCTGCTTGCCTACCCGCCATGCCTTTCCACATGAACATTCTCCGCCCACTCTCTCTGTCTCTCCCCCCCCCACACTCGCTCGCCTCTGTTGGTGCGCACAGGGCGGGCAACCTAGAGGCGTTCAGGAGCGGCGGGGCCATGGGTGGGGAGGACGACCTGGGCATCGCACCCATGCTGCCCGACCGCTTCCAAGACAGCGACTCGGACGGCGAGTGGGACGACGAGTACGAGGCAGCAGCAGCAGCAGCAGTGCCGCGCAGCAAGCAGCGGGCGGTGCAGCCAGTGCTGGTGTGCACTGACCTGGCGGCGCGAGGGCTAGACCTGGTGGTGGACCATGTTATCAACTTCGACTTCCCCATGACTCCTGTACCGCCCCCTCCCTCTCACTCACCTCACTCCCCTCACTTTCCTCCGCTTTCTCTCTCCCCTGCGCACCTGGATGTTGCACTTGCCGTCCCTGTCTGTCTCCCGTGCACCCGAATCCTGCCGTATCTGTGACCTGATAACTCTGTGGCCTGATAAGCCCCCGTGACGATGATCTGACTCCCGCGGTGGTGGTGCGTGGTGGCAGGTGGACTATCTGCACCGTGCAGGCCGCACCGCCCGCATGGGCGCCAAGGGTGAGCTGCGGTGTGAAGGGGGGAGTGGGGATTGTGGGGATTGTGGGGATTGTGGGGATTGTGGGGAGTGTGGGGAGTGTGGGGAGTGTGGGGAGTGTGGGGAGTGTGGGGAGTGTGGGGAGTGTGGGGAGTGTGGGGAGTGTGGGGAGTGTGGGGAGTGTGGGGAGTGTGGGGAGTGTGGGGAGTGTGGGGTGGGGAGTTGGGAGTGTGGGGAGTGTGGGGAGTGTGGGGAGTGTGGGGAGTGTGGGGAGTGTGGGGAGTGTGGGGAGTGTGGGGAGTGTGGGGAGTGTGGGGAGTGTGGGGAGTGTGGGGAGTGTGGGGAGTGTGGGGAGTGTGGGGAGTGTGGGGAGTGTGGGGAGTGTGGGGAGTGTGGGGAGTGTGGGGAGTGTGGGGAGTGTGGGGAGTGTGGGGAGTGTGGGGAGTGTGGGGAGTGTGGGGAGTGTGGGGAGTGTGGGGAGTGTGGGGAGTGTGGGGAGTGTGGGGAGTGTGGGGAGTGTGGGGAGTGTGGGGAGTGTGGGGAGGGGAGTGTGGGGAGTGTGGGGAGTGTGGGGAGTGTGGGGAGTGTGGGGAGTGGTGGGGAGTGTGGGAGTGTGGGAGTGTTGGTGGGGAGTGTGGGGATGTGTGGGGAGTGTGGTGCTGTGGGGAGTGTAGTGTGGGGAGTGTGGGGAGTGTGGGGAGTGTGGGGAGTGTGGGGAGTGTGGGGAGTGTGGGGAGTGTGGGGAGTGTGGGGAGTGTGGGGAGTGTGGGGAGTGTGGGGAGTGTGGGGAGTGTGGGGAGTGTGGGAGTGTGGGGAGTGTGGGGAGTGTGGGGAGTGTGGGGAGTGGGGAGTGTGGGGAGTGTGGGAGTGTGGGGAGTGTGGGGAGTGTGGGGGTGTGGGAGTGTGGGGAGTGTGGGGAGTGTGGGGAGTGTGGGGAGTGTGGGGAGTGTGGGGAGTGTGGGGAGTGTGGGGAGTGTGGGGAGTGTGGGGAGTGTGGGGAGTGTGGGGAGTGTGGGGAGTGTGGGGAGTGTGGGGAGTGTGGGGAGTGTGGGGAGTGTGGGGAGTGTGGGAGTGTGGGGAGTGTGGGGAGTGTGGGGAGTGTGGGGAGTGGGGAGTGTGGGGAGTGTGGGGAGTGTGGGGTGGGAGTGTGGGGAGTGTGGGGAGTGTGGGGAGTGTGGGGAGTGTGGGGAGTGTGGGGAGTGTGGGGAGTGTGGGGAGTGTGGGGAGTGTGGGGAGTGTGGGGAGTGTGGGGAGTGTGGGGAGGTGTGGGGAGTGTGGGGAGTGTGGGGAGTGTGGGGAGTGTGGGGAGTGTGGGGAGTGTGGGGAGTGTGGGGGAGTGTGGGGAGTGTGGGGAGTGTGGGGAGTGTGGGGAGTGTGGGGGAGTGTGGGGAGTGTGGGGAGTGTGGGGAGTGTGGGGAGTGTGGGAGTGTGGGAGTGTGGGGAGTGTGGGGAGTGTGGGGAGTGTGGGGAGTGTGGGGAGTGTGGGGGAGTGTGGGGAGTGTGGGGAGTGTGGGGAGTGTGGGGAGTGTGGGGAGTGTGGGGAGTGTGGGGAGTGTAGTGTGGGGAGTGTGGGGAGTGTGGGGAGTGTGGGGAGTGTGGGGAGTGTGGGGAGTGTGGGAGTGTGGGGAGTGTGGGGAGTGTGGGGAGTGTGGGGAGTGTGGGGAGTGTGGGAGTGTGGGGAGTGTGGGAGTGTGGGGAGTGTGGGGAGTGTGGGAGTGTGGGAGTGTGGGGAGTGTGGGGAGTGTGGGGAGTGTGGAGTGTGGGGAGTGTGGGGAGTGTGGGGAGTGTGGGGAGTGTGGGGAGTGTGGGGAGTGGTTGTGAGTGTGGGAGTGTGGGGAGTGTGGGGAGTGTGGGAGTGTGGGGAGTGTGGGGAGTGTGGGGAGTGTGGGGAGTGTGGGGAGTGTGGGGAGTGTGGGGAGTGTGGGGAGGGGAGTGTGGGGAGTGTGGGGAGTGTGGGGAGTGTGGGGAGTGTGGGGAGTGTGGGGAGTGTGGGGAGTGTGGGAGTGTGTGGGGAGTGTGGGAGTGTGGGGAGTGTGGGGAGTGTGGGGAGTGTGGGGAGTGTGGGGAGTGTGGGGAGTGTGGGGAGTGTGGGGAGTGTGGGGAGTGTGGGAGTGTGGGGAGTGTGGGGAGTGTGGGGAGTGTGGGGAGTGTGGGGAGTGTGTGGTGTGGGAGTGTGGGGAGTGTGGGGGGAGTGTGGGGAGTGTGGGGAGTGTGGGGTGAGTGTGGGGAGTGTGGGGAGTGTGGGGAGTGTGGGGAGTGTGGGGAGTGTGGGGAGTGTGGGGAGTGTGGGGAGTGTGGGAGTGTGGGGAGTGTGGGGAGTGTGGGGAGTGTGGGAGTGTGGGGAGTGTGGGGAGTGTGGGGAGTGTGGGGAGTGTGGGGAGTGTGGGGAGTGTGGGGAGTGTGGGGAGTGTGGGGAGTGTGGGGAGTGTGGGGAGTGTGGGGAGTGTGGGGAGTGTGGGGAGTGTGGGGAGTGTGGGGAGTGTGGGGAGTGTGGGGAGTGTGGGGAGTGTGGGGAGTGTGGGGAGTGTGGGGAGTGTGGGGAGTGGTGGGGGAGTGTGGGGAGTGTGGGGAGTGTGGGGAGTGTGGGGAGTGTGGGGAGTGTGGGGAGTGTGGGGAGTGTGGGGAGTGTGGGGAGTGTGGGGAGTGTGGGGAGTGTGGGGAGTGTGGGGAGTGTGGGGAGTGTGGGGAGTGTGGGGAGTGTGGGGAGTGTGGGGAGTGTGGGAGTGTGGGGAGTGTGGGGAGTGTGGGGAGTGTGGGGAGTGTGGGAGTGTGGGGAGTGTGGGGAGTGTGGGGAGTGTGGGGAGTGTGGGGAGTGTGGGGAGTGTGGGGAGTGTGGGGAGTGTGGGGAGTGTGGGGAGTGTGGGAGTGTGGGGAGTGTGGGGAGTGTGGGGAGTGTGGGGAGTGTGGGGAGTGTGGGGAGTGTGGGGAGTGTGGGGAGTGTGGGGAGTGTGGGGAGTGTGGGGAGTGTGGGGAGTGTGGGGAGTGTGGGAGTGTGGGGAGTGTGGGGAGTGTGGGGAGTGTGGGGAGTGTGGGGAGTGTGGGGAGTGTGGGGAGTGTGGGGAGTGTGGGAGTGTGGGGAGTGTGGGGAGTGTGGGGAGTGTTGGGGGAGTGTGGGGAGTGGTGGGGAGTGTGGGGAGTGTGGGGAGTGTGGGGAGTGTGGGGAGTGTGGGGAGTGTGGGGGAGTGTGGGAGTGTGGGGAGTGTGGGGAGTGTGGGGAGTGTGGGGAGTGTGGGGAGTGTGGGGAGTGTGGGGAGTGTGGGGAGTGTGGGGAGTGTGTTGGGAGTGTTGGGGAGTGTGGGGAGTGTGGGAGTGTGGGAGTGTGGGGAGTGTGGGGAGTGTGGGAGTGTGGGGAGTGTGGGGAGTGTGGGGAGTGTGGGGAGGTGGGGAGTGTGGGGAGTGTGGGGAGTGTGGGGAGTGTGGGGAGTGTGGGGAGTGTGGGGAGGGTGGGGAGTGTGGGCGGAGTGTGGGGAGTGTGGGGGAGTGTGGGGAGTGTGGGGAGTGTGGGAGTGTGGGGGAGTGTGGGGGAGTGTGGGGAGTGTGGGGAGTGTGGGGATGTGTGGGGAGTTGGGGAGGGTGGGGAGTGTGGGGAGTGTGGGGAGTGGGGGATTGTGGGGCCTTCAGTGTGGGGAGTGTGGGGAGTGTGTGGGGAGTGTGGGGAGTGTGGGGAGTGTGGGGAGTGTGGGGAGTGTGGGGAGTGTGGGGAGTGTGGGGAGTGGGGGGAGTGTGGGGAGTGTGGGGGAGTGTGGGGAGTGTGGGGAGTGTGGGGAGTGTGGGAGTGTGGGGAGTGTGGGGTGGGGGAGTGTGGGGAGTGTGGGGAGTGTGGGGAGTGTGGGGAGTGTGGGGAGTGTGGGAGTGTGGGAGTGTGGGGAGTGTGGGGAGTGTGGGGAGTGTGGGGAGTGTGGGGAGTGTGGGGAGTGTGGGGAGTGTGGGGAGTGTGGGAGTGTGGGGAGTGTGGGGAGTGTGGGGAGTGTGGGGAGTGTGGGGGAGTGTGGGGAGTGTGGGGAGTGTGGGGAGTGTGGGAGTGTGGGGAGTGTGGGGAGTGTGGGGAGTGTGGGGAGTGTGGGGAGTGTGGGGAGTGTGGGGAGTGTGGGGAGTGTGGGGAGTGTGGGGAGTGTGGGGAGTGTGGGGAGTGTGGGGGAGTGTGGGGAGTGTGGGGAGTGTGGGGAGTGTGGGGAGTGTGGGGGAGTGTGGGGAGTGTGGGGAGTGTGGGGAGTGTGGGGAGTGTGGGGAGTGTGGGGAGTGTGGGGAGTGTGGGGAGTGTGGGGAGTGTGGGGAGTGTGGGGAGTGTGGGGAGTGTGGGGAGTGTGGGGAGTGTGGGGAGTGTGGGGAGTGTGGGGAGTGTGGGGAGTGTGGGGAGTGTGGGGAGTGTGGGGAGTGTGGGGAGTTGTGGGGAGTGTGGGGAGTGTGGGGAGTGTGGGGAGTGTGGGGAGTGTGGGGAGTGTGGGGAGTGTGGGGAGTGTGGGGAGTGTGGGGAGTGTGGGGAGTGTGGGGAGTGTGGGGAGTGTGGGGAGTGTGGGGAGTGTGGGGAGTGTGGGGAGTGTGGGGAGTGTGGGGAGTGTGGGGAGTGTGGGGAGTGTGGGGAGTGTGGGGAGTGTGGGGAGTGTGGGGAGTGTGGGGAGTGTGGGGAGTGTGGGGAGTGTGGGGAGTGTGGGGAGTGTGGGGAGTGTGGGGAGTGTGGGGAGTGTGGGGAGTGTGGGGAGTGTGGGGAGTGTGGGGAGTGTGGGGAGTGTGGGGAGTGTGGGGAGTGTGGGGAGTGTGGGGAGTGTGGGGAGTGTGGGGAGTGTGGGGAGTGTGGGGAGTGTGGGGAGTGTGGGGAGTGTGGGGAGTGTGGGGAGTGTGGGGAGTGTGGGGAGTGTGGGGAGTGTGGGGAGTGTGGGGAGTGTGGGGAGTGTGGGGAGTGTGGGGAGTGTGGGGAGTGTGGGGAGTGTGGGGAGTGTGGGGAGTGTGGGGAGTGTGGGGAGTGTGGGGAGTGTGGGGAGTGTGGGGAGTGTGGGGAGTGTGGGGAGTGTGGGGAGTGTGGGGAGTGTGGGGAGTGTGGGGAGTGTGGGGAGTGTGGGGAGTGTGGGGAGTGTGGGGAGTGTGGGGAGTGTGGGGAGTGTGGGGAGTGTGGGAGTGTGGGGAGTGTGGGGAGTGTGGGGAGTGTGGGGAGTGTGGGGAGTGTGGGGAGTGTGGGGAGTGTGGGGAGTGTGGGGAGTGTGGGGAGTGTGGGGAGTGTGGGGAGTGTGGGGAGTGTGGGGAGTGTGGGGAGTGTGGGGAGTGTGGGGAGTGTGGGGAGTGTGGGGAGTGTGGGGAGTGTGGGGAGTGTGGGGAGTGTGGGGAGTGTGGGGAGTGTGGGGAGTGTGGGGAGTGTGGGGAGTGTGGGGAGTGTGGGGAGTGTGGGGAGTGTGGGGAGTGTGGGGAGTGTGGGGAGTGTGGGGAGTGTGGGGAGCAGCATGTGTTGTGAAGGAAGCGGCACATGAAAAGCCTGTTGTTTTTTTTTATTTAAAACGTGTTGTAAGAGAGATGGGTGATGCGAGACGAGAGGAAACAGCCATGCTTGTGCTCTTCTGTGCGACCACCGCAATCCTCTTTCCCACTCTCTTGTGTGCCCCGTGCCTGTGCGCCATGTGTGTCTGTCCGTCCGTGCGTGCCCCTCCCCCAGGGCGTGTGACGACTCTGGTGTCGCGGCGCGACCAGCAGATGGCAATGCTGGTGGAGAGAGCGGTGGAGCGCGGTGAGCCGCTGGAGGGCATTGTGCGTAGCAGGGGAGGAGGGGGGGAAGGAGGCAGGGGGGAGGGAGGGGGCAGAGGGCCGCGTGGGGGCGGGGGCATGGGCAGAGGCATGGGGAGAGGGGGGCGAGGGGGGAGAGGAGGGAGGGAAGGGAGAGGAGGGGAGGCGCGGGAAGAGAAGGCAGGGGGTTGGGGAGGGCGGGGGGGAGGTAGGACAGGGATGCAGGGGGGCCGGGGGAGGGGAGGGGGTGGGAGGAGTGGGGGGTCACAGGGGCGATGATGGGGGTTGGGCGCTGACCTATCACAAGTAAGGGCGAGCACTGCCACTGTCTCTGTTGTATCGCCATTGCAGGGCCTGCCAGGCTGGCAGCATGTGAATGTGATGTGTTGTGCGTGGCGGAGGGCCGGGTGCTGCTGGGACGCGACATGCACGTGCATGTGCTTAGTGCGTGGCCTCAGTAGCAGCCTGCTTAGTGCTGGATGGTGGACACCTATGAACGAGAGTGCTTGTGCTGGCAGCCTAACACAGTTTGCATGTTAACAAAACCGATTAGCACATTAGGTCAAGGATACTGCATGTCAATCTACACAAAGCCTAGTTGGAGAATTCTGTCATATGACTGGCATCCAGAAAGGGATGTTGGATTGGAGCGTATGCATGAGTGCGGCACCCAGCATGTTACAGCGGCCCAGTGGAGGTGGATTATGCTGGTTGTTACATCAAACAGTGCTATTACCGTACACATGGTACTAGTGCCACACTATCCATTAACTTCACCTTACCTACACAAACCCTAGCAATCGCAAGCACTGGTGGGTAAACTGGATGTACACACAAGGGAGACACAGCCACACCCCCTGCTGCCTCGCTTCACACTGTCAGAGTGCCACCACTGCGCACCACCTCATTTATCAGCATTTCTACTGCTGCCTGTCTGCCTCCCACTTGCTTGCCACTTAGCTTCTGCCCTGCATTTTATGATATCACTGCCCGTGGCCCCTCTCCATCACAAACCCTTTGCTCCTACTCGTTTATTATCTTCTCTTCTCCAAGCTTTTGCTCCCTTGTTCCTCTTCTCCAAGCTTCTCTGTCTTCCTAACCCCTGCTGGTTGTGCTTAACCCCTGCAGTGTCACTGCTCTGCTCAGGCATCTACATGCATCCGCTTGCTCCTCCCACCCCCTCCATCGCTCGCCCCACTGCCTGCGTGCACACACAGCAGGGCGCCATTGCACCAGAACCGCCTCCTTCCAGAAGCACCAGTCCCAACCCCAGGGAGGTGCACGCTTGCATGTGGCACAACCGCACAGAGCAGCAGCAGCAGCAACACCCCGCCACACATCTCAACAGGTGCCAGTGAGCAGCGGACGGCCATGCATGGGCAAGTGCGGCAGGACAGCTGCATGGGGCAGGGCTGGTGATAGCTGGAGGGGCATGGAGGCGCGAACGCGAGGAGTTGTCGTGGCGTGGCATTGCGTGGGAGGAGTCACATGGAGGTGGCGAAGGGCACGGCTCCACGGCCCAGCAGGAAGGACTTGAGCACCATGCGCTCTATGCCGTCTGGCGTCCACTGGTACGTTGATATGTCCGTCAACACGTCCCTGCACCCCCATGCATGCATGCATGGCACCAGATCACACAGGCATCCACATACAGGTGAGCGAGAACAGCAAAGACACCAAAAGGCTCCAGGCAGCAGGGCAGTGTGGCAGCAAGGAGCCCAGAAGCAGCACAGGAGCATGATCCTGTGCTACCAGGCCAAAAGGCAGAGGGGTGAGGGAGCAGGTAGGAGGGATTGCGCACCGGTGGGGGGTGAGGAAGTCCATGTAGTGGTCTTTGATGGAGGCGCCCAGCAGGCTTTTGAGTCGACTCAAAAGTCAGAGGATGCAGGGGCGTGGGAAAGGGGGGGCAGGAAAGGTAGGTGGGACTGCGCACCGGTGGGGGGTGAGGAAGTCCATGTAGTGGTCTTTGATGGAGGCGCCCAGCAGGCGCCGCACCTCCTTGCGGCTCTTGTCGTCCGTGATCACCCAGTCCTTCTGCTGCAGCGCCAGCTCCTCAAACAGCCGGTTGAACCGCTTCAGCCTGCCACACGCTCACACACACACACACCGCGTGCCCTTCACATGTCAGCAATGTATGCCAGAGGCGCATGACAGCACTGGAAGACAGCACGGGCAGAGGTAGTGGGGACTGATGGAGTATGGCAAGGCCGCAGTGGCACACACACACCTGTTGCGGACCTCGCCCCTGTCGTAGCCCTGGCTGTGGCCCTTGGGACCCAGGGCTCCATGCAGCTGCACTCACGCACACACACACATGCACACACACAAGCACACACAGACAGAGGGAGAAGCAGAGGCAGGGCGGTACTGTGAACGTGCATACGACAGCGGGCTCAAGGAGGAAGATGCAAGCTGAGGCGAGGTGCGCAAGCAAGAAAGAGAGTGACGCAAGAGTGTTGGCCGACGGGCGCCCAGAGGAACGGAGAGAAGAGCAGGAGGTTTCGGTAAGAAGAGCGTGGATGGCATGAAGCGGAGATGGCACGGAGCGTGGATGGCACGGAGGGTGCGGGATGGGCGAGGAGAGCATGCCTTGGAGAGGGCGATGGTGGCGAAGGACTGGGCGCTGCGCTCCTGCTTCTGCTTGAATGACTGCGTGCACTTGAAGGGCGAGTCCGAGCTGCAGGGAAGGGCGGATGGGGTGCAAGGGGCAGTGGTGAGGCGAGTGAGTGAGTCCCGCGGCACGGTGCAGCCAGAAGGAAGCCACAAGAAACGCTTTCCACTCGCGGCTAATCAAAGTTTCACCAGCCAATGTGTCTGCATGATGCATGGCTGCATGGACACACAGGCAGAATGGCACGAGTTAAGGTGGGGCGAGCAGACGCAGAGTGGAGCGCAGCAGGCAGACATACAGGCACACACGCACAGGTGGTTGCAGGTGTAGCAGACGTTATTAACGAAAAACAGCATCTTGGTCATGTCGTGTTTTGAGACGTCTCAAAACACTACTTTGATCAGGAGGCGAGGTGGGTGGCACGGCACGCACAGGTGGTTGCAGATGTAGCAGAAGTTGTTGACGAAGAAGAGCATCTTGGTCATGTCGTCATGGCAGCGTGCAGCCTTGGCCTCCAGGTTCGCCTCCAATGCTTCCAGCACCTTCATGCCCACCGCCTCCACACTGGTTCGCTCAGGGAAATGCTCCTCGATCGCCGCCTGCAGTATGCACCCGTAGCTGCCCGCTATGTTCCTGCCACGGGTACAGGCACCGCACAGCATGCAGTTCAGACGTGTTGAGACATGAGTGAAGAAAAGTGCTTTCAGTCACAGCAATTGATGCACTGACTTGCTTGTCCATAACTCACTTGTCCATCATCCCACTCACTCGTCCATCATCCCACTCACTCGTCCATCATCGCACTCACTCGTCCATCATCCCACTCACTCGTCCATCATCCCACTCACTCGTCCATCATCGCACTCACTCGTCCATCATCCCACTCACTCGTCCATCATCCCACTCACTCGTCCATCATCCCACTCACTCGTCCATCATCCCACTCACTTGTCCATCATCCCACTCACTTGTCCATGATCTGGCGCACGTAGTTGACGACATAGCTGGTGATGGGATGCACGGTGGCATCCACCTGCCCCTCGCCACTCGTCTCCATGCCCTTGCTGCTCCGACTCAGCCTGCTCACAGCCATCAACACCATCAAGGCATGCCATCCATGCCATATCAGTGCCACGAATAACAGTGCGTCAGATGATCCCATTGCAGCTCACCACGTGCAGTGCCACATCACAAACGTGTGTACCGAGGTCGTCATCAGCATGCATTCCCCTTGTTAACGGCCAGCAGCCCCCAGGTCATCAGGGTCACCAGAGATCCAGTGCCACCTCAACACATCCCACACACCAGGGTCGTGCCTGGCCGTACCATCATGCTACTCCGCTCCCGTATCCCACTAACCCCCACCATCCACACACGCCACTACCGGCCCATCTCGCACCCACCCCTGCACGCATGCCCACGTGCGGCAGCACGCCACGCCACGGCACGCACCTGAGGCGGTGGGTGACGGAGCGCTTGGCCATGGAAGCGGAGGAGCCCGCGGACACCTTGAGCACAGCCACGACCTCGTCAATGCAGCTCGTTGCTGCGCGCGCCAGCTTGCCCGGCAGCTCCACCCACATGCCCGCCAGTGCCGTGTCCTCCGCTGCCTTGGCCGCCTCCTCCACCTGCCCGCCCATGCACCACACAGGGGCACCCATGCACACAGCACCACCACAGCCACGCCAATGCACAGGGTCACCTCCAGGATTCGTTCTAGGCTCGACTTTCAATGCATGTCTCACTGTTTTCGGCTCGTCTCTCTTCGTGAGGGGGTTGAAACGAGAAGGATGGGGAGGGGGCAAGGCAGCGGAAGGGGAGGGAGGGGGCGCACCGAGGCAACGGAGGAGCGGCAGAGCCAGAAGGCGTCCAGGTAGGCAAAGAGCTTCTCAGGCAGGCATGGCGTGGCCAGCAGTGCGTTGGCGTTGCTGGCCTGCACTCGTAGCGCCGCCACTAGCCCCGAGTCCGTGAGCAGCGTGGTGAAGACGGTCAGCGTGCCCACACCCAGGCGCCCTATGACCGATGCAAAGAGCGCCCTCTCCCCGTCCAGATGCACTGCCACCTGCTCTCACTCACACGAGGCGGGCATGGCATGGCAGTACACACATGGGACGAAACACACGGGATGGTGCTTGCTCGCGTCCACGCTTGCACGCACATCATGCTTGTGCAGAAGATGGCATGGTCAGCAGCACATGACAAGGCACGCATGCACCACCTGCGGGCAGCAGCAGCGCAGTCTGATGAGCAGCATTAGCATCACTGCACCACACCACTCGCATCAACCGCACCACACCACTCGCATCAACTGCCATGGTATGCAAAAGCCCAAGCCCAGCAGACACTCATCCGGCACCCCGTCAGTACATACATACCCCAAACCACCGCCTTATCCCCCCCACCACCCTACCCCCCTGTTCCCCCCCTCGCCCAAGCCTCCTCCCCGTGTTACCAGAGCATGCGTGTGGAGCAGCCATGTGCGCAGCACCTGCTCCATGTCGCCCCACGGCAGCGCCTGCAGGTCGCGCCCCTCCAACGCCTCCACCCCCAGCGCGCTCACCGCTTCCTTTAGCACCGCCAGTCGCGCACCCCTGCGAGCACACATACACGCAGCACAGCACGGCACAGCACAGCACACACAGCGCAGCACAGCACAGCACAGCACAGCACAGCACAGCACAGCACAGCACAGCACAGCACAGCACAGCACAGCACAGCACAGCACAGCACGGCACGGCACAGCACAGCACAGCACAGCACAGCACACACGGCACACACAGCACAGCACAGCACAGCACAGCACAGCACAGCACAGCACAGCACAGCACAGCACAGCACAGCACGGCACGGCACAGCACAGCACAGCACAGCACACACGGCACACACAGCACAGCACAGCACAGCACAGCACAGCACAGCACAGCACAGCACAGCACAGCACAGCACACACACAACGGGGGAAATGGACGTGTGACAAGGTGGGCAAGCGGCAGTGTTAGAGGACTGTGAGTGAGGGCACGACACGCCCCCCCTAGTCCCCGGCACTACCCCTCCTCACTGTGTGCGAGCGTGAGCAGCAAGCAGTGTGTGTGCGAGCACGAGCAGCAAGCACGGGTAGTAATGGGATGGGAGGGCACCTGTACGCGTCGCCGCATTGCGCGAGGCTAACGTCCTTGGCTATCCGCTTCGCCAGTCCGTACAGCTGCTCCCACTCGGGGCACGTCAGCAACGCGCTACCGCTGCCGCTGCCCCCTCCCCCACCCTTCTCCTTATCCTTATCCGACGCGCCCTTCTGCCCCTGCTGGTTGCGTGGCAGCGGTGGTCGGTTGGAGTGCGGCCCACCAGGCCCCGGGGCCCCAGCGGAGCGGAACAGCTTCATGCTCACGGACCGCCCCACTGCGCGCAGCCGCGCCGTCGAGTCCTTGTCGCGCTCGCGCGCGGCCGCCAGCGCGCGGTCGGGGGAGGGCAGCGCGGTGACGGGCGGGGACGAGGGCACGGACTGGGCAGCGCGGGGGGCGACGCCGGTGAAGGACACGGGCGCCTTGCTGTGGTGGTCGGAGCGGCGCGGCGGCAGCCCCATGTTGAGAGACGAGTGCGTGGTGACGGTGCCTGAATCTGACGGCGTGTCCAGAACCAGTATGTTGGGCGACGACGCCCCCGAGTGCTCCGGCGACGGTCCCGCCGTCACCCTCGCCATCTCATCGCTCAGCGACTCCTCGCCCTCTTCCTCCGCGTCCTCCCCCTCGCCTCCCGCCCCGTCCGCGCCGTCCGACCCGTCATTGGACGTGCGGTGGGGGTTGAGTCTGGTTTGCGCGGGCGCGGACGAGAACTCGCTGAGCATGGGGTCGTCGAAGAGCGAGCGCGGGGGGGCGCGCGAGGGGGACGAGAAGGGCGAGGAGGCGGAGAAGACGTCGGGGGTGAATTGGCGCGGCATGGAGAGCTGGCTGTCGTCCAGACACTGCTCTTGCGGGGACAGGCGGGAAGAGGGGGACGCGGCGGCGGACGACGGGCGCACAGAGACCCGCCCGCACGCGCTTGCAGGGCGGCGGGACCAGTCCGTGACATTGCGGATGCGACGCTCCCATTGGCTCTCGCCCTCGCCCTCCCGCTCCCCGTCCGCCAGCGTGGAGTTGGGCGACCGCGACGGCAGCAGCAGCCCCACGGCCGCTGCGTCGTCCGCCAACCCTGATGCTTCCGCCGCCCCCTCGCTGCGCGCCTCCTCCTCCGCACCCGCCTGAAACAACTTGCTGCGCGCACGGCGGACAGCAGGCACGCAAGAGAAGGGGGGGGGGGGGGGGGGAGAGGGGGGGAGAGGGGAGAACGAGGGAGGGGTAGAAAGAAGGCGTTCAGGGAAGAAGGGGGAGCAAGAACCATTGACGTGTGCGTGAGACATCGCGTGGCGTGGCGTGTATCGGTACGTCGTTTATCGAGCTAACCCGGTTGCATCAGCGAAAAGGGGGAAGCGGGAAGAAGAAGAGAAGGGCTGGAGAACGAACGGCAAGAAGCATGGAGTTGAGATAGAGAAAGCAGTGCCGCATGGGAGGAGAATCGGACAGTGGCGGGCGCACGAGGCACGGCGAGCACCAAGTCACGAGGGCATGGCATGCGAGGGGGGCGATACGCACTGGGAGCTGGTTAGTAGTTGCGCAAAGTCCGCGAGGAGCTCGTCTAGTCCGGCATCAGGCGACGCTGACGCGAGGGCTGATGTGGGCGTGGCAGTGGCGGTGGCGGCGGAATGGTCCTCCATGCTCCAGGGCTCGCAGCTACCGCCGCTGCCCTCGCTGGGCGCCACACTGCTGCCGCCCGCAAACGACTCGTCCTCGTCCGCCTCCTCCCGATCCCACTTCGGCACCCGCGGCCTGCGATGACGCGCGCGCTGCTGACACGTAGCAGGGGGAAGAAGTAGTGGCGGGCAGGAGGGAAATCAAGGGTTTGATCGTGTCGTCGTACCCAGAGAAGAAGCGCTTAGGTTAAGGAACTCGTCTCTAAGCGATTTGTGCATCAGGCCATCAACAATCTAAGGACGCAGCTGGCATTGACTCGCTACCTGCACATTACACCTCGGGCAAACGTAGTTATACATATATAAAAAAAATCAGGTGAAGAGAAAAAAGAAACATTTTGTTTTCTTTCCATCTCATGAAAGCGCACGATTGCTGGCCTTTGACGTGCTGCCCGAGCGGCCAGTAAATGCGCCCGCGTGGCGTAGGTGACTTTGGCGCAGGTGGCGTGGCAGGGTGACTAACCTCACTACTGTCGACTGCTCCAGACGCCTTCCCGCGACGCGGAATGCACGTCGGCTGCGACGGGGAAGGCGGCGAAACAGAATGTGGGGAAAGCGCGGAGCAGTCGGGATCGGTGGGCAGCGCAGCGGACACAACGGGAACTGGTGGGGTTCGCGCAGGGATGCGCTCTGCCATGCAGACAGAAGCGATCCGCAAAGAGCCGTCGGAGTCGACGGCAAGTGTGGTGGTAACGGTCTGTCAAATAAATATTGTTAAGCAGCAGTGGCGATGGTAAACCACTTTTCGTCTCTAATGCGCATCCGATGTGGCTCAACGGCCCTAGGAACTACCTAACGAGTTGTATAAAACTATCTAACAACTACAATGATATCGATATGTCGCAAGCGCGCCTGATAATGCTACAAGTCCAGATTACGTGAAATGCAGGCGGCAGCTCCTGCACAGTTCACAATAAGACGAGCGCTAAAGGACGGCGTACAAGATGCGCGTCGGCGCAAGTCGCGCTGATTCGTTACTTAAAAACAACGGCGCGCTGTAGCTGATCCTAACCTATAGTCGGTGATGTCCCAACAGCTAGCTATTCACACTAATTTCAAGAGCCCCAAACCTGAGGACCTCAACCACGCGGGAGTCACTGCGCTGTAGAGAGGCGGCAAGGGCGGAGAAAAAGGAGGGTTGGTGAGGGGAGGAGGAGGAAGAGGGGAAGAGGGGAGAGTGAGTTGGGTTGGGGTGGTGGTGGGCCCTGGCTGGATGTGCATTCCACGCAACACAGCAGGTTGCGGAGCAGAGCAGCATTCTCCAAACCATCATCAGGTGGCCTGCGATGTCAACGATAGACGAAATCTTCCAACGACTCCGTCGAAACTCGCAAATTTTGCCGTCGACGCGAACCAGTAACCCTCTTGGGTTTGACGTAGGGTTATTGTGGTGGTTAACGGAAAGTACCGCGTTGCAAAAGTGGGTCGGTTCAGGACTGCGGACAGGTACAGGTTCCACTCTGAAAGTTCACCTGACACCAATTTCGCCAACTTCGTTCACACCTTCGATGCCAACTGCAACTTGTGTCCGCGATGCTGGTTGGCAAAGAGGATCACAGAATCAGAAGGCATCCCCATCGATTCGAAGTTCGGTCTGACTGACAGTGAGGTAACCAGCCAGCCAACAGTCATGCACTGAAATTGTAACACTGGATGGAGGTTGGGGAAGAACAGGGTTTGTTGTGTCCAACATATATTTGCATGTACTAGGCTGTAGTGAGGCACAGGGCCCGTGCTAGGTTTTGGGGCATCCTGAGGCCTCAGGGCAACTTTCCAGAATCTGAACAAATGCCCTGATTTGTCAGGGTAAATTTTCAGAGGCTTCCTGTAGTTTCAGGGCTTCTGCAAAAATTTATCCTGGCCTGTCAGGGCAAAAGTACAAGTGTTCAGGGTTCTGTTTTTAACACTTCTAGTGGCAGCAGCATTGTCCTACTCTTGCTAACTAATCCAGTGTAGAGAACACCACCAGACTAGACCAGAGAACACCACCGCCGTTACTCTAACAGCAACACTGGAAGGGTGCATGCATGGCACACGAGGAGACGAGAGTGTTGCCTTGCCCAACCTGTTCCCAATCTGATGGGTTTGGCAGGTGCGTTGCAGGGGATCGGAACCGTCAAAGGAATCGTGCGAAGGCTGGAAAAAGACAAGGGGGAAAAAACCCCCCCGGGAACGGGAACCACCCCCCCCCCCTTCTCCTCCCCCCCCCCCCCCCCCCTTCTCCTCCCCCCCCCCCCCCCCCCCCCCCCCCCCCCCCCTCCCCCTCCTCTAAAAACGCGTCAGGGCAAGCCTCGACATTCATCCTGACGCTTCAGGAGAGAACACCACGGCCATCCTGAATGTCCAGGGCATTTCATACAACAACATCCTGAGACCACAGGGTTAAAATTGACACTATTCTGAAATTACAGGGCAAATTCAAAACTACATCCTGATTTCAGGGTAATCAGGATGTTTTGCCCTGATAACGTGGGGCCTGGTGAGGCATGCTGTATTTGCTTTTGTTAGGGCGCGTCCCCTCCCTCGATCGATCCTGCCCTCGATCGGTCGAGGGACAGCTACAGTGTCGCAATTCACAGGGTAACCCGTTCTCTAGATGGCTTGCGAATGTACAGTAAAGGGTGCCAAACAATCTTGTCACCTCCGCCGATGACGATCGATGTGCATTCATGCCCACACCGATCTAGGCTTCTTGACGATCGATGGGTTTTCCCCCGCAAAACTCTCGATCCTGTCACCCTGGGCTCGAAATTAATCCGCGATCGCAAAGCTGCTGTCACCTCCTACCAATCCTACCCCGATCCTGCGATCGGTGTGCCCGATCGGTTTTTTGACGGCGATCTCACGATCGATCGAGGGAGGGGACGCGCCCTTAGGGTTGTATTTGTATCACCCTTCTTTCCTAGTCATTCATTCCTCAGTTCAATCTCTGAGATGTTGCTCCCAAATGTTAGAATCACTAGTAGCTAGGTGAAGAATGATGATTAGGTGAGGGAAAGGGGGTACAAGAGTGTCGAGAGAGTTGGGTTGTACCCTCTAAGGTGTGACCCTACACAACCTAGAGTAAGAACATAACAATATGTTTTGACACACCCCCATAGGTGAAGTAGGGGATAGCCAAACCTAACAGTGGTCACAAGACCAGTCAAGCAACAGAACAAGCAAGGCAAAGCCCAGGGTGGATCTCAAGGACACCACACAATCTGAGCACAAGCAGGCGGCCACAAGGCCAGTTCACATGCAGATTTATAATAGCAAGGCAGTAAACATGCAGGTATAAAGATATATATAGCAGTGTATAACAAGAGCAAGTCAAGCAACCAGCAGGTGAGGCAGAGTGGGCACAAGCCCAAGAGCAGTGCAGAAACGCTGATGATCACCAGCCCCAAGGGCCTTGGTGAAGACATCAGCAGTGTTGGCCCGAGAGGCCACGAAAGCAAGGCGCAGCTGACCACGCTGCAGCTCACGCGCAAGGAAGTAGCGCAGAGCAATGTGCTTCGTTCTGTGCTCCAGTCTCTGCTCGCGACACAAGGCAAGCATTGCCTTGTTGTCGACGTACAGAACTGGAGGAGAACGAGGCCGCTCCCCCAAGTCGGTCAGCAGGTAGGTCAGCCAGCGGAACTCCTGTGCAGCCATGGCCCCAGCGTAGATCTCGGCCTCACAACTGGAACCAAGCACAGAAGAAGAACGAGTGGACCTCCACGAGACAGAACCAGCGCCAAGACTGAAGGTGTAGCCCTGTGACGAACGCTGAGTCGCCTGGTCGTCGGCCCAAGAGGCGTCAGAGTGTCCTGTGAGGACCACCGAACCCCGTCCTCCAAGCACGAGCCCCATGCCCGATGTGCTGCACAAGTAACGCAGTACCCTCTTCGCAGCATCAAAGTGCACCTTTCGGTGCCTACCGGGTGCCACGTAGTGAGCCAGAAGGCTGAGAGGGTACGCGAGGTCAGGTCGTGTGCACGTCATCAGGTACATGAGGCAGCCCACAAGCTCTGGGTACGGACCACTCGGCTCTACGGACTCGTCCGAAGGTGGAGCTGAGAGCGAGTGGCCGGTAGCCAGAGGAGTGGGCTGTGGCGAGGAGTACGTGAAGCGGAAGCGCTGTAGGACCTGGTGCACCATGTGTGACTGAGTCAGGGTGATGGTGCGCCGTGGTCTGTCCCGGGTGATCTGCAAGCCAAGATAGCTCCGCAGCTCACCCAGGTCAGTGTAGGTGTGTCTCTCCTGCAGCTCCGCCTTCACTAGGGCCAGTGCCTCAGTGTCAGCAGTAGCAAAAACCAAGTCGTCGACGTACACGAGGATGTAGAACGGCGGCAGAGTAGTGTCGGTGCGTAGAAACAGCGACGGGTCAGCAGTCGAAGGAGCAAACCCAAGAGCCGCAAGTGTCGTCCTCAGTGTGTCGTGCCACTCGCGGGGCGCCTGGCGCAAGCCGTACACTGGTCGCCGTAGGCTCCACTGGGTACCCTCAGGAAACGACCCAGTGAAGCCCTGTGGACGGCGCAACCAGATGGCCTCGTGAAGGCTACCCTGCAAGAAAGCTGTCGAGAAGTCGAGGGAGTGCAGCTCGTAGTCACGCTGAGCTGCAACGTGTAGCAACACCCGAAGAGTGGTCATCTTCGGGGTGGGAGAGAAGGTCTGAAAGAAGTCGACCCCCTCACGCTGACTGAAGCCTCGAGCAACGTAACGTGCCTTGAAGGCAGGCGGAGAACCCGGCGGCCGCTTCACCCTGAAAATCCACATGCCACTGACGATGTTCGCCCCAGGTGGGGGAACCTCGTCGACGTAGGTGCCTGTGGACTTCCAGGAAGCCATCTCTGCGTCCATGGCTGTCTGCCACTGAGAGGAGTACTCACCCGAAATCGCCTCCCTGTAGGAGCGCGGGGTGGGGATGTCAAGTGCATCCGGGTCTCCCTCAGGGGCAAGCAGCATGGTCGCGTGATGGGGTGAAGCGGCAGCAAGGCACTCCAGCTCCTCCTGTCTGTCCTCAAGAACGTCACAGCCAAGGGCAGTGCAGCCAAGAGCAGTCTCACCCCCGACGGACGGAGGACAGGCAGGGACAGGGTCAGAGACAAGACTCGCAAGGTAGTCGAGGCGGTACACAGCAGCAAAGTCAACGAGCTCAGCTACTAGGGCAGACGCAGCAGGAGACGAGAACGTAGGGTCCGTCACAACCGTAGCAAGAAGGCGAGTAACAGTCGGACTGGACGCACGAGCAAGGTCAGACGGAGGGTCAGCAACGTCAGGCAAAGAGGACGCTGGAGGTAACGGTAGGACAACACGCTGAGGAACAGAGGAAGGACGGAGTGTCATATCGTGAGTGCCGGGGACAGCCGGAGCACGCTGACGACGAACACGAGGAACACGAGCACGGACAGCAGCTCTAGGCTCAGGCTCAAGGTCAAAGCTAGACTCAGGCTCTCGACGCTCAGGGGTGGAAGCACGAGTCTCAGGCTCTCGACGCTCAGTCAGGGACTCTGACACCGCAGTGTAAGGAGCAGGAGCAGGCAGTGGGGAGTGTGGTAGCAGCGGCGGCTGTGACTGGTCCGCCGGTGGACACAGCAACGGAGGAGTAGTACCTGCCACAGGGAAGCCAGTAGCACCTGGCTGAAGACTGAGAAGGTGGCGAAGAGCACCAGTAGCTCCACCAGGACCTCCAGCACCTCCAGGACCTCCAGTCCCAGCAGCTCCAGCTCCTCCAGCACCAGCAGCTCCAGCAGCTCCACGACCTCCAGCACCAGCAGTACCTCCAGTACCTCCAGCACCAGCAGCTCCACGACCTCCAGCACCAGCAGCACCTCCAGTACCTCCAGCACCAGCAGCTCCACCAGGACCAGCAGCACCTGCAGCTCCCCGACCTCCAGCACCAGCAGCACCTCCAGTACCTCCAGCACCTCCAGGACCTCCAGCACCAGCAGCACCTCCAGGACCTCCAGCACCAGCAGTACCTCCAGTACCTCCCGCACCAGTAGCTCCAGGTCCTCCGGTAGGAGCTCCGACGACACCAACACCAGAAGGACTCGCAGCACCCCCAGAGTCAGCACCCGAACTCGTAGTACCCCCAGAGGCAGGACCCTCGGTCTCAGCACTCGCAGGCTCAGTACCCTCAGTCGCAGCACCCTCAGGTCCAGTACCCTCAGTCCCAGCACCCCCAGGCTCAGTACCCTCAGTCCCAGCACCCCTAGGCTCAGTACCCTCAATCCCAGCACCCCCAGGCTCAGTACCCTCAGTCTCTGCTCCAGTGTCCACAGCAGCAGGCTGCAGAGGCGGCGAAGACGGCAGAGGTGGGAACCCGGGGGGTGTAGCCAGATAAGGAGAGCGGGCACCCCCGGACTCACCACCCCCAGCCCCAGCTCCAGTAGTCTCAGCTCCAGAGTCCACAGCAGCAGGCTGCGGAGGCGGCGAAGACGGCCGTGGCGGGAAACCCGGGGGGGTCTCCAAGCGAGGAGTGCGGCGAGTGGTCGCCGTGTCGTCGGCGACGGCGTCACCCCCCTCAGGTGAGTCAGAGGAGTCAGAAGAGATCTCAACTGGCTCATCCAAGGGGGGTGGGTCTACCTGGGACACACCTGAGGGAGCAGGACCCTGTGGGGGAAGGGGGTCTACCGGGGGGGGGACTGTTACCAGGAAGAGAGGCGCGAGAGGGACCGGGTGGGACGCGTGCGGGTGAAGTCGGTAGTAACAGACCGACTCGTCAAAGGTGACGTCCTGAGAGGACAGAACACGACGCGAGGCAGGGTGGTAGAACTGCCAGGGTGGAGCGTCGGTGGGGAAGCCGAGGAAGACACAGCGGAGAGTGCGAGGGGAGAGCTTGCTCGCTTTGGTATCGCGAACAAGGGAGAGCGCGCCCCAGACCCGAAACGACGACGCATCACCAGGCTGTCCCGTCCAACGGAGTGTGGGCGAGGTCTCTGGAGCAGAGACACGGGGCCAGAGGTTGAGCTGATGCGCGGCGTATCGGACCGCAAACGGCCACAGGAAATGGGGAGCAGCCGCATGGATCATGGAGGTACGAGCAACCTCCATGATCAGGCCAATGCGACGCTCAGCGATCCCATTTTGCTGCTGAGAGGCCGGAAGCGTGAACGACTGGGCGATGCCCTTATCCTGGCAGAACGTCTCAAGGACGCCAGAGGAGAACTCACCACCCCTGTCAGAGTGCAGACGCAGGACTGGAAAGTCCCGCCGAAACCGCTCGCGCAGCTGGTGACGAGTAGCACGGATCCAGGGGATCAAGACACCACTGACATGTGCCTTGCGCCGCAAGGGGAAGACTGTGGTGTAGCGTGTGTAGTCGTCAACCACCAGCAGGAAGTAGCGCTCCTGGTCCGTTCCACCGACGGGGGCCGGGCCCCACACGTCCATGTGGAGAGTCTGCAGAGGAGCAGTGGTCGGAGGAAACTCGGAGGAGTGAGGAGCGGCGCGCTGCCGCCCCTCGACGCAAGGAAGGCACGGCGGCGCAAGTGAGCGCGGGAGGGGGGGCAGGGTCTCAGGGAGGCCAGTGACCAGGAGCCGGGAGTGCATGCGGCGCAGACGCTGCAGGGAGGGGTGACCAAGACGGTGGTGCCAGCGCTGAGTCTCGTGCGTGAGTACTCGGCACGAGCAAGACGCAGCTAACTGTCCTGACGCAGACGCTCGACTCGACGTAGCTACCTGACCTGACTCAGCCACCTGTGCAGACGCAGTGGTCAGTGTGTACAGACTAGACCCAGGCTGTCGAGTGAACGTAGCCAGGTGACGGCCAGTCCGGGAGCACGTACAGATCGCCACACGCTGCCCTCCAGGAATAAAGGTATCAACCCAGACATCCTGAATGGCAGCGTTGCTCACCAAGTTCGTCGAGAACGTGGGGAGGTGGAGACCTGACAAAGAGCCGGAGGGGACTGCTGGACAAGGGAGGACCGTGGAGGCTCTCGCAACCACTGGGCCCCCAGAGGGGTCAGCCAGTGAGACTGGGACAGGTGCTGTGAGTGGTGTGACTGTGGTGCAATCACGGAAGAAGCAACGTGACGCGCCGGAGTCAAGCGTGAAAGTGTGCAAGACCTCAGCTGAGGCAGGACCTGTGGTAGTAGACGCACTAGCAACTAGAGCGTCGGTAGACTCACGGGCACCTAGAGCTGCAGCAGACTCACTAACACCTGGAGTGGCAGCAGACTGACTAACACCTGGAGTGGCAGTAGACTCACTAACACCAAGAGCAGCGGTCTTAACAGAACGATAACCTCCACCACCAGGACGACCTCGCTGAATAACCCACTCACGAAGCTGCCGAGGGGTGGGGTCGTCCGGGAGAAGCAGTGCCCGCTGCTGTCCACCCCTGGCCGCAGCGACTGCCGCGGAAGTGGCCATGACAGACAGTGACTGTCAGGAGTAGGTCCAGCACCTCCAGCTCCTACAGCGCCAGCAGCACCTCCTACACTCCCAGCAGCACCTCCTCCACTCCCAGTAGCACAAGTAGCAGCAGCAGCAGTAGTAACAGCAGCAGGGCGGTTCGGTGGGGGTGGGAGGCCGCACCTCCACCACTCCCAGCAGTACTCCCTCCAGTAGCAGCAGTAGCAGGGCGGCTCGGGCAGCAGCAGCAGACCGAGCAGCAGCAGCAGCAGCAGCAGTAGACCGAGTAGCACTAGCTGTAGCAGTAGTAGTTGCAGTAGCAGCAGCAGTGACAGCTCGGGCTGGGCGGCGCGGCTCGGACACAGTGGCAGAGCAGCAGTAGCACTAGCTGTAGCAAGTGCAGTAGTAGGAGCTGCAGCAGTAGCACTAGCTGTAGCAAGTGAAGTAGTAGGAGCTGCAGCAGTAGTACTAGCTGTAGCAGCAGTAGCTTCAGTCAAGCAGCAGTAGCTTCAGTCAGGAGCAGCTGTAGCAAGTGCTGGAGTAGGAGCTGCAGCAGTAGCACTAGCTGTAGCAAGTGAAGTAGTAGGAGCTGCAGCAGTAGTACTAGCTGTAGCAGCAGTAACTTCAGTCAGGAGCAGCTGCAGTAAGTGCTGGAGTAGGAGCTGCAGCAGTAGCACTAGCTGTAGCTGGAGTAGCTTCAGTCAATAGTAGCTGTAGCAAGTGTTGGAGTAGGAGCTGCAGCAGTAGCACTAGCTGTAGCAGCCGTAGCTTCAGTCAGTAGCAGCTGTAGCAAGTGCGGTAGTAGCAGCAGCAGCAGTAGCACTAGCTGTAGCAGCACTAGCTTCAGTAGCAGCAGCAGTGAGTAGCGCTAGCTGTAGCAGTAGTAGCAAGGAGGAGCAGCTGCAGCAAGTAGCAGCAGCAGCAGCAAGGAGGAGCAGCTGCAGCAAGTAGCAGCAGCAGTTTCAGGGCAGTACAGGCGGCAGCAGCACTGCAGCAGCAGTTCAGGCGCAGCAGTGTAGCAGCAGCAGCGAGTGCAGCAGTAACACGGGCCGCGTGCGGGCCAGGCGCGGGCTGTAAGGGCTGCGTGCGGGCCTGGCGCGGGCTTTACGAGCTGGGTGCGGGCCTGACGTGGGCTGTACGGGCTGCGCGACGGCCTGGCGCAGGCTGTACGGGCTTCGCGACGGGCCTACGCGGGCTGTACGGGCTTCGCGACGGGCCTACGCGGGCTGTACTGGCAGCTAAGGCGCGGTCAGGGGGGGTCGCACGTGACTAGGAAGGAAAATCGCGTCTAGGGCAGAAAAAGGAACCGTCTCGCCTAGAGCACGGTTTCGAATTTCGCGTTTCTCCTAGGGGCGCGACTCGGGCAGTAGATCGAAATAGTAGTGGTGGGCCCTTTTAAACATTCGGTCCTAAGGAGCATTGTGCTCTTAATACCATGTTAGAATCACTAGTAGCTAGGTGAGGAATGATGATTAGGTGAGGGAGAGGGGGTACAATAGTGTCGAGAGAGTTGGGTTGTACCCTCTAAGGTGTGACCCTACACAACCTAGAGTAAGAACATAACGATATGTTTTGACACCAAACCCTCCTTTTTTTTTTTTTTTTTTTTTTTTTTTGTGGGGTATTCAACCACTGAGTTGAGAGTTGGTGTTGTTGGTGATACCGGTACAAATTTGTTCTCTAAACATTTCCAGGGAATCCATACATCGGAGGCAAACTTTTCCCTACAGAACCAACAGACAGCAATGCTGGCAGCTTGCTCATTCGCATCTGCTGTTTGAAATGCGCCCTCACCACTAGCAGACGACAATTGCCTATTCCTCCCCACTCCATCAAACAAGTCCATCTAGCCCCGCTGATATATATTCCCAGAGCAGCAAGCAGCAGCATGCGTGTGTAGGTCAAGCGCGTTCGTCGCCCCTGCCATCCCTGTCGCCCACAGCAATGAAGGCGGTGGCGGCACAGATGAGCACAGTGCCCGCTGCACTCTTGAGAGAGAGGCGCTCCGACAGGAAGAGCAGCCCCAGGAAGAACGTGCCCACCACCTGGCGGTGCGGCAGGGGGGGCAGGAAGCATGCAGCATGTGTGAGTGCTGCTCATGGCCATAGCACAGAGGGCAACCCGAATATATTTGACTGCAGCGCTTTATAGGGCACAACCCACATGCCAACCAGGGCACGGAACACACGGCACAAGGAGAACCAAACACATGGCACGTAGGCGCAAAACACACGGCACATGGGGCACAAAATGCACTGCACATGGGACACACAATACATGGCACACGAGGTACACAGCACATGGCACATGGGGCACCAGCACATGGCACACGAGGTACACAGCACATGGCACATGGGGCACCAGCACATGGCACACGAGGTACACAGCACATGGCACATGGGGGCACAGCATGTGGTCACCTTGATATACTGCATTGCTGACGCCCTGCCTGCCTTCTCCAGCTGCAGCCCACGCGTGAGTAGTACCTGGGAGATACGAGCAAGTGCACAGGGGACGGAAACTTAAACCCGAGGGGATGGGAGACATGATGAAAGTAAACTCAACAGGAATGTGCCGTTCAAGCGTTTTTGTGAGGTGCACGTAATGGGCGGCAGGGCACAGCAACAAGGGGGAGAGTGGAAGCAAAGAAGCGGCAGGTCTGACCTGAGCGGCGAATGCGGTGACACCCACAAGCAGCATGCCCACCAGCTCCGATGCTGATGGCATCACAAACCCCTGTGCGGATAAAAGGAGGCAGCACCGCCAAGTTCTCACAAGAGCCGTATAAGAGCAAAAAGGCAGTGCAACGGTCAGGAAGTGAAAGGCACGGAGGGGCACAAGGAGACACAGACCTGCTGCACAGATTACGTTTTCATGCGGAAATAGAAGCAATATCATGAGAAAATATGAGAGAGAAGGCAGAGGCATGGGCTGGCGGAAGTAACGAGAGCACAGGCGAGGAAGAGAAATGACCTGGAAAAGAAGGAGACAAATGAAGGACGCTGGGCAGGAGAAGGCTGCAAATACGAAGACAACCGCCCTGAACACATTGGCAGGCAACAGGGGAACGCCACACAGATAAGACGGTTGAATGCTAAAACTGATGAAACGACGAGAAATAAAAAGGCGCAATTTTGCAAGGTGGCAAAAGAGAGCTCAAAAAGCTGCATGAGCAATAAAGGGCCACAGCGGCCAACAGCATACTTCCATAGGGCCCACTTAGCGCCGCACCTGGGCGGAGCCAGAGAACAACTAGAGGCAAACTAGGGATGGTGAGAGGCATACAGTGGTTGCTCCCCTGCCTTGCCGATGCTGCGCACGAGGCACAGAGCCACGGCGCCCACCAGCGCTGCCAGCAGCGCCACCAGCACCCCCACGAGACTCTCGTGGCGCTGCGATGGGTCGTCCTGCTGTGTCAGTGGGCCTGATGGCCACACGCAGCACACAGAAGAAGGCAGCGCCATGCGGGATCACAACACGGAGGTGTGCTTAGGAAATGCAGTGAAGGGAGACGAATGAGGGCACATGGCGTGAGGGATGACACAACAGTTGCAATATCACCTGCATGCTTGTACCCGTAACCCCTCCATGAATCAACACCAAGGACCATTTGAGAAGCAGAATTGAAAGCAGCAAAACGATGGGTGCTGGGCTTAGAAGGTACCTCCGAACACAATGGGGGGCTGGGTCACCATGAGCACGCCCAGAAGACAGCACGCAGAACCTGCAGGAGGGATGGCGTGGCGGCACACAACCCACGAGCAACATGGCGATCCAGAGGAAAAAGCAAGTGAATCGCTTCCAGGCTTGAACAGAAGACGCGCAGAGGGTAGTGCTGTGCTATGTGTGCGTGTACAATTGCCATACATGTGCTCTACGCGTGTGCTGCTATCTCTCGGCCATTCGGCAGCACAGGGCTGACCTGCGATTTCTCTGGAGGTGAACTTTTCGTCGAGGAAGACACTGGCGATGATGGCCGTGAACACTGGCAGCGTGAAGCTGATTAGGGTTGCGTCCCTCAGCGGCAACACCTGGATGCTGCAGCCACACGCGACCGACAGATGCAGTTTGGGGGGAAGGGGAGAGGGAGGGAAGGGGAGGGAGGGGAGGGATGGGGAAGGAGGGGAGGGAGGGGAGGGATGGGGAGGGACGGGGAGAGAGGGAAGGGGGGAGCGGGAACGGGAGAGGGAGAGAGGGAAGGATAAAGAAAGAGAAAGAGGGAGAGAGAGGAAGAGGGAGGGAGGAGGGAACAAGGGAGAGAGAGCAGTGGGACAGAGAGGGAACGGCAAAGGCAGTCATGGGGGTTAAGAGAGTAAAACAAGGATAGCCATTGCCCATGGGCTAATAGAGTGAGTGGGTGCGTGGCATGAAAGCTAACCTGTAGAAGAAAGCAGAGAGGGCGATGAAGCCAAGGACAGCACGGGCGAGCAGCAGCAGGCGCAGCGTGGGAGCGCCAAGCAGTGGGTGGCCGATGCGGTGCAGGCACAGGGCGGAGAGCGCCGCGATCACGGCGCAGCGCACAAACACCGTCTCAAACGACGGGATTGAGTGCACTGCCACGGACGCGCGTGGGGGAGTGGGGGACCGGGGAGAAGGGGGGAGAGGGGGGAATGAGGGGGGATGTAGGGGAGGGGGGAAGGCGATATAGGTCCCGAGGCCCCGTGAATGTAGCTTGCTGTGTTGGGCCTGACTGAACTGGTGCTCCCAGGCTAGCGTGCTTGCCCTTGCGTGTTAAGGCTATCTGCCTTGCATCGCCGCTCACTCTCTTCCAACGTCAGAAACACTCGACGGGAAAGAGAAGATCAAGGGAGCGCGAGGAGGCGAGGGCGGAAGGGCGTGCGTGTGGGCGGGGGGAGGGGGGAGGGGGGAAGGAGGCGCGCGGGACCTGAGAGGAGTTTGACGAGCAGGCCCATGAAGCTGAAGAGCAGCGCGGACGACAGCATGCACAGCAGCCCCGCGTGCGGCGAGCCCCCCCACAGCCACCAGAAGTTCTCCCGCACGTTCCACCCGTCCTGCGAGCCCCCGCCGTGCGCCCCGCCTCCTCGGCTCCGCCGCTTCTCGTGCTTCTCCGCGCGCTCCTGTCACATACCGGAGAAAGTCCCGCAACGGATGTGGAGGGCGCGCGGAGGGGAATGTGGGACGCGACGAGCATTTGGAGCAAGGATACGAGATGCGCGTCGGGAAAGGCGAGCGAGGGTTAACTAAAAGCCACGGCGGACCAATCACCGTGCACCGCCAGGTTTCCTTAGCGCAGCGCTAAGCGTGCTACACCAGTAGGGTGGAAACGCGATCACGCTGCTAAACAATTGACGTTTTAGTCATTACTTTTTCTTGAAAGTCAATGGCTTGATTACTCGCGCGGCCACCGCGCCCGCAGCAGCGCTCACCTTGCCTCCGGAGTGGCGCTGCGTGGACACGCGGCCGCGCTCCTCGTCCGCCTCCTGCCGGGCGTCCTCCAGCAGCGTCACCATCTCCTCGCCCTCCACCGCCGTCGGCATCAACGCCTCGCTGCCTCCACCCGGCGGCCGAGGCGACGCCGCAGGCGCGCTGGAGCCCACTGGAGCGAGCATGGCGGATCGCGCACGAGCTGTGAGAGGCGAGTCGGATGAGCGTACGGTATTCCTAAGTGGAGCCTAAGGTGTATGATTTGAACGGATTTGGCGGTACTCGTCAGAACTGAAGGAGTCGAGACTGAGATCCCACACCCTCATGTTGCTCGTGCGAGGTCTGGTTACCTCCACGACTCCCACGACTTACGGCATTGATTCGCTGTGTGCTGGCAACGTAACAAAATACACCTACTGGTTAGGTTGGGTTGTGGTTTCTCAAAACTTACATGTATACTCATGTGTTTGCTTCCTGCCTTTTAGGCTGTGTAGATGCACAGAGTTTTTTTTTGTATTTTATACTACCTACAGCATACAGCTCGAACCCTATCATCAGACAATCAGATGAATCGATGTCTGAAAAAAGAATTGATGAGCAGGTACCACTAGTTTGAGAGAATCGTCCGTCGTCCTTGTACGGTACATGTGATTCATTTGTAGCCAAGCCTCCACACAACATGTTAGGGGAGAAGGCAAAGGAGACTAGAAGAGGGACACAAATAGGAGGTGTGCCGATGCACGCGTGGAAGTTAATTGAACCAATTGGCATAATTTGAAGGACCACATCTGAGGGCCCACTGTGACCACTGAGGAAAACCACACACCAATTGGTGTGGAAAAAATCCCGAGGAGGGTCCTTTTTCCAGGTGCACAACCACCTGCATCAGCAAAAACGCTGATGTGCTATTGTCTTCCAAAGCTGTTCCAGAGCGTGGCATGCAGCTGCTCCTCGTCTATTGGCTTGGGTATGAAGCCATCCATGCCCGCCTCCTCACAGCGCGTGCGACTGCCACTGATCACATCGGCAGTCATGGCAAATATGGGCAAGGCTGCTGCTCCGCTCTCCCTCTCCTTGTGCCTGATGGCACGTGTTGTCTCGTACCTGATGGCATTGCAAGTGAACAGGTAAAATTCGAGAACTTGCAAGTGCTGCATCCTCCCTGGTACACAACTTATCGCAAGCACACCCACCACATGCACAACTCGTCCAACGGAATTCAATAAAAACATTGAGACAAGTTAGTAACCTCTGGTCATCCCAGGCTAGCCTGCCACGCTTCATGTTAACACCAGCATTTTCGTGAGAAGTGAAGGCACACGTGATCATCCATTCGCACTTTAGTTTACCCACCTATGACTCGTATGAAAAACCATCTGTATCATCGCTCACCTATCCATCCCCAGTCACTCACTCACCCGTCCATGCCGGGCATCTGCACGTCCATGAAGACAGCATCAAAGGGGTGCCCGCTGCTTGCCGCCTCGTCCAGGGCAGCGAGGGCAGCGGTGCCACTGTGCACGGCGTGTGTGAGCACCCCGTAGCGCTGCAGCATGCGCTCCGCCACACGCTGGTTCACCACGTTGTCGTCCACCACCTGGTGCCCGGGGGGGAGCGAGGGAGAGAGCGCGAGACGGGCATGCTGTGAAGGATGCGCTACAGGCGGTGGAGAGGAATTAGAGAGAATGACAAGCACTGGTGGAGGGAGCAACTAGGATGGAGGCGGGGAGAGAGAGAGCAAGGGCACTCACAAGAATCTTCCTTCCTCCGACGAGTGCCTCCATTGCCTTTCTACGCTTGTGCTTCTCCGTGCTGCCTGACTGGCTGCTCGCCATCTTGATGCCCAGCACCTGGTGCCGCCCGCACCACACAGGACCACCAGAGCAGCACACAGACAGGACATGGGGTTTAAGGACCAGGGTGTGGGGAGAGGATGTGGTGAAACTTGTCGCATGTGACATACTACAGCAAGGAACGAGGCCAAGATGCAATGCAGGCTGGAAAATACTAGAAGGGGAAGCAGTGGAGCGTACAATTTGGAGTATGAGGCACACACCTGTATGAGGCAGGCCGCCAGAATGGACTTTCTGAGCGGCTTCAGGAGCTTATCTGCAAACCCACACTCGTCCGCCTCTGTCTTGTCCTCCGCCTCCAGCTTGCACGCCATCAAGATCATGGTTGCCACTGCTTTGCTGCCCCCACCACCCTCCCCCTTCCCCTGCACCCCCTCGCATGCACCACCCCCCTCCTCCCCTGCGGCGCTGCCTTCGCCCCTGTCTGCCACCGTCCCTGCCCGTTGTGCGTCCCTGACAGCCCTGGCAACGTGGAAGCCTGAGCGCGGCCCAAAGGCGTCCTTGTCAATCAGAATCACATCCCACGCCCGCACTGCTCCCTCCTCCCCCACGCCCCGCCCTGCTGCTTCTCCCCCGTCACTCACACCATCACCCGCCATGCCATCGCCTGCCATACCACCTGCATGGCACCCCCCCATGGCCATGGCGATGGCGCAGGCAGCATCGGAGGCGGGCAGCACAGTGACGCCCAGGCGTGTGAGCACGGAGGCGGCCACGCGCTGCCGCACTGCCAGCCCATCCACGAGCAGCACGCGGCGCCCTGCCAGCGCCGCCACCACGGGCGCCATGTCTGGGTCCTCCTCTACCAGCCACCGCAGGCTCGCTGGCACACCCGGCGGCAGGGGGCGCGGGGGGCGCGGGGGCATGGTTGCGAGGGTGACGGTGAAGACGAAGGTGGTGCCCACCCCGGGCTCGCTCACGAGTGTCATGTCTCCGCCCATCAGCTTCACCAGGCGCTTCGAGATCGTCAGCCCGATGCCCGTGCCGCCGTGCGTGCGCGCTGTGCTGCTCTCTGCCTGTGTGAACGGCTGGAATATCTTGCCCTGCGCGCTCACCGGAATGCCCAGCCCTGTATCCTCACATGTCACCAGCAGTGTTATTGCCTCACTCCTCTCCTTGCTCTGCCCCTCTCCCTGTGATTCTACCAGTTCCTCCCGTTCCCCCATGTGCCCCGCGTCCCCATGGTCCTCCCTGTTATCCACGGGCAACCCCTCCTCCACGCGTCTGTACCCGCCCTGCAGCAGCGCGGGGAAGCAGCCGCCAAACACTTCCCCCGGCACGCACGACACTGTGGGCCCGCACCCAGGGGCGCCTGCGCTGCTGTGTGCGGCGCCAGGCGTGCAGCAGAGCGTGGAGGGGCGGCCTGAGAGCGTCTGGTAGGTGCGCGAGAGGCTGCGCCCCGCGGCAAGCAGAGAGGCCGCGAGGGGGCTGGAGGGGCGGCGCAGGGGCGAGCAGGCCACTTGCACCTCTATGCTGTTCACGCCCCAGGGAGGCGTGCCCGGGGACAAGGGTTGCTTGCACGGCGAGGGGGTGCGGTGCGGAGAGGAGGCAGTTTGGGACGTGACGACTCGTGAGCGGAGGGCGAGGGGCGAGGGGAGGGAGGAGGGCACGGGGCAGGAGGTGAAGGGGGCGGAGACGTGCAGGAAGATGTGGCCGCGCGGGGTGAACTTGATGCTGTTGCCGATGAGGTTGACGACCACCTGGCGCAGGCGAATGCGGTCCCCCACCACCACCTCCGGCACACTGCTGTCCACCAGCGCTGCCACTGCCACGGGAGAGGGTCGGGAAACGGATGATGTGAGCACGGAGAGTGGGAGAAGGATGGATGACACGGAAGGGAAAGCGTCTGCGCTGCAAAGCACGGTCAGCACAGGCGGTGTCACCAGTGTCTATATGACTCACACTCGAGTCCGACGTCCTGCGCCTTGGTGCGGAAGATGTCAAGGATGTCATCGACAGCAGCGCGGAGGTTGAAGGGCAGGTGCTCGAGCTCAAGGCGGTCCGCCTCCACCTTGGCGAGGTCCAGCACGTCGTTCAGCAGCGACACCAGCGTCTGCCCACACGCCCTCGCCATGCGCGCATGCTCCTGCTGCTGCGCGTCCAGCTTCGAATCCAGCAGGAAATCCAGCATGCCTGCCACGCACCGCACCGCACCGCACCGCACCGCACCGCGTGGGGGATGGGCACAGCAAGTGAGGTATATGGATGAGGAGGCCGACGCGTGTAGCTCACGTGAGGAGAAGAAGGGATGACAAGTGTGGAGATGGAATGAGGGCGAGGGATTGCTGACCGAGGACGCCGTTCATGGGCGTGCGGATCTCATGCGACACGGTGGCCAGGAAGTTGCTCTTGGCACGGTCAGCTGCCTCGGCGCGCCCCTTGAGTGCGTCCATGCGGCGGTAGTTGCGGCGCATGGCGGCGTTCTGGCGGCCCATGGTGAGCAGGATGTAGAACACGAGGATGAACACCACGAGCAGCAGCACGCCCCATGACAGCGAGCTCCACTCCCACGCCACCGTGTCCCCCTCCGTGTACCTGAGGGACGCATGCATGTGCAGGCAAGGGGGAAGGTGGGAACGATCGAGGGGACAGGAACCGTGTGCAGGAGAGGGAAAAGTGTTGAAGGGGTGGGAGGGGGACAGGGAGGAAGAGGGGAAGACTTATGTGGGGCAAGAAGGGGGAAAGGAGGCGTCTCACCGGCACCACATCTCGTATTGGCGGGAGGGGTCGCGCAGGTCGATGGGCTCAACGTGTTTGAACCTATCGGGCTGCAGCATGGCGGGCGTGGCGGGCGCCACGACGTTGTCCTGCAGCGTGGGCAGGCGCTGCAGCCCGTCACTGTCGTACATGAGCACTGGCGCTGTGCTGTTGCTGGTGTCGTACAGCTGTAGCTTGAACGGCGCCGCTGCCAGAGGTGCGGTCATGATGGGGTGAGGGTGGTGGGGGGAGATGAGATAAGATGTGATATTGAAGTGATGAGATGAGATTATGAGTTCAGATGGGATGGGATGGGGTAGGATGATGAAATGACGCGATGATGAATGTAGACGAGATGGAAAGGGTTGGGATGGTCTGGGACGGGTGGGATGAAATGGGATGAGGTAATATGAGATGGGACGGGTTGAGGGTTTAAGGGATGGAATAAGATGATCGGAACACAAGAGAGAGAGGAAAGGGCCAACACAAAGCTGACAGATCCCCATTGTGAGAGGTCAACCGAAACAGAGGAGAGGGGGAAGGGGGGGGGAGACATTCGGAGAGAACCAAAGGTCTGAGGCGGAAAGGCGAGGGCGTTACAGGCGGAGAGGAGGTGCTTGAGAAGGAAGTCGATGAGGTCCTGCATGTCGATGGCCGCGCCTATCATGCCCCTCATCACCACCTCGCCACTGCTCGTGTTCTGCAGCACTGGGAAGCCCAGCCCTGCCAGGGGGCAAGAGCGAGGGCGTGAGCGCGAGGGGGGTTGGGAGGAGGTGGGAGGGGGTTAAGGAGGATGAAGCAGGAAGGATAGGAAGGCAGGAGACAAAGAGTGAGAGAAGACTAAAGTTTGGAGCAGAGACGCATGCAACAGCGAGGAGCAGCAGGAGGGAGAAGGGAGGAAGGGTGCGCACCAACAGCGGGGTGGTTGTTCCAGATGGTGTAGGTGGGCGTGATGGAGATGTTGTGTGTGGCCTGCCCGTGCATGATGGCCTCTTTGAAGCGGCTGGACTGCAGAGCGTCGTAGCAGCAGTCGCTGTTGTTGGTGCGCTCGCCCTTGCTCACGTACAGGAACACCGCGTACCAGTCCCGAGGCGGCGACGCCTGTCGTGTCAGGGGACTCAGAATCCGGATGCCAAACCGCCTCTCGAAATCCGCCCTGGTGCGCCGGCGACACGCCCCCAGCCACCATGACATCACGTGGGGCCAGGCACGATGCATCATGTTAAGAGCAGGAAGGCAAGTGTGTTCATGGTCAATTGCATGCTCACATGGGATAAATGAAGGCATGCGCACGTGCCTTCGTCCTTCATACTACAAGGCTCTAGCGTATGACTCAAACGCTTCTCAAGAAACTAACCATTTGGAAAGGGTTCAAAACCTTTGTGCACTGCACAACAAAATCAACAGTGTAACATGAGCCCGTGCAAAAAAAAAAAGTTGAAACGGGTGGAAATTCAGCATTCACATGAACCAGCACCATCGCCTCGCCATCTCTCTCCTAAACCCTTCACCGCACTTCCACTGCTCCACCCTCGCCCTCCTCACCCTACCTTCCCCATGCATCCACTCCCCTCCTCTATTTGCAACTGCCCTCCACACCCCTTTCTCCCTCTCGAGTCAACGCCACATGAAGCGCCGTCAGCCAGATTTCAGCGCCGGATAGAGCCCTTGATACTTAACTATACTTTCGAGTTTAGGAAATGTCACGTGACCACGCGCCGGTTAGCAATGATGATGTGTTGGCCGGCGGTCACGTGCCAATACGTGAAGCGCCTAACGGGAGGAGATAGAGGCGTGAGGGGGTGAAGTGGGGGGCGGGAGCACTAGTACCTGTCAGCGTGGTCCACGAACACGATCCACGTGATGGACGACACCCACGGCCGCGCGTAGCTCGTTTCATTCACATACGCCTGGAAGCTCTCCCGCGTGATGCAGCTGCCGTGGCCCCACGGGTTGCCGTCCGTCGTCTCGCCGAACACCTCGACGAGCCCCGTGAACACCATCGCGTGGTCGCTCGACGACCGGAACTGGTGCACCAGCGACCGCGCGCGCTCCCCGCACCACGTCAGCAGCGCCGCCTGCCGCTCGTCCTGCAGCGCGCCGTGCGAGCGACTCACCGTCCACGCCGCCAGAGCCAGCCCCGCCGCTAGCCACGCGAGCAAGAATATCGTGAGCCACCGCCGCTGCACCGCCAACCACGGCTCCGCTCCCCCCCAGCCCCGCCCTGCCGCCCTTCCGCCCGCTTCGCCACCTCCTCGGAATGCAGACGCTGTCTTGCCCGTGAGATTTGAGGGGGCCTCTGCGATTGGCGGCGCAGAGCTGCGGTGTGCGAGGCGATGAGCTGGCAGGATGCGCGGCTTGGATCGCCGCCAGCTCTGGGGAACGCCGCACTGCGATGTCGCCGGCGCTCCCATGGCGATAAATGTAAATGGCTAGTAAAGTGAACAAGATGGAGTGCCGACTGACGACGAAGAGATTAATATTTCTCACGACGGCCGCGAGTGAGGGAAATGCTGGCCTGTAGTTTAAGAAAATAATTCTACAATGGTAGCACGTACACGGGGCCGATTGAGCTCGATCCGACGTTCGAATTATCTGGAGCTTCTTCAAAAGCCACGTTACAGGAGATGGGCTGCGGGAGTTCCTGCAGTTCGTTTCTTGGTGCCGGAAGCCCCGCAGGCTCGTTCGAGCCAACAACACGTTGTTGGCTCACGCCATGAGATCGACCCATCTCTCGTCAGCGGAGCTTTGATGAAGTTCGCTTCTTCTTGGCGTTCGGTTGGGGAAGGGAGAAAGGGGAGAGAGGACGTGGGAAACACACAAGATCTACCGCTACTGTTTATCGCACGCGGCTCATCTCAGCTGGAACTTCGGGTTCAGCGAGCTTTCATGGAAATCTTGCTTGCTAATGTACTGTACCGCTCTGCAATACAACACACCGAATAGAACTGTGATTCATTAGATATGTGGAATCAACTGCTTTGGCACCACTTGAAGCGAGCAACTCGCTTTGTCCGATTTCGGCCACCCTACCGTTTCAGGATTTCCATCGCACTCCGCTGGGTGGAAAAAGGGTTAACTTAGGGCGTTTTCGTATCCCGATTCACACATGAGGTCTGACACGAAGTGGATGCTCGGAAGACACGAAGTGGCTCAAAATTCAGGCAAATTTAGGTCCGGAAGGCACAAACCTAGTCACTTTGTGTCTTCCGAACCTCCAACTTCGTGTCTGACACGGGATACGAATCACCCTTATTATGTAAACCTGCATTGCAAGGTTGATTGCTTGCGAAGTCACATACAGACGTACAACCAACTCAAAGGTTTCCACAGTGATGTGTGTTGAGTCAAAATTCATGAAGGCAGTCACTTGCGAATGGTGGGGTCGGGTTCAACCCCTCCTCCCCACGCAGTCGCTTGTCAACCTTGCAAAGGGATCACACGTTCCACACACTGGGCATGGTTTTCCGACTTCTCCACCTAGTGTATGTAGGGGAGCTGGTTGTGACTGACAGCTTGGTGCAGGTTATCATAGGGGATAATCGCACAGAAACATTCTGGAAGAGTTTATTACTGTACACCCTGCTCTTGATAATTTCACACCCTCTCATCACGAACCGCGATTTTTTTGCCCGAGAGGGTGTGAAATTAAAGGGGCGAATCTTCTCCCCGATAATTTCACTCTCGAGGCGCGGTAAAGCTGTGCTGGCAGGGAATGAAAATGACTTGAAATGACCCTCCTCAGTGTTGACGATCTTGAAAAATATTTGTGTCCAATGAAAAACAGTCACGTCAAGATTGTGTTTATCGTAATCCTGACCACAAATTCGAATTTGTTTGCCCACACCCAAAATCAAAAACTTAATCACAATTGGGTTGGAAATTCGACACATGCGCGTGGTTTGAAAGTAACATGCCTTTGTAGCAAATGCAGTCCCAAATTTCCAACCCAAAGCCGTGCAACGAAAGTTGACATCTTGTGATTGACAAAACTTTGGATGCGACCCGAAAGAATCCCCAATCTCCCCTAATTCTCTGGGCTGCGGACAGTATAAATAGCGGTCATTTCTGCAGTTGTCAGCTCAATGATCCTTCACGGTTCGCCAGCTCAGCAGCCAAAGCCCCTGCTGGTGATCCCGAGTCGGGGTGTGAAATTAGGAGGTGTGAAATTATCGAGAACAGGGTGTATCAGGAAATGTATGCCAATGATGAGTGGGACAATGCGCTTCGAGATGATTTCACTGCGCTGCTGCGAGAGCTCCCAGGAAAATCGCAATCCGAATATAGAAATAAGCCGTGTTGAAATCCGAGTTTGAAACACGGCTTGATATTTGCCCCTGAATTTTTGTAGAGCAGCTGGACTCTGAACAAAACATTTGCCTAGAAAGGAGGCAGGAGGATGGCATGATTCGTGGGAACGTCTGTTAATACAGTGCTGTATTCATTGCACCTGTACCAGCAGTGACGCAAGGTCGGATGAGGCAAGCAGTGAGAAGCTACAGTAAGTGGTTGGAACTGGCCAGAGGGGAGAATCATAAATTACCTCCACAGCGGGATACAGTCATTTCTTACACAGCAGCGGAGTTCTCAGTAAGCTGTAGCTTAATGTACACATGTCCTTTTCAAGGAGACAGTCATACGTGTATTTCATTTCACGATCTTGTACATCACATTGCACATCAGAACTACCTAACCAGGTAACGTGCAGGAGTTGGCAGAACGCATTGTGCGCCAAACATCTAGAATGACGACTCTGTTGTGATAACCCGGGAACCGGTTGGACAGACATTGGTTTGTATAGACCTAGCTAGCCTTGGCCTTTGAACGGTGTATTCCTCTATCCAATTGTATTGCAGTTACACATACAGTGTCAGTGTTTCTTTGTTGGAAACAAGTAATTTAAACGCATCTGTTGTGTCGGAACATCGAACTGTAAACGAGGCAAACTACAGCGAAGAAACGGCGAGTCAACCGAGTTGGTTGACAAAACGTAACAGCTGGAGGTTACGCGAAGGTCAAAGGTCAGCGACCTTTGACTTGACGAAAAGCAGCGCGATAGCAAGGACACGCAACTGACTCGGTATTGAGCAGTTGCCCGAGTCGTCGCTGTATCGAACCGCAATAGCAACAAAACAGTAAAAATGCATCTCTTCGTATTCTCTGTAATCTTATAAAAAACCTTGTATTACTTTGCTATAATCAATCTCTTGCTCTCACATACTAGTGCAAGGTGGTTCAACAGTTCACTAAGAACGCTTCCGCAATTACATCATCTCTAATCAGGGTCTTAGCCTTGAAACGATCCTAAGGGCTTTTTCTCAGCCCAACATGGTATCAGAACTAACAAGGCAAGATCCAACTTCATTCAAACTCCTAAAACAACAGAAGGCATGGCAACACAGAAGGAGAGAAGCTCCTCTAAGGGATCTCCCGGCACTACTCCTACTCCACCTCCAGCCTCTGGACTACATACAGCGAGCCGCTGAGTCTACTGAAACTCCTGCGAACCATGCAACCGGCTTCGATCCAAGCATGATGGAGAAATTCTTCTCCTTCATGTCATTCTACGAACAACACCAGCTGTTGGAAACAATTAATTCTAAGCGCCTCTGTCGTGTCGAAACACCAAGTCAGGAGCGAAGCGAAGCATATCGAAGCACTGGCGAGTCAACCCTCGGAGGTTGAGCAGTTGCTGGAGGTTACGCGAAAGTCAAAGGTCAGCGACCTTTGACCTGACAAGTACAGCGCGACAGCAAGGACACACAACTGACTCGCTACAGAGCAGTTGCCCGATTCGTCACTGTATCGAACCGCAACAGCAACAGCAAAGTAGTTGCAACCGTATCTCTTCGTATTCCTTGTACTCTTATATAATCCTGTATCTCTTTGCTTTAATCAATTCACTTTGCCCTCACATACCAGCGCAAGGTGGTTCAACTACTTCATTAAAACGCTTCCGCTAATTACAACAAGTCCTACCCAGAGTTCAGCCCTGCAAAGATCCTAAGGGCTTTTCTCAGCCCAACATGGTATGAGAGCTAACAGGGGGAACTCAACTACTATCAAGTTATCTACAACGTCAGAAGGCATGGCAACACAAAAAGAAAGGAGCTCCTCTAACGGCTCCCCGGGTACTACTCCTACTCCACCTCCTGCCTCTGGCCTACAGACAGAGGAGGGTACGGCAACAAGACCAAGAGCAACTTCTACTGAGACTCCCGCGAATCAACCTGCAAGCTTCGATCAGAACATGATGGAGAAATTTTTCTCCTTCATGTCCGTCTACGAGCAACACCAACAGTCGGCACCTGCACAGTCAAACAACAGCAACAACAACAACAACGTGACTCCAATGAGCCTTGATGGTTCATCCTACGCACGTGGAAATCAACAGCAGCAACCTACCTTTGCTCCGTACGAGCCCCAGCGCGGCCCCGTCAGATTTATGCCACAACCACAGCCTGTACCTGGACAAGAGAAGACACTGGACGCACTTCAAGTTCAGTCACAGTTCGCGCACGTCTTAAAACTGCAGACGTCAAGGCCCTTCGACGGAAAGGACTTCTTCACCTGGTCATTCGAGTTCGAATGGATGAGGGAAGGCGCGCAGATTCTTGGCTTCTTCGACGGATCCCTGCCATACCCAACACACGGCACACAGTACGACAAACAGCAGTACACGTATCAGTCAATGATGGCGTACACGATTCTAATGAGGAACATCACTCCGAATCAGCAGCAGAATATACGGTCTTACCGGGGATACGGCAACTCCGCCGAACTCGCATACAGCCACTTGAACAGCCTGTATCAAGCAACAGACAGCGTAAATCAGAGTCGGTTGATGGCGCAACTGACAACAATCGAGATGAAACCAGGCGAAAAAGGAATGGCGTATATCAGCCGGTGCCGCGAACTACGCGACAAACTCATTCGATGCGGAGGGTCAATCTCCGAAGAAGCCTTCGTCACAGTCGTCATCACTGGACTTGGTCCTCATTGGCGCTCCACTCGAGCCATTCTCCGAGCTCACGGGAAGATTTCCGAAGCAGCACTCTGCGCCGAAATTCACGCCGAGCAGCAAGACATGGACCTGCAAGAGGAGCGGCACAAGAAGAAAACGTCAGTTCCCGAATTTGCGTTTCACACTCAACGGCGCTACAACAACCGGCAACAACCAAAGCCCGTACCCCCGTTCTGTCATCTCTGCAAGACGTCAGGACATCCACGCACACACTGCCCAAATCGACAACAGTCAATTGTATGGCAAGACTGACCGACTCTTGCATCACCGAATCACCACCAACATACTCACCCGAAGAACTTCTTGACGAAAGCACGCCGCGCCGCGAGACACTGGAGCCGAACCCAATGTACGCAGCTATCGCCCAGAGTGAGCCGTCCGGGAAAGATACCTGGTTCTTGGACAGTTGCTGCGGGCAGCATATGTGCTCTTCGGGTCGTTTCAATCAACGAGAACAGCAACTTCACCGCGAAGTCGTCATCACCGTCGCCAACAACCAGAATCTGCGCACACGACGACAAGGAATTGTACAACTTCAGTCGCGAGAGACAAACGTCATTCTACAAATGTCAAAGGTTTTAATTGCGGAGGGACTCGGCTACAACTTACTGAGCGTCAGTCAGCTGATGGCGAAGGGTATCCATCTCGAAGCAGACAGCACTACACAGGAGTTAAAACTGTATAACGGCAGGGGAGGTCTCTTATCGGGAAGGCAGTGCTGAAAAACAACGTCTTCGTTCTCGACTTCGTCCCGGACCTTGGCACCGCTGACAGCGACGCCATCGTGAACTTTACCTCTTGGACACATCCACCGGATCTTGACCCAGACTTCAGTCCTGGAGGCTTCTGGTACTCGGAAACCATCCCTAAAGCAGAAAGAACAAGAGCGTTAGCGACAATTCAACATTCGGCAGCAGCAGAGACAACATCGGCAGCAGCAGAGACAACATCGGCAGCAGCAGAGACAACATCGGCAGCAGCAGAGACAACATCGGCAGCAGCAGAGACAACAACGGAAGCAGCAGAGACAACGGTAACAGCAGTGGCAACATCAACACCAATCGCTGGTCCTTCAACAGCACCGATCTTCGTCGATGACACATCACCGACACCCGCGCAGCAGCTAAACCCGGCACCACGAGAAGTTCATCGAAGCGCCAACTTCACCGCCAGCTTCTACTCCAACTCCGACATGTACCGACGCTCACCCGGACACCGCACCAGCGAAGAAATCTGGCATGCACGGATGGGACACCCAAGCAACACAACGTTAAACAACACGATAAGAGCAGGAGTGCTCGACAAAGATTCGCTCCTACTACATGACGGGAGAGAACTCCAACGAGTAAAAGGAACGTGCTTCACATGCCCTGAAGCCGACTTACCGCATCAGCCGTTTGTCCCTCACCACAACCCAAGTGCACCAGCATACGCACCGCTCGAAAAGGTGTAAAGCGACATCCTGTACAATCGCGTACCAGGACAAGGAGCTTACAACTACACCATCACCTTTATCGACGCTGCCACCCGATACGTTTGGCACCTGAACCTTCCGAGTCGCGACATGGCTTTCGAAGCCTTCGTCGCCTGGCTACCAGCAGCAGAACGAGAGTCCGGAGTAAAGCTAAAGAGTTTTCAGTCAGATGGAGGCGAAGAATACACCTCACAACGCTTCAAGGACTACCTGGCAGAGAAGGGAATCAAGAGGCTCATCTCCCTTCCTTACGCCCATCAACAGCAGGGAGTAGCAGAAAGGATGAACAGGACCCTCCAGAACACCATGCGCAAGCTGCTACGTGGCATGCGGCTACCCAACCACCAGTGGCCCGAAGCAATGGACCACGCCGTCATGCTGCACAACTTGCTCTCGTCATCATCGCTCCCGAACAACGCATCACCGCATCTGCTGTGGACAGGAAAATTGGGCAGCACATAAATGTTACGAGTCTTCGGCTGCATGGTACAGTACCGACCCCCATCTGCACGAGCTGGCCGATTCTCCCAACGCGCACAGTGGGGACTACACCTAGGCATCGAAAAGAATTACAACGCATGGAAGATTTTTGACGTCCACACCAAGGAAACAGTGGCAGCACGTGATGTGATTTTCTACGAACGACTCACTCTCGACTCCTACCTAGCCAACGTGGAAGAACAACGCGACCTCACCAGTGGACTTCGTGGAGACCGAGCCTTCACTTCCGCAGCGGACGAAGCTGACTGGGACGAGCAGAACGTGGACGCAGCCTCGGAGGAAGCCGGACCTCTCCCGTACTGCTCCGTCGATGTCCCAATGGATGACGAAAACCCTCGCGAAAGCGTCAACGCCGAAGTAGTTTACCACTTCGCCGACAACGGTTACGTTACACCTGCAGAAGTCAACACCAACGAAGCAGAACGCATAGGGCCCAACTTCATACCTGACCCGGAAGCAGGTGACGAAGCAGCTTATCTCGCGGATACCACACTCCCCCGCTACACACAGAGTGGCTCCAGATACTTGGCCTGGTCACCGCGGTTCACGGCACTGCGATTCCTAAGGAGCCTGCGACGGTTCAGCAGGCTCTGGAGGGGGAGCACAGGGAAAAATGGCGCGAAGCCATGGACAGGGAATTGAAGGCACTAGAGGAGCGCAACACATGGAAAGTCGTTCCCATCAGTATGGCACGAAACAAGACTATACTCACCGGAAAGTGGGTCTTCTGTGTGAAAACAAAAGCGGACGGCACCATCGACAAATTCAAAGCACGCTGGGTTGTACGCGGCTTCGACCAGGAACACGGACGCGACTTCACCGAGACATTCGCCCCGGTCAGCCGACACACCTCACTACGAATCCTTCTCGCGATCGCTGCCATGAAGAAGAAGAAGCTGCGGCAAATCGACGTCGCCAACGCCTTTCTTTACGCACCCGTCGACGCAGAAATCTTCGTCGAGCTACCGCACGGCTCCAACGGAGAGCCTAACCAAGTCTGTCAGCTGTTAACAATCGCTATATGGCATCAAACAAGCTCCAAGACTGTGGCAGCAGTATCTGCACGCAAGACTTATCCGCATCGGATTCCGCCAGCTACCTCACGACCAAGGCATGTACCGGCTCACAAAGAGCACCGACTACATTTTACTTATCGTCTACGTGGACGATCTTCTCTACATCGGTTCGACTGACGATGTCACTACCTGGTTCGAAGGGGAGCTGCAGAAAGATCTCACTCTCACAGTCTCCTCTACCGTCACGCAATACCTCGGCCTCAACATTCAGGAAAAAGGAGACGCAATCTACCTCAGCGCCGGGAAATACGCCGACACCATCGCTAAATGTCAAACATGATATATGTTTATGTATTGTGTAGGCTATAGTGGGTTTAGCCTTAGGGGATACAACATTGTTAGGGTTTCCTACTTGTATCCCCCTCATGCCTAGTTTCATCATTCTCGTTCATCCTTAGTTTCTAACATGGTATTACGAGCCTAGGTCGTAACCTAGGACCAAATGATAGGGCCCACCGTTTCCGCTTAGTCGTGCCCTAGCGCGCCTCGCCTAGTCGCGCCCTCGAGCGCCCTCCTCTCTCTCCCTCACTGTCGCGCGCCCTAGCGTGCCTCTAGCGATCGGCCCCGCCCAGCCCGCACGCCCTAGCGTGCCCCATGCGATCGGCCCCGCCTTCCTCACACGCCCTCGCGTGCGACCCGTGCAGCCCCACGCGCGCAGCTTGCCCCGCGCGCGCCCTTGCGTGCCTCGTGTGGCCCCGAGCGCCAGCTGCCCCACGCGCCCGTGCGCGCTCCTTATGAACCGGCCCCGCCTACCCGCGCGCCATTGCGTGCCCCGAGCGACCGGCCCACACCCACCCGCACGCCCTTGCGTGCCCCTCGCGTACCGGCCCCGCCCCGCTAGCCTGCTCTTACGTGCACCGTGCGACCAGGCCCCGCCCCGCTAGCTCGCCCTTGCGTGCCCCGTGCGACCAGGCCCCGCCCCGCTAGCCCGCCATTTAGTGCCCCGCGCGGACCGGCCCCGCTCTACCCTGCACGCCCTCGCGTGCCCCACCTCGAGTAGCCGCCGCCTAGCCGAGCCGAGCCGCCCCACCGAATCGCGTCGCCCGGCCCGAGCCGCGCCGCCCTACCGAGCCGCGCCGCCCTACCGAGCCGCGCCGCCCTACCGAGCCGCGCCGCTACTACTGTCACTGTTACTGCTGCTACTGCTCCTCCTACAACTATGGCTAGCCCTGCTGTGCTCTCTTTCGATGCTGAGGGCCGCCCGCTGAAGTTTGACACCTGGCTAGATGACTTGCACCTGTTCCTCCAGCTCACTGCCAAGGAGGATATCTCGCTGTACGATCACGCACTAGGACTCGCTGCTGCCCCTGCTGCTACTGCTGACAGTACTGCCCGCTCACAGTGGCAGACTCGTGACGCCCACGCTCGCTTCGCTATTCGCAACTCCCTGCCGGTAGATGAGCGCGAGCACTTTGGCCAGCACAAAACTGCGCAGGCACTGTACACTGCTGTAGTTGCACGCTACTCCTCACCTGCCTCTGCTGCGCTAGGCCGTCTCTCGCTCCCCTACCTGTTCCCAGACCTGTCCACTTTCTCCACAGTCGCTGACCTCATCACGCACCTCCGCACTAGTGAGGCCCGCTTCCGTGCCGCTATGCCCGCTGAGTTTCTTGCCAAGAACCCCCCCCCGCTCTGGCTCACTCTCTACCACCTGGTCACCCGTCTCCCTGACTCTCTTCGTGCGGTCAGGGACCACTTCCTCGCTCGCTGCCCCACTGAGCTCACTGTTAATCTGCTCGAGAAGGAACTGCTTGCAGCTGAGACTAGCATAGTCACTGTAGGTGCCTCTCGTGGCGACCCCCGCACCCCTTTCTTCGAGGGGTGTTCCCCTTCCCCCCTTCTCCCCTCTGTCGCCTCTGCTGCTGCTGTCGACCTAGTTGGTACTGAGCAGGTCGGGACTGCGTCCACTCCGAGTTGGCGCCGCAGCGGCAAGGGAAAAGGGGGCAAGGGAGGCGGAGGTGACGGCGGGGGAGGCGGTGGTTGGGGCAGTGGCGGCAGGGGGGGTGGTGGCGGGGCTGGAGGGGCTAGTGGCAACGGTGGGGGTGGTGGCGGCAGCAGCGGAGGAGGTGGCCGGGGTGGGGGCGGTGGTGGTGACGGCGGTGGACGCGGCGGCGGCAGGGGCGGTGGTGGTCGAGGTGGTGGCGGCGGAGGTGGTGGTCGTGGAGGCGCTGGCGGTGGCCAGAGCCAACAGCAGACTCCGTCGTCCCAGGAGCTTCGTGAGTGGTACTCTCAGCACGGGGGGGGGGGGGGGTGGCCTTAGCTGCACGTACGTCATCCGCACTGGTGACCGCACTGGCCAGACGTGTGGGAGGGCGCACCCCACGCAGCGCTGCTTCTCCCGCCTCGACGACGCCTGGCGCACTCAGTTCCCTGGTGCCACTGAGCTGCCCCGCTGGGCTGATCTGATGAGAAAGAACATTGATATCTATGCTCTTGACTTTGATGCTATTCTTGGTGCCATGTATGTGTTGTCTACTAGTGGAGAGGGTGATCAGTACCTGCGTGTTCCGCCCGACCCGGGCATTCGGACCAGTGAGGCTGCCGCTCTAGGTGCTAGTGCGTCTGTTGCCCTAGGTGCTGGTGAGGCTGTCGCTCCAGGTACTCGCGTGTCTGCTGCCCCAGGTACTTGTGAGGCTGCTGCTCTAGGTGCTCGTGAGTCTGCGCCCCCTGGTACTGAGTCTACTGAGGCACTGCACACCTTCACACTGGACTCAGGTGCTTCTCGCTGTTTCTTTCGTGACCGCACTGCCCTTGAGCAGCTTGCTCGGCCAGTTGGTGTCTCCCTCGCTGACCCCTCTGGGGGTCCGGTCATTGCGACCTCCTCCACTGTCCTTCCTTGTCCTGCGGTTCCGTCGGGCACACTGTCAGGTCTCCACCTCCCCTCGTTCTCTACGAACTTGGTGGCGGGTTGTGCGCTCCAGGACGGGGGTGTCCACCAGTTCACCCCTGCCTACGAGCGCGTGACACACTGCACGTGTGCTCGGACGGGCCGTCACCTGGCTACCTTCACTCGGCAGCCGGGGTCGGACCTGTACACACTGACCACTGAGTCCCCTCAGGTAGCTGCGTCTGCGTCTGCGTCAGGTCAGCTGTCGGCCCCCTGCTCGTGTCGCTCTCTAGCGCACGAGACCATCCTCTGGCACCACCGCCTTGGTCACCCGTCAGTGCAGCGCCTTCGTGGCATGCACAAACGGTACCTTGTCTCTGGTCTTCCCAGGGTTCTCCCTCCCCTCCCACCCTCGCCTGCTCCTCCCTGTCTTCCCTGTGTCGAGGGGCGGCAGCGCGCCGCCCCTCACTCCTCCTCGTTTCCCCCGACGACCGCTCCCCTGCAGACGCTCGACATGGACGTGTGGGGCCCAGCCCGCGTCCGTGGACAGGGTCACGAGCGGTACTTCCTGATAGTTGTTGACGACTACTCACGCTACACCACGGTCTTCCCCTTGCGCACCAAGGGTGAAGTCCCTGATGTTTTGATCCCTTGGATCCGCGCTGCCCGTCTCCAGCTCAGCGAGAGGTTCCACTCGGACTTTCCTGTCCTGCGTCTGCACTCTGACAGAGGTGGAGAGTTTTCCTCCGACCTCTTGAGGGCCTACTGTCAGGGGCAGGGCATTGAGCAGTCGTTCACGCTTCCGGCCTCTCCACAGCAGAATGGGGTTGCTGAGCGCCGCATTGGCCTGGTCATGGAGGTCGCTCGTACCTCCTTGATCCATGCGGCTGCCCCCCACTTTCTGTGGCCGTTTGCGGTCCGATACGCTGCGCATCAGCTCAACCTCTGGCCTCGTGTCTCCATTCCGGAGACTTCGCCGACACTGCGTTGGACGGGAGAGGTTGGCGATGCATCGCGTTTTCGGGTCTGGGGATCTCGAGCTTTTGTCCGCGATACGTCCGCGGACAAGCTCTCCTCCCGCGCTGTTCCTTGTGTCTTCCTTGGCTTTGTCCCGGACGCGTCGGGTTGGCAGTTTTACCACGCCACCTCGCGCTGTGTCCTGCCTTCTCAGGACGTCACGTTCGACGAGTCGGTCCCCTACTACCGCCTCTTCCCCTACCGCACCGCCCCGCTCCCCCCTCCGCCTCTCTTCCTCGCACCAGGTGCTGCTGTGCTAGACCCCCTCCCCCCTCAGGGTGCCGCTCCCTCAGGTGTGTCCCAGGTAGACCCGGTTGAGCCTGTCGAGGTAGCTGTCGACTCTCGTCCTGCTAGGGGTGCTGAGCCTGGTGGTGCGGAGCCTGGGGGTGCGGAGCCTGGGGGTGCTGAGCCTGGGGGTGCGGAGCCTGGGAGTGCGGAGCCTGCGGGTACGGAGTCTGGGGGTGCTGAGTCTGGGGGTGCTGGGGGTGCTGAGCCTGAGAGTGCTACGTCTGAGGGTACTGAGCCAGAGGGTGCTGCGTCTGACCGTGCTGCACCTGGAGGCGCTCCCTCCTCGCAGCAGCTGCGGGAGTGGTACTTGCAGTACTGCAGCCTCCGGAGGGGCGCTTCTGGGGCTAGGGGTACTACTGGAGCTGGTGCTCGTGGTTCCCCTCCTCGTCGGGAGCCGCCCTCTCCCCAGCGGCTCCGAGAGTGGTACGCTCGGCGCTGCAGTCTTCGGAGTGGAGCTACTGGTGTCGCGGACCCTGGCGCTGGAGCTGGTACTGGTGCTGGTGCTACTGACGCTGGAGCTGCTGGAGGCACTGCTGGCGCTGGAGGCACTCCTGCTTCTGGAGGTGCTACTGGCGTTGCTGGAGCTGCTGGAGGTGCTGGAGCCTCTGGTCCTGGAGGTGCTCGTACAGGCGGTACTGGAGCTGCTGGGACTGGGGGTTCTGCTGGAGCTGGAGCTGCTGGAGGTGCTGCTGGTGCTGGAGCTGCTGGTGGTGCTGCTGGAGGTGCTGTTGGTGCTGGTGCTGCTGGAGGTGCTCCTAGTGCTGGAGGTGCTGGAGCTGCTGGAGCTGCTGGTGGTGCTGCGGGAGTTGTCGCTAGAGACCCTGGAGCTGAGGGCGCTGGTGCTGTCTCTACTGGTTCAGGGGGAGCTGAGCGGCCGCGGCCGTACTACGTTCCGCTCCTTCAGCAGGTTCTTGGCCTCCCGCCCTCTCCTGGTCCTACTCCTCCCCTACCGAGTCCACCGCCTGTCCAGTCGCAGTCACAGTTACAGCCAGTCTCTCCGCTGCCTGGTCCTTCTCCTTACACTGCGCCGACGAGTAGTCTTACGGAGCGTCGTGAGCCTGAGTCTCGTCCTCCGTCACCTGAGTCTCGTCCAGAGTCGCCTGAGTCGCGTCCAGAGTCGCCTGTCCGCGCTGTCCGCACTGGTCGTCGTGCTCCGCGTCAGCGTCCTCCTCCTGTCCTTGGCACTCACTATATGACCCTGCGTCCTTCCACTGCTCCACAGCGTGTCCCTCTGCCGTCTCCTCCTGCGTCCTCTCTTCCTGACGTTGCTGACCCACCGTCTGACTCCCTTCGTGCTGCCAGTCCTACTGTCACACGTCTCCTCGCCACTGCTGTCACTGACCCTTCCTTTGAGTCCTCTGCTGCGTCTGCTCTAGTCGCTGAGCTTGTTGACTTTGCTGCCGCCTGCCGTCTAGACTACGCCGCTAGCCTTGTTGCTGAGTCTGAGTCTGTCTGTCCTCCGTCCGTCGGGGGTGAGTGTGCTCTTGGCACGGACGTCCTTGAGGACAGACAGGAGGAGTTTGAGTGCTTTGCCGCTGATTTACCTCATCTCGTGTCCATGCTGATTGCCCCTGAGGGAGACCCGGATGCACCAGACATCCCGACCCCACGCTCTTACGCAGAGGCGATGGAGGGTCCCTACTCCTCTCAGTGGCAGACAGCCATGGACGTAGAGATGGCTTCCTGGAAGTCCACAGGCACCTACGTCGACGAGGTTCCCCCACCTGGGGCGAACATCGTCAGTGGCATGTGGATTTTCAGCGTGAAGCGGCCGCCGGGTTCTCCGCCTGTCTTCAAGGCGCATTACGTTGCACGAGGCTTCAGTCAGCGAGAGGGAGTTGACTTCTTCCAGACCTTCTCCCCCACCCCGAAGATGACCACTCTTCGGGTTCTGCTGCACGTCGCCGCTCAGCGTGACTACGAGCTCCACTCTCTTGACTTCAGCACTGCTTTCCTACAGGGCAGCCTGCACGAGGAGATCTGGCTGCGCCGCCCACCTGGCTTCACTGGGTCGTTCCCTCCTGGTACCCAGTGGAGCCTCCGGCGGCCAGTCTACGGTCTCCGCCAGGCACCCCGTGAGTGGCACGACACACTGAGGACTACTCTTGCTGCTCTTGGGTTTGCTCCTTCTACTGCTGACCCGTCGCTGTTTCTACGCACCGACACCACTCTGCCGCCGTTCTACGTTCTCGTTTACGTAGACGACATGGTCTTTGCTACTGCTGACACTGAGGCACTCGCCCACGTGAAGTCGGAGCTGCAGAAGAGACACACGTGCACAGACCTGGGTGAACTGACAAGCTATCTTGGCTTGCGGATCACCCGGGACAGAGCACAGCGCACCATCACCTTGACTCAGTCACACATGGTGCAGCAGGTCCTTCAGCGCTTCCGCTTCACGTACTCCTCGCCTCAGGCCACTCCTCTGCCTACCGGTCACTCGCTCTCAGCTCTGCCTTCTGATGAGTCCGTAGAGCCAAGTGGTCCGTACCCAGAGCTTGTGGGCTGCCTCATGTACCTGATGACCTGCACTCGACCTGACCTTGCATACCCTCTTAGCATCCTAGCACGCTATGTCGCTCCTGGCCATCACCGGAAGGAGCACATGGATGCCGCTAAGAGGGTGTTGCGCTACTTGTGCAGTACGTCGAGCATGGGGCTCGTGCTTGGAGGACGGACTCGAGTTGTCCTCACTGGGCACTCAGACGCTTCTTGGGCTGACGACTTGGCTACGCAGCGGTCGTCACAGGGTTACACCTTCAGCCTTGGCTCTGGTTCAGTTTCTTGGCGTTCTACTCGCTCGTCTTCAGTTCTCAGCTCCAGTTGTGAGGCTGAGATCCACGCCACAGCCATGGCTGCACAGGAGTTACGCTGGCTCACCTACCTGCTGACTGACCTGGGAGAGCGGCCTCGTTCTCCTCCAGTGCTGTACGTCGACAACAAGGCTACCATTGCCTTGTGTCAGGAGCACAGACTGGAGCACAGAACGAAGCATATCGCTCTACGCTACTTCCTTGCTCGAGAGCTGCAGCAGCGAGGTCAGCTTCGTCTTGCCTACGTGGCCACTCGGGCCAACACTGCTGATGTGTTCACCAAGGCGCTTCAGCCTTGTGATCATCAGCGTTTCTGTACTGTTCTAGGCCTTGTGCCTACTGTGCCTCACTTGCTTACTTCTTGACTCTGTTTGTACTGTGATCTCTATTTATATATACCTGCATGCTTACACTTGCTAGGTTGTGATCACTGTACCTCTTGTTATATTATCAAACTGCATGTGAACTGGTCTTGTGACCACTTGCTTGTGCTCGGAATTTGTGTGGTTTCCTTGAGATCCACCCTGAGCTTGCTTTGCTTTGCTTTGACTGGTCTTGTGACCATCTGGTTGTCTCCCACTTAGCCTATGGGGGTGTGTCAAACATTATATATGTTTATATATTGTGTAGGCTATAGTGGGTTTAGCCTTAGGGGGTACAACATTGTTAGGGTTTCCTACTTGTATCCCCCTCATGCCTAGTTTCATCATTCTCGTTCATCCTTAGTTTCTAACACTAAACGATTCGCACTCACACCGACCACCATCTCCACGCCATATCGCTACGCGGCAGGAAACAACAAGGAAGGATCCACTCCGCTAAGACCCGCCGGCATACGCGACTACCAAAGAAAGTTAGGCTGCCTCCTCTTCGCAGCTGTCACTTGCCGTCCGGATCTATCGTATTCTGCGAGCCAACTTGCCACCTATCTCAAAAGGCCTGAAGCAGAACACATGGCGGAACTCGACCGCGCTCTTCACTACCTCGTTAGCACTCTGACGATCGGCCTGACTTATCACAAGAACGGAACCTCGACACCTAAATTAATCGGCTACGTCGACGCCGATCACGCTGGCGACTCTGACAATAGGCGCTCGCACACCGGCTATATCTACCGACTCGAACCTATCGGACCCATCTCGTGGCAGTCGAGCAAGCAGGAGTTAATCGCCCTCTCTTCAGCTGAAGCAGAATATATCGCACTTTGCTCAGCCACAAAGGAAGGACTATACCTTCGCGAACTTCTGGAGGAGGCGAAACTGGCTCAGTTATCTAGCTTCTCCTTGTTCTGCGACAACCAGTCAGCAATTCGCATAGCCAACAAAAATGGTTTCGCGAACAGGACGAAGCACATCGCCCTGCGATATTTCTTCGTGAAGGACGAGATCGAGAAGGGGAGACTCGAGCTGTCATATTGCCCCACATCCGAGATGGCAGCTGACTACCTGACCAAGAAGCTCGGAAAGCAGAAGTTCGAGTACTGCATGCTGCTGACTGGACAAAGCCACGTCACCAGCAGCGACACTCCAGAAGCGAAGGGGAGTGTTGGAAACAATTAATTCTAAGCGCCTCTGTCGTGTCGAAACACCAAGTTGTCAGAATATGTTGTTTGTGTAGCCTGCAGTGGGGTACTCAATAGTGAGTACAGCCCCTTAGGGTTTGCTATTTGTATCCTCCTGCTTGCTAGTTCAATAACTCCTTCTCAATTCTGTTCCTGCACACAATCCTAGCTCGTACTTGGCGCCTCCTTTCGTAGTCCTACTGTGGCCTAGGCTACTAAGCCTAGGCCGTACTCCTACTATATCTGACATGGTATCAGAGGGCGGCATGTCTGCCGCCTTCCTGTGTATGGGCCCACCACCCGCTTCCGCTGCCGTACTGTCCGCCGCGCGCCCCGTGGTGCGCGGCGCCGAAATTAGGGTTTCTGCCCGCCGCGCGCTCGGGACGCGTGGCGGCTTACCCCTCCGTGGCGCCCGTCGTGGCGCCCGTCATTTCTACTGCTACCGGGGGCCCGCGCGGCCTCACCTCCCATCGCCCGTCGTGGCGACCACGGGGGGCTCGCGCGCGGTCCCCTCCCGTCGTCCGTCGTGGCGACCACGGGGGCCCGCGCGGCCTCCCCTCCCGTCGTCCGTCGTGGCGACCACGGGGGCCCGCGCGGCCTCCCCTCCCGTCGTCCGTCGTGGCGACCACGGGGGCCCGCGCGGCCTCCCCTCCCGTCGTCCGTCGTGGCGACCAAGGGGGCCCGCGCGCGGTCCCCTCTCGTCGCCCGTCGTGGCGACCACGGGGGCCGCGCGGCCTCCCCTTCCCGTCGCCCGTCGTGGCGCTCCGGGGGGGCCCGCGCGGCGCCCTTTTCGTCGCCCGTCGTGGCGACCACGGGGGCCGCGCGGCCTCCCCTTCCCGTCGCCCGTCGTGGCGCTCCGGGGGGGCCCGCGCGGCGCCCTTCCCGTCGCCCGTCGCGGCGGCTCTGGGGGCCCGCGCGGCGCCCTTCCCGTCGCCCGTCGCGGCGGCCCTGGGGGGGCCGCGCGGCTCCCTTTCTCGTCGGCCATCGGGGCGCCCTGGGGGCCGCGTTCTTCCCCCCCTGTCCTCCTACCTTCACCTGCAGCGGCCGCCCCTGGAGCCGCCCCTGGAGCAGCCCGCACCTGCAGCAGCCGCCCCTGGAGCAGCCCGTGCCTGCAGCAGCCGCCCCTGGAGCAGCCCGCACCTGCAGCAGCCGCCCCTGGAGCAGCCCGCACCTGCAGCAGCCGCCCCTGGAGCAGCCCGCACCTGCAGCAGCCCGCGGCCCGTCCCTGCAGCCCCCCCCCCCCCCCCCCCCCGTGCTGCCCATTGCTCCCAATCCGCCGTACGTTCCGCGGTGGTGGGGGTGTGGGGTGGCGAGCATGGGGGTGACCGGTGTGGGTAACCTGAAGCTCCTCCTCCTCCTCCGTCTCCCACTGCTGCAGCTGCCACTGAGGGGGGTGGGTGTGTGGGAGCCGAGGGTTTAGGGTTTAAGGGGGGTGCCGTGGGAGTGGAGCTAGGGTTTCAGCAGGGGGTGTGTGAGAGGGGTGTGGGACGGTCGGGGGAGGTTGAGTGGAGGCTGCTGTCTTGTCGTCCGCAGCACCTGTAGTCCGGGGCGCACTGTCCTGGTAGCTCAGAGAGCCTGCTACACCTGTTGCCCGTGGGTCCGTTGCTCCTGCCGCTCGTCGCAGCCGCAGAGCCTGTTACTCCTGTATTCCGGGGCGCTCTGTCTCGGTAGCCACTGTGTCAGCCGCCACTGTGTCAGCCGCTTCTGTTGCCCGTGTGTCTGCAGCTTCAGTCGTCGCCTCCCATCTTCTCTCCTTTCATAGTCCCTCCTCCTCCTCACTTGCCCTCTGTGATAGCCTCTAGCTTTGCTGATAATTATGAACTATTGCTATGACTGCTCATTGTGCTGATTACACCCCACTTTGGCTATGGGGGTGTGTCAGAATATGTTGTTTGTGTAGCCTGCAGTGGGGTACTCAATAGTGAGTACAGCCCCTTAGGGTTTGCTATTTGTATCCTGCTGCTTGCTAGTTCAATAACTCCTTCTCAATTCTGTTCCTGCACACAATCCTAGCTCGTACTTGGCGCCTCCTTTCGTAGTCCTACTGTGGCCTAGGCTACTAAGCCTAGGCCGTACTCCTACTATATCTGACACAAGTCAGAAGCGAAGCGAAGCATATCGAAGCACTGGCGAGTCAACCCTCGGAGGTTGAGCAGTTGCTGGAGGTTACGCGAAAGTCAAAGGTCAGCGACCTTTGACCTGACAAGTACAGCGCGACAGCAAGGACACACAACTGACTCGCTACAGAGCAGTTGCCCGAGTCGTCACTGTATCGAACCACAACAGCAACAGCAAAGTAGTTGCAACCGTATCTCTTCGTATTCCTTGTACTCTTATATAATCTTGTATCTCTTTGCTTTAATCAATTCACTTTGCCCTCACATACCAGCGCAAGGTGGTTCAACTACTTCATTAAAACGCTTCCGCTAATTACAACAAGTCCTACCCAGAGTTCAGCCCTGCAAAGATCCTAAGGGCTTTTCTCAGCCCAACACCAGCAAGCAGCACCTGCGCAATCAAACAACAGCGACAACAACAATGGCGTTACTCCAATGAGTCTTGACGGCTCATCCCATGCGCGCGGAAATCAACAGCAACCTACCTTTGCCCCGTACGAGCCTCAACGCGGCTCCATCAGCTTCATGCCCAACCAGCCTCCACCTGGACAAGAAAAGACTTTGGACGCACTTCAGATACAGTCGCAGTTCGCACACGTCCGGAAACTGCAAACATCAACGCCTTTTGACGGCAAGGACTTCTATACTTGGTCGTTCGAATTCGAGCTGATGATGGAGGGCGCGCAAATCCTTGGCTGTACGGACCACAGTACGACAAGCAGCAGTACACGTATCAGTCGCTGATGGCGTATACAATTCTCCTACGAAAAATAACGCCAAATGAGCAGCAGAACATTCGGTCTTATCGTGGATACGGCAACTCCGCCGAGCTCGCGTACAACCACCTGAAGAACCTGTATCAAGCAACCGACAGCATTAATCAGAGTCGTCTCATGGCACAACTGACAACAGTGGAAATGAAACCCGGCGAAAAGGGAATGGCGTATATCAGCAGCTGTCGCGGTCTACGTGACAGACTCCTTCGATGCGGTGGATCGATATCCGAAGAAGCCTTCGTCACTGTCGTCATCACCGGCCTCGGCCCTCATTGGCGCTCCACTCTAGCTATTCTCCGAGCCCACGGGAAGATCTCAGAAGCAGCCCTCTACGCCGAAATTCACGCCGAGCAACAAGATATGGACCTGCACGAAGAACGTCAAAAGAAAAGGACATCAGAACCAGAATTCGCCTTTCACACTCAGCAACGCTACAACAACAACAATCGACAGACCGGACAAAGGCACGTACCACCATTCTGCCACCTCTGCAAAACGTCTGGTCACTCCCAAATTTACTGCCCGAATCAGCAGCAATCAACACCACCGCCACGTCAGCTTCGACCTTCAAGTAGCCAAGTGGCTTCCACACAGCAGCATCCTTCCAACCAGACGCCGTCTTCAACGACAACATCTCAATCTGCAAAAGAGACAAGAAATATCATAAGCTGCATGACAAGAACAATGGACTCCTGCATCACCGGCTCACCACCGAACTACTCACCCGAAGAACAGCTCAACGAGAGCACGCCTCGTCAGGAATCACTGGAGCCAAATCCGACGTACGCAGCCATCGCCCAGAGCGAACCATCCGGGAAAGATACCTGGTTCTTGGACAGCTGCTGCGGACAACACATGTGTTCTTCAGGTCGCTTCGTTCAACGGGAACAACGTCTTAACCGTGAAGTCGTAATCACCGTCGCCAACAACTAGAACCTGCGCACACGACGACAAGGGATAGTTCAGCTTCAGTCTCGAGAAACCAATGTTATCCTACAGATGTCGAAGGTCTTAATCGCAGAAGGACGCTTACAACTTACTCAGCGTCAGTCAACTCATGGCGAAAGGAATCCATCTTGAAGCCGACAGCACCACCCAGGAGTTCAAGCTGTACAACGGGAACGGAGGACTCTACATCGGGAAGGCAGTATTGAAAAATGATGTCTTCGTTCTCGATTTCGTTCCAGACCAAGGCACCGCCGATAGCGACGCAATAGTCAACTTCACCTCGTGGACACACCCGCCAGATCTCGACCCCGACTTCAGTCCCGGAGGATTCTGGTACTCGCACACTATACCTGAAGCAGAACGGACGAGAGCGTTAGCAACAATTCGACAAACAACATCGACAGCAGCAGAGACAACATCGGCAACAGCAGAGACAACATCGGCAGCAGCAGAGACAACATCAACAGCAGCAGAGACAACAACAGCAGAAGCAGAGACAACATCAACAACGACACGAGTCGCAGGTCCCTCAACAGCACCAATCTTCATCGACGACTCTCGGCCGACTCCCGCACAACAGCTAAGGACGCGTTGAAAGTGCAAATATCGCAGGATCGTCTGCATATATCGATCCCCACAATCGAGTGGGCAGATCGTTTGGCGAAACGTGGCGACCGCGACGTTGTAACGATCGCGACTGAAAATTGACAGATTTCCCGCGAACAGTGATCAGTCGCATTCTCACCCCTTACAGAAATTTTGACCAGAAAGCGTACTGTAGCATGGTTACAACGTAGTTAATAGGGTAACCGATCCGCACATTGATCGCTACTGACGATCGATCGTCTACTTTCACCGCGTCCTAACTCCCATTCCACGCGAAGTCAACAGAAGCGCCAACATCACCGCGAGTTTTTACTCCAACTCCGACTTGTACAGGTGTCAGAATCAGTGAAGTGATTGCACTAGGAAAGTTGGGAGTACAAGTATGAAACCCTAGAGATTGTACCCCCTAAGGCTAAACCCACTACAGCCTACAGAACACAAACATATACAATGTTTGACACACCCCCATAGGCAAAGTGGGAGACAACCAGATGGTCACAAGACCAGTCAAAGCAAAGCAAGGCAAAGCACAGCTCAGGGTGGATCTCAAGGATACCACACAAATTCCGAGCACAAGCAAGCGGTCACAAGACCAGTTCACATGCAGTTTGATAATATAACAAGAGGTACAGTGATCACAACCTAGCAAGTGTAAGCATGCAGGTATATATATAGAGATCACAGTACAAACAGAGTCAAGAAGTGAGCAAGTGAGGGACAGTAGGCACAAGGCCTAGAACAGTACAGAAACGCTGATGATCACAAGGCTGAAGCGCCTTGGTGAACACATCAGCAGTGTTGGCCCGAGTGGCCACGTAAGCAAGACGAAGCTGACCACGGTGCTGCAACTCTCGAGCAAGGAAGTAGCGCAGAGCGATGTGCTTCGTTCTGTGCTCCAGTCTGTGCTCCTGACACAAGGCAATGGCGGCCTTGTTGTCGACGTACAGCACTGGAGGAGAACGAGGCCGCTCTCCCAGGTCGGTCAGCAGGTAGGTGAGCCAGCGTAACTCCTGTGCAGCCATGGCTGTGGCGTAGATCTCAGCCTCACAACTGGAGCTGAGAACTGAAGACGAGCGAGTAGAACGCCAAGAAACTGAACCAGAGCCAAGGCTGAAGGTGTAACCCTGAGACGACCGCTGAGTAGCCTGGTCGTCAGCCCAAGAAGCGTCTGAGTGCCCAGTGAGGACAACTCGAGCCCGTCCTCCAAGCACGAGCCCCATGCCCGACGTACTGCACAAGTAGCGCAACACCCTCTTAGCGGCATCCATGTGCTCCTTCCGGTGACGGCCAGGAGCGACATAGCGTGCTAGGATGCTAAGAGGGTATGCAAGGTCAGGTCGAGTGCAGGTCATCAGGTACATGAGGCAGCCCACAAGCTCTGGATACGGGCCACTCGGCTCTACGGACTCATCAGAAGGCAGAGCTGAGAGCGAGTGACCGGTAGGCAGAGGAGTGGCCTGAGGCGAGGAGTACGTGAAGCGGAAGCGCTGAAGGACCTGCTGCACCATGTGTGACTGAGTCAAGGTGATGGTGCGCTGTGCTCTGTCCCGGGTGATCCGCAAGCCAAGATAGCTTGTCAGTTCACCCAGGTCTGTGCACGTGTGTCTCTTCTGCAGCTCCGACTTCACGTGGGCGAGTGCCTCAGTGTCAGCAGTAGCAAAGACCATGTCGTCTACGTAAACGAGAACGTAGAACGGCGGCAGAGTGGTGTCGGTGCGTAGAAACAGCGACGGGTCAGCAGTAGAAGGAGCAAACCCAAGAGCAGCAAGAGTAGTCCTCAGTGTGTCGTGCCACTCACGGGGTGCCTGGCGGAGACCGTAGACTGGCCGCCGGAGGCTCCACTGGGTACCAGGAGGGAACGACCCAGTGAAGCCAGGTGGGCGGCGCAGCCAGATCTCCTCGTGCAGGCTGCCCTGTAGGAAAGCAGTGCTGAAGTCAAGAGAGTGGAGCTCGTAGTCACGCTGAGCGGCGACGTGCAGCAGAACCCGAAGAGTGGTCATCTTCGGGGTGGGGGAGAAGGTCTGGAAGAAGTCAACTCCCTCTCGCTGACTGAAGCCTCGTGCAACGTAATGCGCCTTGAAGACAGGCGGAGAACCCGGCGGCCGCTTCACGCTGAAAATCCACATGCCACTGACGATGTTCGCCCCAGGTGGGGGAACCTCGTCGACGTAGGTGCCTGTGGACTTCCAGGAAGCCATCTCTACGTCCATGGCTGTCTGCCACTGAGAGGAGTAGGGACCATCCATCGCCTCTGCGTAAGAGCGTGGGGTCGGGATGTCTGGTGCATCCGGGTCTCCCTCAGGGGCAATCAGCATGGACACGAGATGAGGTAAAGCAGCGGCAAAGCACTCAAACTCCTCCTGTCTGTCCTCAAGGACGTCCGTGCCAAGAGCACACTCACCCCCGACGGACGGAGGACAGACAGACTCAGACTCAGCAACAAGGCTAGCGGCGTAGTCTAGACGGCAGGCGGCAGCAAAGTCAACAAGCTCAGCGACTAGAGCAGACGCAGCAGAGGACTCAAAGGAAGGGTCAGTGACAGCAGTGGCGAGGAGACGTGTGACAGTAGGACTGGCAGCACGAAGGGAGTCAGACGGTGGGTCAGCAACGTCAGGAAGAGAGGACGCAGGAGGAGACGGCAGAGGGACACGCTGTGGAGCAGTGGAAGGACGCAGGGTCATATAGTGAGTGCCAAGGACAGGAGGAGGACGCTGACGCGGAGCACGACGACCAGTGCGGACAGCGCGGACAGGCGACTCTGGACGCGACTCAGGCGACTCTGGACGAGACTCAGGTGACGGAGGACGAGACTCAGGCTCACGACGCTCCGTAAGACTACTCGTCGGCGCAGTGTAAGGAGAAGGACCAGGCAGCGGAGAGACTGGCTGTAACTGTGACTGCGACTGGACAGGCGGTGGACTCGGTAGGGGAGGAGTAGGACCAGGAGAGGGCGGGAGGCCAAGAACCTGCTGAAGGAGCGGAACGTAGTACGGCCGCGGCCGCTCAGCTCCCCCTGAACCAGCAGAGACAGCACCAGCGCCCTCAGCTCCAGGGTCTCCAGCGCCAACTCCCGCAGCACCACCAGCAGCTCCAGCAGCTCCAGCACCTCCAGCACTAGGAGCACCTCCAGCAGCACCAGCACCAGCAGCACCTCCAGCAGCACCACCAGCAGCTCTAGCACCAGCAGCACCTCCAGCAGCTCTAGCTCCAGCAGAACCCCCAGTCCCAGCAGCTCCAGTACCGCCTGTACGAGCACCTCCAGGACCAGAGGCTCCAGCACCTCCAGCAGCTCCAGCAGCGCCAGTAGCACCTCCAGAAGCAGGAGTGCCTCCAGCGCCAGCAGTGCCTCCAGCAGCTCCAGCGTCAGTAGCACCAGCACCAGTACCAGCTCCAGCGCCAGGGTCCGCGACACCAGTAGCTCCACTCCGAAGACTGCAGCGCCGAGCGTATCACTCTCGGAGCCGCTAGGGAGAGGGCGGCTCCCGACGAGGAGGGGAACCATGAGCACCAGCTCCAGTAGTACCCCTAGCCCCAGAAGCGCCCCTCCGGAGGCTGCAGTACTGCAAGTACCACTCCCGCAGCTGCTGCGAGGAGGGAGCGCCTCCAGGTGCAGCACGGTCAGTCGCAGCACCCTCTGGCTCAGTACCCTCAGACGTAGCACTCTCAGGCTCAGCACCCCCAGACTCAGCACCCCCAGACTCAGCACCCCCAGACTCCGTACCCGCAGGCTCCGCACTCCCAGGCTCCGCACCCCCAGGCTCAGCACCCCCAGGCTCCGCACCCCCAGGCTCCGCACCACCAGGCTCAGCACCCCTAGCAGGACGAGAGTCGACAGCTACCTCGACAGGCTCAACCGGGTCTACCTGGGACACACCTGAGGGAGCGGCACCCTGAGGGGGGAGGGGGTCTAGCACAGCAGCACCTGGTGCGAGGAAGAGAGGCGGAGGGGGGAGCGGGGCGGTGCGGTAGGGGAAGAGGCGGTAGTAGGGGACCGATTCGTCGAACGTGACGTCCTAAGAAGGCAGGACACGGCGTGAGGTGGCGTGGTAAAACTGCCAACCCGACGCGTCCGGGACAAAGCCAAGGAAGACACAAGGAACAGCGCGGGAGGAGAGCTTGTCCGCGGACGTATCGCGGACAAAAGCTTGAGATCCCCAGACCCGAAAACGCGATGCATCGCCAACCTCTCCCGTCCAACGCAGTGTCGGCGAAGTCTCCGGAATGGAAATACGGGGCCAGAGGTTGAGCTGATGCGCAGCGTATCGGACCGCAAACGGCCACAGAAAGTGGGGGGCAGCCGCATGGATCAAGGAGGTACGAGCGACCTCCATGACCAGGCCAATGCGGCGCTCAGCAACCCCATTCTGCTGTGGAGAGGCCGGAAGCGTGAACGACTGCTCAATGCCCTGCCCCTGACAGTAGGCCCTCAAGAGGTCGGAGGAAAACTCTCCACCTCTGTCAGAGTGCAGACGCAGGACAGGAAAGTCCGAGTGGAACCTCTCGCTGAGCTGGAGACGGGCAGCGCGGATCCAAGGGATCAAAACATCAGGGACTTCACCCTTGGTGCGCAAGGGGAAGACCATGGTGTAGCGTGAGTAGTCGTCAACAACTATCAGGAAGTACCGCTCGTGACCCTGTCCACGGACGCGGGCTGGGCCCCACACGTCCATGTCGAGCGTCTGCAGGGGAGCGGTCGTCGGGGGAAACGAGGAGGAGTGAGGGGCGGCGCGCTGCCGCCCCTCGACACAGGGAAGACAGGGAGGAGCAGGCGAGGGTGGGAGGGGAGGGAGAACCCTGGGAAGACCAGAGACAAGGTACCGTTTATGCATGCCACGAAGGCGCTGCACTGACGGGTGACCAAGGCGGTGGTGCCAGAGGACGGTCTCGTGCGCCAGGGAGCGACACGAGCAGGGGGGCGACAGCTGACCTGACGCAGACGCAGACGCAGCTACCTGAGGGGACTCAGTGGTCAGTGTGTACAGGTCCGACCCCGGCTGCCGAGTGAAGGTAGCCATGTGGCGACCCGTCCGGGCACACGTGCAGTGTGTCACACGCTCGTAGGCAGGGGTGAACTGGTGGACACCCCCGTCCTGAAGTGCACTACCTGCCACCAAGTTCGTAGAGAACGAGGGGAGGTAGAGACCTGACAGCGTGCCCGACGGGACCGAAGGACAAGGGAGGGCAGTGGAGGAGGTCGCAATGACCGGACCCCCAGAGGGGTCAGCGAGGGAGACCGCAACTGGCCGAGCAAGCTGCTCTAGGGCAGCGCGGTCACGAAAGAAACAGCGAGAAGCACTTAAGTCCAGTGTGAAGGTGTGCAGTGCCTCAGTAGACTCAGTACCAGAGGGCGCAGACTCACGAGCACCTAGAGCAGCAGCCTCACCAGCACCTGGGGCAGTAGACACGCGAGCACCTGGAGCGGCAGGCTCACCAGCACCTGGGGCAAGAGACGCACTGGCACCTAGAGCGGCAGCCTCACTGGTCCTAATGCCCGGGTCAGGCGGGACACGCAGGTACTGGTCACTCTCTCCTCTAATAGTCAATGCATACATGGCACCAAGGATAGCATCAAAGTCAAGAGCAAAGACATCAATATTCTTTTTCATCAGATCAGCCCAGCGGGGCAGCTCAGTGGCGTCAGGAAACTGTGCACGCTAGGCGTCGTCGAGACGATAGAAGCAGCGGTGTGCCGTGTGGAACCTCCCACAGGTCTGGCCAGTGCGGTCACCTGTGCGGATGAGGTACGGGCAGGTACCTCCACCCCCAGACCCCCCACGCTGAGAGTACCACTCACGGAGCTGCTGGCAGGTCGGGGTCTCACTGGGACGCTGCTGCTGCTGCCGCTGGCCACCACCGACCCCTCCACGCTGCTGCACCGCCCCACCGTGCCCGCCACCAGCTCCACCGCCGCCACCACTACCACCACCACCCCCGCCACCCCCACTACCGCCGCCGCCACCATCCCCTCCTCCGCCACTGACCCCCCCCCCACCAGCACCACTCCCACCACCGCCACCACCCCCGCCTCCTCCACCCCCTCCACTGCCGCCGCCCCCGCCTCCACCTCCGCCACCCTTGCCCCCCTTGCCCTTGCCGCTCTTGCGCCTCCAACTAGGAGCAGACGCAGCCCCGACCTCCTCAGCACCGAGGTAGTCGACAGCAGCAGCAGATGCAATGGAGGGGAGAAGGGGGGCGGGGGAACACCCCTCAAAGAAGGGAGTGCGAGGGTCGCCACGAGAGGCACCTACAGCTACAATACTCTTCAGCTGCAAGGAGCTCCTTCTCGAGCAGGTCGACAGTGAGGTCAGTGGGGGAAAGGGCGAGAAACTGGTCCCTGACAGTGCGAAGGGAGTCAGGGAGGCGGGTGACTAGGTGGTACAGTGTGAGGTACATCGGGGGGGGGTTCTTGGCAAGGAAATCGGGGGGGAGCGCGGCACGGTAGCGGAGGTCACTGGTACGGAGGTGAGTGATGAGGTCAGCTACAGTGGCAAAGGCGGATAGATCGGGGAAGAGGTAGGGCAGGGAGAGACGGCCTATCGCAGCAGTGGCAGGGGAGGAGTAGCGCGCAACGACAGCATCGTATAGCTCCTTAGCGGTCTTATGCTGGCCGAAGTGCTCGCGCTCATCTAACGGCAGGTGGCTGCGAACGGCTAGGCGAGCGTGAGTGTCACGGGTCTGCCACTGTGAGCGAGCTGTACTGTCAGCGGTAGCAGCAGGTGCGAGAGCTACGCCGGACGTGTGGTCAAACAGAGAAACATCGTCCTTGGCAGTGATCTGGAGGAACAGGTGCAGGTCATCGAGCCAAACGTCAAACTTAATCGGGCGGCCCTCAGATTCAAAGGTGAGAACGGTAGGACTAGCCATAGTGGCAGTAGCAGCAGTAGTAGTAGCAGCAGTAGCAGTAGCAGTAGCAGTAGTAGCAGTAGTGGCTGTAGCAGGAACAGGAACAGCAGTTGCTACAGGTGGGGCGGCGTGGCTCGATCAGGGCGGCGCGACTCGGGCGGCGCGACTCGGGCGGCGCGACTCGGGCGGCGCGACTCGGGCGGCGCGACTCGGGCGGCGCGACTCGGGCAGGCAGGGCGGCGCGACGGCGGGCCTATGCTCGGTGCGCGGCGGCGCCTAAGGTGCGGCTGTGCGCGGGCCGCGGCTGCGTTCGTGCTGGCGGCGGCCGAAGGGGACGCGGCGGCGGTCGACGGGCGGCTAGCGGGCCGCACTAGGTGTCGCGGCGGCGGCCTAAGGGGACGCAGCGGCGGTCGACGGGCGGCTAGTGGGTTGCGCGTGGGCGGCGACGACGGCGCGAGCGGCTAGCGGGCTACGCGCTCAGGAAACGGGCCGCGCACGGGCGGCTAGCGGGCTACGCGACGGGAAAACGGGCCGCGCGCGCGGTTTGCTAGCGGCTGCGCACGGGCAGCGTAAGAGGAGAGGAGGCGCTCGAGGGCGCACTAGGAGCTAGGCGCACGAGGGCGCTAGGAAAGGACGGCGCACGAGGGCGCTTCGAGCGGAAACGGTGGGCCCTAAGAACGGTCCTAGGTTCCTAACCCTAGGCTCGTAATACCATGTCAGAATCAGTGAAGTGATTGCACTAGGAAAGTTGGGAGTACAAGTATAAAACCCTAGAGATTGTACCCCCTAAGGCTAAACCCACTACAGCCTACAAAACACAAACATATACAATGTTTGACAACAGGCGGTCACCTGGACATCGCGCCAGTGAATCAATCTGGCATGCAAGGATGGGACACCCGAGCAACACAACGTTAAACAATACGATAAGAGCAGGAGTACTTGACAAAGACTCACTACTTCTACACGACGGCAAAGAACTTCAACGAGTCCGCGGAACATGCTTTACCTGCCCTGAAGCCGACTTACCTCATCAGCCGTTCGTCTCGCACCACAACCCGAGCGCACCAGCATACGCATCACTGGAAAATTCTACAGCGACATACTGTATGCCCGTGAAAGTGGACAGGGGGCGTACAACTACGTCATCACGTTCATCGACGCCGCCATCCGATACGTTTGGCATCTCAACCTTCCGAGCCGCGACATGGCATTCGAAGCCTTCGTCGCCTGGCTTCCAGTAGCAGAACGGGAATCCGGAGTAAAGCTGAAAAGCTTCCAGTCAGACGGGGGAGAGGAATATCAGTCACAGAGGTTCAAGCAGTACCTGGCAGAGAGAGGCATCAAGCGACTCATCTCCCTTCCCTACGCCCATCAACAGCAAGGCGTGGCAGAAAGGATGAACAGGACCCTCCAGAACACCATGCGCAAGCTGCTACGTGGCATGCGGCTACCCAACCACCAGTGGCCCGAGGCGATTGACCACGCTGTAATGTTGCACAACTTGCTCTCGTCATCATCGCTCCCGAACAATGCATCACCGCATCTGCTGTGGACAGGAAAGTTGGGCAGCACAAAAATGTTACGAGTATTCGGCTGCATGGTACAGTACCGACCCCCAACTGCACGAGCCGGCCGATTCTCCCAACGCGCACAGTGGAGACTACACCTGGGCATCAAAAAACACTACAACGCATGGAAAAAATTTGACGTCCACACGAAGGAAACAGTGGCAGCACGTGATGTGATTTTCTACGAACGACTCACCCTTCAAACGTACCTGGACAACCTGGAAGCAGAACGAGACATCACAGGCGGATTTCATGGTGACCGAGCCTTCGCTTCGGCAGCAGATGAGGCTGACTGGGACGAGCAGAACGTCAATGGAGCATCGGAAGAAGCCGGACATCTTCCTTACTGTTCGGTCGATATCCCAATGGACGACGACAACCCTCACGAAAGCATCAACTCCGAAGTCTACTACGACTTCGCCGACAACGGTTACGTTACACCCCAGCCAGTCAACACCGACGTCTCCGAACGCATAGGACCCAATTTCTTACCCGATCCAAAAGCGGGAGACGAAGCCGTTTTTCCCGAGGACGCAAATCTCCCTCGCTAGACACAGAGTGGGCTGCAGATACTGGGACTCGTCACCGCCGTCCACGGAGCAGAGCTACCAAAGGAGCCTGCCACAGTTCAGCAGGCTCTGGGGGAAGAAACATGGAAAAATGGCGCGAAGTCATGTACAGAGAATTGAAGGCGCTAAAAGACAGAAACACCTGGAAGATATTGCCTATCGGAGTGGCACGCAACAAAACCGTCCTCACGGGAAAATGGGTCTTCCGCGTGAAGACAAAAGCTAACGGAACGATCAACAAATTTAAGGCGCGCTGGGTCGTACGCGGCTTCGACCAAGAGCATGGACGAGACTTCACCGAAACCTTCGCACCGGTTAGCCGGCATACCTCTCTCCGAATTCTCCTCGCGATAGCCGCCATGAAGCGGAAGAAGCTCCGCCAAATCGACGTCGCCAACGCCTTTCTCTACGCTCCCGTCGATGCCGAGATCTTCGTCGAGCAACCGCACGGGTCTAACACAGACCCCAACCAAGTCTGTCAACTGCTTAAATCCCTGTACGGCATCAAGCAAGCTCCAAGGCTGTGGCAGCAGTATCTGCACACCCGATTAATCCGCATCGGATTTCACCAACTGCCGCATGACCAAGGAATGTATCGACTCACAAAAGGCACCGACTACATCCTACGTATCGTCTATGTGGACGATTTACTCTACATCGGCTCAACCGACAACATCACGACCTGGTTTGAAGGGGAACTGCATCGGGACCTCACACTCACCGTCTCCTCAACAGTCACGCAGTACCTGGGACTCAACATACAAGACGGGGAGAACGCGATCTACCTCAGCGCCGCAAAATACGCCGACACCATCGCCAAGCGCTTCGGAATAACCCCAGCCGCCATCACCACACCATACCGCTACACCGACGGAAATCGCAAAGAAACCTCCGCTCTACTTAAATTCGCTGGCATTCGTGACTACCGGCGAAAGCTGGGATGCCTACTCTTCGCAGCCGTCACCTGTCGACCGGACCTATCATACTCAGCGAGCCAACTTGCCACCTACCTCAAGAAGCCTGAAGCGGATCATATGGCAGAACTCGACCGCGCATTTCACTATCTCGTCAGCACTCCAACAATCGGCCTAACCTACCACAAAACCGGAACTACAACGCCCAAGCTAATCGGCTACGTGGATGCTGACCACGCCGGCGAGTCCGAGAACAGGCGATCGCGCACCGGCTACATCTACCGACTCGAGCCTATCGGCCCAATCTCGTGGCAGTCGAGCAAGCAAGAGCTAATTTCTCTCTCCTCAGCTGAAGCAGAATATATCGCACTTTGCTCAGCCACCAAGGAAGGACTATACCTTCGCGAACTACTGGAAGGAGCGAAGCTGGCTCAGTTACCCAGCTTCTCCCTGTTCTGCGACAACCAATCAGCAATCCGCATAGCAAACAAGAACGGGTTCGCGAATCGAACGAAGCACATCGCCCTTCGATACTTCTTCGTGAAGGACGAGATCGAGAAGGGGAGACTCGAGCTATCCTACTGCCCCACATCCGAAATGGCAGCCGATTACTTAACCAAGAAACTCGGAAAGCAGAAGTTCGAGTACTGCATGCTCCTGACTGGACAAGGCCACGTCACCAGCAATGACACTCCAGAAGCGAAGGGGAGTGTTGGAAACAAGTAATTTAAACGCTTTTGTTGTGTCGGAACATCGAACTGTAAACGAGGCAAACTACAGCGAAGCAACGGCGAGTCAACCGAGGAGGTTGACAAAACGTAACAGCTGGAGGTTACGCGAAGGTCAATGGTCAGCGACCTTTGACTTGACGAAAAGCAGCGCGACAGCAAGGACACACAACTGACTCGGTATTGAGCAGTTGCCCGAGTCTCGCTGTATCGAACCGCAACATCAACAAAACAGTTAAAATGCATCTCTTCGTATTCTCTGTAATCTTATAAAAAACTTTGTATTACTTTGTTATAATCAATCTCTTGCTCTCACACACTAGTGCAAGGTGGTTCAACAGTTCACTAAGAACGCTTCCACAATTACATCATCTCTACTCAGGGTATTACAGCGTGTTCCTACACCTCGTATCAAAAGAACCTCGTATCAGGCTCACACTGAAATTTCCCCTAAACCCCAAACCTCTCGCTATTTTTACCAGGCAAAAAGTACATCCTTGATACGAGGTTTCCTGATATGAGGTTGTAGGAACACGCCCTTAGCCTTGAAACGGATATAAGGGTTTTTTCTCAGCCCAACATGGTATTAGAGCTAACAAGGCAAGATCCAACTTCATTCAAACTCCTACAACAACAAAAGGCATGGCAACACATAACTTTTTCTCAGCCCAACATTCTTGTCATATCTCACAGTTACCATATGCGGATGTTATCTCCTAGGTTAGTTAAAGCCCGCATGCAAAATAGTGACCCCCCCCTTCTAGTTGGGTCCACTTGATATACTGATTCACAGGTTTTGTTTGTAGGGTGTAATGTGTTGCAGTTTTTCTTTTTTTCCTGATACTAACCATCTTTCCGATTTTGATCGAGGAATCTGGTCGCAGGGTTGGGCAAATCTGTCGTAAGGGGTGCCAATATCACATTCGTGGCACATTCACATTCGTGCCACATTCACATTTGTTCCACATTCAAATTCCCAATTCTACGTCGAAGGAATTCCGCATCCAGAGACAAACCCTTGCATCGGCAGCGCCTGAGCCTTCAGCAAAAAGCGAGAGCTGTAGCAATGGGTTTAGGGGGTGTGAATTATGCAGAGAAAAACAAACAGGAGAAGGTGATAAACAAAGTGAGTCAAGGAGTCGGAAGAGGAGAGTGAGAGGCCGACGGAAACACGGACGCGAGGGGAGAGAATAAGGGGGCAAAGGTTACTGGTTGGGTGATGGGAGGGGCATTGGGGAGGGGAGGGCATGAGGGCGACGGTAAGGGACGGGAGGTGCGAGCGCGAAGGCGACGGGACGGGACGGGAGAACACGAGGGCAACAGGAAGGGACGGGAGGTGCGAGCGCGAAGGCGATGAGAGACGAGAACGTGAGAACGAGGGAGATGGGAGGGGAGAATCTGCTTGCGAAGGCGATGCGAAGATGGGAGAACTTGAGCGCGATGGCGAGGGGAGGGGAGAACGTGTGGTGCTTGGGAGAAGGTAGGGGAGTATCTGAACTCGAAGGTGATAGAAGGGGAGACCATGAGCGCGAAGGTGGTGCGAAGATGGGAGAAGATGAGCGCGATGGTGGGGGAAGGGGAGAACGTGAGCTCGATGGCGGGGGAAGGGGAGAACGTGAGCGCGATGGCGGGGGAAGGGGAGAACGTGAGCGCGATGGCGGGGGAAGGGGAGAACGTGAGCGCGATGGTGGGGGAAGGGGAGAACGTGAGCGCGATGGCGGGGGAAGGGGAGAACGTGAGCTCGATGGTGACGGGAAGGGGAGAACGTGAGCTCGATGGTGACGGGAAGGGGAGAAGGTTCTGCAAAGAGCGAGAGAGGTTAGGATAAATTGACGTTGCGTATGAAGACTTTGGGCCTGAGAGAGGGCGGCAAAAACGCTGAGAAAACCAGGGAAAAAACAGAGAGAAACAACGTGAGGGAAGAGGGGAGAGAGGGCGACGGAAACATGGACGAGAGCCCGTTTCGAGGGCGAGATGAGAGGGGAACACGAGGGCGACGGGATGGGAGTGGAGAGATGATAGGCAACGGGAGGGCGGCTCAGAGCGAGCGCAAAGGCGACGAAGTGGGTAATGAGAGGGGAGTGAAGAAGGAAGCCGCGAGAGCGTTTCAAGGCCAGCGCCAGGGCGATGGGCGAGGAGAGTCGACTGCGCGCAACGAGAGGGCATTGCGGGCTTAGGGTGACGACGATGATGTGGGTAATAGGAGGGGAGACGTGGTAGGCGACGAGATTGCGCCTCGATTTCGAGGCGAGCGCATAGGCGACGAGGTGGGTGACGGGAGGGGAGAAAGCAAGGGCGACGAGAGGGCGTTTCAGGGAGAGCGAGAATGTAACGAAGTGGGTGATGGGAGGGGAAACGGGGAGGGTACGCGAAGTGCGACGGGTAAAGGAGGGGAGACGTGGTAGGCGACGAGATTGCGCCTCGATTTCGAGGCGAGCGCATAGGCAACGAGGTGGGGGTGACGGGAGGGGAGAAAGCAAGGGCGACGAGAGGGCGTTTCAGGGCGAGCGAGAATGTAACGAAGTGGGTGATGGGAGGGGAAACGGGGAGGGTACGCGAAGTGCGACGGGTAAAGGGGGGGCGAAGGTAATGGCGAGGGAAAGGCGACATGGGCTGACGGCGACGCGGCGGTTGACGATTGTGCTACTGGCGGGAAAAATAGCACTGTGCTACTAGGCTACGTAATACTAAATCACGCACTCGTGCGAATAAACGCAGTCGTCAATAATTCTGTGCCTATGACACAAGCACATATGCTTTCCGCTATACTATGCGTGTGGAAAAAAACTAGCGAGTAAGGGAGTAGAAATCAGGGAGTTATGAACCCAGGACCAGCTTGATATTGAAGTTGGCCTTGGCCTTGCGATGGAAACCATCGCCAGGGAACGGTCGTGCAAGTGCTGGTCGCAGAAATGTGAGCGGGAAAGTCCATTCTGGCGGGAGCCACAGCATCCCATTTTGGCGAGAGCCAATCACATGAGCTCACTCTGCCCGCACGTTTTGTCAGACTTGTTTCATTCTCTCTTAGCTTTAAAAAATATTGTCGCAACACCTCTTTCAAGTTGGGACGGGGGTCACTATTTTGTATGCGGGCTTTAACAATCTGACAGCTTGAGATATACTGTTGACCTTCTACCTCTTTGATATCACATCTTTTATACGACGGTATTGCAATTGCGGGAGTGCAGATGGTAATTCCTTCAAGGGCATTTCAGATGAGGATTCCAGCTTAGAGCGTGTTCATGCGAGGGATTTTGGATTTAGGGGAATTTCAGTGTGGGTCTAGGGTTTACATGGATTGGCACAAGAAACTATGTTTTTAACCACTTCTAGGGTGACGGGCGTTATAGCGTTTGGTACTTGTTGCTCATCAGCGGACAGGTGTTTTACTGTGGTATTAGTTATTTCTGCAACGATCATTCCTGAGTACAATTCAGGCCTCTGCTGCTGCAGCAACAGGTAGGTACCACTCAAACCCACTCCCTTGGGTTCCTGCAGGCATCCAAAAGCTCCGCCTCTGGAGTGCCAGCAGCAGGCTCCTGTAACGGCAAAAAGGACATCATTAGTACTGTCAATTACTGCATGTAAACATGCCGATTCTAGCTGCATACCTGGTTGTATTCCCATCTTGCCGTAAGGGGCAAGCTCATAAGGATGCTCTCAATGCGGCCACCCGTCTTAAGGCCAAATGTTGTGCCACGGTCATAGACCTGAGCCATGAGACGAGATCAGGAAGGTGAAGCTTACAGGCATAACATTTCTCAACAGCTGTGTCCCCGGCTGGTGCTCAGTCTTACCAGATTGAACTCGACATAACGGCCACGGCGGAGCTGCTGCCACTGTTTCTGCTCCTCCGTGTATGGAGTATCTTTGCGCTTGACCACAAGTGGGACGTATGCAGGCACCACTGCAGCGGAGCACTCTGCAAAAAAACAAGTCACCGTTCCCATTTGAGAGTGCAAGTCCGGTTGCATGTTTACCCTTCAAGAGGACACTTACCTTTCGCGAGGTTGAAGAGCAGATTGGGGTCATGCTGGTTCATGTCATCGTAAAAAATCCCTCCACATCCTCGTCGTTCACCACGGTGCTGCATGTGAAAGATGAGGCATAGGACAATTTCGTCAATCGAAAATAAACACATCCACAAGGGCGAAAGAGGCTGAGCGAGAGGAAGGCATGAGAGAAGGCGGAGTAAGGTTGGAGATGGAAAGAGAAAGGGAGGTAGGAATGAGAAGTGGATGAGAGCGCGGGCGAGTGCGAGGCGAAAAGGGATGAGAGAGAGTGGGAGAGGGGGGCGATAGGAAAGGAAAGAAACGAGTGTGGGGAGGGAGGGTGGCGAGGGGGAGGGAAGAGATTTGGGAAAAGAGGGGAGGGAAGAGGGAAGGGTGAATGGCGGGGAGAAGCGGGAGGGGGGAGGGAGAGGAAGGGGATCGACATGTCGACAAACGGGTTAGAAACTTTAGTGCAAGTGACAACTAAATTTCGCCAAAACTGTTGCTCAGAGAATACTGAGCAAATCCGACATCGCAATCGTGACTTTTTGAAGTCACGCATCTAGTCAATCACAGATTCTTGACAGGTTCAGTTGTTGTGTGTAAAGTCAGCCTTGGTGTTTCGCTACAAGGAACAGCAAAACAAGACAGAACGGATAAAATACGTAATGAGGTTACCTTAATAAGAAAATAGTCATCGCAGGCCTTCTTAAATTGCGGATGAAAGGAAGTGTCAATTTTGTCGCATGCCTCCTTTTGCAGCTGCTCAGGAACCAGAGAATACAAGTTAGATACCAATAACATAATATTGGACGGACGATAAGAATCATGACGAACAGGGAGAGGTAATTTACCCCGTGGAAGTGCTTCATATCCTCTTCAAAGAGGTACGAGGGAGTGATATCCGTGCCACCACCAAACCACCACGCCCGTGGAGCATCCTTCACTCCTGCATTGTAGGAACGTTACGGTTAATTCGAGCAAAACGAAGCATCTACTCAAACGTTCAAATAATCCCTAGACGCACCGGCAGGCGCGTCAGTCTCGAAATAGCGATAGTTAAAGTGCATAGTAGGAGCGAATGGATTCCAAGGATGCATGACCTGCACAAGAAAAGGAGCAAGTGAGTAAGTACCCACATAAAACGTCGACGAAGAAAGACCGGAAAGAATCAAACCGGAACAGAACAGCAGCGTTTCTTACAGAACTTATCCCGCAAGCAAAGAAAGGAATCCGTCCGTCGCCAGTGGAGCTGGCATCAGATGGAGCAGACTCGCCCGTGGCAGCACGGTAAGCCTCACGGGGCATAGTGCCGTAAACGACAGACACGTTGACACCCGCCTTCTCCCACACATTGCCGTTCTGAAGAACGCCGCTAATCCCGCCACCACCACCAGGCCTGAAGCAAATGTCCACTTCTATTAAAAAAGGGCATTAAGGATAAAATGGACGCCTTGCTCCTTTCAAGTTACTTACCTCATCCATGCATCCTTGCGAAACTTCTTTCCGTCGACTTCCTCAATGGCCTTGATAATGGAGTCTTGGGCGTTGAGCACCAGGTTCTCGAAGCGAGCGCGCATGTTAGATGGATCGGGTTTTTTCCAATCGCGAACCTCCCCTTCCTTCAACAACGTGAGAGGAATTTCATCCAAGGCAACTTCCTTCTCAATTCCAACAGCAGCTACGATACTCGCCTTGTTAACGGCGCATCTGGAGCCTGCGACGCGAGAGGTCGCTTGAAAGACCCTCTGGAAGGAGCCTGAACGCGTGAAAGAAACGCTTTCATGGCGACGCGTCTGCTTTTTGCTGGAATCGATCAAGCTAGAAGCTGAAACAGCCAAGCAGGCGGAGGAAGCAGCAGTGGCAGCCATGGCTGGTTATTGTGAAAATTCCTCCTCAAACCTGAATGGATGACGAAGACTAATCAAGAAAAATCTGGGACTTAGAGCCAGCAGCAACGCCTGAGCCAAAGCAGGAACTAGTTCGCCACGTGGCTCAGACAATCAGGCCGTCTCCAGAACGCGGAATTTGCGTGCTGCGTTGTCACCCTAAAGGTGACGTGTGCTCCAGCTAGCGAATGGCGCGTCTACAGAACAAGCAAAGCGCAATCTAACTTGACAGCTTGTCGAGAAGTTATCACATGGGAAATTATCCGGCAGTTAGAATCACACTTGTTTTGCTAGTGTCAGGAATTATTATAACACTTCCACTCTACAGTCAGAAGGCCTTTAAAGCCGGCAGCCCAAATTGTTCATCCTTTAAAAAGTTGACGAGAGGGAGCTTTTCTGGTTTGGGGTTGGGCGAGTGTTTCAGATTTCATCAAATTCGTATTTTTCGCCAAACCCAGCCAGCCCCCGGATCCCCCCCTGGTGGGTGGGGTCACACTTCGAAAGTCCCAAATTGCAGGTGCGCTACTTTCAAAACTTGCACACTCCTCTTCGTCAAGTTTTAAAAACTTGACCCGCGCGGCCCGCAATTTGGGATACGGGCTTTAAGGAATTTTAAAATTCTAACCTCACACCTAACTTCTACGCTTACAACACTATACACCAGGCCTCAACCGTTCTGTTACGATAAGGAATTGCATCATGCATTCTTGTACATAACAGGAAAAGGCACTACCGAGTACGGAAACCAAGAGTCGGGACGAACCGGAGAGTCGAATATGATTACAATCAACACCGATGCTGGCAGAAATATTTGAAAGGGAATTCAAGGGAACATGTTTTGAGACGGGTTCCCTTCCCGTGCCAGACGGTTGCGATATAAATGTAATAAGGGAATGCACCCTTGATAGTATACGGTCAGCTTGGACCCTTCTCAGTTTCATGTAATCATATATAGACCTAGTTTCCACGAATTGAAGGTGTCGACCGGCATATGCTCTCACGTTAAGATGGCCGGAGGATCGGGAGGTCAGACAAATCTAACGGCTGAACAACTGCGGAAAGTAACTCTACAACGGTGGGAGCTAGACCAAGGGGAAGGCACGGTTGTGTGAGTGATCGCAGCGTTCATTAGCGTTCTATCTACTTGCTCATCCAGAAGGAGAATTTGCAAGAGTTTCACTAAAGAAAAGTTCAGAAAAAAGTCGGCGACCTGCCAGCACTGCAAAGTCGACCGCGCTCCAGCACTGTAAAGTGACGACTTGCCAACGTAGCAAGTCGGCGGCCTGCCAGCGCTGCACCACGGCGACGGCCAACGTAGCAAGTCGGCTTGCCAGCGTTGCAGCAGCTGTCGAAGAGAAAGGCCACGCCCTCGCTTGGGCGCATCCGATCTCGCCGTCGACGAGGGGAACTCGACGGAGTGAACGTCGAAAAGATTCTCGCTGGTCGACGGAAGTTGTGGTCGAGCAGGCTCTGCTCGACGGAATCCGGTCGACGATGTCGACGGGCATCGGTAATCAATGACGTTGGTCGACGAAGCCCGTCGAGGAGCGCTGGTCGACGACAGTGGTCGACGAGCCCGTCGAGAGCTCTATGTGAAGAGCTCTTGTCGATGAACTGTAGTCGACGAGCTCTGCTCGGCGAACGCTGTTCGACCGAGTGGCGTCGAGCTGGTCGACCGAACTCGTAGAGGTGCGAAACTCTGCGGAAGTGTGCGGAATTCGCCCAGGAGGTTTTGGCGAAATTCGACCTGCGGAACGGTATCACGTGCTCGACGGTGGGCACCTGGCGAAACCGACGACCTGCACCTACTTGGTAGGTGCACACATGTGTGCAGATAGTCACATGCGACTGCCGATAGACACTTGCGACTGCAGTGCTAGCAGACCGCCACGGTGCAACGCTGGCAGACCGCTCTGCTGCAGCGTTGGCAAGCCACTCTTCTGCTGCGCTGGCAATTTTCGCCCTGCGGAGTGCCTGCTAGGTGTTGCATGCCATTCTAGCTATACCGACTTGCATGCCTTATTGTACTCAATGTTCATTTTCTTTTGTTAGTGAAACTTTTGCCAAACTTCTCAGTGAACACATCAAGTAGTAAGAACGCTAGTGCAATGCTACGATCACTCGCACAACCCCGTGCCCTCCTCCGTAGTCCACTCCCGTTGGGTAATGACTCTCCGCATGGTGCGGTGAGCGTGGACCGACCCCGCAACTTACCTTTAGATAGGAGCCGACTTTTGACTTACCTAAGTCGTTGTAGGCCGGCAGTCGTCTAGACCGCCATGGTCGACCAGGGAGTCATATCAGGTATAGAGGATACCCTGCAGGCGCGGTTAGATTACGTTCGGGTACGCCACGCAGCTGGCGATTACGGTCGAGAAGACGTGGAGGCTTTGCTCCTTGGAACTCGTGCGCAGTGGGCACGCGATCATCCAACGACCCGCCTAAGGTAGACGGTGCGCCAGCCTCTCTCCGACCTGTGCACAACGAAGGCGTTGTCAACGACCAAGTCGAAAGCGGTGACCGAATCGGCAGCGATGAAGGCACGAGGATGACTCGTGGGGTGATTTGGGCCGCCGACGTCGGCGCCGACATGGCAATTCACCCCAAAATAGAAAAATAAAAGTATGCACGCTTGTGTGCAGGTACAAGGCGGAGTTGGAACTCTGAAATCTCCCAAATTATGTGGATCCAAATGGTTAGAACCTAGTGTTGTTAAAGTAGAAGGCATAATCTAGTGGACCAGCAAAAAAATGGTACTACATGCATCTCGACAAGCATAAGTAATGTAGTGGTAATTTTGGTCGGTGTGCGCGCATGTAGTGCATGTACCATGCACAATTGGAATGCGTATATCTGCCGAATTACATAAATCCAAATGATTAAAACCTGGTAGGGGGGGTAGAAAATGATAAAATTTAGTAGAAAAGGAAAAAGCTATATTACTCACTGTATTACTACAGAAAAAATGATGCATTGGTCGTGTCGGTCAGTATGCACGCTTGCGTGCAGGTACAAGGCGGAGCTGTAACTTTGAAATCTCTAAAATTATGTGGATCCAAATGGTTAGAACCTAGTTTTGTTAAAGCAGAAGGCCTAATCTAGTGGACTGGCAAGAAAATAGCACTAACTGCATCTCTACAAACATAAGTAATGCGCTGGTCAAATTGGTCGGTACGCGCGCCTGTAGTGCAGGTACCTGCACGACTGGAATCCCTATATCTGCCGAATTACATAGATCTAAATGGTTAGAACCTGGTAGGGGGGTGAAAAATGGTATAATTTAATGGAAAAGGAAAAAAAATATGGTACTCACTGTATTTCTACAGAGAAAATGATGCGTTGGTCGGTTCGGCCAGTATGCACGCTTGTGTGCAGGTACAAGGCGGACCTGTAACTTTGAAATCTCCCAGATTATGTGGATCCAAATAGTTAGAACCTAGTTTTGTTAAAGTAGAAGGCCTAATCTAGTGGACTGACAAGAAAATTGTACTAACTGCATCTCTACATGCATAAGAATTGCGCTGGTCAGTTTGGTCGGTATGCGCGCCTGTAGTGCAGGTACCTGCACGAGTAAAATGCTTATATCTGCCGAATTACATAGATCTAAATGGTTAGAACCTGGTAGGGGAGTTACTAATGGTATAATTTAGTGGAAAAGGGAAACAAAATATGGTTCTCACTGTATTTCTACAGAGAAAATGATGCGTTGGTCGGTTCGGCCAGTATGCACGCTTGTGTGCAGGTACAAGGCAAAGCTGGAACCCGGAAATCTCCCAAATTATGTGGATCCAAATGGTTAGAACCTAGTGTTGTTAAAGTAGAAGGCCTTATATAGTGGACTGGCAAGAAAATGGTACTAACTGCATCTCTACAAACATAAGTAATGCGTTAGTCAGTTTGGTCGGTATGCGCGCCTGTAGTGGAGGTACCATGCACGACTGGAATGCCTATATTGTCAGAATAGCAGGTAGAACGAGGAGCCATAGCTAGGGTTTACCTAGCTAGGCAAGAGAGAATAGGCAAAAGAGGATGTTCACTAGCAAGCAGGTGGATACATATAGGAAACCCTAAGGGGTCGTACTCACTACAGAGTACCCCACTGCAGGCTAGACAAACTACATTCTGACACACCCCCATAGTCAAAGTGGGGTATAATCAGCAGAGCAAGCAGTCATAGAGCAGGTTCACAAGTGCAAGCAAAGCTAGAGGCATTCACAATGGGCACATGAGGAGGAGGAGGCTGGACAGTGAGAGGAGAGGAGATAGGAGGCGACGGCTGAAGCTGCAGACACACGGGCAACAGGAGCGGCTGGCACAGTGTCTACCGGGACAGCGCCCCGGACTACTGGAGTAACTGGCTCTGCGGCTAACTCTGAGCGGCAGGAGCAACGGACCCACGGGCGACAGGCGCAGCAGGCTCTCTGGGCTACCAGGACAGCGCCCCGGACTACAGGTGCTGCGGACGACAAGACGGCAGCCTCCGCTCAACCTCCCCCAACTGTCCCACCCCCCTTTCACACACCCCTTGCTGCACCCCTAGCTCCACTCCCACGTCACCCCCTTAGCACTACTCCTTCGGCTCCCACACACCCACTCCCCTCAGCGACAGCTGCAGCAGTGGGAGATGGAGGAGGAGGAGCAGGGGACGGCGGACACACCCGGCACCCCCATAACCGCCACCCCCACACTCGCCACCCCCAAACCCTAAAACGGGTGGCACGGGGCAGGAGCGCGGGGGACGGTGCGGGGGACGGCGCGCGGCCCCCAGGGCGCCACGACGGGGCAGCGGGGGGCCGCGCGCGACTCTTCAGGGCGCCGCGACGGGGCAGCAGGGGGTCGCGCGCTGCTCCCCAGGGCGGCGCGACGGGGCAGCGGGGGCCGCGCGCGGCTCCTCACGGCGCCGTGACGGGATTGCGGGGGGCCACGCGCGGCTCCCGAGGGCGCCACGACGGGGCAGCGGGGGGCCGCGAGCGGCTCCCCAGGGCGGCGCGACGGGGCGACGGGGGGCCGCGCGTTGGTTTTCGGGGCGACGCGACGGGCTCCAGGGGGGGCGACGCGACCGTCGACGGGGGGGGACGCGCGGGTCCCCGGGGTGACGCGCGAAGAATGAAGCCGCCACGCGCCTCGGGGCGCACGGCGGGCAGAAAACCGCCATGCGCCCCAAGCGCGTGGCGGGAAGAAAAAAGCGTCGCGCGCCACGGGGCGCGCGACAGACAGGAAAGCAGCGGAAGCACGTGGGGCCCACAGGCCAAGAGCGTAACAGCTCTGATTCCATGTCAGAATAGCAGGTAGAACAAGGAGCCATATCTAGGGTTTACCTAGCTAGGCAAGAGAGAATAGGCAAAAGAGGATGTTCACTAGCAAGCAGGTGGATACATATAGGAAACCCTAAGGTGTCGTACTCACTACAGAGTACCCCACTGCAGGCTAGACAAACTACATTCTGACATATATCTGCCGAATTACATAGATCCAAATGGTTAGAACATGGTGGGGGTGTGGGAAATGATATAATTTAGTGGAAATAGGAATAATATATGGTATTAATTGTATTTCTTTAGAAGCAATAATGCGTTGGTTGGTTCGGCCAGTATGCATGCTTGTGTGCAGGTACAAGGCGGAGTTGGAACTCTGAAATCTCCCAAACTATGTGGATCCAAATGGTTAGAACCTAGTGTTGTTAAAGTAGAAGGCCTAATCTAGTGGACTGTCAAGAAAATGGTACTAACTGCATCTCTACAAACATAAGTAATGCGCTGGTCAGTTTGGTCGGTATGCGCGCCTGTAGTGCTGGTACCATGCACGACTGGAATGCCTATATCTGCCAAATTACATAGATCCAAATGGTTAGAACTTGGTGGGGGGGTGGGAAATGGTATAATTTAGTGGAAAAGGAAAAAATATATGGTATTAATTGTATTTCTTTAGGAACAATAATGCGTTGGTCGGTTCGGCCAGTATGCATGCTTGTGTGCAGGTACAAGGCGGAGTTGGAACTCTGAAATCTCCCAAATTATGTGGATCCAAATGGTTAGAACCTAGTGTTGTTAAAGTAGAAGGCCTAATCTAGTGGACTGTCAAGAAAATGGTACTAACTGCATCTCTACAAACATAAGTAATGCGCTGGTCAGTTTGGTCAGTATGCGCGCCTGTAGTGCTGGTACCATGCACGACTGGAATGCCTATATCTGCCGAATTACATAGATCCAAATGGTTAGAACCTGGTGGGGGGGTGGGAAATGGTATAATTTAGTGGAAAAAAGAAAAAATATATGATATTAATTGTATTTCTTTAGAAGCAATGATGCGTTGGTCGGTTCGGCCCGTATGCATGCTTGTGTGGAGGTACAAGGCGGAGTTGGAACTCTGAAATCTCCCAAATTATGTGGATCCAAATGGTTAGAACCTAGTGTTGTTAAAGTAGAAGGCCTAATCTAGTGGACTGGCAAGAAAATGGTACTAACTGCATCTTTACAAACGTAAGTAATGCGCTGGTCAAATTGGTCGGTATGCGCGCTTGTAGTGCAGGTACAATGCACGACTGGAATGCCTATATCTGTCCAATTACATAGACCCAAACTATTAGAACATAGTAGTGGAGTGGGAAATGGTAAAATTTAGAGGAAAAGGGAAAAATATATGGTTTTCACTGTATTTCTACAGACAAAATAACGCGTTGGTCGGTTCGGTCAGTGTGCACGCTTGTGTGCAGGCACAAGGCGGAGCTGGAACTCGAAAGTTTCCTAAATTTGTTGGATTTAAATGGTTAGAACCTAGTGTTGTTAAAGTAGAAGTCCTAATCTAGTGGACTGGCAAGAAAATGGTACTAACGACATCTCTACAAATGTAAGTAATGCGCTGGTCAGTTTGGTCGGTATGCGCGCCTGTAGTGCAGGTACCGTGCATGTAATAGTAATGATAATGGTAATGATAATGATAATGATAATGGTAATGGTAATGGTAATGGTACTGGTCATAGTAATGGTAATGGTTATGGTAATGGTAATGGTAGTGGTTATAGTAATGGTAGTGGTAATGGTAATGGTAATGGTAATGGTAATGGTGATGGTAATGGTAATGGTAATGGTAACAATAATGGTAATGGTAATGGTAATGATAACGGTAATGGTAATGTTAATGGTAATGGTAATGGTAATGGTAATGGTAATGGTAATGGCAATGGTAATGGTAATAGTAATGGTAATGGCAATGGTAATGGTAATGGTAATGGTAATGGTTATGGTAATGATAATGGTAATGGTAATGATAATGGTAATGGTAATGGTAGTGGTAATGGTAATGGTAACGGTAATGGTAATGGTAATGATAATGGTAACGGTTATGATTGTGGTAATGGTAATGGTAATGAGAATGGTAATGGTAGTGGTAATGGCAATGGTAACGGTAATGGTAATAGTAATGGTAATGGTAATAGTAATGTTAATGGTTATCGCAATGGTGATGATAATGGTAATGGTAATGGTAATGATAATGGTTAAGGTTATGGTAATGATAATGATAATGGTAATGGTAATGGTAATGGTAATGGTAATGGTAATGGTAATGAATGGTAATGGTAATGGTAATGGTAATGGTAATGGTAATGGTAATGATAATGGTAATGGTAATGAATGGTAATGGTAATGGTAATGGTAATGGTAATGGAAATGGAAAAGGAAAAGATAATGGTAATATTAATGATTATGGTAATGGTAATGGTAATGGTAATGGTAATGGTAATGATAGTGGTAATGGTAGTGATAGTGGTAATGGTAATGTTGGTGGTAATGGAAATGGTAATGGTAATGGAAATGGTAATGGTAATGGTAATGGTAATGGCAATGGTAATGGTAATGGTAATGGTAATGGTATTGGAAATGGTAATGGTAATGGTAATGGTAATGATAATGGTAATGGTAATGGTAATGGTAATCGTAATGGTAATGGTAATGGTAATGGTAATGGTAATGGTAATGGTAATGGTAATGGGAATGGTAATGGTAATGGTAATGGTAGTGGTAATGGTAGTAGTAATGGTAATGGTTATGATTATGGTTATGGTAATGTAATGGTAATGGTAATGGGTGTGGAAATGAACGAGGAATCAAAAGACTAAGGGAAAGTTGGGTACAAGTACAAACCCTAGAAAGCTGTACCCCATATGTGCTACCCCACTATAGCCTACAGCAGCTAATTCATATAAATCTGACACACCCCCATAGGCAAAGTGGGGGAGGACAAGGGGTCACAAGACCAGTCAAGCAAAGCAAAGCAAGCTCAGGGTGGATCACAACGTCACCACACATTCCGAGCACAAGTTCAAGGCCACAAGGCCAGTTCACATGCAGGATTACATATATATATAAGGCTAAACAAGCAAGAGCAGGTGTTTATATACATATAACAGTACAAACAAGGTCAAGGGGTGAGCAAGTGAGGCAAGGTAGGCACAAGACCCAGCTGAGTACAGAAGCGCTGATGATCACAAGGCGCAAGTGCCTTGGTGAAGATATCAGCAGTGTTGGCCTGAGAGGCCACGTACGCAAGGCGTAGCTGACCACGCTGCTGTAGCTCACGAGCAAGGAAGTAACGAAGAGCAATGTGCTTCGTTCTGTGCTCCAGTCTCTGCTCCCGACACAAGGCCAGCATGGCCTTGTTGTCTACGTACAGCACTGGAGGAGAACGAGGCGGCTCTCCGAGGTCAGTCAGCAGGTAGGTGAGCCAGCGAAGCTCCTGTGCAGCCATGGCCCCTGCGTAGATCTCAGCCTCACAACTGGAGCCGAGAACAGAAGACGAGCGGGTAGCCCGCCACGAGACAGAGCCGGAACCAAGGCTGAAGGTGTAACCCTGTGACGACCGCTGCGTAGCCTGGTTGTCAGCCCAAGAAGCGTCTGCGTGCCCAGTGAGGACCACTGGACTCTGCCCTCCAAGCACAAGCCCCATGCCCGACGTACTGCACAAGTAGCGCAACACCCTCTTCGCTGCAGCCATGTGCTCCGGTCTGTGTCTCCCAGGAGCAACATAGCGTGCGAGAATGCTAAGAGGGTATGCAAGGTCAGGTCGAGTGCAGGTCATCAGGTACATGAGGCAGCCAACAAGCTCTGGGTATGGGCCACTCGACTCTACGGACTCATCCGAAGGCAGAGCTGAGAGCGAGTGGCGAGTAGGCAGAGGAGTGGCCTGAGGCGAGGAGTACGTGAAGCCGAAGCGCTGAAGGACCTGCTGCACCATGTGTGACTGAGTCAGGGTAATGGTGCGGCGTGCTCTGTCCCGGGTGATCTGCAAGCCAAGGTAGCTGCGCAGTTCACCCAGGTCTGTGCACGTGTGTCTCTTCTGCAGCTCGGACTTCACGTGGGCGAGTCCAGCAGTGTCAGCTATGGCAAAGACCAAGTCGTCGACGTACACGAGGATGTAGAACGGCGGCAAAGAAGTGTCGGTGCGCAGAAACAGCGACGGGTCGGCAGTAGAGGGAGCAAACCCAAGAGCCGCAAGCGTAGTCCTCAGTGTGTCGTGCCACTCACGCGGTGCCTGGCGGAGACCGTAGACTGGCCGCCGGAGGCTCCACTGGGTGCCAGGAGGAAAAGTCCCAGTGAAGCCAAGTGGGCGGCGCAGCCAGATCTCCTCGTGCAGGCTGCCCTGCAAGAAAGCAGTGCTGAAGTCAAGAGAGTGTAGCTCGTAGTCACGGTGAGCAGCTATGTGCAGCAGTACCCGAAGAGTGGTCATCTTCGGGGTGGGAGAGAAGGTCTGAAAGTAGTCAACTCCCTGCCGCTGACTGAAGCCACGAGCCACGTAACGCGCCTTGAAGACAGGCGGAGAACCCGGCGGCCGCTTCACCCTGAAAATCCACATGCCACTGACGATGTTCGCCCCAGGCGGGGGAACCTCGTCAACGTAGGTGCCTGTGGACTTCCAGGAAGCCATCTCTACGTCCATAGCTGCCTGCCACTGAGAGGAGTAGGGACCCTCTATCGCCTCCGCGTAAGAGCGCGGAGTCGGGATGTCGAGTGCATCCGGGTCTCCCTCAGGGGTAAGCAGTACGGACACTAGATGAGGTGAAGCAGCAGCCAAACACTGGAACTCCTCCTGTCTGTCCTCAAGGACGTCCGTGCCAAGGGCACACTCACCGCCGAAGGACGGAGGACAGACAGACTCAGACGCAGCAACAAGACTAGCAGCGTAGTCTAGACGACAGCGAGCAGCAAAGTCGACGAGCTCAGCAACTAGGGCAGACGCAGCAGTTGACTCAAAGGAAGGGTCAGTGACAACAGTAGCAAGGAGACGCGTGACAGTCGGACTGGCAGCACGAAGGGAGTCCGACTCCGGGTCAGCAAGAGCAGGAAGAGAGGACTCAGGAGGAGAAGGCAAAGGGGCACGCAGAGGAGCAGTGGACGGACGGAGAGACATCCGGTGCGTGCCGGGCACAGGGGGAGGACGCTGACGCGAACCACGACCACTAGCGCGAGCAGCACGGACAGGCGACGCAGGACGAGACGCAGGCTCACGACGCTCAGCAAGACCTCCAGTAGGACCAGTGTAGGGAGAAGGAGCAGGCAGTGGGGAGGCCGGCTGTAACTGTAACTGTGACGGGACAGGCTGTGGACACTCTAAGGGAGGAGGAGGACCAGTAGAAGGCGGGAGACCAAGAACCTGCTCAAGAAGCGGAACGAAGTACGGCCGAGGCCGCGCAGCGACTCCAGACACAACAGGGACAGCACCAGTACCCCCAGTGGTAGCACCAGCGCCAGCAGCACCTCCAGCTCCAGTACCCCCAGCAGCTCCAGTAGCTCCAGGACCTCCAGCAGCACCAGTAGCACCCCCAGCAGGACCGCCTCCAGTACCGCCAGCAGTACCCTCAGCGCCAACACCCTCAGCAGCTCCAGCTCCAGTAGTACCCGCAGGCCCAGCAGCTCCAGTACTCCCAGTACGAGCACCTCCGGGACCCGTGGCACCAGCACCCTCAGCAGCCGAAGAACCTCCAGCTCCAGCAGCACGCCTCCAGCGCCGGGCAAACCACTCACGCACCTCCTGTGGAGAGAGTGGCTCCCGTCGAGATGGAGCACCCAGAGAACCTCCAGGCCCAGCACCGCCAGACGCCACACGAGCAGGCCCAGCTCCCTCAGGCTCCGCACCCCCAGGCTCAGCACCTCCAGGCGTAGCACCCCCAGGCTCAGCACCCCCAGTCGTAGCACCCCCAGGCTCAGCACCCCCAGACTCAGCACCCCCAGGCTCAGCACCCCCAGTCGTAGCACCCTCAGGCTCAGCACCCCCAAACTCAGCACCCCCAGGCGTAGCACCCACACGCTCAGCACCCCCAGAGTCAGCACCCCCAGGCTCAGCACCCCCAGCAGCACCAGAGTCATCAGCGACCTCCACAGGCTCGACTGCGTCTACCTGGGACACACCTGAAAGGGCAGGACCCTTAGGGGGAAGGGGGTCTACCGGGGGGGGACCTGGCACAAGGAAGAGCGGAGGCGGGGGGAGGGACGGAGTGCGGTAGGGGAAGAGACGGTAGTAGGGGACCGACTCGTCAAACATGACATCCTGGGAGGACAAGACACGGCGAGAGGTGGGGTGGTAGAACTGCCACCCTGGCGCGTCAGGGGGGAAGCCAAGGAAGACGCAGGGAGCAGCACGAGGGGACAGCTTGTCCGCAGACAAGTCGCGGACAAACGCCCGAGATCCCCAGACACGGAACGCAGACGCATCGCCAACCTTCCCCGTCCACAGCAAAGCTGGGGAGGTCTCCGGCATGGAGACCCTGGGCTGAAGGTTGATCTGATGCGCCGCGTACCGAACCGCAAACGGCCACAGAAAATGTTGGGCAGCCGCATGCATCATGGACGTACGGGCGACGTCCATGACCATGCCAATGCGGCGCTCAGCAATCCCATTTTGCTGTGGAGAGTCCGGAAGCGTGAAGGTCTGGCGGATGCCTCGTGCACGACAGTAGGCTCGCAGAAGGCCAGAGGAGAACTCTCCGCCTTTGTCAGAGTGCAGACGCAGAACAGGAAAGTCCGAGCCGAAACTCTCTCTGAGCTGGAGACGAGCTGCGCGGATCCAGTCGATCAACACCTCAGTGACATCACCCTTGCTGCGCAAGGGGAAGACTGTGGTGTAACGCGAGTAGTCGTCAACCACCAGCAGGAAGTAGCGCTCGTGACCCTGTCCACGGACGCGGGCCGGGCCCCACACGTCCATGTGAAGCGTCTGCAGCGGGGCCTCTGTCGGAGGAAACTGGGAGGAGTGAGGGGCAGCACGCTGCCGCCCCTCGACACAGGGGACGCAGGTAGGGGCAGGCCCCGGAGGAAGGGGAGGGAGGGACCGGGGAAGACCAGAGACAAGGACACGGGAGGCCATGCCTCGGAGACGAGGCAGGGAGGGGTGACCAAGGCGGTGGTGCCAGAGGAGAGTCTCGTGAGACAGGAGGCGACACGAGCAGGGGGCAGACTCAGGACCAGACCTGGACGCTGCAGCAAACACCTGACCCGACGCAGCTGCCTGACCAGACGCAGTGACTGGAGGAGACTCAGTGGTCAGTGTGTACAGGCTCGACCCTGGCCGACGTGTAAACGTGGCCAAGTGTCGGCCCGTCCGAGCGTCCGTGCAGTGGGACACACGCTGGCTCGCAGGAGTGAACTGGTGAACCCCCGCATCCTGTAGGTCAGCACCACTCACCAAGTTCGTAGAGAACGAGGGGAGGTAAAGACCAGACAGGGTGCCAGAGGGGGCCGCCGGACACGGGAGGACAGTGGAGAAGTGAGAAAGGACAGGACCCCCAGAGGGGTCTGCCAGAGAGACTGCAACTGGCCGACCAAGCGGCGTGAGTGTGGTGCGGTCTCGAAAGAAGGAGCGAGAAGCCCCCGAGTCAAGAGTGAAGGTGTGGGAGGCCTGAGCCGACGCAGTACCTGAGAGAGCAGACTCACCAGCACCTGAGGAAGCAGACGCACTGGCACCTAGAGCAGCAGCCTCGCTAGCACCTAGAGCAGCAGCCTCACCAGTACCTAGAGCAGCAGTCCCAATGCCCGGGTCGGGCGGAAAACACCAGTAACAGTCACCCTCATGACTAATAGTCACAGCATACATGGCAGCAAGAATAGCATCAAAGTCAAGGTCAAAGATAGCTACTCCCGCCCTAGACAGCTCGCCCCAGCGAGGGATCTCAGTGGCCTCAGGGAACTGGTGACGCCAAGCGTCCGTCAGGCGGCCAAAGCAGCGCTGGGTGGAGTGCGCACCCCCGCACGGCTCACCCGCGCGGTCGCCGGTGCGTAGGACGTAGGTGCACGGACCAGTACCCCCACCCCGCTGGCGTGCAGCGTACCACTCACGAAGCTGCTGAGGGGGGGGGATCTCACGAGTGCGCTGCTGCTGCTGCTGCTGCTGCTGCTGCTGCTGCTGCTGCTGCTGCTGCTGCTGGCGCTGACCACCACCGGAGCCGACCCTCTGCGCAGCGCCACCCCGACCAGCTCCACCTCCTCCGCCGCCGCCTCCTCCACCGCCGCCACCTCCGCCACCTCCGCTCCCACCGCCACCGCCGCCGCCGCCTCCGCCTCCACTGCCGCCACCGACGCCCCCACCCCCGCCACCACCCCCACCGCCACCCCCACCCCCTCCGCCGCCTCCACCGCCGCCTCCACCGCCCCCGCTAGCTCCTCCAGCGCCCCTGCCCCCCTTGCCCTTGCCAGTGCGGCGTCTCCCGCTAGGGGCAGACGCCGCACCGACCGACTCAAGACCAACGAGGTCGGCCGCAGCAGCAGAGGCAACAGAGGGCAAGAGAGGAGAGGGGGAGCACCCCTCAAAGACAGGGGCACGAGGGTCACCACGAGAGGCTCCTACAGCGACTATGCTCTTCTCTGCTGCTAGGAGGCGCTCCTCGAGGAGGTCAACGGTGAGGGTGGTGGGGCAAACAGAGAGAAAGTGGTCCCTGACCGGGCGAAGGGTGTCAGGGAGCCGGGTGACTACGTAGTAGAGGGTGATGTACATAGGGGGGGGGTTCTTGGCGCAGAACTCAGGAGGAAGGGCAGCGCGGTAGCGAGTGTCACTAGTGCGCAGGTGCGTAATGAGGTCAGCGACTGTGGGAAAAGCGGCGAGGTCAGGGAAGAGGTACGGCAGGATGAGGCGGCTAAGTGCAGCAGTGGCAGGGGAAGAGTAGCGTGCAACTACAGCGTCGTACAAGGTCTTAGCACTCTTGTACTGACTAAAGTGTGCACGCTCAGCGGTAGGCAAGTGGCGGCGCACAGCAAGACGGGCAGCAGCGTCGCGTGTGGCCCACTGTGAGCGAACAGTGGCGTCAGCATCAGCAGCAGGGGCAGAAGAGGCACCAGAAGTGAGGTCAAAGAGAGAGAGACCGTCTGCCCTGTCGCACTGTAGGAAAAGCTGCAGGTCATCTACCCAGACGTCAAAGTCAATGGCCCGACCCTCAGCGTCAAAAGCGAGGACACTGGGGGTAGCCATGACAGCAGTAGACTAGCAGCTGGAGCAGTAGGGTAAGGGCAGCGCAGTGGTAGAGGTGCCGCTCTTACCGGACAGGGCGGCTCGGGCGGCTCGGCAGCTCGGCGGCTCGGCAGCAACTGCAGCTCGGCGGCTCGGCGACTCGGCGGCTCGGGCGGCTCGGGCGGCTCGGCGGCACGGCGGCTCGGCAGCAACTGGAGCTCGGCGGCTCGGCGACTCGGCGGCTCGGGCGGCTCAGGTGGCTCGGCGGCTCGGGCGGCTCGGGTGGCTCGGGCGGCTCGGCAGCAGCGGCGGCTCGGTAGATCGGCGGCTCAGCGGCGCCGGCGGCTCGGTGGTGACGGCGGGGCCGCGTGGGGACGGCGGCGGGGCCGGGTGGGGCGGCGACGAGGCCGCTGAGGGCGGCGGCGGGGCCACGAAGGGTGGCGACCGGCGCCTTAAGGGTGGGGCCGCGGGGTCGCAAAGGCGGCGCCGGGGCCGGGAAGGGCGGCGCCGGGGCCGGGAAGGGCGGCGCCGGGGCCGGGAAGGGCGGCGCCGGGGCCGGGAAGGGTGGCGCCGGGGCCGCAAGGGTAGGCGACGGGGCCGCGAGGGCAGCGTGGAGGGGTCGCGAGGGCGGCTCGAGGAGGCCGCGAGGGCGGCGCGAAAGGGCCGCGAGGGCGGCGCGACGCGACGGGACCGCGAGGGCGGCGCGACGGGGTCGCAAGGGCGACGCGACGGGGCCGCTAGGGAGGCGCGACGCGACGGGGCCGCTGAGGCGGCGCGACGGGGTCGTAAGGGCGGCGCGACGGGGCCGTGAGAGGGGAGCGCGACTCGGGCAGAGGCTGAGCGCGCTCCGGGCAGGAAAAAAAAGTTGGTGGGCCCTAGGAACAGTTCCCACAGGGGAACCTGCTCTGATACCATGTGGAAATGAACGAGGAATCAAAAGACTAAGGGAAAGTTGGGTACAAGTACAAACCCTAGAAAGCTGTACCCCATATGTGCTACCCCACTATAGCCTACAGCAGCTAAGTCTGACAATGGGAATGGTAATGGTTATGGTAATGGTAGTGGTAATGGTAATGGCAATGATAATGGTTATGGTTATCGTAATGGTAATGGTAATGAGAATTGTAATGGGAATGGGAATGGTAATGGTAATGGTAATGGTAATGGTAATGGTAGTGGTAATGATAGTGGTAATGGTAATGGTAATAGAAATGGCAATGGTAATGGTAATGGTAATGGTAATGGTAATGGTAATGGTAATGGCAGCTGAGTGTGCGAGCAACGCAGCTGAGAGTGAGAGCATTGCAGCTGAGTGTGCGAGGAACGTAGCTAAGGGTGCGAGCAACACAGCTGAGGATGCGAGCAACGCAATTGAGCGTGCGAGCAACGCAATTGAGCGTGCGAGCAACGCAGCAGAGCATGCGAGCAACGCAGCTGAGAGTCAGAGCATCGCAGCTGAGTGTGCGAGGAACGAAGTTGAGGGTGCGAGCAACGCAGATGAGTGTGCGAGCAACGCAGCTGAGGGTGCGAGAAACGCAGCTGAGCATGCGAGCAACGCAGCTGAGGGTGCGAGCAACGCAGCTGAGAGCAACGCAGCAGAGGGTGCGAGCAACGCAGCTGGGTGTGTGAGCAACACAGAAGAGGTTCGAGCATCGCAGCTGAGTGTGCGAGCATCCCAGCTGAGTGCGCGAGCAACGCAGCAGAGTGTGCGAACAACGCAGCTGCGTGTGGGAGCAACGCAGCTGAGAGTGCGAGCATCGCAACTGACTGTGCAAGCAACACAGCCGAGGGTGCGAGCAACGCAGCTGAGGGTTCGAGCAACGCAGCTGATTGTTCGAGCAACGCAACTGAGAGTGAGAGCATCGCAACGGAGTGTGCGAGGAACTCAGCTGAGGGTGCGAGCAACGCAGCTGAGCGTGCGAGCAACGGAGCTGAAGGTGCGAGCAACGCAGCTGAGCGTGCGAGCAACGCAGCTGAGTATGCAAGCAACGCAGCTGATAGTGCGAGCTACACAGCTGAGAGTACGAGCAACGCAGCTGAGAGTGCGAGCAACGCAGCTGAGGGTGCGAACAACGCAGCTGAGTGTGCGAGCAACGCACCTGAGAGTGAGAGCATCGCAGCTGAGTGTGCGAGGAACGCAGCTGAGGGTGCGAGCAACGCAGCTGAGGGTGCAAGCAACGCACCTGAGTGTGCGAGCAACGAAGCTGAGGGTGCGAGCAACGCAGCTGAGGGTGCGAGCAACGCAGCTGAGTATGCAAGCAACGCAGCTGATAGTGCGAGCTACGCAGCTGAGAGTACGAGCAACGCAGCTGAGAGTGCGAGCAACGCAGCTGAGGGTGCGAACAACGCAGCGGAGTGTGCGAGCAACGCACCTGAGAATGAGAGCATCGCAGCTGAGTGTGCGAGGAACGCAGCTGAGGGTGCGAGCAACGCTGCTGAGGGTGCAAGCAACGCAGCTGAGTGTGCGAGCAACGCAGCTGAGCGTGCGAGCAACGCAGCTGGTCCAGGAGCATGCCTGGTCCAGGAGCATGCCTGGTCCAGGAGCTTACCTAGTCCAGGAGCATGCCTGGTCCAGGAGCATGCCTGGTCTAGGAGCATGCCTGGTCCAGGAGCATGCCTGGCCCAGGAGCTTGCCTGGTCCAGGAGCTTGCCTGGTCCAGGAGCTTGCCTGGTCCAGGAGCTTGCCTGGTCCAGGAGCTTGCCTCCTCCAAGAGCTTGCCTGGTCCAAGAGCTTGCCTGGTCCAGGAGCTTGCCTGGTCCAGGAGCTTGCCTGGTCCAGGAGCTTGCCTGGTCCAAGAGCTTGCCTGGTACAGGAGCTTGCCTGGTCCAGGAGCTTGCCTGGTCCAGGAGCTTGCCTGGTCCAGGAGCGTGCCTGGTCCAGGAGCTTGCCTGGCACACGAGCTTGCCTGGTCCAGGAGCTTGCCTGGTCTAGGAGCTTGCCTGGTCCAGGAGCTTGCCTGGTCCAGGAGCTTGCCTGGTCCAGGAGCATGCCTGGTCCAGGAGCTTGCCTGGTCCAGGAGGTTGTCAACGGGAGTTGTGTGTTGGCCCCGTCCTCGCTTGGGCGGAGCCGACTTCGTAGTCAGGTGCGAGGGGAGCAGCCGACTTGCAGCAGTGGGCGAGCAGGTTGACGAGAAGGTCGACCTGCGCGGGGGCCACTGCACGGGCGCCGACTTCAGGGTGGCGCCGACTTCAGGGAGGTCGACCTGGGAGGTCGACCTGCGGGGGACGTCAACTTGGTGACGTCAACTTGGGGCAGCCGACTTCGGTGGTCGGTTGACAGGACCTGCTGGTCGACCTGCTGGTGGTCGACTAGACCTGGTGGTCGACGAAGGAGGGGCCGACGTCGACCTCGACACAGGATGCCGAGCAGTTGGGCGTCGAGTAGCGGGGTGTCAACTTCGTGACGCCGACTTCGGGTGGCCGACGTGGGTGGTCGGCCGACAACTGTGCTGGTCGACGTGGAGCTGGTCGACCAGGAGTGACGCCGACCTGGAGGAGGTCGACCGAGGGTGTGGTCGACCTGGTGAGGTCGACTGGAGGTGGCCGTCGACTTGGGAGGTCGACGGGCACGTACGGGAGCAGCTGGTCGACGTGGTTGCCCGGTCGACCAAGTTACCTGGGTGACGAGGTTCTGCGGAGGAGTGCGACGGTCGCCCAGGCGAAGTTGGCGAGTCCGACCTCGATGGTGGTATCCCGAGGTCGACGTGGCCGATCAGAAGCAGTCGTCAGCGCGACGTTGACGTGGTGTGTGCGTTGTGCGGGTGACGAGGCTCAGCCCGCCAATCATCTGCGCGCACCTGCGAAGCGGGTGCGCTGCTGTTCTGCGTGAGCAACGCTGGCACGCCGTCAACCTGCGACGTTGGCACGCCGTCGACCTTGCACTGCTGGAGCGCGGTCGACCAAGTCGTGTTGGAACGCGGTCGACCAAGCTGCGCTGGCAGTTGGCCGACCTGAATGCTTGCTCTGATGTAGTCTTGCTATGCCAACTTCATTGTACCATTGTTCTGAACTTTTCCTAGTGGAACTCTTGCCAACTTTCCCCGTGAACTAGCAAGTAGTGTGCGCACAAGGAAAACGACTAAGGACTAACGAACGCTCACACGAGCACCCGTGCCTAGCCCGTAGTCTAGCTCCCGTTGTTGTAGTTATCTCCGCATGGTGCGGTGAGCGTGGACGGCACACGACTTACCTTTCAGTCAGGTCGACGTAGAGGTCACTTACCTAAGTTGTTCGTAGGCCGGCAGCCGTGCAGTCACTAGCGTGCGCGTAGGTGACGCCAAGGGGATGGAGACCCTGGAAGCACAGCTGGAGGACGCGAGGACACGCCATGGGGCCCAGGAGTACGGAACGATCCCCTGGGCGGTTGTGGAGGCTGGCATTCGCACCATGTTGGCGACGTTGCACCCTCCTCAACCTGCGTCTCCTCAACCGGTGAACACAGAGGGCGGCGTCGACGTGGGCGTCAACGCCGGTGGTGGCCAAGTCGGCAGCAGTGCGGGAGGCACGTCGAGGCAGAGAGGTGTGATACACGCCGATGAAGTCGGCGGCGTTCAGGCGCGAGGGATGCGGTCGACGGCGGCTGCAGGCACCTCGCAGGGCGACGTCGGAGGTCGACGAAGCGGGTTGTCGCCGATGTCGGCGACCCAGGTGACAGCGGGCGGTATTGCCCCGAGCTACGGCTACTTCAAGTTCACGCCAGACAGGATCCTGGTCACCCCACCGCTCACTGGTCGACCCGACATCCTCACCTGGAAGGAGGCCATCGAGCCCCAGCTGGAGATGGCTGGGCTGATCAACTTTGCTCGAGGCACCGTGGTGACGCCGGACGACCCCGACATGCGAGCGGAGTTCCGCGCCGTACAGCTGATGACCTTCACGGTCATCTCGCGGTGCTGCTCGCCGGGCGTGCAGATCGCCTTGAAGTGGTGTCGGGAGTACCTGGACGCCGGCCACCAGGCGTGGCACTTCATTGAGTCGACCTACCAAGTCACCGACGACTTGTTCATCTCCCAGCTGGAGGGGCAGCTGACGCACCTGCGTATGGGCGACGGGGAGACGGCGACCGACTACTGCAACCGGGCCAGGCGAATTCTCGCCACCATCAGGATGGCCGGCGCGCAGTACTCGACAGCGTCGTACGTCACCCACGTCATGCAGGGACTCTCGAGCAGCTACAACCTGCTGAAGCGGCTGTCAATGGCGCCGAGCACGAGGACGACGCTCAACGAGGACAACTTGACCTCGTACATCCTGCAGGACGAGGCGATGCAGGAGGCAGAGCGGTCACAAGAGCTCTTGGCGCAGGCCAACTTCGTCGCCCCGGCCAAGCAAGGAGGTCGACCGGGGCAGCGCGGACAGTCTGGCGGCGGAGGTAGCAGTGGCTGGAGGTCGACCAAGGAAGTCGACAAGAAGAAGTCGACCAAGGACAGCGGTCGAGGAGGAGGAAGTCGACGTCGGGAGTGCTGGCTGTGCGGCGACCCTGACCACCTCTCCTTCGAGTGCCCCGACCGCAGTGACTCCGACGACGACGACGCCAAGGGAGGCCGCGGGAGGTCTGGCAGTCGTCGTCCTCGTCGAGGAGGGAACAAGCCGCGCACGGAGATGCAGTCGACCAAGTCGACCTCGGCGAAGGACGCCGACTCCTCTGCTGGCGGCAAGGCGCGGGACGACAAGACGGCGTCGTGCTCGCTGGTCGGCGTCGTGGAGCCGACCGTCTCGCTGGCACCAGAGGCCGGAGAGGACTTCCAGGCGGTGGCGGCAGCTGTGCAGGCGAACCCGGCGGTGGTCCTGCTCGACAGCGGCTGCTCCCACCACTTGATGGGGACGAAGGAAGTCTTCGTCGACCTGTAGCCGAGCGGCTCCATCAAGCACGTGCGCGGCTTCAATGGGGCGCTGCAGGACGTCCAGGGCCGCGGCACCGTCGCCCTGCAAGGGGAGGCCGGGAAGCAGGTGCTCATCCCCGACGTGCTGTACGTCCCGGGTGTGCGGGCCAACCTGCTGTCGTCCGGCCAGCTGAAGGAGCACGGCGTGAAGCTGCAGGAGGATGGCGACGGGATGCTGCTCGTCTCGGCGGCCGGAGAGGTGCTCGGTCGGGCGATGTACTCCGGGCGTGTTCTCTGCACCGACCTGCGTCCCTGCTCGACGAGGTCGACGTCGACCACGCCGGATGTTGTGGCCCTGCGGGCGATCGTCTCGAAGACGAAGTCGACGCCGGACCGGATGCATGCGAGGCTTGCGCACGTCGGCATGGACACCATACGGAGCTCGGCAAAGAACGAGGTCGCCATTGGGCTGGACCTCAAGTCGGCGACGGGCGCCGACTCACCGTGTGTCTCGTGCGTCGGCGGGAAGCTGGCGCGGCACACCTTCCCCGACCAAGGCTCCGACGCCGGCGACGTGCTGGCTGTCGTGCACATCGACCTGTGCGGGCCGTTCCACGTGGCTGCCAAGGACGGCAGCTTGTACTTCCTGCTGCTGAAGGACCGCAAGACCCGCTTCGTGTGGGTGCGGCCGGTCGCCAAGAAGTCGGATGTGCTGCTGGAGTTCCAGAAGTGGCTGGTGTTGGTGGAGAGGCAGACGAAGAAGTCGGTGCTGATGCTTCGCTCCGACCGAGGGGGGGAGTTCCTCGGGAAGCAGTTCACCGACTTCGTGGACGAAAAGGGGATCGTCCACGACCTTACCTGCCCGTACACCCCGCAGCAGAACGGCATGGCGGAGAGGGAGATGCGGACGGTGGTGGAGTCGGTGCGAACGATGCTGCTGCACATGGGCGTGCAGCACCACTGGTGGCACCTCGCCCTGCGGCAGACCGTCTGGATCCGCAACTGCCTTGAGAGGTCGACGCTGCCGCCGGGGACGACGCCGTACCAGCTGCTGGTCGGCCAGAAGCCCGACTTGTCGATGGCGAGGGTGTGGGGCTGCATGGCGCAGTTCCTTGTCCCCGAGCAACAGCGTGGTGGGAAGCTGAAGCCGAAGGCCAGGTGGGGCCTTCACCTTGGCATGTCGGCGGCGAGCAAGGGCTGGGAGCTCCTTGACGTCGACGCCAACCGGGTGGTCACCCCGTCGGACGTGGTGTTCTACGAGGAGATGTCGCTGGCCGAGTGGAAGTCGGAGCACGGGCCGGTGTCCGGCCGACCGTCGTCCACCTCGCCAACCGATACCTCGTCGGCGACGCTGCCTCTGCTCGCCGAAGTCGGTGAGCTTGCTGCTGAGGACGGCGAGGACGTCCGTCCTCCTTCCCCTCCCTCTCCGACCCCTGCTCCTCCACCCTTGGCCGACCTGGACATGCTGGCCTCGTTGTCGGCCTCCGGCGATGAGGGGAGTAGTGGGCCGTCGCCTTCGGCGCCGACCAAGGGCATCGCCGGTGGCCGACGTGACGAGCGGCAAGTCGACGTGGGAGTAAAGCCGACGTCGATAGGGGAGGAGCAGGTCGAGGAGAAGCAGCCGACAGGGGAGCAGGCAGCAGTGAAACCGACCATGGAGCAGTCGGCAACCGGGCAGTCGGCAGGGGAGCCGACCACAGGGGAGAGGTCGACCAGGAAGTCGACCGAGGTGCAGCAGGACGACGAGGGCAGTGAAGCTGGTGACGAAGGAGGGGACGCCGGGGAGTCCACCAAGAGTGACGTGGTGGAGGTTCGGCCTGAACCCCGGAAGTTGGATCGAGTTCGGCGGCCGCCAGACCGCTTCGTCCCCGCTGCCTTCACCACGGTGTACGACGTGGACGACGACGATGACCTGCTGTACGACGACGCCGAGGAGGATGAGGAGTTTCCGGAGCTCGACCCGGACATGCTGGCCGACCCCGAGCACCGTTGGGACATTTCGACCATGACGGTGAAGGAGGCTTTGGCGAGTTGGAAGGGCCCGGCGGTGAAAGCCGCCATGGAGGAGGAGATCCGCATCCTCATCAACATGGGCACTTGGGAGCTGGTCGAACGCCCGCCGGGAGTCAACATCATGAAGAACCGGTGGGTGTTGACGACGAAGTACCACGTCGACGACACCGTCGAGCGCGAGAAGGCGAGGCTGGTCGTGAAGGGCTTCACGCAGGTGTACGGTGCCGACTACGACGAGACGTTCGCGCCGGTGGGCAGCTACGTCACCCTGAGGATCTTCCTCAGCATCGTCGCCGTCCTCAACCTCAACCTGATGCAGCTCGACATGAAAAACGCCTTCCTGCAGAGCAAGCTCGACCGGGTGCTCTACATGTCCCAGCCGGACTACTTCAACGACGGAACCGGCCGGGTCTGCAAGCTGCTGAAGAGCCTGTACGGCCTGAAGCAGTCGCCGCTGCTGTGGTACTTGGCGCTCAACGACGTGCTGGTCGGCGCCGGGTGGAAGAAGAGCCAGGTCGACGAGGCTCTCTACTTCAAGGTCGGAGAGGACGGAGTGGCCTGCTGGGTGCTGGTCTACGTCGACGACCTGCTCGCCGCCAGCAGCAGCATCGAGATGCTGAAGGAGCTGAAGGAGCTGCTGGAGTCCGCCTTCGAGCTGCGTGAGATCTCGCCGGTGCAGAAGTACCTCGGGCTGGAGATCGTCCGGGACAGGTCGGCGGGGAAGCTGTGGCTGCACCAGCAGGGCTACGCCGACAAGCTGCGTAGGCGCTTCATCGACGAGGAGCAGACCGGGCGCACCCCGAAGACGCCGGTCTCGGTCGACGCCTACGCCGAGCTCACGGTTGAATGTGCCTAAAACGAAAGATAGAGTGCACAGACGGATTTCTGCACAGCGGCTTCAAACGTTGATAGCGTTCTGCTCGCAGCTGCAAATGACTTGATTCAAATTGGATCTGGAGCGTCTTGACGTCGCCTACAATAAGCAATTTAGATTGCACGATTTCATAAAGAATTGACGACACAGCGTCGGTTTGAACGAACGGTACTATGGCAGCCACTATAGTCTTAGAACACAAGATAGGAAGAGTTACGAGTTGGGAATGACTCCCAGCTCCTACAAACCCCAAGAGCCGAGGTACAGTGATGTGGAACAGTGCCACACTGTCCCCAACCACGAAGGGTCTCGAAACTACCCTCCACAAGGGCCTACACCAAGAGAAATGTTACACTACACAAAGTAATGCAACTATTCTCACTATCTTCAAGTTTACCCTTTTGGAGAGCTTCGAAATAACTTGAATCTTGAAACCAAGGCTCTGGTTCTTCAAGGTAAATTCTTCCTTGAGTTCTTGGAAGCACACCTGCGACACGCCGAACGTTCCACACACGACAAAATAGAAAACCGCACACGACACGCAAACGACGACATGACACGCGACTAGCGATAACTCGCTATTGACTCGACGCACACATTCAAAATCATGCTTCATCATACACACACTATTGTAAACATGAAATATATATTATTTCATGCCCTCATACCATTCCATGCACACACGCATGCACGCACACGGACAACAAGCCGAATGCAAACCGTAGGGTTGCACCAACAAACTCCCCCTCGGATTGTTGGCCTTAGGATTTTGCTCTCTCAGTTCAGAGCCATCCCAGCCAGCTTGCAACACTTCCAATGCTGCTGCTCCACCAGCCTCTTGGTCATCATGTCAGCTGGCTGCCTTGTCGTCTTCACATAGTGCAACTCAACTTCACCCGCGGCCACCATGCTCCTCGTCCAATGCCACTTCACCCTCATGTGCTTGGTGAGGCCATGCAACACAGGGTTCTTAGCAAGAGCAATGGCACCCTGGCTGTCACAGTACAGTGGGGTAGGTCCTTGCTGCTCCTCCCCCAATTCAGCCAACAAACGCCGCTGCCACACAATCTCTCGTACGGCACGGAAGAGTGCCATATACTCGGACTCCACCGAGCTCAATGTTTGATCCACCTGCTTCTTGCTCTCCCAAGCAGTTGGGCCTCCACCAACACAGCAAATGAACCCCCCAACACTTGTCATGTCCTCTGGTTCTGATGCAAAAGAAGCATCCGAGAATGCGGTGAGGAACAAACGCCCGGGTTCAACACCATCCGCGCCCTTTTGGCGCCTTTGCGCCGCCGCCGAATATTGCAGCCCAACGGTCGCCAACACGCGTGACACCGCCCTGGAGTTCGGCGGTGGACCTGAGTCGCTGGAGCTGGTCGGCTACGTGGATGCCGACGACGCCGGTGACAAGCAGAACAGGACGAGCACGGGCGGCTACGTGTTCGTCTACGGAGGGGCCGCGGTCTCCTGGTCGAGCCAGCGCATCAAGTGCGCGACGTTGTCGTCGACCGAGTCGGAGTACGTGGCGGCCACCGAAGCCGGCAAGGAGGGACGTCGACTTCGCTTCCTCCTTGCAGAGTTCCAGCAGCTGGATGCTGGGAAGCCGACCGTCCTCCGGGTGGACAACAAGTCGGCTATCACGGTCGCCGAGGGCATGGGGTTGACGGGCAACCTCAAGCACATGGAGCGGCGACAGGCCTGGCTGCAGCACATGGTGAAGCGCGGGAAGTTCTCGCTGTAGTACATCCCGACCGCTGAGCAGCCGGCTGACTTTCTGACGAAGGCGCTGCACTATCCGGCCTTCAACCGGTGCTCCGTCGCCATCGGCCAGGTGCGCTTGGCCGACGTGGGCGACGAAGTTGACGACGTACAGCAGTAGGTGCCATGCCCTCTTGCATGGCTGGTGCGGTGGACGACGTGCTGTGTGTTGGGTGCACGTCGACGAGCGAGTCTCCGAGGAGTACTGCCGTGTGGGCTGGGGGTCCAAGCGAGAACGCGGCAGGGGAGTGTCAACGGGAGTTGTGTGTTGGCCCCGTCCTCGCTTGGGCGGAGCCGACTTCGTAGTCAGGTGCGAGGGGAGCAGCCGACTTGCAGCAGTGGGCGAGCAGGTTGACGAGAAGGTCGACCTGCGCGGGGGCCACTGCACGGGCGCCGACTTCAGGGTGGCGCCGACTTCAGGGAGGTCGACCTGGGAGGTCGACCTGCGGGGGACGTCAACTTGGTGACGTCAACTTGGGGCAGCCGACTTCGGTGGTCCGTTGACAGGACCTGCTGGTCGACCTGCTGGTGGTCGACTAGACCTGGTGGTCGACGAAGGAGGGGCCGGCGTCGACCTCGACACAGGACGCCGAGCAGTTGGGCGTCGAGTAGCGGGGCGTCAACTTCGTGACGCCGACTTCGGGTGGCCGACGTGGGTGGTCGGCCGACAACTGTGCTGGTCGACGTGGAGCTGGTCGACCAGGAGTGACGCCGACCTGGAGGAGGTCGACCGAGGGTGTGGTCGACCTGGTGAGGTCGACTGGAGGTGGCCGTCGACTTGGGAGGTCGACGGGCACGTACGGGAGCAGCTGGTCGACGTGGTTGTCCGGTCGACCAGGTTACCTGGGTGACGAGGTTCTGCGGAGGAGTGCGACGGTCGCCCAGGCGAAGTTGGCGAGTCCGACCTCGGTGGTGGTATCCCGAGGTCGACGTGGCCGATCAGAAGCAGTCGTCAGCGCGACGTTGACGTGGTGTGTGCATTGTGCGGGTGACGAGGCTCAGCCCGCCAATCATCTGCGCGCACCTGCGAAGCGGGTGCGCTGCTGTTCTGCGTGAGCAACGCTGGCACGCCGTCAACCTGCGACGTTGGCACGCCGTCGACCTTGCACTGCTGGAGCGCGGTCGACCAAGTCGTGCTGGAACGCGGTCGACCAAGCTGCGCTGGCAGTTGGCCGACCTGAATGCTTGCTCTGATGTAGTCTTGCTATGCCAACTTCATTGTACCATTGTTCTGAACTTTTCCTAGTGGAACTCTTGCCAACTTTCCCCGTGAACTAGCAAGTAGTGTGCGCACAAGGAAAACGACTAAGGACTAACGAACGCAGAGATCACACGAGCACCCGTGCCTAGCCCGTAGTCTAGCTCCCGTTGTTGTAGTTATCTCCGCAGAGGTTGCCTGGTCCAGGAGCTTGCCTGGTCCAGGAGCTTGCCTGGTCCAGGAGCTTGCCTGGTTTAGGACCTCGCCTGGTCCAGAAGCTTGCCTGGTCCAAGAGCTTGCCTGGTTCAGGAGCTTGCCTGGTCCAGGAGCTTGCCTGGTCCAGGAGCTTGCCTGGTCCAGGAGCTTGCCTTGTCCAAGAGCTTGCCTGGTCCAGGAGCTTGCCTGGTCCAGTAGCTTACCTGGTCCAGGAGCTTGCCGGGTCTAGGAGCTTGCCTGGTCCAAGAGCTTGTTTGGTTCAGGAGCTTGCCAGGTCCAGGAGCTTGCCTGGTCCAGGAGCTTGCCAGGTCCAGGAGCTTGCTTGGTCCAGGAGCTTGCTTGGTCCAGGAGCTTGCCTGGTCCAGGAGCTTGCCGGGTCCAGGAGCTAGCTTGGTCCAGGAGCTTGCCTGGTCCAGGAGCTTGGCTGGTCCATTAGCTTGGCTGGTCCAGGAGCTTGCCCGGTCCAGGAGCTTGCCTGGTCCAGGAGCTTGCCTGGACCAAGAGCTTGCCTGGTCCTGGAGCTTGCCTAGTCCAGGAGCTTAGGGTGACGGCTGCCTATGATGAAGACTGTGTGTGCCGACAAATGGTAACGAAGCGCATGGATCCATATAGGCGTGGGGAAAAGCATCGAACGACCTGAATGTTGTTGCATATTCGGGTGGCCCATGCTCAAATACACCTATCAGAGCATATTCAGCTCGGTTCGTGCGCACAGAAAAGTTCGGCGCCTGCGATGACGGCTGCGTGTGCCGACAAATGGTAACGAAGCGTATGGATCCCTATAGGCGTAGGAAAAATCAGCAAACGACCTGAATGTTGTTGCATATTCGGGTGGCCCATGTTCAAATACACCTACCAGATCAATTTCAGCTTGGTTCGTGCGCACATAAAAGTTCGGCGCCTGCGATGATGGCTGTGTCTGCCGACAAATGGTAACGAAGCGCATGGACCTCTATAGGCGTAGGGAAAAGGATCGAACGACCTGAATGTTGTTGCATATTCGGGCCGGCAAATGGTAACAAAGCGCATGGATCCTCATAGGCGTAGGGAAAAGCAGCAAACGACTTGAATGTTGTTGCATATTCGGGTGGCCCATGCTCAAATACACCTACCAAAGCAATTTCAGCTTGGTTCGTGCGCTCAGAAAAGTTCGGCGCCTGCGATGATGGCTGTGTCTGCCGACAAATGGTAACGAAGCGAATGGATCCCTATTGGCGTTGGGAAAAGCATCGAACGACCTGAATGTTGTTGCATAATCGAGTGGCCCATGCTCAAATACTCCTGCCAGAGCAACTACAGCTTGGTTCGTGCGCACAGAAAAGTTCGACGCCTGCGATGACGGCTGTGTCTGCCGACAAATGGTAACGAAGCGCATCGATCCCTATAGGCGTAGGAAAAAGCATCGAACGACCTGAATGTTGTTGCATAATCGGGTGGCCCATGCTCAAATACACCTACCAGAGCAACTTCAGCTTGGTTCGTGCGCACAGAAAAGTTCGGCGCCTACGATGACGGCTGTGTCTGCCGACAAATGGTAACGAAGCGCATCGATCCCTATAGGCGTAGGAAAAAGCATCGAACGATCTGAATGTTGTTGCATATTTGGGTGGCCCATGCTCAAATACACCTACCAGAGAAACTTCAGCTTGGTTCGTGCGCACAGAAAAGTTCGGCGCCTGCGATGGCTGTGTCTGCCGACAAATGGTAACGAAGCTCATCGATCCCTATAGGCGTAGGGAAAAGCATCGAACGACCTGAATGTTGTTGCATATTCGGGTGGCCCATGCTCAAATACACCTACCAGAGCAATTTCAGCTTGGTTCGTGCGCACAGAAAAGTTCGGTGCCTGCGATCAGAAAAGTTCGGCACAGAAAAGTTCAACAGACACAGCCGTCATCGCAGGCGCCGAACTTTTTGGTGCACACGAACCAAGCTGTAATTGATCTGGTAGGTGTATTTGAGCATGGGCCGCCCAAATATGCAACAACATTCAGGTCATCCGATGCTTTTCCCTACGCCTATAGGGATCCATGCGCTGCATTACCATTTGTCGGCAGATACAGCTGTCATCGCAGGTGCCAAACTTTTTGGTGCGCACAAACAATGCTGAACTTGCTCTGGTAGGTGTATTTGAACCTGTGCCACCCGAATATGCAACAACATTCAGGTCATCCGATGCTTTTCCCTACGCCTATAGGGATCCATGCGCTTCGTTACCATTTGTCGGCAGACACAGCCGTCATCGCAGGCGCCGAACTTTTTGGTGCGCACGAACCAAGCTGGAATTGCTATGGTAGGTGTATTTGAGCATGGGCCACCCGAATGTGCAACAACATTCAGGTAATTCGATGCTTTTCCCTACGCCTATAGGGATTCATGCACTTCGTTACCATTTCTCGGCAGACACAGCATTCATCGCATGCGCCGAACTTTTTGGTGCGCACGAACAAAGCTGGAATTGCTCTAGTAGATGTATTTGAGCATGGGCCTCCCGGATATGCAACAACATTCAGGTTGTTCGATGCTTTTCCCTACGCCTATGAGGATTCATGCACTTCGTTACTATTTGATGCAGACACAGCCGTCATCGCATGCGTCGAACTTTTTGGTGCGCACGAACCAAGCTGGAATTGCTCTAGTAGATGTATTTGAGCATGGGCCTCCCGAATATGCAACAACGTTGAGGTCATTTGATGCTTTTCCCTACGCCTATGAGGGTCCATGCGCTTCGTTACCATTTGATGCAGGCACAGCCGTCATCGCAGGCGTCCAACTTTTTGGTGCGCACAAACAAAGCTGGACTTGTTCTGATAGGTGTATTTGAGGATGGGCCTCCTGAATATGCAACAACATTCAGGTCATTCGATGCTTTTCCCTACGCCTATAGGGATCCATGCGCTTCGTTACCATTTGTCGGCAGACACAGCCGTCATCGCATGCGCCGAACTTTTTGGTGCGCACAAACAAAGCTGAACTTGTTATGGTAGGTGTATTTGAGGATGGGCCACCCGAATATGCAACAACATTCAGGTCATTCGATGCTTTTCCCTACGCCTATGAGGATCCATGCGCTTCGTTACCATTTGTCGGCAGACACAGCCGTCATCGCAGGCGCCGAACTTTTTGGTGCGCACAAACAAAGCTGAACTTGCTCTGGTAGGTGTATTTGAGCATGGGCCACCCGAATATGCAACAACATTCAGGTAGTTCGATGCTTTTCCCTACACCTATGGGGATTCATGCACTGCGTTACCATTTGTCGGCAGACACAGCCGTCATCGCATGCGTCGAACTTTTTGGTGCGCACGAACCAAGCTGGAATTGCTCTAGTACATGTAGTTGAGCATGGGCCTCCCGAATATGCAACAACATTCAGGTTGTTTGATGCTTTTCCCTACGCCTATGAGGATTCATGCACTTCGTTACCATTTGATGCAGACACACCCGTCATCGCATGCGTCGAACTTTTTGGTGCACACGAACCAAGCTGTAATTGCTCTGGTAGGTGTATTTGAGCATGGGCCACCCAAATATGCAACAACATTCAGGTAATTTGATGCTTTTCCCTACGCCTATGAGAGTCCATGCGCTTCGTTACCATTTGTTGGCAGACACAGCCGTCATCGCATGCGCCGAACTTTTTGGTGCGCACAAACAAAGCTAAACTTGTTCTGGTAGGTGTATTTGAGGATGGGCCACCCGAATATGCAACAACATTCAGGTCATTCGATGTATTTCCCTACGCCTATAGGGATCCATGCACTTCGTTACCATTTGTCGGGAGACACAGCCGTCATCGCAGGCGCCGAACTTTTTGGTGTGCACAAACAAAGCTGAACTTGCTCTGGTAGGTGTATTTGAGCATGGGCCACCCGAATATTCAACAACATTCACGTAGTTCGATGCTTTTCCCTACGCCTTTGGGGATTCATGCACTTCGTTACCATTTGTCAGCAGACACAGCCGTCATCGCATGCGTCGAACTTTTTGGTGCGCACGAACCAAGCTGGAATTGCTCTAGTACGTGTATTTGAGCATGGGCCGCCTGAATATGCAACAACATTCAGGTCGTTCGATCCTTTTACCTACCCCTATGAGGATCCATGCGCTTCGCTACCATTTGTCGGCAGACACAGCCGTCATCGCATGCCCCGAACATTTTGGTGTGCACGAACCAAGCTGGAATTGTTCTGGTAGGTGTATTTAAGCATGGGCCACCCGGATATGCAACAACATTCAGGTCGTTCGATGCTTTTCCCTACGCCTATGAGGATTCATGCACTTCGTCACCATTTGTCGGCAGACACAGCATTCATCGCATGCGCCGAACTTTTTGGTGCGCACGAACCAAGCTGGAATTGCTCTAGTAGATGTATTTGAGCATCGGCCTCCCGAATATGCAACAACATTCAGGTTGTTCGATGCTTTTCCCTACGCCTATAGGGATCCATGCACTTCGTTACCATTTGTCCGCAGACACAGCCGTCATCACATGCGTCTAACTTTTTGGTGCGCCGCCCCATTCTCCCGCTTTCCATCACCCCGCCCCATTCTCTCGCTTTCCATCATCCTGCCCCATTCTCCCGCTTTCCATCACCCCGCCCCATTCTCCCGATTTCCATCACCCCGCCCCATTCTCCCGCTTTCCATCACCCCGCCCCATTCTCCCGCTTTCCATTACCCCGCCCCATTCTCCCGCTGTCCATCACCCCGCCCCATTCTCCCTCCTTCCAACACCCAGCCCCATTCTCCCGCTTTCCATCACCCCGCCCCACTCTCCCGCTTTCCATCACCCCGCCCCATTCTCCCGCTTTCCATCACCCCGCCCCATTCTCCCTCCTTCCATCACCCCGCCCCATTCTCCCGCTTTCCATCACCCCGCCCCATTCTCCTGCTTTCCATCACCCCTGCCCATTCTCCCGCTTTCCATCACCCCGCCCCATTCTCCCGCTGTCCATCACCCCGCCCCATTCTCCCGCTTTCCATCACCCCTCCCCATTCTCCCACTTTCCATCACCCCGCCCCATTCTCCCGCTTTCCATCACCCCGCCCCATTCTCCCGCTTTCCATCACCCCGCCCCATTCTCCCGCTTTCCATCACCCCCGCCCCATTCTCCCGCTTTCCATCACCCCGCCCCATTCTCCCGCTTTCCATCACCCCGCCCCATTCTCCCGCTTTCCATCACCCCGCCCCATTCTCCCTCCTTCCATCACCCCGCCCCATTCTCCCTCCTTCCATCACCCCGCCCCATTCTCCCGCTTTCCATCACCCCGCCCCATTCTCCCGCTTTCCATCACCCCGCCCCATTCTCCCCGCTTTCCATCACCCCGCCCCATTCTCCCGCTTTCCATCACCCCGCCCCATTCTCCCGATTTCCATCACCCCGCCCCATTCTCCCGATTTCCATCACCCCGCCCCATTCTCCCGCTTTCCATCACCCCGTTCCATTCTCCCGCTTTCCATCACCCCGCCCCATTCCTCCTTCCATCACCCCGCCCCATTCTCCCTCCTTCCATCACCCCGCCCCATTCTCCCTCCTTCCATCACCACGCCCATTCTCCCGCTTTCCATCACCCCGCCCCATTCTCCCGCTTTCCATCACCCGGCCCCATTCTCCCGCTTTCCATCACCCCGCCCCATTCTCCCGCTGTCCATCACCCCTGCCCATTCTCCCGCTTTCCATCACCCCTCCCCATTCTCCCGCTTTCCATCACCCCGCCCCATTCTCCCCGCTTTCCATCACCCCGCCCCATTCTCCCGCTTTCCATCACCCCGCCCCATTCTCCCGCTTTCCATCACCCCGCCCCATTCTCCCTCCTTCCATCACCCCGCCCCATTCTCCCTCCTTCCATCAACCCGCCCCATTCTCCCGCTTTCCATCACCCCGCCCCATTCTCCCGCTTTCCATCACCCCGCCCCATTCTCCCGCTATCCATCACCCCGCCCCATTCTCCCGCTTTCCATCACCCCGCTCCATTCTCGCTCCGCTTTCCATCACCCCGCCCCATTCTCCCGCTTTCCATCACCCACCCCATTCTCCCGCTTTCCATCACCCCGCCCCATTCTCCCGCTTTCCATCACCCCGCCCCATTCTCCAGCTTTCCATCACCCCGCCCCATTCCCTCCTTCCATAATCCCGCCCCTTTCTCCCTCCTTCCATCACCCCGCCCCATTCTCCCGCTTTCCATCACCCCGCCCCATTCTCCCGCATTCCATCACCCCGCCCCATTCTCCCGCTTTCCATCACCCCGCCCCGTTCTCACCGCTTTCCATCAATCCGCCCCGTTCTCCCTCCTTCCATCACCCCACCCCATTCTCCCGCTTTCCATCACCCCGCCCTATTCTCCCGCTTTCCATCACCCCGCCCCATTCTCCCGCTTACCATCACCCCGCCCCATTCTCCCGCTTTCCATCACCCCGCCCCATTCTCCCGCTTTCCATCACCCCGCCCCATTCTCCCTCCTTCCATCACCCCGCCCCATTCTCCCTCCTTCCATCACCCCGCCCCATTCTCCCGCTTTCCATCACCCCGCCCCATTCTCCCGCTTTCCATCACCCCACCCCATTCTCCCGCTTTCCATCACCCCGCCCCATTCTCCCGCTTTCCATCATCCCGCCCCATTCTCCCGCTTTCCATCACCCCGCCCCATTCTCCCGCTTTCCATCACCCCGCCCCATTCTCCCTCCTTCCATCACCCCGCCCCATTCTCCCTCCTTCCATCACCCCGCCCCATTCTCCCGCTTTCCATCATCCCGCCCCATTCTCCCGCTTTCCATCACCCCGCCCCATTCTCCCGCTTTCCATCACCCCGCCCCATTCTCCCTCCTTCCATCACCCCGCCCCATTCTCCCTCCTTCCATCACCCCGCCCATTCTCCCGCTTTCCATCACCCCGCCCCCATTCTCCCGCTTTCCATCACCCGCCCCATTCTCCCGCTTTCCATCACCCCGCCCCATTCTCCCGCTTTCCATCACCCCGCCCATTCTCCCGATTTCCATCACCCCGCCCCATTCTCCCGATTTCCATCACCCCGCCCCATTCTCCCGCTTTCCATCACCCCGTTCCATTCTCCCGCTTTCCATCACCCCGCCCCATTCCTCCTTCCATCACCCCGCCCCATTCTCCCTCCTTCCATCACCCCGCCCCATTCTCCCTCCTTCCATCACCACGCCCATTCTCCCGCTTTCCATCACCCCGCCCCATTCTCCCGCTTTCCATCACCCGGCCCCATTCTCCCGCTTTCCATCACCCCGCCCCATTCTCTCCGCTGTCCATCACCCCTGCCCATTCTCCCGCTTTCCATCACCCCTCCCCATTCTCCCGCTTTCCATCACCCCGCCCCATTCTCCCGCTTTCCATCACCCCGCCCCATTCTCCCGCTTTCCATCACCCCGCCCCATTCTCCCGCTTTCCATCACCCCGCCCCATTCTCCCTCCTTCCATCACCCCGCCCCATTCTCCCTCCTTCCATCAACCCGCCCCATTCTCCCGCTTTCCATCACCCCGCCCCATTCTCCCGCTTTCCATCACCCCGCCCCATTCTCCCGCTATCCATCACCCCGCCCCATTCTCCCGCTTTCCATCACCCCGCTCCATTCTCCCGCTTTCCATCACCCGCCCCATTCTCCCGCTTTCCATCACCCCACCCCATTCTCCCGCTTTCCATCACCCCGCCCCATTCTCCCGCTTTCCATCACCCCGCCCCATTCTCCAGCTTTCCATCACCCCCGCCCCATTCCCTCCTTCCATAATCCCGCCCCTTTCTCCCTCCTTCCATCACCCCGCCCCATTCTCCCGCTTTCCATCACCCCGCCCCATTCTCCCGCATTCCATCACCCCGCCCCATTCTCCCGCTTTCCATCACCCCGCCCCGTTCTCCCGCTTTCCATCAATCCGCCCCGTTCTCCCTCCTTCCATCACCCCACCCCATTCTCCCGCTTTCCATCACCCCGCCCTATTCTCCCGCTTTCCATCACCCCCGCCCCATTCTCCCGCTTACCATCACCCCGCCCCATTCTCCCGCTTTCCATCACCCCGCCCCATTCTCCCGCTTTCCATCACCCCGCCCCATTCTCCCTCCTTCCATCACCCCGCCCCATTCTCCCTCCTTCCATCACCCCGCCCCATTCTCCCGCTTTCCATCACCCCGCCCCATTCTCCCGCTTTCCATCACCCCACCCCATTCTCCCGCTTTCCATCACCCCGCCCCATTCTCCCGCTTTCCATCATCCCGCCCCATTCTCCCGCTTTCCATCACCCCGCCCCATTCTCCCGCTTTCCATCACCCCGCCCCATTCTCCCTCCTTCCATCACCCCGCCCCATTCTCCCTCCTTCCATCACCCCCGCCCCATTCTCCCGCTTTCCATCATCCCGCCCCATTCTCCCCGCTTTCCATCACCCCGCCCCATTCTCCTGCTTTCCATCACCCCGCCCCATTCTCCCTCCTTCCATCCCCCCGCCCCATTCTCCCTCCTTCCATCACCCCGCCCCATTCTCCCGCTTTCCATCACCCCGCCCCATTCTCCCGCTTTCCATCACCCCGCCCCATTCGCCCTCCTTCCATCACCCCGCCCCATTCGCCCTCCTTCCATCACCCCGCCCCATTCGCCCCTTTCCATCACCCCGCCCCATTCTCCCGCTTTCCATCACCTCGCCCCATTCTCCCGCTTTCCATCACCCCGCCCCATTCTTCCGCTTTTCATCACCCTGCCCCATTCTCCCGCTTTCCATCACCCCACCACATTCTCCCACTTTCCATCACCCCGCCCCATCCTCCCTCCTTCCATCACCCCGCCCCATTCTCCCGCTTTCCATCACCCCGCCCCATTGTCCCGCTTTCCATCACCCGGCCCCATTCTCCCGCTTTCCATCACCCCGGCCCATTCTCCCGCTGTCCATCACCCCTGCCCATTCTCCCACTTTCCATCACCCCTCCCCATTCTCCCGCTTTCCATCACCCCGCCCCATTCTCCCGCTTTCCATCACCCCGCCCCATTCTCCCGCTTTCCATCATCCCGCCCCATTCTCCCGATTTCCATCACCCCGCCCCATTCTCCCCGCTTTCCATCACCCCGCCCATTCTCCCTCCTTCCATCACCCCCGCCCCATTCTCCCTCCTTCCATCACCCCGCCCCATTCTCCCCTCCTTCCATCACCCCGCCCCATTCTCCCTCCTTCCATCACCACGCCCCATTCTCCCTCCTTCCATCACCCCGCCCCATTCTCCCTCCTTTCCATCACCCCGCCCCATTCTCCCTCCTTCCATCACCCCGCCCCATTCGCCCCTTTCCATCACCCCGCCCCATTCTCCCGCTTCCATCACCCCGCCCCATTCTCCCGCTTTCCATCACCCCGCCAATTCTCCCGCTTTCCATCACCCCGCCCCATTCTCCCGCTTTCCATCACCCCGCCCCATTCTCCCGCTTTCCATCACCCCGTCCCATTCTCCCGCTTTCCATCACCCCGCCCCATTCCTCCTTCCATCACCCCGCCCCATTCTCCCTCCTTCCATCACCCCGCCCCATTCTCCCTCCTTCCATCACCCCGCCCCATTCTTCCGCTTTCCATCACCCCGCCCCATTCTCCCGCTTTCCATCACCCGGCCCCATTCTCCCGCTTTCCATCACCCCGCCCCATTCTCCCGCTGTCCATCACCCCTGCCCATTCTCCCGCTTTCTATCACCCCTCCCCATTCTCCCGCTTTCCATCACCCCGCCCCATTCTCCCGCTTTCCATCACCCCGCCCCATTCTCCCGCTTTCCATCACCCCGCCCCATTCTCCCGCTTTCCATCACCCGCCCCATTCTCCCTCCTTCCTTCACCCCGCCCCATTCTCCCTCCTTCCATCAACCCGCCCCATTCTCCCCGCTTTCCATCACCCCGCCCCATTCTCCCGCTTTCCATCACCCCGCCCCATTCTCCCGCTTTCCATCACCCCAACTTCATTCTCCCGTTTCCATCACCCCGCCCCATTCGCCCGCTATCCATCATCCCGCCCCATTCTCCCGCTTTCCATCACCCTGCCCCATTCATCCGCTTACCATCACCCCGCCCCATTCTCCCTCCTTACATCACCCCGCCCATTCTCCGGCTTTCCATCACCCCGCCCCATTCTCCCGCTTTCCATCACCCCGCCCCATTCTCCCGCTTTCCATCACCCCGCCCCATTCCCCCGCCTTCCATCACCCCTGCCCCATTCTCCGCTTTCCATCGCCCCACCCCATTCTCACTCCTTCCATCACCCGCCCCATTCTCACTCCTTCCATCACCCCGCCCCATTCAACCGCTTTCCATCACCCCGCTCCATTCTCCCGCTTTCCATCACCCGCCCCACTCTCCCGCCATGCAGTGCCCCGCCCATTCTCCCTCCTATCACCCCGCCCCATTCTCCCGCTTTCCATCACCCCGCCCATTCTCCTGCTTTCCATCACCCGCCCCATTCTCCCGCTTTCCATCACCCCGCCCCATTCTCCCGCTTTCCATCACCCCGCCCCATTCTCCCGCTTTCCATCACCCCCGCCCCACTCTCCCGCTTTCCATCACCCCGCCCCATTCTCCCGCTTTCCAATCACCCCGCTCCATCTCCCGCTTTCCATCACCCCGCCCCATTCTCCCTCCTTCCATCACCCCGCCCCATTCTCCCTCCTTCCATCACCCCGCCCCATTCTCCCTCCTTCCATCATCCGCCCCATTCTCCCTCCTTCCATCACCCCGCCCCATTCTACCGCTTTCCATCACCCCGCCCCATTCTCCCTCCTTCCATCACCCCGCCCATTCTCCCTCCTTCCATCACCCCGCCCCATTCGCCCCTTTCCATCACCCCGCCCCATTCTCCCGCTTTCCATCACCCCGCCCCATTCTCCCGCTTTCCATCACCCCGCCCCATTCTCCCGCTTTCCATCACCCGTTCCATTCTCCCGCTTTCCATCACCCCGCCCCATTCTCCCGCTTTCCATCCCCCGTCCCATTCTCCCGCTTTCCATCACCCCGCCCCATTCCTCCTTCCATCACCCCGCCCATTCTCCCTCCTTCCATCACCCCCCACGCCCCATTCTCCTCCTTCCATCACCCGCCCCATTCTCCCGCTTTCCATCACCCCGCCCCATTCTCCCGCTTTCCATCACCCGGCCCCATTCTCCCGCTTTCCATCACCCCGCCCCATTCTCCCGCTGTCCATCACCCCTGCCCATTCTCCCGCTTTCCATCACCCCTCCCCATTCTCCCGCTTTCCATCACCCCGCCCCATTCTCCCGCTTTCCATCACCCCGCCCCATTCTCCCGCTTTCCATCACC